>JAZDUH010000468.1:4352500-5552500 GCA_036419115.1 Scarus forsteni
ACGTGGACACAGATGTCTTCCACAAGCAATTTAGACAACTCTTAGTAATTACTGATATACATAAAAACAATTCTGCTTTCATACAGGCTTTCCACTCTTTTCCAGAAATCATTTTCCAGGACTTTTCCTGGACGTTTTTACCCCCCTTAAAACAGTTTTATTTATAACTCTCGAGTATGAACATTGTCTGTTAGCTATCCTTTTATGGCCCTCTTCCACTAGCACGCCTTGGCCCTACTCTACTCGGCCCTACTTGATTTGCAGCGTGTTTCCACTAGCCAGGTACCTACTAAAACAAGCTAGTTTTAGTTCCTACTCCGCTCTGGTTCCAAGCGAGCTGAGTCGATACTAAAAGATGACGTCACGGACTGCTGGCTACTGATTGGTCAGACAATGTCGTCATCGATGAGTCATGAGCACGACGACCTAGCATGCTAGCGGTAGCTACCATTAGCTTACCCTCATATGTCTTTTCTTTGCAGCTGGATTGCTCTCCTCCTCGGCTTCATTCTGTTGTATGACTTCCAAAACTCTCCTGTGCTTGTCAAGGGGTATTTCTTCTTGCCACCTGCAGCCTTCTTCTGCTTTCCTTTTTTACTCGATTTGTGACAAAAAGCCACAGATTGTTGTGTCGCGCTCAAAATGACGTCACCGCAGAGCCTCTCAGCTGTTTACAGTGACACTGCACCCCGTTGGGCAGGCGACTGGGGCTCATGGAAAAGCAGCTCAAGGCGAGTAGAGTAGAGTTAGTGGAAAAGGGCCATTAGTCTGGCTCTTATGTAGTATCAAACTATTATAGATTTGTGGTTTAAACTTATTTTTTATCTTTATTTACTCTTCTTTTTTATAACTGTATTTTATTGATTTAATGTTAAAGAAGCCTACATTTTTATCTTGCCATGTTTTTGTTAATTCTTTTTATCCCTACTGTTTTGAGTTTTTAATATTTTATTTCTTAACTTGCATTATGGCTAAGTGTATATTGGTTAACAAGAATTTGTTGGCTAAATTTCCTATGTTTTGATTTTTGTTCACATACAAGGTAGAAGGAAGATGTATTATACCCAGGACAATTCAAGCTTTTTCCCGACATTTGACTTTTCCTCGTTTTCTTTATGTTTTCCATGACTGGAAAATTGGTCAAGCATTTACCAGGTTTTCCAGGATGTTTGGGAACCCTGTTCATTCTCTTGTGTGGAATTGAGACACATCATTTCTTTGGGTAAAGGTGTTAAATTGAAGTTTTTGTATTCTAATTCAATTTAGTGTTTTTATTTTAAAAAATCAATAACAAACATTGAAATTTCAGTTTTTAGTTTATAGTTTTCTTGTCAACATTTAACACATTTGGCCTGGATTTAGCTCCATGTAGTCACTTTTCACAGGGTTGGAGTTAACTGACCAAAAATTCTTGGTGATCTTATAAATATGTATAGAGCTATAATGATAGAGGTTACCTTGCGTTTGGCTGTCAGCTGCTCCTTGTAGCGGTCTGAGGAGTCTCCTGGGATCTCGCTGGCCCAGAGGGTCAGTCCCACCACCAGGTAAGCACAGCCCATCACCAGCAGAGGAAGGAAGTAGAGCAGGATGGCCACACACACATAGTACCTGGAACAATAAACACATTATATTAATGTTTGAGTGTTTCAATGGCCCCGTTTACATGGGTCAAAAAATCCTATTTACAGTCAGATTGAAAGGTCAGTCAGATTAGAAATGTCTCAAGTAAACACCTGAGCCAATCGGATTCACCCGGATCTGATTGTATTTTGGATCGGATTGTAAGAAGTAGTCTACGCCGATTGATAATCTGCTTCATGCTTCATGTAAACGGCTGAGTGGAGCGGATTGGGTTGATAGAGAGGATTGTTTGGTCTGCACAGGCGCTCCGTAGTACGTAAGAGGCACGAAGTGACGTATGCAGAGTGTGCCTAAATAAACATGGCGACCAAACAGGGGAACTGGACGGGGAGGAAACAAACTTTTTAATAGAAACCCCAAGAAAACACGTCGTGGATCCATCTTTATAGGGGTAAACAGGAAGCAGGAAGTGCACCTCTTCTTCTCTTACACATTTGCAGGTAGTGGCAGAGTGACCTGCGAATGTCAAAAAAAAACAATACAATCGGATTCAGCTGGGGTCATGCAAACGCAGATTGAACGTGGATTTCTTTACTCAAAGTTCATATATACAGATCAAATCAGATTCACTTAATCTGATCTATTCAATCAGATTGAGGAAAACTACCCATGTAAACACGGCCAATGATTATGTCTCAGTCTTCAATTAAAATTTTATTTTAATGCCCCACATCCTGCCCGCGGTTTAAACCATGCACTGTTTGTCTATTTTAAAAAGGATTTGATTAAGTTGAATATAAAGGACTGTAGAATTTTGATCTTGGTTTAAGATCATATGCAGCTCTTCTCCCCTCCCTTTTGGAAACACTTGGATTTGGGAGGCCATAATAATGAGCTTATTGGCTTTCCAAACTATGCCTGATGGGAGAGGGAAGGAGGGGTTACAGCAGAACAGACTTTGAAAACAGTTATAGAATTTTATGTGCAGAAAGAGACTGTGTGTAATTTCACAAGAATATATGTGTATTTATGCATACATGTTTATCCATAATATGAAGAGTTTTCTGCTCTACTGTAAAGTGTCTTGAGATAACACTTGCTATGAATTGGCGCTATACAAATAAAGGTTGATTGATTGATTGACTGATTAAAAAGCATCCTTTACCACACAACAGTCACTACATTTACATCCTCTTCTTCCGGTTCACCTACTGTCTAAACAGGGCCAGGAATCCACTAAGGATCTGAGGGAGGTTACTTACTCTACACCTACACGGCCCAAAAGCATATCTGCAGATTTCCCTTCACCTAAATCTCCCTCCTCCACATACATTGCAAAGGTATTATTCATGTCATTTCAAGTCTACTGTATACAAGCAGTGTTAGGCCTGTCACGATAACAAATTTTGCTGGACGATAATTATCCAAAAAATTATTGAGGATAAACTATATAATTGTCAGTATTATTATTTTTTTCCATTTTTTTCACTAATGTAATTATAATATGTGTCATAATAAAGTGAGTACCCCATATCAAAACCAAGAAACCTTAATTTCTAAAGAGTATTTAACTGTACTTGGAAGGTCAAGAGCTTTTAAATGAAATAAATTAAACAAACAATATAATAAATTTAACAAACATAAAAGAAAAAAAACAATTAAAATGAAATGGACTCTCTTTTAGGAAAAGTTGCATGTCAATAAAAATAATTATACTAATCAAAAACAATAAAAAATAGACCCTGTCTCTGTATAGAAACAAGCGAAACTCCATTAAAACACATACAAAAATAAAACAATAAATAAAAGGGTTTATACAGTTCCGGAGTTGTTTGTGACATGTACTTTCTCCCAGTCAGTTCGCACCGTCTGTCAAACGTTTGTAACCATGCTGGCTTTTCAACCGTATTGAAGGGCTGCATTGTTTTGCAATGTAGCAAATGACGCTGTCTGTGAGCGCGCCCCATTTTGCGCTTTTATTTAGGCTATATTTATTTTGCAGACCATCTTTTTTTTTTTTTTTTTTCACCACTACTTTCAAACAAATATGACAGATCAGCTCGTCGGTGTTCATGAGCTCACACCTTGTTCAATCTGTTTAAAACCAAAATACTCCCACACTGGGACTGCAGTCTGCTTAAGAAGCGTATCTTTCGTGCCATCATTTATAATGGTGTTTGTTTCCTCGTTACTCCTCTCGCTCACTTCAGCTCTCTCAGCGTGTACGCGTGAGCAGCATGGATGTATTATTAGAACTGGATAGTGTGGCTCCGCCTTCTACCATGTAACGGATTTGAAGCCAAAATATCCCCCGTCAGAGCGCCGCCATTGTGCAGCCAGTAGAGAATCTGAACCATATCTGGACGCAGCTGTCGTAAACTGTCGCAAAACTCGGCAGCATACAGCGTACACAATCATTGTGAAACTGCCGTAAACCGTGGTTATTTTTAAACTCTAATAACTGATGAAAAAGAAACTTTCCAGAAAAAAGAGGACTTGGAAAAACGCAGCCCAATAATACTTTCATATCACCACAGCATACGGGTGGGAGAAATATTTCTACGAGGTGTATTAATTTTTTGAAGTTTCACTACGGCCCGTCCAGATGAATGGGGGAGACAGAGAGTTGACCTATACTGCAGCCAGTCACCAGGTGGAGCAGTTTCTGTGGTGGCTTCAATTTGAGCCCAGCGACATGGCGTCCATGTTTTTTACAGTCTATGGTGAGCAGCCCCGTGTCCCCCCCGAGGATCGCATGTCTGACAGATGCTCACTCCGCTATAAATTCGCTAAATCAGCTATAGAACCCATGCACCCCAGTGTTAAGAAAGACGGACAGTGACCCATCTTCTCATTCAGCCTCTTTGGTAGAAAGAGAGGAGAAAAACAAACATGCATGCACATGTCAAACTTACCGAGGACGTTTTTATTTATCATTCGGTTAATTGATTTATTGATTATCATGACAGGCCTAAGCAGTGTATGTAATTTTATCCCTTTATGAAATTAACAGGATGAAAGAAGACTTAACCACACTTCAATATGGATCCAGATAATCTTGATTGGGCATTCTCACAAATTACTTTTCATTTAACCAAGGTGGATGAGCTCTGTGGATGCAAAGCCTGGCCTTAACAAAATGATGCCGGAAATGTTCCGTAAAAAACAGGAGGAGGACTCCACTAACTACTGACATGTGTGTCTCATGTTGGACTCCATGTCAATAAGAAAACACGTCCAGTAAATGAGTCTCATACTCAGAAAATGTCCGGCTTTGTGGATATGGATAAACATGTTCAGCCAATTTGAGTGCCAGCTAAAGGCAAACTCCACTGAGCCTTTACAAACCTTTTTTCTGCATCCAGCATCTAGGGAGAGGATGTTTGTAATGTTGGATGCTTGCCACATGTTAAACTGAAGCGTAATATTATGCAGGCTTACAGCCCAATAACCAGCAGCACTGGCCAGATAAACTGGGGGTTCATTGTTCAGCTGAACGATGTCCAAGTCAAAGAGGGACTACATGCTGGGAATAAAGTGACAAACATGTAAACTATGACTCCCAGAAGATGAATGCGTCCCTGGCTGAATTCATTCATTTATTGTAATTCAAATATTACAATAAAAAAATAGCAAAATACCCAATCTCTGCCCATGCTGTGAAAATGATTCCCTTTTTCATTTCTGAAAGATGGCTACCACGTCTTCAAAACATGTTATTTATTTTGGTCATGGTTCTGATACCATTAAACCAGACATTCTCTCTTATGTAAGCTCATGGACAGGCTCTTTTACATAATTTGACATAAGTGGTATTTCCCGTGCTGAAGGTTTCAAAGCCCCCTTTGGTACTCCTAACTGGTTAGATAGAGTTCTTACAGAGAGGCAGGAATTACTTGATGGCTTTGATGGTAAAAGATGGCATACCCCTTCACCGATTAAAGAGGTTTATGGCAATATGTATACATATATCATGACATTGTCTCGACCAGGCAATCAGAATAAAAGTGCAAATTGCGTTGACTTGGACCAATTGCCTCTATTGCTGTTACAAGCCTCCTGTGAGGCTGACTACTGGTGTTTTCAAACATGCTAACATCCACATATTGCTCTCCTGTTCTGCAAGTTCATGTGATGCTCTGTTCACTGGTTCCCATCTTTTGGGGGGGGTGCTTGTTGCTTTATGCCATTGTTGCATCTTGTGAGTGACCAAAATTATTTGCCCACGCGTTTTAGTCGCCTTGTGGTCAATGCTCGGGCATATATATCAGGGTTTGTTGTGAGACGCGTTTTAAACTTGCATTTCTCCAAACAGAAACGGTGAATATAGGAGATATATGTTTCTATTTGTATGTTAAGTCCATCAAAATAAGAGAACAATCAACCCCATAAAACGTGTTTTATTTTTATTTAGTTCGAAAAATCTTTATAAAAAAATTACATTACCGCGGACCGCTGTTATCGTGTAGGCCAACATATTGATCTGCCGTGTTGTCTACGGGTGGGTTTTAGGGACAAAAAGAACGAAACGTGAATCTGTCCGCCAGTTCTGAAATCTACCTGGAATGCAGGCGAAGAAGAGGAGAGAGAACGGCAGTGGATGTATAGACAGTTGTTACTCTGTACTAGGGATTGAAACTGTGAGTATAAACACATACACAACATAAATTGTGTGCCATGTTCACAGTCCCTTTTGGTCTTCATAGAGTTCCGTTGCTCAACGACGTGACGTTTTGGTTACAATGAGGCTCATTCTAGAATCTGAAAGCTAGACGTTGCTAAAATGCCAAATTCTACACACTGCACCGTTAAAGAATGCTGTCTTGTGGCGTGTGCCATGGTAGCCTGGAGACAGATGCTGCACCGGCATCTTGTGATAACAGGGCTCTTGATTCCTTCTGAGGGGACAGTGAAGGTTGTTGGGTTGCCAGATGTAGGATAATTTCGTATAGGATAACTTGACTCACTGTATGATGTACGATCAGTAATTCAAGAGCAGGCTAAATGGGCGATAATTTGACAGTTTCGTGAACAAATGGTTGTAATGGCTCTGCTCCAGGCTGGCGGACAGTTATTTGTGATCCCCTAGGGCATCTCATATCACGAGACGCTTCCAGCCAATCATAGTTTGAGTGTCATTTGTCTCAGAATGACTGACAGCCAATCATGCTGGTGGGAGCTCAGTCAGGAAGTCAATTAAAAATGAGCACCGCTGAAGAGGACGAGGGTGAACGAAGCCAAAGAGGAGAGAGCGCAGGAGTGCTTATGATTGATTCACTCAATGTCTTCTGTTTGTTTGTTGTTTTGGATGAGCTGCACAGGGAGCGGCTGGATGGATCAGCTCAGAAGAGAGAAAAAGTATTTTGAGGGGGGGATGCATTTCGTAAAGGAACACAAAAGTCTTCCTAAAAAGCTCACAGTGACCCCTAAGGGGCTCCGTGTAAGTTACAAAGTACTGTTGAAGAAAAAATGTTCATTTTAAGTAGGGCTCGACCGATTTATCGGCCGGCCGATCAAATCAACCAATTATAGCCCTTTTGAAAATATTCATCAGCATCAGCCAGAGTTTTGCCGATGTAACGCCAATATATTCTTAATTTCTCATAAACAGTAAACGCTGTTCGGTGTCCAAGCAGCGCAGAATGATGACGTTGTGGAACATGGCGACACGTGTTGATGGCATAGCTCTCTGACTCGCCTTAATTCACACAGAGTTGTTCTTATAAGCCTGAAGGTCCGACATGATGACTTTTCAGTGGTGCACAATGTCCCGCTGCTGCTGGACACAGAGAGAACACCGGGATCAGCCTCACAGACAGACCGGGCACCGCCGAACAGTTTTCCTGACCAACGCCATCTCTGTCGTTGTCAGTGCTGATGAATTGGACCTTCTGATGGCAGGGGATCAGTTTAGTTGTGACTGTTTTATTGATTATGACGGAAATCTGGCTTTTTCTGCTTGTCCCCGACACGGCAGCTAAGCTAACTAGCTAGGGGGCTAACTATGCTAGCGTAAGCATAGCTGCTCGGAGCTCTACGTCATCATCAGCAGACTCATCCAGCGCAGACTTCAGCGTAGCTCTGGACTTTAATCAGCCTGTTTAAATAAGTTTGTTAAATATGTGCACTGTCCCACAAAATATTTTGATTTCCTCACGCACATTACCTCATGTTTAAAATAAAAAAGTGTTTCTACCTGAACTAAAACCTGCTTCTGATAAACTAATGAGGACCGAAATGCAGATGTGACAGAGTTCATTAATAATCTATAGATTTACATTTTTAAAAAGGTTATTTGTTTTGTTTTGCAGGAATTTTGCTGCAGTTTTGCACACTTTTATTTTGTGCTTAAGAGCTGCAAAGAAAAAGAAAAATGCCAATGAAAAGAATGTTACTTCAGCGTTTTTGTTGCTTTCCTATCACAGTGATTTGTGAACAACTTTTTTAAAAGTTGTTCTACCATTACTATAACCTACCTTTAGTTTTCATCAACAAGAAGTACAACATACAGACAGAGTGACTCTTTTTTTAAGGTTATATAATTAATGTCCTAGAAGTTCAATGCTTTTCATTTGCATGTTACTGTACTTTAAATTTTCTTACTGGTGTAAAGTTAAACAAATACTCAAGGACAAAAACTATAAAATGTGCTGCCTGTACTTAATATATTTACTGTTGTGTTTTGGGACCATTGTTTTATATATATATATGTCTTAAATTAATCGGCCGAGTAGTCTGTATTTTTTTCTGCCAAATATCGGTATCGGCATCGGCCTCAAAAAATCCATATTGGTCGGGCCCTAATTTTAAGATTTCTCGTCTGAATACTTGCGTCCAATTGAAAAAACACCATGTAACCACGGCCAGTGTATTGTTAATGGAGAGGCCAAATGGTAATTGGCCAATTCACATTGGTTCTTTGATTATTGACTGTTATTCGCATGTTGACATATTACACTTTATGTACAGTTTAATGTATTTTATATTTGGGTATATTTCTTGGTTAATAATTTAGGTAATAAAGGACTGTCATGGTTATATCTTATTTACATACATTTAGAATCCATTAGTTTAAAACAGATAATGAGATTCAGACGGACAATGTGTGATAAAAAACAATTTCATTTAGAGAAAATACACAAAACCAGTCATGTGACCTGCTCTTAGTGCAATGCAGCGAAGCTTGCGTCGGTCAGTTAGATGAAGCTAGCTCAGTATAGAGGCGTAACAGTTTTTGACCATGTGACCTGACTAAGATGTAAAACTTTTCCTTTATTATTATTATTTAGTTTTATTATTTCCAGTGTCTGTTTGTTTTTGTGTTTGTTTGTTTCTCTGTTAGCAACATATCTTAAAAAGTTATGAATAGATTTTGATGAAATTTTCAGGAAATGATTAGACGAAAATGTGATTTTCATGAATAACTACTGAACTAAAATAGATATCATTATGAATACAGTTGCTAATGGTATGCTTTCATGGTCAAGGAATCTAAATAGATGAAATAAAGGTAGGACTAATATTTGTGGTGAAAATCACAATATGGGTGAGGACTGTGGTACTGGCAGAGGTCTGTGCTCTTCCACTGCTTTTCTAGTTAAAATTGTGAACTACAAGTTGTTGTCCTGTAGTTTGCATCAAGGACTCAACGTTACGTTACTCTGGCTTCAAGGGTGTTTTACTTTTGAGAAGATGCTTTCGAGGATTCCCCTGCAGTTAGTGTTGGTGGCTAAGTCTGAAATTGCGCTCCATAAGTGGAGGGTTAGAGTTCAAGCCGAGATCCAGCCGTCACGTGGCGATGTGTCCTCCAACGAGACTCTTAACCCAAAGTTAAATAGGTTTGAATGTTTGTTTGTCTTTGTTTTTCTTTCTATGTTCATCTCTAAAAAAAGAAAAGGAAAGAAAAAAGTAAAAGCAAAATAGCAAATCTGAACACCCAACAACTGTACATGGCCTTTAAATGAATGTATACATGCGAATACGTGCATATGTTTATCAACCAGTTTAAAAAGTAAAAGAATTAAGCAACAAGCTTATCTAGTCCTGCCCCTGCCTTGCAAATCAGATACAATATTGATTTTTTGACAAACTACAGTAAATCTTCATCGAAAAATAAGTCTCTACAAGCACAACCCCATTCTTCATATCAACCTCCAAGAGAAAAAACAAGACATACTAATAACAAGAGCTTCAGAAAAATATGTATATATTTTATATACAGTATATACATAAGCATCCTTAAATATACACATCTGTATTCTGAAACATGCCTCTCATAGCTTTGTACTAAGTTTGTACTAAGTATATAATATATGCAAGTGCAGCGATGTATAGCTCCCCCTCTGTCTGTGATTTCATCCTTGTCACTCTTGAAGCTGATTGGCCATAGCTTCAGGAGAATTTTAATATTAAAGTTGAATATTTTTAATTATGGCAAAAGGGCAAAACAGGTGAAATTTGGGTAAATCATGCAAAAAAATTGTTTCGTTCACAGGAAATATTTACCACAATGCAAATTTCATGTCTTTTTGCTCACTTTCAATGTATTTTAATTGTGCAACCAACTGAAACTCATGTTTGCTGTGAACACAGCATCACAGCTCTGATTAATCAGGGTTCTCATGGAGCTAAAGGGTTAATTCTATGTGAACTTTTCTGTCTAATCACCTGCGTCTTTCACACAGAGCTTTTCAGTACTCTATAACTTGCTCTTTACACATTTCACTGGTAAAACTCCTAAGTTTTTGGACAGATGCAGCTTTTACTAATCATTTGTTCACCTCCACAATGTGGGGTGTTCACTGTTTAGTCCCTGTTTAGTGAGTAGTGAGTGATTTTAATGTAGTTATGTTCAGTATTCTTACAAAGCTACAAAATTTGTTACTAAAAAAGTTTTTTGCATGTAAAGCAAAATTGCCTCCTAACAGGCAACTTTGTGTTGTAAGTAGTATGAGTAGACTTGAAAAATGTTACCAGTAAAAACTCAAAGCTTCACTAGAAGAACCTGTAACACAAAATTGTCTACTAATAGGCAATTTTGCTTTACAAGTAAAGTCTACCAAAGCACTGGTGCAAAAAACAACCCTATGGTGACCGAGAAGGGTCAAACACGCTGCAACGCGAAAACAGCTGCAAGTCGAGAAGAGCGGCCGAGAAGGGCAAAATGTAGTGTCAAACCCAAACACAAATTAAACGTGTTGCAAGAAGAATGCTGTGCAACTGAATAAAACATGGGGCAGGAATAAAAGCAAAAGCATCCTCACCGATCGCGCTGCATTCAGCGAAGCGATGCAAATAAAAAAACTCACTAAAAAGTGTAAACGAGGTTCAAAAACACAAACCTGATGCAAAGTGTAAACGAGGTACAAAAAGACGAACGCCATGAAAGAACAAAAGCAAATGCATCCTCACCAAACGCTCTGCGATTAGGGAAATCACGCCAAGCATTAAACGCTGAAAAATCTGAAAGCAACAGCAAAACCAAAACAGCTGCATGACGACTTCGTCGGAAGTTTGCCAAACCTGAAGGGGGCGCTGTCAGCCTCAGAGACACACGGAGGCGAGACAGCTGACTGGAATTCCGTTCGAAACATCAGGAGGATACAGGGTGCATCCCAATGTGCTAAAATGCAGTCTCCTCTCTCCTCCACCACACTGGAAGTACTTTCTGAGCAGCCATATTGAAGGACGTTCCAAAGCGCAAAATGCGCTTGGAGGAGAGAGGAGCGAGGAGAGAGGAGACTGAACGGAAGAGGGATAATCAAGGAAACAAAAATGCAGGCTTCGCGGAAGTCTTTTCATTGATAAACACGTTTGCGTTTGACTATGCCGTGCGTTTGACCCTTCTCGGCCACCGTAACTTGTAAAACCAAAACAGTCACAGGTAGAACTAGTACGCCTAATTCAATTGAAGCAGGAAGGATTATAACCAAACCTAGTACCCTGATTAGTAGTAATATTTTTGAAAGCCAATAGGAAGTCAGAGTTTGCTCTTTTCCGCCTCACTTATTAGCATTTAAGTCATAGGCGGCTGATGTCTAAAATGAGGCCTGCATTAATCATCAGTCTGTTCGACTGAGGACTGGGAGGAGGTTTAGCAGTGTGACAGGGTTCGATGTTAAAGATTCCCACAGTTGACCATTAAGCTGAATCATTTCAGGACTAATTCAAGACGACAGCATTTCTATTTAACTAATGGTTTGGTGACCCACCGCAGACAGAGTTTGATCCATCTCATGTCGAAGTGTTTGTTCCACTAAAACATGCTGTACGCCTGTGCGTTATACAGTATAAGCAAGGTGTGTGTGCTTGTGTTTGAATTATCGTCCCTAAAAATGCAGAATAATTATAGTAATTATGTTGTGTCCCTCTAGTCTGTGTGGAGAGCAAGTTGAACTGTGTTCAGATATCCTAACCCACAGACTGGAGGTTGAGGATGAGTCAGTGAGGCCATTTGCTTGCAATTAAATACAATTATGGTAATCCCAGTGAATGTCCAGGGGTAATAGAGCTTTTATAATAATGTGACCCCAATCTGAGGCACACACAGACTGCAAACAAAGACTGTGAACAATCCAAAGGAAGGACATTGGATGGACAGCGAATGCACCCTGGGAACTTTGTTTGTTTAAGTGCCTTCAGGGACACAAGGAAAATGAAAAAGTTTAGGAGTCTGAATACAAACAAGCCCGATTCTGAAGCTTTCTTCAAAATAAACTCTTTGCTTAACCTTGCAGCCACAGCTATATTTATAGTCTGAAAACTTTGCTTCCCTTAGACACACTTTTGGCTTTAAGTAAAATGCAGCTAACTACATGTAAAGGGTATATATTCCTCTTTAGCATCGCCACCTGCAGCTCATTTTGGTGTCTTCTTAAATTTTTTGTGTTTTGCAAACTGATATCCTGTACTATCTCAGGTTAAAATATTGTGCATTTCATTGAATATATTTGAAAAATTGGACATTTTCCTCAATTTGGGTTGCAGCTTGTCATTAAGGGGTGATAACGGGTCCTGGCCATACCAGTTGAGAAACAGTTTTGGTCTTTTCATCAAATTGGAGCCTTTGCTCCAAATGGCTCCATCTTGTGAAAAACAGTAAAAATAATTAATCTAATTTATGGGCGTCAAATTTAATGTAGACTAAGAAATAGTACATTTTGTTGTTCAGAGGTATTTTGATGAAAAAGTAAAATTATAATGTGTTCAAATGTGTCGTTGTTAGGCCTGTCACCATAAATAAAAATGTCCTCAGTAAGTTTGCTGGCCTCAATTAGTTGACACATGCATGTATGTTTGTTTTCCTCCTCTTTTTCTACCAAACAGGCTGGATGAGAAGATGGCTCACTCTGTGCAACTTTCTCAACACCTTGGTTCCATAGTGGAATGAACAGATTTATAGCGGAGTGAGCATTTGTCATTCATTCAAGCTTTGTAGGTGAGGCGGGGCCGCTAGCGCGTACACACACAGAGAGCTGAAGTGAGCGTCCCAAGGAGTAACAAGGAAACAAACACTAATATGAATGATGGCACGAGAGCTACGGTTCCTAAGCTGAATGCCACAGCCCCAGTGTGGGAATATACAGGTACATTTAAAAGAATTAGAATATCATGAAAAAGTTCAATATTTTTCATCACTTATTTTAGAATGTGAAACCCATATATTATATAGATTCATTACAGATAGACTGAAACATTTCAAACATTTATTGCTTGAAATTTTGGTAATTCTGAAATGAGTGATAAAAAATATAGTACTTTTTCATGATATTCAAATTTTTTTAGATGTACCTGTATTGATTTTAGCTGAATGAACAAGGTGTGAGCCCATGAACACTGACGAGCTGATATGTCAAATTTGTTTGAAAGTGGTGGTGACGAAGAAGGGGAAGTGTAGTGAAGCCTTAGTCCTGACAGTCAGGGCTTACTGAAGCGTTTGGTCGGCAAAGTAAATATAAACTAGAAAAGCACTTGGAGAGCGCAGACCTCCGCTAGTGTCACAGTCCTCAGCCATATTGTCATTTTGACCATAAATATTAGTCCTACCTTTATTTCATTTTGAAATATTTAGATTCCTTGACCATGAAAACATACCATTAGCAACTGGATTCATAATTACCTCCGCCAAGGAGGTTACGTTTAAGGGAGAGTTTGTTCCGTCTGTCTGTCTGTCCGTCTGTGAACAAAATAACTCAAAAAGTTATGGATGGATTTTGATGAAATTTTCAGGAAATGTTCAGCATGAGAAAGGGAAGAACTGATTCGATTTTGGTGTTGATCCGGATCAGCGTCTGGCCGCCATGGTGAAAAATGTGATTTCTGTGAATAACTACTGAACTAAATAGATATCATTATGAATCCAATTGCTAATGGTATGTTTTCATGGTCAAGGAATCTAAATATTTTGAGGAAATAAAGGTAGGACTAATATTTATGGTGAGTATCACAATATGGGTGAGGACTGTGGCGTTGGCGGAGGTCTGCGCTCTCCGAGTGCTTTTCTAGTGATATCTATTTTAGCTCAGTAGTTATTCACAGAAATCACATTTTTCGCCATGGCGGCCAGACGCTGATCCTGATCAACACCAAAATCGAATCCATCCATTACTTTTTCAGTTATTTTGTTCACAGAAGGACAGACAGACGGACGGACAGACGGACAAACTCTCCCGAAAACATAACCTCCTTGGCGGAGGTAATAAAACAGCACAAAATGGTGCACGCTCATAGACAGTGTCAATCTCTACATTGCAAAAGAAATGCAGCCCTTCAATACGGTTGAAAAGCCAGCATTGTTATGAACTTTTGACAGACAGTACGAATAGACTCAGAGAAAGTACATGTCACAAACAATTCTGGTACTCTATAAACTCCATGTTTTTATTGTTGTATGTGTTTTTTTATTGGAGTTTTTTTCCTTACAGAGACAGGGTATATATATATATTTTTTTCAGCATAATGATTTTTATTTACATGCAATTTTTCCCAAAAGAAAGTCCATTTCATTTTCAGTGTTTTTTTTCTCTTTTTTTGTTAAATTTATTACATTGTTGTTAAATTTACTTTGATAAAAATCTCTTGACCTTCCAATTACAGCTAAATACTTAAAAAAAAATAAGTTTACTGCTTTTGATATGGTGTACTCACTTTATTAGGACACATAGTTACATTAATAATAATGTTTCAAAATAATATTGACAATAATATCGTTTATCGGCAATAATTTTTCGGACAATTATCGTCCAGCAAAATTTGTTATTGTATCAGGCCTAGTTGTTGTAGAAGATCTAATGGTGTAAGTATGACTTTTTGATTACACAGGTTAATATGGGCCTACTGTAAAAAATTTAGTTCAAATGCATATCAATGCCAAGTTTCATAGAAAATGGATAATCAGTGACTAACTTACACTAAAGCAAAACTGTATGCATCACCAAAATGACTATTGGGACCAGAGTCTTAACACAACATTAACTCTTTATGATTCAATGGGGCTGATATGAAAGGTTTGCATGTAAATGGCATTCAGACCCTGAAGACTTATTCAAAACTTTTGTTCATCCTCAGACAGAGAAGACACTTCTTGTTATGCATAGTTATTCAGTTTAGTTCATCAGCTGCAGTATCCTTACAGACATTATTCATAGAGTCGGCTTATGCAACCCTACAATCAACCATTTTTGTCTAAGAAGGGTAATACCAAAAATCTACTGTAATCATGTAAATCAGTAAAATGAGTAATTATTCCTTCAGTGCTCCTTGCATGATGGACACTTATATTGTCTGATTTTAGAAGAGGGAGAACATTAAGCAGACATTGAATCCTTAGTTATTGGTGTTTTATGTCCAGCATCCCTCTCATGTATGTTGTCTTTGGTCCGGAGGTTTACTTGGGCAGAGATTACGACAACATGGTAACATTCAAAAGTAATCATGCTTGAAAGAAACACTCCAACATTATTGTTGTTTTCATGTCCTGCCTCACTCCTGAGTCCATGGCAAGCAGGTACACACCATTCTTTTGACTGTGTCCAGTACCAATTTGTTTCTTAAATTTGCAGGGTAAAATGCTAATAGCTCGCACAACATGGCTTACTTACAACTGCGAGTCAGCCCTCATCGCTCACTTAAAAAAAAGCTTATCAAAAGACTCAACTCATTCACCAAGGTATAATACCTCACAGAACCAACTGCAAAAGTAGGTCAGCTAAACAAAGCCTCTGTTTAGGAGTAGAAGAAGATATAGGGCCCTAATTTCGTGGCACAGTGCAGGGTGCACAGAGCCAGTACACACCATGCAGTGTTAATTTTGTCGGGCATACCGCCGTGTGCTGCCAATTTGACAATATGGTAGACCGTCTGCGCAGAGATGGGTGTGACGGCGCATCGGGGGAGGTGCCGACAGATTTGGGTTGGCGCGGTGACAATTTCGTGCCAAAAAACAGCACGGAAGGTGAGCTGAAAGCTCGCCAGCTCCAACCTGGTCTATTCTCGGCGCAGGCGAAGCGCACCCTCTGCAGCTGTAATTTGGTGACAGGCGCACATGTGCGCACACGTCAACAAAGCCTCAGAGGCAGGTTTCCAGAGGCACATTTTAATGCAATAAACAATCACAGCAATCACTATTTGATGTAACCGTCTGAACCAGCATATACATTTGTATCTATATTAACTGTCCTGTCACATCTGATGTCGGATTAAAGCCGTTTGTCATAATGGAAACTTAACCTGACGGCAGCTGGAAGTTTGATGCACATCTTACAAGTCAACAATAAACAGCCTTAACATCTGATACTGAGTATATATCTGGCTTCTCTCATTTCATGAAATTCAAAGAAAAGCGGGAGAAAAAAGATGAAGAAAAAAGAGAGAAAATAAATGTATGTCACTCAGGATTTACCCGTGATTTCCCATATTCCTGTATTTTAGTCTTTATTTTTAAACTGATCTAAAAAGATGGAGTACATTATTGCAAGGAGGATGAGGCAGAGACACTGGGAGAGTATACAGTATATCACCAAAGGTTCTGCTATTTGGCGATGACAAACCAGGAATGCAGGTGGATCACAAGCATGATGATTGGATAAGCCAGCTGCTGTGTAACTGTCTCTTAATTTTATACTCCTATTACACACACCAGAGCAGGCCCGCATGGTGACGCGTTTTCTGGCCTCTGATGCGCGCCCCTATGGCCAGTCCATTCTCCCAGTTGCTGAAGTGACAGCTGCTCTGACTGTCTCCGCTGCCAGGTCTTTCCAGCACACAGAGACGGGGGCGTGGATGCGACTCTGAGCTTGGAGTACGCCTCTCTGCCCACTGCAAGAAACTTGCAAAGTGCGCTGGACACACCCTGTCGGAGCAGCGCCGCACCTGCACCTGGTCCACGAAATTAGAGCCCATAAAGATAATATAAGATGAGAACCCAAAAACGAACAAAAAAGCCTCTTGAACCCACAGGCCATTAAGACTTAATCCTGCAGAGACTCAATCAGTTTGATAAACAAACTGGGGAGATACAGTAGACCAACTAACCATAAGAAATGTAAATATAACATAAAATGACTACTTAAATTTTAAAAACTACTACTGTGCATAGATTATGAATAGTCAGAGAGCATGATACCCTTTAGTGACATCATATGTCATGATGAAGGGAAGAACAGTCCCACTGAAAGCAGACACTTCTCCCTCAAAGTTTAAGCCTTTGCCTTTTGAAAAACATTCAAGAAAAAATATTCAAAAACTCAAGAAACAAAGTTTTTCATAAATGTCAAAATATATTGAACCTTACTCTTTTGCGGTCTCAGCAAACACTCAGCAAAAGTTATGGTGGCCAAAAAACTGTTCTATCAAGCAGACAAGAGACCTTAATCAGAGCCAAACGTACGCTACAGCCATCTGCTGACGCTGTGTTAGTGATGGAAGAGGATGAAGAGGGAAGCAGACAGAGAGGCGAGCAGAGACAAAAGAGCAAACTGTGCTTAAAAATCACATCTCCACAGCTCAATTAAAATCTAATTCAAAGTTATTGTTAGATTAGCTCAAAGAAAACAATCCAGTCTTCAAGCGAGAAAAGAGGGAAATAATCAATGCAAAATACACTTGAATGTAGTAAGTCAAGCTTTTTTATATGCACAAGGCATCATGGGTAACAGCCATGCTTTCAAGGCCAGAGAACAGCCCTCTGACAAGGTGGGCTGTCATCTTACAGGTCAAATCGGTTTACATTAACTCAGAGCTGCTGCACAACTACTGCTCAGACTCTGAGGAACTTCTGGAAGCTCTGTTCGAAGATCCTGAACAGTATTTTTCTCTTATGCATTTACCTCTCAGATTTTTTTAACATGATGTTTTTTAAAATGTTCTTGCCTCCTCATTTTCTGTTTATGACAGTCGAAAGCTTTATCAGCAAACCTGCATCATTTTATACAACCAAAGTGCAGAGATGCCCAGAGTCTCTGATTTAGAGTCCGAGTCGAGTCACAAGTCTTTGACCTCGAGTCGAGTCAATTCTCGAGTCTTTGAGGGGCAAGACTTGACGAGTCACGAGTCTTTGATCTAGAGTCTGAGTGGAGTCTCGAGTCTTCACACACACACACACACACACACACACACATATGTATATATATATATATATATATATATATATATATATATATATATATATATATATAAATATACATACATATATAAATATGATGTCGCCTCTGGCAAATATACAGTATATCCAAATTTCTATTCAGACTTTTTTTCTTTCTGAAAAAGTTTCTGCAGTGCACATGCATACCATGGTCAGGTGCAAAACAAACTTGCCATGAGCAGCCAGAAAGAAACTATTTGGCCTTTAACAATACAATAAAATAAATAAAGTAGTGAGTGGTGGTAGTCGTGCTGTTGGAAGTTTGTGTAGCAGTAGGTCGATATAAATGGTCAATATAAATAAATTCCATGAAAGCCGTGCAGCGCAGTTTTGCTCCGACAGACCCACTGAAGGTGCCGAGCAGCGCCGTGGCGTGCAGCCCCGCAGGGGAGGTCTGATCCCTGGAGAGCCACAGGCTCTCATAAGAATAACGATGTCACAAAACATCTTTATAAAACATGTTATAGACTGAGAAAAGAAATAAACAACACATCACTTTGCTTCTCTAAGGTCCCTTTGCTGGTCCAAACCACACAGCTTCGTGATTTATTGAACTTCTATCCACCTACATCTGTGTAGAAAATGCATTTGGTGTCATGTATGCAGTGTTATATATTTCTGTACCTCTACGATTCACTTTTCTTTGTCCATGGTGTTGTGCTGCCTCTGGGACCCTCTGACCGACTGCTGACCTGATGCTTGTGCCTCCGGTTTTGACGTAATGACAAACAATTGAGGAAATTTACGTTCAAGAGTCCGTGCATTATGTTTTATTTTGAAACTTCCGGATACTCCAAACGGTGACTTCCTGTCTGGTGCTTTCTTAACGACAGTGAATGTACAAGGTTTGGAAGCGGCCGCGAAGAGGGAGAAAAGCGAGGCGAGGTAAGAGAGGGGGACAAACGCTCCCAGCACACTCAAAAAAACCTCCATAAAATAAAGATTGCCCACGAGTCTTTGATCTCGAGCCGAGTCAATTCTCGAGTCTTTCAGGGTCGAGTCGAGTCAAGTCTGGAGTCTCCATAAATGCGACTCGAGTGGGACTCGAGTACGCGTCTTTAACTCGAGTGCCCATCTCTGCCAAAGTGATAAGAAGGAAGTCTAAATCTAAAGAATAGGGATGTCATGATCAGGTTTTTCTGGCGCAGTACTGATCACTAATCACCTGGTTGTGAGATCATCCAATAGCGATAATGTTCCTTTTTTATTTAAAAAAAAATCTTTTTTCTTTTCAAATGGTCGAAAGGTTTGTCAAACAATCTCATGTAACAATGCAACAAATGTTTTACAGAAAAGGATGTCTGAATTTAAAAAAAGAATCATTTATTTATTTATATCATTTGTTTTTATCATGTGAAAAAAGAAATAATTGACAGACTGACTTTAACCATTAATTCAATCCAACAGACAAAGCAGTGCTAATAGCTTAATAAATGAAAGTCAATACTAGGGGTGAAACAAAATTTCGTGCCACGCAATTTCACAAAATTAAAAAAAAAAGATAAAATAAAATTGAACGACGTATGAAATAAAAGCACGAAATAAAAAACGCGAAGTGGCACGCGCACTCCAATATGGAGGAAACGCAGAGGAGGAATTAGCTGACTCTTCTTCGTCATATAAATCAGTTATGTGGACCTATTTTGGCTTCCCATGTAAAAGACGAGAGAACGGTGAGAAGACTGCAGACAAAACAACAACTGTGTGCAAAATATGCCGCTACAGTTCACCGTATACTGCGGCGAAAACAACCACCAACTACCTACTATTTTGAACTGGAAACAGGCAGCAACTGTATGTTTGTGTAAGTCTGCATAAAAAACAATATTTGATTTTAGCATTTACTGTCGAGTTGACAGAATTTGATCATACTTGAAGATCAGAAGTATATGCACTGTTATAGGCTAAATATTATAGTTCACAGTTCAGACATTTATAGGTCTAAACTGCAGCTCTGAGGACTGCTATTTGTTTTCCTTTTCATTCAAGAAAGTACTTATCCTGATTGTTACAACAACAAAGCACTTTTTATTGAGATTTTATGTTTGTATTTGCACTGTAGTCTAAATAAGGGGAAAAAACTACAATTTTGTTTTTTTTCAAAGAGCATTTATTTTGTACTGATGCAGCAATATTTTTGTATGTCTGCATTAGGAAGAAAATAAAGAAAATGAGATTTTTGCACAACTTCCTACTGTTGAGGATTTTCTATAATCTTAATTTTGTATCGTGAGTATTTCGTGAGCCCTGTTTCGTATCGTTTCGTGAGTTGACCATTTCGTTACACCCCTAATTAATACCCTTAAATATTTAAACTCTTTAACATAATATAACTGATATGGTAAGTACAAAAAGCCAAGAAAATAAATTTCATCTACACTTAACCTTATTTATTCAAAGGTTCAGTAAAAATGTAAGGGCCTGATCTTAACACCAAAGCTACCAAATAACAAGTGCTAAATTGCGTGTGCAAATGAAAAACCTGCATGTGCAATTAGTGGATGTGTTGCGGGTGATCTAATATGACAGTGTGTGCAATTCATAACAAGATTCTGGAGGCCTTCTGTAAAAAGTATACAGCTCAAAACTGGAATTAATGAATAAACAATACGTCTTTACTGTAATTATTACTGACAAGAGGCTGTGGTAACCTTTTTTACTGTAAGTCATTTTGACGGACAAGGTCCTCACTTATCCATCATGCCATGTTTTTGAAGGTCTGACCGATATGGATTTTTTGAGGCCGATACCGATATTTGTCAGGAGAAAATACCGATTGCCGATTAATCGGCCGATTAATTATATACCTGTGTGTATATATATACATATATATATGTATACACATTCAATACATATATATACATATATATAATATATATTCATATATATATATACATATACAATATATATTCAATACTTTGTCCTAAAGTATTTGTTGAACTTTACACCAGAGAGGAGATTTAGAGTAATGAAAATAAGAGGAAGATTATAGAAAAGATAGAACAACTTTTTAAAAAGTTGTAAACAGGAATGGAACAAAAACATTTAAAGTAACATTTTTTTCATAGTTATCTTTTATTAGAGTGTGTTAAACTGAGGTAAATTCTTGCAAAATAAAACAAATAACCTTTTTAAAAATGTAAATATATAGACATTAGTAAATGGCGACCTGATAAACATTAGTTTAACAGAAGCCGGTTTTAGTTCAGGTAGAAACACTTTTTATTGTAAACATGGGGTAATGTGCGTAGGGAAATCAAAATATTTAGTGGGACACTGCACATATATCACAAACTTATTTAATCTGGCTGATTAAAGTCCCCAGCTACGATGAAGTCTCCTCTGGATGAGTCGGCTGATGACGTAGAGCTCTGAGCAGCTGCTAATGCTTTCATAGTGAGCTCGCTAGCTAGTTAGCATAGCTGCCGTGTTGGGACACGCGGATAAAGCAGATTACCATCATAATCACGATAAAACAGTCACGGCTAAACTGATCCCCTGCCATCAGAAGGTCTAATTCATCAGTATTGACAACGACAGAGGAAAACTGTTCGGCGGTGCCCGGTCTGTCTGTGAAGCTGCTTTGGTAGCTGAAATAGCAGAGAGCCTGGTGGTCTCTCTGTGTCCAGCAGCAGCAGAACTTTGTGCACGGCGGAAAGTTGCTCGTCATGTCAGACCTTCAGGCTTAAAATAACAACTCTGTGTGAGTGTAGGCGAGTCATCCACACACACAGCATCAGCAGAGAGCTAAGAAGAGCTCCCACGCGCATCGCCATCTTCCACGTCATCACTCTGCGCAGCTTGGACACCGAACAGCGTTTACTGTTTTATGAGAAATTGAGAATATATCAGCGTAACATCGGCAAAACTCTGGCCGATGTTGAATACTTTCAAAAGGGCTATAATTGGCCGATTAAATCGGCTGTCCGATGTATCGGTCGAGCCATAATATTTGTATACATCGTTTTGTATTTTCCTTTTCTGATTCCAATTAAACATAATCTGAATAACAGAATCCACAAAGTAATAATAATAACGTGTGAAGAGAAGTCTTACTGTTATGCACACACTGACTGATCTTCTTATCTTTTACTTCTTTTTACGCTCTGACTGTATCACACTCTCCATGCACTGACTGCTCCGAAACCTTCTGTCAGTGTGTGGAGAGTGTGATGCAGTCAGCTCTGAGTGACAAGTAGAGTGATTCTGGCTATGACAGGGATCTTTTTTACACAGGTTAAATTACCTCCTCCTTTATCAAGTGTACAAACCAGGGAAGGTTTACATTAAGCTCGTGTCCACAGTTTGATGGTACTGGATTGTCCCAGTCAATCATAATGACAGACAGCCTCCAAATCTTTCCCTCATTCATCAAAAATTTAGTCAGTATATTTGGTTAATGCGCTCCCTGTCTCTTGCCACAATGACCACAGACCTCTGTGCATAGTGCTGTACCTGTTGGTACCTGTTGGTACCTGTCCTTCAAACGTACTGAATTTAGACACAAAAAATGATTACATTTTCATGTCTTCCTCCCAGTTTTTGCATGTTCTGATAATCTGCATCTTTTACTTCTGCATATCCATGAAGGCAAACATGTTAAAGCAGGGCTAATCAATTAGAAATTCATTCGGGCCAGATTTTTAGACTTCGGATATGTGCTGGGCCGGACATATTTGGCAGACAGTGAGCAAAGTTAACCACTTAAAAGAAACATAAATAGAGAGCAAACACAATGGATGATTATTAATTTATTGCCAAACCCAAAAGGGCAAAGCTCCATAAAGAGCAGTACTAAACTAAACTTCTGCTGAAATATTGTTTCTTTAAATTTTACACTTCAAACAGATAACTTTGACATGTTTGACAGGTAAATACAAACACATTTTAAGGTGAGTATGAACATGAAGTGCAGATTAAAAACACATTTTTTGGTCACACTTGTAGCTGCATTAAAAGTAACTTGCTTAAAGCTATGGTCTACGATTTGGAAGCTTTGTACATATTAATAACACCGTTTATAAGGCTGTTATGGTCCTATGGTCCTATCTACACAGTATAAAGACAAAAAAGAATGAAAAAAATCCATTCAGTATATCTGCTGAAAAGCTGCATACTAGCTGACCAATCAAGCCTAAGAACCTGCGACTATTAATTGGTCCGTGAGTTAGTCCATGAGTCCATCCAATCCTCGTCTCCCTCACTCATGCAGCACGCAGCATCTTGCCCATGGTCCGCCTCCTCCCTCTACCTCCGGTGAGCAGCTAGCAGCGTTAGCTACTGAACTATCATGGAGCGGAAAAAGCCTAGCGCCCGAACCGGGAATCCGCCTCCCTCTCCCAAGACAGTCTGGCTGCAGACCACCCTTCTCCTCTCCCTCTCCCTCGTCTCTCACTCACTCGCAGTCGCAGCATCTTGCCCATGGTGCCTCCTCCCCTCTACCTCCGGTGAGCAGCTAGCAGCGTTAGCTACTGAACTATCATGGAGCAGGAAAGCCTAGCGCTCCACCCGGGAATCCGCCTCCCTCTCCCGCGGGCCCAACGGAGCTCTGCCCGCGGGTGGAGGCCTGTTAGCGGGCTAACGGCTAACGAATAGCCTCAGCCGGCCGTCAGACCTTCAGCATCGGCCGTTTCGCCCCTGGTTGATCAGGTAATGGCTTTGTTTACTACAGTGGGAGATGTCTGCTGAATAACTCTGGTTAGTTTGTGCCTGCACGGGCTAATAACTTGTAGGGGACCGGGTTAGCCTGTTAGCCGCTAATCGTTAGCACTGTAAGCTGAGCTGGGGAGGACAGGCTGAGAAAGATAAATCCTCCCCCACACTCGGCTCCGCTCTGGCGGCGCCAAACCCGCATTGCCGCCGGTCCAGTTGAAATGGCTACTGCTGTGTGTTATAAGGGAGATGTCTGTTGTGTTTGATACTTTCAGTTGAGCTGAGCTGTTTTTGATTGAGTTTGCTGCTGATATATTGTGCTAGTCGCTCGTAGCTCAGTCCGAGGGGGCTATATGAGGCGTCACGAGCTGGGGGCGGGATCTTGGAACACGGAGGAGAGAGGTGAGGGAAGGAGGGGCAGGCTGCGGTTTCAAATCGTAGACACCAGCTTTAACAGCAAGCTTTCAGAACATGTTGAACTCAATGTCTGTAATAATGTTGGAATTTTTGGAAGACCTTGTCAGTGTTCAAAAAGTTGTTTTTATTTTTCTCGCCGTCCCAAGCCCCAATAACGTTTATTTCAGGCCACTCAAGGGTTGCTTACGGGCCACATTAGACCCCCTGGCCGCTTATTGAATAGGGCTGTGTTCAAGGTTTGCATGTGCTAATATGTTCATTTGACAGATGCACCCAGTTAGTAGATCAGCTTTGCACACGGTATCAAGTTTGCATAATTTTATATACACAAACCTTAAGAAGATTAGGTCCTAAATCTCCAATATTGTAAACTGCATTTATATACATCATGAAGGCATCACAATGTTTCAAACAGGACCTCAAACTCTTGTTTAGCTTAGTTGATTATCTCAGCATAAATCTCAGTACAAACTGAGACTCTGGTTTCATGTGTTGAACTTAGTGGACTGAAGTCAAACTTTTACGACTCTGCAACAACTTTAAGAGGATGATCGAGTATCAGGAGCAGCAGACCAGTGGATGGTGTCCATGAGTGAACATGATGTTATTCTATAACTGGTGGTAGGTGTCAGTGTTTACAGGCGTTAATTTTGATCAACCGATCACGTTTTTTTTTTTTTACTTGTGTTCACTATTGTAAATCAATGCTGAATTAGGCCCGACATTACACTTCCTTCAAAGATGTAAAAATAAAAGAACAGGGACGTGGATATAAAATATTTTGGACTTTCTGACCTTCTTTCTTTCTTTGCTTGATTACACCTCAAGAATAATGAGTCCAGCGGGGCCAAATGTGTGTCTGCAGACCAGATATATCAAATATAAATTCCAAAATATTGAACTTAGACATGTAAGATCTGTCCTTGTTACAGTCAAAGAGAGTACAGACATGCATTTAAAAGAGGACAATCCTCCAAAGACTAAGAGCTGGACTAATTAATCAGATTCATGCATACCCGATGAAAAGATGATATATCACTTGACTGGCAAGCAAGAGACCTTAAAATGATCTGCAGACCATTAACATTTTCAAACAGGACCTCCAACTGAGAAGAACTGACTTCATCGTCTATGTTTAAACTTAAGGCCACTTCACAGGGTTAATCAACTTATTCACTTGACCAATCACATGGCAGTGACTCAGTACATTAAGGCATGCAGTCATGGTCAAGTCAACCAGCTGAGCTGATCATCAGAGTGGGAAAAAAGATGATTTAAGGGACTCTGTGTCATGGCTGTTGGTTACAGACGGGCTGATCTGTTTCAGAAACTGCTGATCTACTGGGATTTTCTATGCACAATAATCATAGGGGTGCATTGAGAATGGTCTGGAAAAGAGAACAAATTCAGTGAGTTCTTCAAGTGAAAATGCTTTAAAAAGACGTTACTTGCTCCAAAACCTGCATGTACCTTTCAGCATTAGTGGGGTATTCACTGATGTGCAAGTTACCCATGCCACGGGCACTAACATACCACCATACCATACCAGATGCTGGCTTTTGATCTTTGCCCTGATAGCAATCTGGATGGTCCTTTTCTTCTTTAGCCCAGAGGACGTGATGTCCATGATTTCTCAGATGAAATGTTTGATATTTGGCTTTGCACGGTTAAGTTGTTACTCACACTTGTAGATTAAGCAAAAAACTATGTTAATGAACAATAGCTTTTTGATGTTTTCCTGAGTAGGGCTGAACAATTAATTGCAATTTAGATGAAATCGCAATATGGCTTGTTGCAATTTTAAAATCTCAGACAGTGCAATATTTTTACCCCAAAATGTGTTGACCATTTTGGCATTGTGATTTAGTTTCTTGCAATTTCATGCCTATTTTAACCTTTTTTAACCCAGTTTTTACAACGTTATGCCAACCTTGCTCCCTTTTATCTTTTTTTTTTGGCCACTGTCAGACCATGTTTGGAATTTTTACATGGTTTTTGAAATTTAATCCCAATTTTGCTGCCATAATCAATTTTCCTTAGTCACTTTTGAATTTTTTTTGCCTTTTTTTGCAATTTCATACCTATTTTGCGCCTATTAACTTTTTTTCCGCTTTCGTACTATTTTTTTAACCCAGTTTTTACAATTTCATACCCATTTTACTTCTGTTCTTCACTTCTACTCTTTTTCTCAAATATTTTATCCTTAGATTGATTTAATGTCATATTGGTTATACTATAAAACGATCTACTGCTTATGTTTGTTTCAGAATACATAAGACAGGGCTCGAGACTGCGACCATTTTGGTCTCATATTCGACCAAAATTTGTAAGAGTGCACCTAACATTTTTGTTGGTCGCACCGGTGCACCTGGCGCTTTCCGGGTGAAAATAAGCCCCTCATCCCTCTCTCTCTCTAATGAAAAGTTTAGAAGTTGAGAAAGCACATCTCAATATACCTACAAACGTAATACAGCCTATTAAAGTTGACAAAAGTGACCGCGGTAGCGGAAAATCCGCCAAAAACCGACAAAACACTGCGCCTGCTTCCCTCTGTCTCTCCGTTTTACAGCAGGACCAGCACATGCACGTGCGTACACACACACACAAACGCACACACACAAACACACACACACACAGCCCTCAGTAATCATCCAATTAGCTGTCAGTATGCAAATGAGCCCAGACTCTGTGGTGTCAGGTCACAGCACGGAGCACTAAATCCGAAAGACGCAGCGAAGCTCCGCCCAGTACGTCTAGAGACTGTCAGATAATTCAACATTAAATACAATTACAAGTAAAGTTTAATATAACATCTAGATTTGTTCAGTCCTTTCTCCTGTTAAAGGGGAGTTTCTCAGTCACACAGGCACAGGGGTGAGTGCTCACGTCCACGAAGGACAAATGATCTGACCGATGGCTCCTGACTGTGCATTAAGCTGGGCTGTAAAAAATAATTAAAAAAGTCAAAACAAGAGAAAAAAATAAAGAAAAAATTCATAAATGCTCTGCCCTTAAAGTCGTTTTCATAAATTAGTTTGAGAAAAGTTTTGTATTATTTAACTTAGTTTCAGTTTTGTAAATTTTGACTATAGTGTGTGAAGTCTAATTCAGGGTTCAAATTATTTGGAGAATAAGACCATCCAGTTATATGTTATGTTGTTGGTTGTTAAAATATGGATATTTATTTAATTTTCAGCTCAGTATAACACCTTAGACATTAGCTATTATTTTAAAATATTTTATTTAACTAGAGTTGTTTGAAATATTAAATTTCAGTTCAGTAAAGCAGAAGAAGCACTTTTCTATGGAGATGTTATATTCTGCTTAATGTTTCAGTTTGAATTTGTAAATTTCATTCAATGGAACACTTTAAACACTCTGTTTTCTTTAAATATATAATTTTGCTTCAAAGAAAGACAAGTATTTCTCTACATCTTAGTCTTGTTTAAAAATCATTTACATTATATAAAAGTTATGGACAATGAGAAAGTTGTGACCTTGTGGCGTAAAGGCAACTCTGAAAAATTTGGGTGCACCTAACTTTTGTGCTGGTGCACCTTAAAAATTTTTTTAGGAGCACTGTTGCAACCAGCTCAAAAAGTTAGTCGAGAGCCCTGTAAGATGAGGAACATTAAAGCAATCGCAGAGTAAATCGCAATTGCAATATTGGGGAAAAATATCACAATTAGATTATTTTTTCTCAAATCGCTCAGCCCTATTCCTGAGCCCACATGGCAGTATCTTTTATGGAATGATGTTGATTTTTAACGTAGTGCTGCCAAAGGGTTACAGGTTTGTATGTTGGTTTTTCCACCAGCCGCTACAATGAAGAGACTCCTTTGGAAAGGTTTTGATGATATTATGGACTGTAAATGATGAAATTCCTTTTCCCATTTCCATCTGCAGTTATTCCCAAAGAGACGATGCCCTAACCATGCTTGGGAATGACTCACCCTTCTCCAGGATGTCCCTTTTATCAATGAATATTTCATCAGTATCATAGGTGCTACAAATTATTAGGCATTGTAGATATGCACAGGTTAGATTTTGGTTTGACTTTTGGTGTGCCTTGGTCAAAAATGTTTAAAAACCACAGATATAGACCTGTGTAACTGTCTCAGAGCAAACTCTTCATAGAAGGGAACATTTCCTTTTAATAGCAAATGCCAAAATAGAACTCAGTTTTTGCTGAACAGCTATCGACCACCACCCTGTAGCTACAGTGTGACCTTGGTAAAGCAAAAATTCCCTGAAAGAGCCTTTCTCCCTACAGAGCTGCAGCATTCCCTGAGCTCCGACTGATGGATTACACCACAGGGAACAGAAGATGCTCTTTGACACATAATGTCACACAAAACACGTCAATAAATCCTCATTCAACAAAGGCTACAAACTCAGTGCTAAATTATACTCAGCCTACAGTTTTTCCAGACTTCCCAGATTTACTGTGGTGGAAAAAACATGCTTTAAATCAATGCCTTTCCTGTTTGAATAGTGTTAGTGTCCAAATGTGAACATGATGCAAACAAGCCAGGCTGATATTTAATTCATGGCAGTGGTCTGAGATGAGTTATCCTTCGGTTTCAATCATGAAAGTGTTTTGTCTCCATCTATTCTTTATTACTATGACATTAAAGTGAATTTGTTCTGACAGGAGAGCATGTTCATATTCAGAGTCCAGTTCTGCATGTATATATGATTGATACCAATCACATGATCATGTTATCTGAGGCTCTAGAGAAGAGAGGTCACAACAGAGACGGTGACAGGAGTGCATCATCTCACTGTGTGTTTGATACTTAAAGGAATATGCCAACATTTTTTTTCTTTTGTTTCCTCACTCCCAAGTCCACGACAAACAGATTCACCAGTGGGTCCCTCTGAAAATGGGATGTCACATCTCAAGAGGCCTTTAATATATTTATACTTAACTGAGACAAATATGGTAGGGATGCACTTGAGGTCTGGGCACCCATGAGTTTGTCACTACTATAAATTCTTATTTTCATGAGGACCCTCCTGAAAATGAGATGTAGCATCTCAAGAGGCTAACCTCTAATAAATCAGACGACAGGTCTATGGTTCATGGATCTGTCACTAACTTTAGTTCTTACTTTAGTCCACTTGTCTCCTCTTACCTCCCTTCCTTCGCCCACACACCCAACACAGCATGGTGTGGATTCGCTGTTCATCATGAGACTGGGATCCACATTCAAGATTTCCTGCTGCTTAACAGAAGGTTTTTTCTTGAGCCATGATGGAGGGATTCATGATTGGCTATATGGATTCATGTTGGTGTTGGATGTATATATTTGTATATATATGTATATGTGTATGTGTATCTTTATATGCATATATGTATCTATGCATATATGTGTATCATAAAATGAAGGGCTTTATGCTCTATTGTAAAGTGTCTTGAGATAACACTTGTTATACAAATAAAGATTGATTGATTGATTGACCTTTCTTTTGCTTGTGCATCCAATAACTACTAAGAGATGGTCAAAGCTGACCCACCACTCGTCATCTTAGCTCAAACACTGGAAGTCAACAGGTATAGTGAGTCTGCCTCTGCCTACAGTCATCAGATAAACTCTAAAAGCAAATTGCCTGCAAATTTAAGAATGGCTCACAAACAAACAGCTCACTCACAACTTTAACTCAATTTTCATCATTCATCTAAAAAGCCCTGTTTCCACTTAGTGGTCCAATATGGATCGGCACAGTTTGGCTTAGGCCGGATCGGTAAAGCCTGACCCTGTTTGTGTTTCCAAAGCCAACCAAACCCTTCTTGGTAGGTGGCGTCAAAGCTGGATGCCGATAGCATGATGTCATAACAGCGCGACACCGTGTACCCAGGTATTAAAGGTGGTATGAGGAGAATCTATTACCGGCGACATTAAGACTCTGTTACCCATGAGCATGCGTGGCGACTGTAATGCTGCATTCCAGTAACCTCGGAACTGGGAGTGACATCATCTCCGACTTATCGGCGTTCCAGTTGAAGTAAAAAAAAACATGCTGATCTACCAGGCTATTGTTAGCTGTTGTTAGCACGCCCTGTGTTGTTCACAAATATCACATGAAGAATGTGATTATCACTATGGCAGCATTTTTGTAAATATAAGTCTAACAATACTATGTATACAGCTGATCTAGAGCGACACACCCCAGTCAGAAGTGCAAATAAATGGATTATTACAGGAGCTAAATAACTGTTCACACTGGGGGCATCCATCTTCCATTGTCAACTCGGGGGTGACGAGGTTTCACCGAGTTCCCAGTAGGAAATTCCGACTTTGGGGGACGTTCCAGTTGCAGTTTCCTACTCGGAACCCGGAAATTCCTACTTCAGACTACAACTGGAACGCACCAAAAGACATGACCCAAGCCAAAGCGTGTGTTTGTTGTGATGCTAATGAATGCAGCTCGAACCTTCCTCAGAACTCTGCATTGCTTTACAACTTCTTTTTTCAACAACTTACAGGATGCAAAGCGACGAGGTAATGTATCTCTTTCTTGTTACGTAGTGGTAGTTTTTGATGTGTGACAACAAGCAATTTTTGGAACACTTAGTATCGTAGCTTTGTAGCCGGCTATATATGGCTACTTACAGCCCGGTGCTCTAAGACGTGTCTGAATAATATAAATTTGCTCTAGTTTTAATTGTCTTGTTCCTGAAGTTGAGTATCCAGGCCAGTCCAGCCCTGTCCGACCCGACCACAAAGCTAAGGAATAGCATTTATAGATAACCTATTTTGATGCTATAAACTCATCTTAAAGTGTGTATTTCCATCAGGCATATATCTAGAAGTGAGACTTTTTTGTAATTACTTAGAAACTCCTCACAGTCCTTTTCATCATAAAAGCCAAATATCATTAATATATACATATATTTTTTAAACTGACAGGATCAAGAAGATTTACATCTATTAAGGACTTTTTCACAAAACAATAGCTGTGGGATTTAAACAATTTGTTTTCTCTTTGATCTAGTCTCCACTGTGTGCATTAAACACACATATATTTAAGATTAACTAGAGCATGACTTCCGAAATTCCAAGAAATACAAAAAATGCCTTACAGTTTACACTTCATATTGTAGTCGATGAAATTTGCAGGAGTTTTCATTGACTGAAGTGTTGTGAAATTAAACAATTAAACTAAAGTTAGGTTATAACTAAAACAATTTAGATTAAAAAATATGACTCAAATTAAAAGATATTTTAAGCAAAAGCCTGTAACTAAAACTGAAGTAAAAAGCCCTGTCAAAATTAACACTAGGTATAAATTTGAAGGATAAGTTCGGTTTCTACAGCTTTCACATTGTTTATAGAATGAAGTAGAACAACATACTCACCCAGAAGGCTTTCCTGATCCAAACAGTGCTTCAGGAGATGTTTAGATCCAAAATCGAGCGGCGGACATCTGTATAATGGGGCATGTATAGCGCCGCTCCTAAAACTGTATTAATAGTCCAAAAACTCAGATTCACCAATATTTCATCATGGTCCACTCGGGCTACTCCTCCATTACAGTCTGTGTCACTCCAGACATGTTTTTGTGACTGTACTGACCTTTGAACTGAAGAAGAAGAACGCTTGCCTGTACGGCTCATTGTTTCAGGGGAAGACAGCCGGCTACACGACTTTCTTCTTCCAGTTTTGTGCAAAATGGACGAATATCTATCAGATGAAGATGTTGTGGAGGAGAACTTTGAATATGATGGGTGTCCTTACAGTTTCGAGCCAGAGTTTACAGATGAGGAGCTCATCGAAAGGAGGACGTGGAGGCAAAGAGAAGAACAGCTCTCCAGAGAGTACTGCGCATGCGCGGAGGCAAACGTTCTTCTTCTTCAGTTCAGAGGTCAGCACAGTCACAAAAACATGTCTGGAGTGACTCTGGACTGTCTTGGAGGAGTAGCGTGAGCGGACCATGATGAAATATTGGTGAAACTAATGAGTTTTTGGATGATTAATGCAGTTTTAGGAGCGGCGCTATACATTCCCCCTTGTGCTACCATTATACGGATGTATCGATATATATATATATATATATATATATATATAAATATCTCCTGAAGCACTGTTTGGATCAGGAAAGCCTGAAATGTTTGGGTGAGTATATTGTTCTATCATTATGAAACCTGCTGTTGTGCATTAAAGTGAAGATGCTTGACAAACTAACCAAACAGAAGCTCTGATTTTTATTTCAGCTGATAATAAATTCCACAAACATGGAGAAAATGGAGACTGCAGACCCAGATGGTAATGTTACATTCAAGCCAATCTGAATAACTTAAATGAGAGAGGTGTCATTATGCATCTACTCAAGTGGGCCATAATCTTTTCAGAAGCTCCTCACGGGGCAAAATTGCAGTACTTATATTGTTGGGACGTTGTTTGTATGAATTCTGAAGCACTTTTCCAGATACAGAAACATTATGATAATTGCGTCTGCTCATGTTTTTCTCACTCTGAAGCGTGGCTGTAGAAATAGCCATGGTTGTTTGACATATTTGACAAATGGATGACAGCAGGAGGAAGACGTGGGATCAGACCGAGGGTCGGCTGACTCATCCGTCATCCACAGCTTCAGCAGCTCCTCTGGATGATCCTTGGAGCTTCACTGAGGTAAATAATTAGTCTTTCATTAAAACTAAGTGCACCAGGAATCCCAACATGAACATTGTAATTGCTCATTCTCTGTCAGAATCAAAGCATATTTCCATGGAGAAATGTGGCAGAGGAAACAGATGGGGAGGCTGGCACAGAGCAGGTGAAGCTGAGAGGTTTCCATCAGCAGAGCCGTGATCAGAGCCGTGCCGCTGCGTCTGCTGCTTCACTCACTGTGCTGTTCAGGGATGCACATTATTATTTGCACTGTGGTGATATTGGCACATATCAAATATCCGTCTGTATTTCTGACATTTGGGATGAAAATATCTGCAGGATGATGGCAGTTTCACACTGATGCACGTGCCAGATCTGGATTGAGATGCTTTGTTTTTCATATCAGGCAGCCACACATGGGGGTTTGGTTGCATCTCTCTGCTGCCACAGCTCCACCTCTCATAATTTCATCTCCGAAGAATCACAAGTGACCTAATTCATCAAATATCTGACCCAGGACAAATTCAGAATAAAAACACTCACAAAAACAGGAAAAGTTGGGTTTTACTTTGAATGACAAAGACAGGAAGTGTAACTGAACTGTGTCTGTGTTGTCCATTACAGACTGTACTGCTGTGGACATATAACTATCATAATAATAATATTAATAACTTCATTCATGCAGCACCTTTTAAAACAGAAGTTTGTAAAGTGTTATTACAGATAAAACAAAGGCAGAAAAAGGCAGAATAAAATCAACAATCAGTTCATCTGAGACCACGAGAGTCAGAGGAAAAGGCACAGAGGGTCGAGTTAACTAAAGCAACAAAATGAAAGAAAACAGAATAAACGGGTAGAACTGAAACAGCTGGTGTAATGCATAATGACAAGGAGATGAAAAGACAGTAGATAGATAATAGATTTACAGATGCATTGATAAATTTAAGACTGTTGAAGGTTGAAGACATCAAATCAGGAAGATAGAAAAGAAGAGGGCAGATAGAGGAAAGGTAAAGGAAAAAAATACTACTAATAAATAAATCAATACATAAAATAAAGTGAAATAAAAAAAATTATAATAAAAACTGAATATATCAAAAAATGAACAAAAAAAGTAAAAACAGGACTAAAAAATGAGAAACCGTGAGGAGGTTAAGAACAGTAGAACTTAAAATAATAAAAGTAAGTAAGTAAGTTAAAAAAAATGTAAAAGCAAGTCTAACAGAGTGGGTTTTAAGATGTAGTTTAAAAGATGTCACTGATTCAGCTCGCCTTATCTCCTCCAAAGCCCAGGAGCTCTGACAGAAAATCGATCACCTTTAGTCTTAAGCTTTAACTTTGGAAAAGTCACGAGGCCCTTGCCCGAGGATCTGAGGCTGCGGGCTGGATCATAAGGAATTAATAATTCAGGAATGTAGGTCGGAGCCAACCCAGAAAGGGCTTTAAAAGTGATTAGTAAAATCTTAAAATCAATTTGAAAGTGGACAGGGAGCCAGTGGAGAGAAGCAGGAGCAGGGGTGATGTGATGTTGTCTGTTAAAACCAGTCAAAAGCTGAGCTGCTGCGTTCTGGACCAGTTGGAGGCCGGAGAGTAATTTGTGGGAGATACAATAACATATGTGCATATCTGATAATGCCAGCTCGTATGGCTCTCTGTCATTGTCCGGCTGTATTAGCCTGAATCAATGTCTACTATCAGGCAGGTCTGTTTTGCCAAACGCCATCTATGACACGGACGGTCCAATCGGCACCCTTTGAAGGGACGACAGCAGGAACTGACTGCTGCAACAGCAGTTACCACTGGGGCCAGACCGATCCGTTTTATTCAAGGCCATTGCCGATACCGATATTTGTCAGAAAAAAGTACTGATTACCGATTAATTGGCCAAGTGATAAAAAAAACATATATATGTGTAAATATATATACATATATAAATATATATATGTATATATATATATATATATATATATATATATATATATATATATATATATATATATATATATATATATATATATATATATATATATATATATATATATGTATATATATATATATATTTATATGTGTGTGTGTGTGTGTATGTATATATGTATATATATGTGTATATATGTATATATATATATATATATATATATATATATATATATATATATATATATATATATATATATATATATATATATATATATATATATAGATATATATATATATATATATAGATAGATATATATATGTGTATATATATATATATATATATATATATATATATATATATATATATATATATATATATATGTGTATATATATATGTATATATATATATATATATATATATATATATATATATATACACACATATATATTTATAATTTTTGTTTTCTAATTGGTCCAAAAACACACCAATGAATATATGACTTACAAGAAGAACATTTTGTGGTTTTACAATACCTTTTCTTTTAGTATTTGTTTAACTTTACACCAGAAAGGAAAAGTCTGCAAAAATGCATTGAACTTCTGGGAAATTAATTATATCACCTTAAAAAGAGAGTTGTTCTGTATCTTGTGCTTCTTGTTGATGAAAATTAGAGGTAGATTATAGTAAGGATAGAACAACTTTTTAACAAGTTGTAAACAGAAACGGAACAAAAACACTAAGAGGAACAAAAACACTAAGAGGAACAAAAACACTAAGGTAGCATTCTTTTAATAGGCATCTTTTGTTTTTCTTCTCTGCAGATTTCAAGTGCAAAATAAAAGAGTGTGTTAAACTGAAAAAACAAATTATCTTTTTAAAAATGTAAATATATAGATTATTTATAAACTCTTTGTCACATCTGCCTTTCTTTTCCAAAGTCTTCATTCGTGCATCAGAAGTAGGTTTTAGTTCAGGTAGAACCAATTTTTTACTGTACCAGCTACGATGAAGTTTCCATTGGATGAGCCTGCTGATGACCTCGTAGAGCTCGGAGGAGCTATGCTAACGCCAGCATAGTTAGCTCACTAGCTAGCTAGCCTAGCTGTCGTGTTGGGGACAAGTGGATGAAGCCAGGTTCCCATAAAAATCATAGAACAGCCACAAATAAACTGATCCCCTGCCATCAGAAGGTCCAATCCGTCAGTCTTGAGAACCACAGAGGTGATGTCAGTCAGGAAAACCGTTCGGCGGTGCCGAGTCTGTGAAGCTGCTTCCGTAGCCGAACTAGCAGAGAGCCCGGTGTACTCTCTGTGTCCAGCAGCAGCGGGACATTGTGCACCGCTGAAAACTGCTCGCTGTGTCGGACCTTCAGGCTAAAAATAGAAACTTTGTTTCAGTGTAGACGAGTCATCCACACACAGCATCAGTACAGAGCTGAGAGTCGTTTCAACAACATGTGCCGCCATCTTCTGTTGCATCATCATTCTGCACACGGAGCTTGGACACCTAACAGATTTTACTGTTTTATAAAAAATAAAGAATATATCGGCGTTACATTGGAAAACTCTGGCCGATGTTGAATACTCTGAAAAGGGCTATAATCGGCTGATTAAATCGGCCCGGCCAATGTCCCGGTTGGGCCCGAGTTAGCATAGATGCTAACAGCTTCAGTTTTATTGGATCTTGACCACATTTCTTTACTAAATGAAAATCAAATATCATCACCACAGACTTCTCAATATAAGGACTTTGCTCCAATTCTGACATGCTTTGCCTTGAAACTGTTTTACCTTGGTGGCTCATGTTCTCTCTTATACACCACCCCAGTAGCGCCCGCCTGCAACGCTATCTGACTGGCCAATAATAAATACGATTGAGGAAACAATTGTCCGTTCTTTATTGGATATGCTCTGAAAGGTTTTGTCCAGTTGACATTCAGATGTGACAACTGATGTTTATTCTGTACTTTTATAGCGTATGTTGTATATCACATTGTCTGTCAAAAATGTTTAAAATGTTCTATACATAAAGTTGGAAAAAAGCTCCATAAAAGCCAAAAGACGATTGGTTCTGCTGGTGCTGCCAAAACGCATTTTTCACATTTCAGCTACAATCCAAAGGCCCTGTCTGCCTTTTTCTAATTAAGGTCAGTATTTTTCAAAGGACATGATGTTCAGTGGAATCTTAAGTTTATTACAGTTTTAAAAAATCACTGACCATCACATTTAGAATAAAAGGTTGGCTCCTGTACAGGGAAGACTTGACGTATTTCCCAAAAGAAATGTTCCCATGTATCTTAATCAGTATGTATGTGTGTGATCATCAGTTTTGGGACGTGTGTATATCTGTTATCAACAAAAGTTCAACCCCATGCATCCTTAGTGCTGGTTTGTTTTTGTGTGAAACCTGAATAAGGCTAAAATGTTTTTATATTTTCATGAATCCGTTGGTCAGACGTGTGGGATAAAATTCAGACATAAAGAAGAAACTGGATTTTATTGAAGCTCATTGTGCAGAACCCCCAGAACATGTATCATTACTGTTGGGTTTTTGTTGATTTTGCAGCACAGCGAGGTTTCACGATCTACAAACGCCATTCATTCTACTTCACTACTTCTCTTTTACCGTGTTGCACAGGATGAGGGTGGAGGAGGATGGTGAGCTCCTGTGGGGACGCCTGCTCTTTGATTTACAACAGCAATGTGCACAGCAAGTTTGGTCATAATGAAAGGCCATGACTTCTACTTTAGCAGCCCAGAGAAAGAGTGGCTGGTGACGTCTCACTCCCCCCTCACTGCTGCCAACCTGGTTCCCACAGTGTCGCTAAATCATCCTTTATGCTTTCTGCTATCTCCCTTAATCTGCTGTATGACTTTGGACTGCCGTAATTCAAAAGTTTTCTGGCAAAAACCTCAGGCCCGAAAACAGTTTGTAAAAGTCATTTAGCTAACACTGTCATTGAGGCCTCTGTTTATGGCGCGATATAATCACATGATAATCATGTTTATAATGTATTATAATGCACACATGATGCTGTATTATCAGTTATAACCAGTGGTTAAAGGGGGATTTGATAGGTGGGGGAGCCCTAAAATATGGTGTTGCAGCGCAGAATGAAAAATGATGTAAATACTTACAAAAAGCTATGTAGGCCTTTTTCTCAACAAACCAACAGCCTAACTCAGAGACTAAGACAAGGACTTAAAGATGCTATGAGGAGTTTTTAAGTAGTCACAAAAAAGTGTCACTTTTAGATATGTGCCTGATGGAAATACACACTTTAAGATGAGTTTTATAGCATCAAAATAGGTTATCTATAAATGCTATTCCTTAGCTTCACGGTCGGGTCGGACAGGGCTGGACTGGCCTGGATACTCAACTTCAGGAACAAGACAATTAAAACTAAAGCAAATTTATATTATTCAGACACGTCTTAGAGCACCGGGCTGTAAGTAGAGATATATAGCCGGCTACAAAACTACAATACTAAGTTTTCCAAAAATTGCTTGTTGTCACACATCAAAAACTACCGCTACGTAACTAGAAAGAGATACATTACCTCGTCGCTTTGCATCCTGTAATTTGTTGAAAAAAGAAGTTGTAAAGTAATGCAGAGTTCTGAGGAAGGTCCGAGCTGCATTCATTAGCATCACAGCAAACACACACTTTGGCTTGGGTCACGTCTTTTGGTGCGTTCCAGTTGTAGTCAGAAGTAGGAATTTCTGAGTTCCAAGTAGGCAACTGCAACTGGAACCCCGCCTGGAGTCGGAATTTCCTACTGGGAACTCGGTGAAACCTCGCCACTCCCGAGTTGACAATGGAAGATGGATGCCCTCAGTGTGAACAGTTATTTAGCTCCTGTAATAATCAATTTATTTGCACTTCTGACTGGGGTGTGTCGCTCTAGATCAGCTGTATACATAGTATTGTTAGACTTATATTTACAAAAATGCTGCCATAGTGATAATCACATTCTTCATGTGATATTTGTGAACAACGCAGGGCGTGCTAACAACAGCTAACAATAGCCTGGTAGATCGGCATGTTTTTTTCCGACTTCAACTGGAACGCTGATAAGTCGGAGATGATGTCACTCCCAGTTCCGAGGTTACTGGAACGCAGCATTACAACAGTTGCTGTGCGTGCTCATGGGTAGCAGAGTCTTAATGTCTTCAGAAATTGATTCTTCTCATAGCACCTTTAAATAAAAACCAGACCTTTAATAGACACACAAGAGAGTGAAACAAGACATGTGAAACACATGAGGAGATAATGCAAGGTAGGGGAAACATGGAAAGTAAAACTAACTACAGAGGCTACACATAGACAAAACATCAGGCATGAAAATGGGTCGGGGTTGAAAAAGGTGTAAAGACTATGATCCTACTGTAGGGGGTCCGGGGCCATGCTCCCCTGTAAGAAACATTTCATATTTAAAAGCATCAATCTGATGCATTTTGAGAGAAACATGAAGCATGACTCTATGCACAGTCACATTCTGCTTATGTAAGAAATGAGTTTGGGAATTGGAAGAAAAAGGTTTATGTTTCCCCTTTTAGATAAAACAAGTGAAGTGAAGTGGTTGATCTCTTCAGCTCTGTCCTGAGTAACATTCACCATGTTCACCCTCCTATTATCCTCAAATATTACTCACATATTTTACCCTTGGGGTCAATCTGACCCCAGGGATATTTGCCTCCAGAAAATGATTTACAGAAAATTGTTGACCAAGTTTTTGTGTCAGGAACTTTGTTTATTTGACGAATACATAAATAACCCCTTGATAATAAAACCTTGACCTGTCCTCTAGCGCCACCATCAGGCCAAACTTTTCAATCAGAAATAATTTATCTTGAAAAGTTTTCATCGAAATCTTCTCAAATTTACTGTCAACATTAATGACCACAACAGTATGAACCCTATTGGTTTTGGTGATGATATGACCTTTCCTGCAGCGCCACCATCAGGTCAAACCTTCAGTTTTAGAGTTAGTGTATCTTTCAAATCTTTTCTATTTGGGGTGCACATTCATGACCCTCACAGGATGAACCATATTGACTGGTGTTGGTAACCCTTCCTTTCCTCTCATAAACATATTTATTTACTTATTTTTACCGACTTTATTGTAACATATTTGTGGTCACTATAAAGTCTCACTCACCCCTCCTCTTTTGTTATCCAGGCTTGGGACCAGCGGTGGCAGAGTCAAAGAGTTGTTTTTTGTTTTGTTTTGGGTTTTTTTTTTTTTTGGGGGGGGGGGGGGTATGATTTTTTTTTTAATTTGTTTGTCTTTTTGTTTGTTTTTTGTTTTTTAAGATTTTTTATTTGTTTGTTTTTTGTTTGTTTTTTGTTTTGTTTTTTTGTTTCTTTTTTGTGTGTTTGAGGGGGTTTACATGTTTGAAAATTCACCCATTTGTGAAACAGAAAATCATAATGAGAACATCAGTCAGATAGTCAGAACATGGAACAGTTCTTTAGTTCAGTTCTATTTGGCAGGTGTGAGTAGTAGGTCACACATAGACACACACACACACACACATTCATTCCCCCCATGTTCCCCTCCCACAAGTCATGTATCAACTCAAAAGTATCAACTCTGCACCTGCAGGTGTGGGAATGTTTGGTCACACATGGGTCACACACAGACAGACAAGTTTTACACAGCTAAAACAGCTTGGGGTCAAATTGACCCCAGAGGAACACCGATGCATGCAATATGTGTACAGCACAATGAAAAAATATCATCATAATAGTTTTATGCTAAATCAATAGTACCTATCAAATTAGGAAAAGTCATGAAATATGAAGCCAAAAAAAAAGTCAACTATTATTTTTTGAATGATAAACATTGAATGGGGTCAAATTGACCCCAAAGATAATAGGAGGGTTAAGTCATCATGACCCAGATCACTTTATTTGTCCATTGATAAAATATTGCAGTTTGGATTTAAGATTCAAAAAACACGCATTATTTGTGCAAAGACACTGGAATTTAAATTTTTTTTTAATAATAATAATAAGAGCACTGGGAGATCACACATCCAAAAATTTTACTTGCTGTTTCCCATCATCACATTTATATGTGAGTTGTTTTCAGTTCATTGTAGGACAACCCCCCATTTATATGCTAAGATAACAAGATATGTCGAGATCCTGAGAGGACAGCTAATATTAACTTGATTCAGCACAACAGAGTAAAATAAACTATATGAAAGTTTGTCCTCTCAGGGCCTCTCAGCCACCACGACTTAGACACTGGAAGTCAGTGGGTAGTGTTAGCCCGCCTCTGCCTACAGTCATCAGATACACTCTTTAGACCCTGGAGATGCTACATTCAAATTCATGCTAGTTTTCCATGACTACCAATCCTGCCTTTAAGTGGGTACACACATGAAGACTATCAAGCTGTTTTTGTCCAGACTTATCCATTCTGACCAAGGACAGTAAACGCAAGATTATTTTATGTTTTATAAGATTATCCCATGGTCTAGTGCCTTCAAAAAGGGTCGGGGCCGACAACAGTAAACATGAAACTTAGGGCTCTTTCCCTATGGACATTATTAGCCAAGAAGCTAATTCTACAGTTCTTGAAATCTGAAAGTTCTCCAACATTTGATATGTGGTTGAGAGAGCTGGGTAACGTCTTGCATTTGAAGAAAATCAGGTACATGATATCTGCTAATGAGGACACCTTTTTTAAGATCTGGCAACCCCTTCTGGACTTATTGTCTTAAAGTTGTTTGATGAAGATACTGATGCTGTGTTATCATCTATGTACTATATACTCTATTTCATGTAATAATACCTGTCAGAGTTCTGTACTGTTCTTTGTAACGTCAACAACTGCTGTTCATATGTTTCCTTTGTTATGAAAGCAATAAAAAAAAAACTAGATAAGCACTCGGAGAGTGCAGACCTCCGCCAGCGCCACAGTCCTCACCCATATTGTGATTTTCACCATAAGTATTAGTCCTACCTTTATTTCATGTCAATATTTAGATTCCTTGACCATGAAAACATACCATAAGCAACTGGATTCATAATGATATCTATTTCAGTTTAGTAGTTATTCACAGAAATCACATTTTCCGTCATGGCGGCCAGACGCTGATCCGGATCAACACCAAAATCAAATCAATTCTTCCTTTCCCATGCTGAACATTTCCTGAAAATTTCATCAAAACCCATCCAGAACTTTTTGAGTTATTTTGTTCACAGATGGACGGACAGACAGACTGACTGACTCTCATGAAAACATAACCTCCTTGGCGGAGGTAAACATGAAACTTGATCAATATTTACTACCAAAAATCTTCATGTGTGGGGAAAGCCGATGACTCCAGAGTCATGACTCTGTAAATTATGACGTGGAACAGAATGTAACCAATCAAAAAGCGAGCTGACTGAGGAACAAGGCAGTCTTGATAAAGACGAGCATGGTAAACCTGAATTATAAAGACAGGTGGACCTCAGGAATGGAGGACCAGCTCATGTGTTCACGTAGTCTCCAGGTTTTGTTTCCACAGACTTTTTTTTTATTCAGTTCTCAATTTTTCCATCAGAAATAGTTCCGGTTGTTGCCATAGACATATGCAGTACATTTATGGTTGTTGCTAAGTTTCTTCTTCTTCATTTTCGTTAATCATATTTGATCGAGCAAGACATCTTGGTAGACTAGATTCTAGATAGTTGGTGGGACAGAATCGTTCTGTGTGGGCTGTGTTGAGATTATCAGAGCACACCACACACAGTAAGATCAAATCTGTTCAGTGCCTGATTTTTTAGCTTCATGTGTGGGGTCTCTAACAGATAAAAAAATCTCTTCAGATTTAGAAAATCATTCTGTGAGCCCCATGTTAGAGCATTTAATGACTTGTAATCTAACTGTAATGGATTATAATGTTAACGTGTGCTAAGTTGATTCTAAGACGCTCAGTTTGAGTTTGTTTTGTTAAGTCTTTAGTGTTGTGTCTCCTCCTCCTCCTCTCTGTGTGGATGTGTGTGGCAGAGGCAGCTCTGATGAGGCTCACCTGTTTCCTCTCAGCTCATCAACAGGACTATAAAAGCCGGGTCTTCACTCCACTCTGACAGATAATTCGGTTATGTTCAGTAGAGCTTTGTCACAGCTATCCAGTCATCTGTGTTTGAAGTCTAACCTCTGTTTTCTTGTGCTCAGGTTTTCCTGTGTTGCCTTCAGGATCCTCTCTTCATTGTCACTTAAAGGTGCTATGAGGAGAATCTATTACCGGCGACATAAAGACTCTGCTACCCATGAGCACGCGCGGCGACTGTCGTAATGCTGCGTTCCAGTAACCTCGGAAATGGGAGTGACATCATCTCCGACTTATCGGCATTCCAGTTGAAGTTGGAAAAAAACATGTCGATCTACCAGGCTATTGTTAGCTGTTGTTAGCACGCCCTGCGTTGTTGTTCACAAATATCACATGAAGAATGTGATTATCACTATGGCAGCATTTTTGTAAATATAAGTCTAACAATACTATGTATACAGCTGATCTAGAGCGACACACCCCAGTCAGAAGAGCAAATAAATGGATTATTACAGGAGCTAAATAACTGTTCACACTGGGGGCATCCATCTTCCATTGTCAACTCGGGGGTGGCGAGGTTTCACCGAGTTCCCAGTAGGAAATTCCGACTTCGGGGGGCGTTGCAGTTTCCTACTCGGAACTGGGAAATTCCTACTTCTGACTACAACTGGAACGCACCAAAAGACGTGACCCAAGCCAAAGCGTGTGTTTGTTCTGATGCTAATGAATGCAGCTCGGACCTTCCTCAGAACTCTGCATTACTTTACAACTTCTTTTTTCAACAACTTACAGGATGCAAAGCGACGAGGTAATGTATCTCTTTCTAGTTACGTAGCGGTAGTTTTTGATGTGTGACAACAAGCAATTTTTGAATAACTTAGTATCGTAGTTTTGTAGTCGGCTATATATCTCTACTTACAGCCTGGTGCTCTAAGACGTGTCTGGATAATATAAATTTGCTCTAGTTTTAATTGTCTTGTTCCTGAAGTTGAGTATCCAGGCCAGTCCAGCCCTGTCCGACCCGACCACGAAGCTAAGGAATAGCATTTATAGATCACCTATTTTGATGCTATAAAGCTCATCTTAAAGTGTGTATTTCCATCAGGCATAAATCTAAAAGTGAGACTTTTTTGTAATTACTTAGAAACTCCTCACAGTCCCTTTAAGTTTCTGAATTTGCCCAACTGCTGCCTCCACTATCAGCGCTTCTGTGCCTTTTTTTATTAATGCTTTTTGAACCAACCACTTGAGTTAGACACAGATTTGGGGTCAAATCAGTGTCAAAACTTAAGAATAACGACATATTATAACATATTATTGAGAAAAAAAAGTCTCCATATACTCTCATTTTTTCAAGCACAGTCGATAACCAGCAAATACTCAACATCTTGCCTCAATAATCTTAATATTATGCCCGACTGTGTGTCAGCTTTATCGTTATTAAAGGGATAGTCAGGACTTTTAGAGTCAGGTTGTTTGAGCACTAGCCTGAGCAGCAGCCACACTGACAGACAGCAGCTCTCAGTCTGAACCAAAATAACCGAGACAGAGGCTAATGCTATAAATTGCTGCTAATGGCGCCACCTAATCCGTGTAATGGTAAGAATTCTAGGTGAAAACAAGCCACAAAAACAGCATAGGGTGATTACGCACTTTAAAGGGTATGTATTGACGCCATGATCTGTGCGACAGACTGGCAGCTCCACTCAGTGTCAGAGAAAAACATAAATATACTGTAATCAGTGTTAAGAAACAGTAAAGTGCTTTAATTCACCTGGAAATTGCAGCGTTTTTCAGGCGGTCAAATTATTTTTGATTGGGTTCTCTGAAGAGCACAGATTTTAGTCTGGTTTATGTGTAAAGATGACAAAAAAGAAGTTTGGGGTTGTAAAGATTTGATTAAAATGCAGCATTTATCAGCCAGAGGTAAAGGATGATGCTCTGTGGAGACAGTTGAAACTGTCTCTCTGTGATTTTGTGCTTATCCAGAGTAAAGGTACAGTTTTAGCATAAATTAAAGTGTAATCTCTGCCAACAAGTTTGTGTATTTGCCTGTTTGTCTGTTTGATTGTTAGCAAGAACACAAAAACTACTGGACAGATTTTGCTGAAATTTTCAGGAGATGTTGGTAACAGCCCACCTTCAAAATGATCCAGATAACTGCCATTAGCGAACAATCGTTTTAGCTTCATAACTGTCTAACTAACTAACTCTTATGTCACATTCTGCCATATAAGAAATGAGACTGACAGCGACAGTTATATATTACCTGTAGCCAGAGGTGGGACCAAGTCATTGGTATGCACGTCACAAGTAAGTCTCAAGTTAAGACCGACAAGTCTCAAGTCACCTAAGTCTTACAGTTGGAGTTTGGAGTCCTTTTGAGTCTTTTTTTTTGGTGTCCATTACTGGGTTTGACTTAAATATGTTTGTTTTCCTGGTTTAATGTTGGCTAATGTTGGCTGACTGGTGGATTTCTGTAAAACAGAACCAATAGTTTCAGGGGTTGCATTTACAGCAATACGGAATAAATAAAAAATATATACTTTTCAAATAACTAACCCCCCCTCATATTTTTTAATTCATTGTATTTTCGGGGGCCGATTAGGAGGCTGTGGACACCAGTTGATGATCACTGATGTGATGACAGATTTGCCAAACAAAATGTTTCCAAGTCAAGGCTTCCTTCAGATGTGCACATGTTGGCAGTTCACTGACAATCTCTGGTATACCTCCATGTCCCGTCCATCTACATTGATGTAACACTCTGATTTGTTGTGAGTCTCGCTGCTTATGAGAGAGCCATGCAGGCTGTGCATGCGTGAATGATCTGTCGTCCGCTCCTGTTTGAATTGAATAGATAATTTGTTTAACTCAGGCAGAGCTCAACACAGAGGTGGCTGAGCTCCAGCAGGCTCTGGCCCACTTTAACCTCTGTTCATATATATATATATATATATATATATATATATATATATATATATATATATATACATATATATATACATATATATACATATATTAGGGCTGCAGTTATTGATTCTTTTTGTAATCGATTATTCTATCAAATTATTGACGATTAATCGAGTAATCGGATAACAGTTACATTGCGATCACTGCAAAAAAATTTTTTACATTGAATCACTACACATTATATTTTTAGTAACACACAAAACAGAAAAACCAGGTCACTTAAATTAACAACTTATTTTTCTTATTTTGAACATTCTGAGCATAAATGGGATCTCAAAATCAAAATCTATACTTTTATTTTTACTCTGGGCCATATCTTGCTTTTGTCAGTATTTTTTTTTAAGTTTGGTTGTTTTTATTTTATTTGTATTCATGCTTGTCTCTTTTTTTTAAATTATTGCCTTTACTACTGTACCATATTGATGATCTTATTTTGCTTACTTTATTTCTAGGACCAAATAATATCATACTTAGATACTAAGATAATTTAACTAGCTAATGTACATTTCTATAACATATGAAAACATTCCCTACACCTGCTTCCTCTACTCACTGTCAGTGTTTCCTCTTCTACTCTCTGCAATCAAATTAAATGTAAAGTTATTGGATGTGAAAAGTATGTGAACAAAATACACATGATTCTGGACAAGTAGCCTCCACATTGATTTACGTTCTGAACCAGCCTTTACACAGAGCCATAATCAAAGTAGGTTATTTACAAGCCCATATCTCAGTTATTGATCACATTAGCTGCTTCTGTTGATGTATCATGAGTGTCATCCTGTTGTGTCGCTCTGACGCACAGACCGGATGTTTACTGTTGACGTGCTGCAGCATTGACGACATGCTGTCATGCTAAGCTACGTGCTAAGCTAATGCTGTTTGACATCAGACACACTGCACTGTGTTTTCTTTTCGTCCCTTCTTGTAGTGACCACACACTTGGGACACTCTCTGCCATTTCTTCTGTGGACTCTCTGCTTTCTGTCCCTCTCTTTTCTCTTCCTTCATGATTTTACAAGCCGTGCAGCAGTGGAGGTAGCAGGCGCGTTGTGCCACAGAAATGACCGTCCGTGTCAAACACCGTGCACTGTAGTAGTCCAGATATATATTTTATATGTGTAATTATATATTAAATGAGGCTTTGAGGCACACAATTTGCCTTGAGGATATTTCGTGATTGAATAATCGAGATTATTCAGGATCATCATTTATATATATATATATATATATATATATATATATATATATATATATATATATATATACATACATATATATATATATATATATATATATATATATATATATATATATATATATATATATATATATATATATATATATATATATATATACATATTTATATACAGTACATATATATGTCTTCATCTACATCTGCTTCATGACACAACATCTTTCAGATTATTTTCAACATCCCTATTTCAGTGGCTCCTAAGGTGTAGTCTCTGGCAGAGAGCAACACACCCCTGACTCGTGGTTGGCCTTTCTTGGTATTATCAGTCTTCCAGACGTGTCACATTGTGAATTTTAGGTGAAGATATACTGCTCTGCTATATTCAATTGAACCAATGGAAAAATGTCTCCAGCTTTCTTCTGCATAGACAGAGGAGTTCAATGACAGCCTGACCAATGTGTTCATGATTTGGAGGAATGGGGAAGTGTAGACCTGAGGGCGGACTTTTGAATGGTATATTTTGTTATCCACGGACACTTAAATCAGTGACCATGGCTCATTTCAGGGCTGAATAAACATTCTTTCTTTTTTCACTTGAATTGGCTTTCTTTCATGCTGTAGATCTTCCCAATGATGACATGGAATCTTATAGACCCTTTACAGCAAACTCATTGAAATACTTGGAAATTTAAAATTTCAACCCTGGAGTGTATTATGATTGGATATTATTTCCAAAAATGCACATACACATATAGAGTTGAAGGAACATTTATTTTCAAACCACCAGTCAGACATATGCCTTTCAGAAGTTAGGACACTTGTGTCAAAATATAACACACAAAATTCAGTGCAAAAAAACCCTGCAGTAAGTCATTGCATATAAGCAAAAAATAGTGAAGGTAATTTCAAGCTCTTTCTGTAAACACTGTAAACATACAAGTGTGTTACATCCACACTCCAGCCTCAGCCTAATCAGCTCAACTCCTGTCACCTGCGCTCCTGCTCACACCTGCACCTCATCTGCTGTAATCATCTCCATCTACTTTAACTCCAGCTCCACACTCACTCGGCATCAGATCGTCTTCGCTTTCATGCCAAGAACTGCAGACCTGCTATCCGAACTGATCACCCGTTGCCGACCTGTTCTGTTCCTGTTTCCGCCTTTATCGGCTAATCCTCGGCTAGACTACAAGATACCGACCCGTTTCTGTCCTGCACCTACCTGCCTGCCTGATCCCCAGTTGCCCACCTTGCCTTCTGTTCCTGATGCCAAGTACCTGTTTGTTAATCCTGATCTGTGGTGGCCATCTGATCTCCAGTATCTGACCCTTCTGCCTGTGTGTGACGCCGAGTACCCATCTGTGAGCCCGAATCAGTGGTGGCAGCCTGGTCTCCGGCAATCTGAACCATTTCCTGCTCCTGCTGCACCTTAAAGATTCTGAGTGGCACTTTGAGTGTGTGACTCCGGCGTGGCCGAGAGGACAACGTCACCGCCTTGTGTCCCAAAGATCACAGGTTCGATCCCTGCTCTCTACTCAACTGTTCCTGTGTCTGTTCAATAAAGCTGGTTATTGTGAACTGTTAAGCTTGTCTCACTTCTGGGTCCTAACTGCCTCCGTGTCACAAGTGCACTGATAGCTGGGTGGACTGGTACAACAACAGTCTGTGGCACAGAGGCTCCTCTCACAGCGAAGGACACAGCCAACCTCTGAGGCCCAATCAGGTCCCCAGTCCTGGGTGTGCTCGGCGGCCCTCTGCAGGGACTGATTAGGTCCCCGGTCCCAGGTGCTCTCGCCGGCCCTCGCTCTTTGCTTTTTCTTAAGGACATTTTGGCTGATGCCCTGACTTAGGCTGCTGATCCTGACTCCATTTCTTGTCAGTCATGGCAAAGCCACACCCCCAACACTATAAAAGTCCACCTTCAGGTCTGCACTTCATTAACACATTGGTCAAACTGTCATAGAAAAAGTGTTTGAAACGATCGTCAGTGATCGATTAATGGATTTTCTTACAGTCAAATATTATTTTATTATTGTTTCAATCTGGTTTCAGAAAACAGCACAGCACTGCCACAGCTGGTCTTCAAGGTTTAACCCTCTGGGGTCCAGGGTATAATTGGCCGTTTTTGACTACTTTTGATTTTACCCTTATATTTCACCTTAAAAACTGTTTTCCTGGCATTGCTTGGCATCATTTTTTTTTTCAGCACAACCTCACATGTGTGGATTTACAGTTATTTTTCCATTTTGACATACTATATTAACACAGTGGACCTAAAATCACACAGAAAACACAAAATCCGAGTAGAAAAAAGTTGTATTTTTTACTGTGAAAACCACAAATATGTATAGCGAATCAATTTTACAACTAAGAATGTAAATATAAACTGTAAATTTCAAAACTTATGTACAATCTTTGCACACAACAAAGTAATTTACCACTATTTACAATAAAATGCAGGCAATTCCTCAGGCGTTTTTTATACAACTATTTACAAAACAATGTAATGGCACACAAATCATCTATGCCACTCAAAAAACAGTTTCTGTCTACCACAAGACAGAGAAAAAATGTGATTTTCTTTCCAGTAGTCCTGGAGACTCTACACACGAATGACATGTACAGTTGTGCCCAAAAGTTTACACCCCCCAGCAGAATTTCTGATTATTTGGCCTTTTCTCAGAAAATATGAATGATAACACAAAAACCTTTCTGTCACTCATGGTTAGAGGTTGGGTGAAGATATTTTATTGAAAAAAAAATAGTTTACTCTTTTTAAATCATAATGACAACAGAAACTTCAATATTGACCCTGTTCAAAAGTTTACACCCCCTGGCAGTTTTGTCCCGATAAAATGCACAAAATTTGACACAAATGGGTTTGAATGTTTACCAAAGGTAACCATCCTCACGTGTGATCTATTTGCTTGTATTCACAGTGTGTGTTTAAAAGCTCAGTTTCTGAGCTCCTAACAGACACGTGCATCTTTCACTCAGTGCTGCGTTGAAATTTCTGTGTCATAGGTAAAGCAAAAGAATTGTCAAAGGATCTGTGAGAAAAGGTAATCCAACTGTATAAAACAGGAAAAGGATTTAAAAAGATATCCAAGGAATTGAGGATTCCAAGAAGCACTGTTAAAACTCTAATTAAGAAGTGGAGAGAGAGGGATTCTGTTGATACCAAACCACGGTCAAGCAGACCAACAAAAATTTCAGCTCCAACTGCAAGGAAAATTGTTCGAGATGCAAAGAAAACCCTTCAAATAACTTCAGCTGAAATACAGGACTCTCTGAAAGAAATTGGGGTGGATGTTTCAAGATCCACAATAAGGAGACACTTGAAGAAACATGGGCTGCATGGTCGGGTCACCAGAAGAAAGACATTTCTACGCAAATGCCACAAAATATCCCACTTACAATCCAAACAGCACAGACAAGCCTCAAAACTTCTGGAACAAAGACATTTGGAGTGATGAGACCAAAATTAAACTTTTTAGCCACAACCATAAACATTACATTTGGAGAGGAGTCAAAAAGGCCCACGATGAAAGGTACACCATTCCTACTGTGAAACACGGAGGTGGATCACTGATGTTTTGGGGATGTGTGAGCTACAAAGGCACAGGCAAATTGGTCAACATTGATGGAAGGATGAATGCAGCATGTTATCAGAAAATACTGGTGGAAAATGTACACTCATCTGCCCAGAAGCTGCGCATGGGACATTCTTGGATGTTCCAACATGACAATGATCCAAAACACAAGGCCAAATCAACCTGCCATTGGCTACAGCAGAATAAAGTGAAGGTTTTAAAGTGGCCATCTCAGTCTCCTGACCTCAATATCATTGAGCCACTCTGGGGAGATCTCAAATGTGCAGCTAATGCAAGACAACCAAAGCATTTACAGGAGCTGGAGGCTTTTTGAGAAGAGGAAAGGGCAGTTTTACCATCTGAGAAAATAAAGACCCTCATCCACAACTACCACAAAAGACTTCAAGCTGTTATTGATGTTAAAGGAGGAAATATAAAGTATTAAAAACTGGGGGGTGTAAACTTTTGAACAGGGTCAATATTGAAGTTTCTGTTGTCATTATGATTTAAAAGGAGTAAACTTATCTTTTTTTCAATAAATGTCTTCACCCAACCACTAACCATTAGTGACAGAAAGGTTTTTGTGTTATCATTCATATTTTCTGAGAAAAAGCCAAATAATCAGAAATTCTGCTGGGGGGTGTAAACTTTTGGGCACAACTGTACATGTCATAAGAACAAAAACTCATACAGGTCCTCCTCCTCTATGTCAGTCCACTTGTATTTTTTTCCTGGTTCTTTTTTTTTTGCAGCATTTTTGTTGGTGTTGCTGCAGATGGTCCTGACTGTGTCAATTGCAAAAAACAAAAGAAAAAGGTCTTTTGGACTGTGGGGAGAATGTTTCTCTACCTGCACACCTGGTGGTCTGCGAGGCTGGAGCCTGCTCACTGCTGGGGCAGTGTCAGCATCCTCCTCTGTTTTCCAAGGCTCAGGTCTGATGCGTGCTGCTGAGCCAGCGGAGTTCGGGACGTGGTGCCGCGTCGCCCCCTCCTCCGCGTGGCCAGACCTCCGACTCCCCACACACGTGAGTGGCTCCTCTCCCTCTCTCTCCTCTTCTCTCTCCTCCTCCAAAACAAACAAGGGGAACATCCACCACGTCGATGCGTGCTGCTGCCTGAGCCTGGCTCAGACTCAGACTCCGCCGCTGCTTCGTTTTTTTTTTCTGCATCGATCGTGCAGACGAAAATATGCACGAAAAAGTATGGCGTACATAACTTATCACAGCTCTGGTTTTACTTGGCCTATTAACAAAATTTAAAAACTGATATAAAGCTTGAGGTCTGCACTTTCAACAAAAGTTGAAACGGAGACTCTGTGAGGCTGCGTCTTCCGGGTATGACGTCTGAAACCTGTCACGTGATTTTGACGCGCCGGCGCGTCAAGGGACTCCTGAGGGTTAAACTCAACAAGGAAACCCAATCAAGTTGGTCTCCAATTATAAATACCTTGGTTTCCGGCTGGATGGTGAGCTTTCTTTCAAAACACACATTGCAAGGTTAGTTACCAAACTCAGGGTTAAGTTTGGGTTCTATTACAGAAATCGATCCTGGTTCTCACTCAGAGTTAAACTGCGTGTGTCAGCAACATTTCTTCTGTTAATTGTTTATGGAGACGTGCTGTATAAGAGTGCTTCACTCAAATGTCTGCAGTCCTTAAATACTGTTTACCACAGTGCCTTGAAGTTTGTCACTGGTGATGGCCACCTCATGCATCATTGTGACTTGTACATTAAATCTGATTTGCCTTCCTTAAGTGCACAAAGGCAAATGCACTGTCAGATCTTGGTCTATCAGGTCCTTCTATGCTGAGTTCCAACTAATTTATGTCATGATCATTTATTTTGTCGTGAGTCAAATGGACGTATCATGAAGCAGATGTAGATGATGACATGCTGCTGTAAAGCCCGTCTATAGTTTCTTAATCTCACAAAGGCTTTTGCCAATGTCTGGGTATCAAGGAGAAAAATTAAGTATATGAATATGAAGCCCACACAGGTGTGGACTACTCCATAGGATATAGATGACTGCTTTACACAGTTTTGTTTCCATTGTGTTCCTGCGTTTGCCACACTTGACAGCAACCCACCAGTAACATGTGGACTTTTGTAAAAATAGCACCACCCTTTGTTTTTTGGAAATACTGACCCTCCAGAGATTTTGTGTGAAAAATCTGAAACTTTGTGCACAAGTCTGGTTCTCAACATTTTGGTGAAATATTAGGTAATCTGCCATTTTGGGTCATCAGTCAAATTTTGGTTATTTTTCAGAATTTCCAGGGGTGTTTCTAGGGCTTGCTAAGTGAATGGTGCTTGTCCAAGCGAACTGAAAGTTGGCATACAGCTAAAGAAGACCTGTACAATCATTGGATAACCAGGGTTTGGACATATATCAAAAGACAATCCAACTATCTTCCTCCTCTGGGGTCCTGAGCCCCACCGTTTCCTACATCCTAAGTAAATGGATGATTCTCTGGCTTAGGGTGCTGATTTATTCTCCATTTCTTGTCAATCATGGCCAAGCTACACTCCCAATACTATAAAAAAATCTGCCCTCAGGTCTACACTTCCTCATTCCTCCAAATCATGAACACATTGGTCAGGCTGTCATTGAACTCCTCTGTCTATGCAGAAGAAAGCTGGAGACATTTTCAGATTGGTACAATAGAATATAGCAGAGCAGTATATCTTCACCTAAAATTCACAATGTGACACAACGTCTGCAAGACTGATAAAACCAAGCAAGGCCAACCACAAGTCAGGAGTGTGTTGCTCTCTGCCAGAGACTCCACCTCAGGAGCCACTGAAGTAGGGATGTTGAAAATAATCCAAAAGATGTTGTGTCATGAAGCAAAGTAGATGAAGACATATTGCGCCCTCCATGAGGCTGACATTGTGTGTATGTAAAAATGACTTTTCGTGTCAGTGTTTTTTTTTTTTTACACAACTCAGGTTTTAACTCTGTCCTAACTTAGTCCTCTTTATCATCCGATAATTCCTGACTAGCCTTACTTAGATAGATATAAATGTATATAATACATAAGCACTTCATATTAAGGAGCAGCTGATTTGTCCGCAGTCTCTCTCATCTGTCTCTCTCTGATCTAGGCTCCTCTCAGGTATTTTCCTCTTATTGAACTGCATTGAGCTGTTGTAGGCTGTTTGCCCTCATCGGCCACTGTACTTTTACAACCCATAACAGGGGAGCAAAAGAACACAACATCTTTACAAAGGTAAAAGTAAACGGGGTGAGCTTTATTGGCCACTAGATGGTTTATTTCATGATCCCAAACCCCCATGTTGCTCTTTAGTATGATTGATGCAGTCAGCTATTCTCTGTTTCAGCCTTGAACTCGGTGATCAAATAGAAATTCACGTTGCAGCCCGGCCTCAGTAAAATCTAAATTCATTGCTTCTGTCCGGTTTGATTTGTTTGCCTCTCACCAGAGAGGCCAAACATCGTCTATGATGTTCCCTGTAATTTATTCACTACCAGGCAGGAAATGCTCCTGTGCTTTTTTCACAGCTCTCTCTCATTTCCAGTGCATACAAACAGCTTCCTCCCACATTTACCGTCAACTCAAATGTAATTAACATGGCTCAGTGAGTGTTTAAGTGGAGGCTGATCAGAGGAACTCACAGCTTTTTGAAGTCGCACACGCTGTATTCAGGCCAGTTGATGTAGCACACCGTGCGGTCCGGGAGCTGGTCCGTGGTGGAGTAGTAGTACTGAGGGAAGGCCAGGAGCAAGGCCAGCACCCAGATCACTGCCACCACCACTTTAGTCTCTGTGGAGGACATGCGCTGCTGCAGAGGGTGGATGATGGCCACGTATCTGTAAGAGTGAGGACAGAAGAATTAGTGTCTGTGTACTTTGCGGCCATTCGTTTTTCGTGTTGATATGGGTAAACGGAAAACGGGTAACCATCCGATTTTCTTGGATGAACGGAAAACATGTCCCGTTTTTCATTTGGTAATCAAAAATCCAGAAACGGAAAACGAGCCTTTATCTGATATCTATTACGGGTTTATTTTTACACAAGACGGGATATAAAATACGGCCTTAATTCCTTTCGTAAAGTTTGCTTTGCCTTCACCCGGAAGCACTTCTTTCTTCTGCGCTGCCGATTATAAGTTGTTTTGAGATAACACTTGTTATGAACTGGTGGTATACAAATAAAGATTGATTGATAAAACATTGCAGAGCCGAGGCTTACCTTGTTTGTAATGTGTAACTGCCCATCTGGTAATATGTGTTTGGAATGTAGTTCGACAACTGAAATAAATGGCTATTTATTAATACATGGTAATAACAAATACATGTATTCGGAACTAAATACAATTTACAGAACTAGCATAATATTTCATTAATGTCTACAGTAAAAGAAGGTCACACACTAAAAGAACATAGATATATAGTGAGAATTTGAAACTCAATTTATAGAAAACAACTATGGTTACGGATGATGCTTACGGATGATGCTATGATACGGATGGGCTTAAAGCTCGGCAAACTAATAATTTCACTAGAGGTCAGTAATACGCCATAGTGTAGAGAGAAGAAGGAAGTGCTTCCGGGTGAAGGCAAGGCAAGCTTTAGGAAAGGAATTACGGCCGTATTTTATATCCCGACTTGTGTAAAAATAAACCCGTAATAGATATCAGATAAAGGCTCATTTTCCATTTTTGGATTTTCGATTACCTAACAAAAAACGGGAATCGAGTCATTTCCCGTTTTTCGTTTCCCTTCATCCAAACGGAAATCGGAAAATCGAATGGTTTCCCGTTTTCCGTTCACCTATATCAACACGAAACACGAATGGCCGAAAAGTACACGGACTGATTAGGACCGACCTTAGACCTGAGTGAAAGACATGAATGAGTCTTCATCTCTTCCATTGTGCCATAACCTGTTCACTGTATATTCCACACAGAGCTGGCTCTACGCAATGTGGCATGCTAAGCTAGATTTTATATGGCACCCCCCCTCCATCAACGTTTAACATATGCTGACAAAAGAAATCAAATTGCACAAATTTAAAATCCTGTCAGTGAACAAATGATAATAGCAAGTAGGGCTGGGAAATTAATCGAAAAAAAATTGAAATCAACATTTAGACCCTCTAAATTGAAGTAATTTTATTCATGTTTATTATTTTGATAATTTTCCCTGTGTAAGTCACGTGACCACTCTGCCACCATACAGTCTGCTTTCGATTTTTTACAAGAGCGAAGGACGCGCTGCCAACATGGAGGAGACAAGCAGCAATCTATCAGAGGACATAGTAGCCAATTTGTTATTGGGCAAATTTTAGAATCTGTGCAGGGGACATCGAGCAGACAGAAGTGACGTGTAAATACTGCAGGAAGACCATGCTGACGACCTCGTTATCACCACTACTTTGTTCCAGTGTGGCATAAAATAATTGTTCATTATTCATAATCGAAATAAGAACTTCAATTAATCGTGATATTGAAATTAGATAATATCGCTCAGCCGTAATAGCAATTGTAATAAATTATAAACCAGTCAACATTAAACAATTTAAATGAACACACAGTTTGCACTCAATGGGCTCTAATTTCATAGACCAGGCACAGCTTGGCTTAGTTAAGACATTTTGATAGAATTTCTGTTTCATTTAGTTTTTTGTTTTTCTTCAGGAGGGTAAAAAGTTGCTTAAAATTGGAAATCAACTTTTTTGAGGAAAAGTGTTTTTAAGCTTCCTCCAACAAAACATTCTCATTAGGCTGATTGGTGACTCTTAATTGCCCTTCAGTGTAAGAATGAATGGTTGTTTGTCTCTCTATGTGGCCCTTCGATTGGCTGGCAACCACTTCAGAGTGCTCCCCAACGCTCACCCAATGTCAGTTGGGATAGATTACAGACCCCGAAAAATGATGAGCAGTATCGATGATGGACATGGACATGGATTTAAGAGCTTAAAAAATAACTGTCATTATAATTATACTGTATACAGTCCTAATCATCATTATTGGCACCCATGAAGTTTAAGTACACAATGTGACAGTACAGTTTCTTTGCAAACCTCTCTAACTTTGCTCTGCATCACTTTATCAGACTCAAACTTGGCAGAAGTAATGTTCACATATTAAGGTTTGTAAATTATACTTCATTAGCTACTATGATCATGCAGTCATATTTAGAATAGGCAGCTTTAATTGCAACCACTTGAAGCCTACAAGGAAAAGAACACCCTACCAACAATTAAGCATGGTGGAGGTTCCATAATGGTTTGGGGCTGCTTTGCTGCATCGGGTACTGGAGGCCTTGACCGTATCACAGAAATCATGAAATCAGAGAATTATCAAGAAATTTTAGAGTGAAATGTCCGACCCAGTGTAAGAAAACTTGGTTTGAGTCGAAGATCGTGGGCCCTCCAGCAAGACAAAGACCCAAAGCACACGTCCAAAAGCATGCAGGAATGGTTGAAAAGGAAAAAATGGTCTGTTTTAAAATGGCCAGCACTGAGTCCTGATCTCAATCCGATTGAAAATCTTTGGTATGGCTGAAATCTGCCATTGGGGAAAAGAAACCTGCAAATGTTCAAGAGCTTGAACAATTTGCATAGGAAGAAGAGGGTGAAAATACCAGGTGAGAAGAGCAAGAAGCTGATAGATGGCTAAAAGAAACATTTGGAGGCTGTCATCAGTGCCAAAGGGTGTGCAACAAAATACTGAAGAGGGGTGCCATTATTGCTGCACATGCTTTTTTCCAGTTCTGTCTTTGAAATTACAAGATGTAACTTGTAAAAATGTTTTTTTTTTGTTAAAGTATTTTGGACCTTCAATTAAAAGGTCCTGATGACATAAATTTGGTACATTTCAATTTATTTCTGCAGATATTGTTAAAGCAATGAAAATAATGAAGGGGTGCCAATAATACTGAGCAGGACTGTATGTCTATATATACAGATTACATTTTGGATGACCTGATTAATTTGTGAATTCGTGTCTGACTCTGAGTCAGGAATCGAGCCACAGAAGCTGATCATTGACCACATTCACACACTTACTTATAGGTCACGTTTCAGGCTAACTAATCCATATGCTGATCTTGTTAGCATATCTGAACTGACATATTAGTGAATCAGAACATGTCTGTCTCCATCAGTTACCTTCTGAACCTCCTGTAATGAGCAGATAGATAAATTTCCCTGGCTGTCTCCGGATATTTTTATTTCTGCCTCACAATTAGTATCTCTCCTTAGTATCAGTAATGTTGATGAAGACATTAGTATTCATGTTTGGATGTATTTAGACTAATCATACCTTCGCCCTTTAATTGACTTCTTAAAGGTAGGGGGTTGAGGACACTTAAAGATATTAACTTTGAAGGGGGAGGGGCATGACAGAAGCAGATGAGAACCACTGGTCTCCAGTCTGTGGCACACAGTGATCCTGATATTCAAAAGACACATCAGAAAGATGGAAATGAGCTTGTTTCACACAGGTTTTACTAAAGTTAACTCTCTTCACACTTTGATATCAGAGCATTAATTGGTAAATTAAGATTAGGGTTTTTGAAGACACAAAGCTTAGAGAAGCAGTGTGAGGCCAATAGTCCCACTGCCCTCCCTCTACTGCAGGTAATGCATCCAGGAACATTTAAAAAAACACACAGTTCACATACAGCAGGGAGCTACTTCTATAAATATGTATAAACACTTCCAAATGCCTGCAAACAGACTGTCTCATTATTTAAACAGCCAAGGGCCCCAACTAGGGATGTAACGTTTACCGGTAAAATGGTAAACCGTGGCAAAATTAAACACCAAGCTGCGGTGAAAGACAAAAATGCGCCTGATTAAAACTGCTGTAACTCCTCGAGTAAACGAGCAGAGAGAGAGAGAGGATTCAGTGAGCCATACCTGAGTGAATTATTGGAGGTTTATCAGGATTTTCTGTGTAAATAATGTATAAAGGTTGAAAATAAAAGCATTAGTATAAATCTGTAGTGAGTTCTTGCCATTCTTTGGCCGTTTTTCGTCGTATTTCATAGTAGATCGCCTTTTTCCATCATAGTTCATGTTTAATGGATTTAATCAATCGTAATTTGGAAATATTAAAGAAGGAGATGTGGAGGAGATCTGCAATGGAAAAGGGAGACTAGAGGAGAGTCATGAAGGGGGCTGACTGCTTCAGAGACTATCATTAGTAAAACAAAAAATAAATATATAAAAAGTCCTGGACATGGTCTAATATAACGAGCTGTAACATGGACACTAATGCTGATGGCAAACTAAAATGAGTGAGTGTATGTAAAATAGGTTACATTTATTTTTGATCGTCTCAAAAACTTTGAAATGTTCATATACAATAGTTCATAAAAAAGAAACCTGTTTAAATTTCAAATCCATTTTTTTCTTTTTCTTCACACAGTTTAAGCATTTATAACATAATAATGACAAATACTTGCCAGAATTGTTTACTTTTATTTCTCATGAAAAAAGCTTAAACAAATTTACTTTGGGGTTTTTCTTGACACAGTTATTGACAAAAAAGACAAAAGAACTGTTAGAATTATAATATTAAAGGGTTTAAATGATTTCAAGACTGTGTTAAAGTACTTTTGGAACATTTTGAGCACACTGCAACAATATCGCAATCATAATAATAACTGTGATAATTTTGGTCACAATAACCGTGATATGAAATTTTCATACTGTTGCATCCCTAGCTCCAACACAGTTTGTTTAAAAAAAAAAAAAAAAAAAAACTATCCAGACTTTATTCGGCGGGGGCAATATGTGTGAATATATGTGTAGAGTGGCGAGAGCTGGTGACATCATCACAAGCAGCTGTCATGAAACTAGAAAAGAGACTTGAAGGGACAGATAATGCAACAACTGTTTTGGGAGAAGATTATCTGATTGTAAGGAGAATAAAACAAACTCCGATGTAAGTCTGGACATTTGGAACACTGCTGTTGGATATGGAGCTAAAACACTGCAGCTTTCTGTCTCCAGTGTTGTGTTTGTGCTTCAAATTCATTTCTGTCAGCTACAGTAGCTACATTAACATCATGCAGTCAACAAACTTTTCATAAGCAGAATATCAGCAATAACCCAGTTGCTCACAGCCATGTAAACACCAATACCCCTTTGAAAAACCAGAATATGCTCATATTCCATTTTTTAAAAACCCAAATCATCCCTGGGTTTTTCCTTTTCTAACCTGAATATTTGGTCATGTAAACGCCAATAGGGATATCCCAATTAAAAGGAACATTAATTTGTGTTTTGCACATGTTCTATTTGCAAGGAATCGGATTTTGAGCACAGGCACTACTTGTTGTAAACATGTAAACACAACAAAAGATGACACAACACTTTTGGAGCGAGGAGGAAACCACTTTCTTTATCACTGTGGTGAACGATATGAACAATAATGTCCTGTGTGAATGGTAGAAAGTATCAGGATAGCGAGATATCTCAGACAGCACAAGACTTCAGAGTGGGTGCTCTGATCAGGGTTTTACGGGATCAACCATTCTGTGGCGGAATAACTCCACCATATTCTTCATGGTGCTCTTGAGCTCTTCGAACTGATCGGCTATCTCAAAGTAAGAATGAGAGCAGAAATGGACTCTACTGATGAAGAGACAGTTTGGCAAATTTTGCATGAAAACATGAACATGACAACAGTTTGTGTAAAGGTTCTCCAAAAACTTCTGACTCCTTCTCAAAAGGGAAAATTTAAAAAAACAGGCTGTTAAGAAAAACAAGTTAGCAGTAAATTAAAGACGTCACTTATTGAAATACTTGTGTGACTGTGAATCACATGGTTGATCCCCATAAGCACAGTCTCATTATTTAAGCCAAACCTCAAAGATAATGGATGAAAATTGTGTTTTCTTTTAATTTGTGGCTGAGTGGGCCACTCCTGACAAAGTATCTGCTCTGGACACTTGAGCGATGTTCTGAGCATTATGTCCAGAGAGCTTCGTGTTTTTATTTTTCCATTTCCATTTGGGTAAAATTCTCAGGTTAATGGACAAATGAGGCTAAAAAGGCCCAATTAAAGACTTAATCCCTCTAATGACCGTATAAATCTGCTTAATGAACGTTCTCCATCTAATTATACCAGAGAAAAAAGAGGCCTTTCAAAGCAAATGCTCCGAACTGTTTACGAATGGTAGATCACTGCCGGATCTACAAATTGGCTCAGCTTCAAACAGGATGAGAGGTTCATGTTCGGCTTATTAGGATCCCGACTGTTTTTACTTCCTGCCGTCCACAGCATGGTGTGACCGTGTCACCACATGTTTCATCTGAAAAGCTGCGTAGTTTTCTGATGTCAGAATCAAACACACACCTGCAGCAGCGCTCTGCTTACTCGCCTGCTAAAATCTCCCTCGCTGGAGTAAAAGCACTCAGCGTTAAAGCTCTCCGAGCAGCAGAGCACAGGCGGGAGAAGCTGAGAGATGGACACTTAGTGTGTCATGATTGAAGGCAGGAGGTCGTTATGATTCATTAAATAATCTATGACAGAAACATCCTGATTAAATCAAAACAACTTGGAGCCAACATCACTAAATCAGGTGAAACTAGCAAACAAATTAATAAAACTCCATCCACACAAAAGAGCTGCTGTTTCACAGGCAATTCACAAAAAAACAAAAAGTGGGATCACTTTACACTGACTCTGATCTATGAAGCATTAGTTAAACATTAACTCAACTATCTCATATTAAACTCCTTTCAAACAAGTGGATACAGGTCCTTTTACTGTCCCCAGAAATGGGATGGGAATCAAATACCTATTCCAGTCCATAAACTACAACAAGCACGGAGAACCGATATCTTAGCCTTTTTCCTCAACAATCCTCTGTCAATCCTCTTACCTCCCCTTCATCTTACCCATTTGTCTGCCCCTTCACTTTGGCCAAGAAGGTGTGAAAACACGCCACGAAGAAACAAGTCGCCACTCGATTCCTGCTACGTCATCAACCAGAGCCGCTCGCTGACTGTGTTAAAGGCAGATGCAACAACAGCCATAGCTTAAGCTGCGAACGCTAGCTTATTTATGGAGCAATTTTAATGATGCGATAATCTTCTACGAACAATGACGATTAGTCTATGGTAGTCTACACTACAGCATCGCAAAAATTAGCATGACAATATTTCAATTCACGGAAGCCATGTATCAATGCTATATTATGTATTTATTTCCAGTGTTTAATGAGTCTTTGGTTTAGAAGAAATCAAATCAATTACGCATTCATCCATACAATAGTGCTGTTGAGCCAGGACAGAGAGATGGGTGTCACGGCGCACCAGGGGGAGGTGTCGGCAGAAAGTGCGCTGAAAGCTCACCAGCTCCAACCTGGTCTATTCTCGGCGCAAGCACAGCGCACCCTCCGCAGCTGTAATTTGGTGACAGGCGCACATGTGCGCACACGTCAACAAAGCCTCAGAGGCAGGTTTCCAGAGAGTCAGGCACATTTTAATGCAATAAACAATCACAGCAATCACTATTTAATGTAACCGTCTGAACCAGCATATACATTTGTATCTATATTAACTTTCCCGTCACATCTGATGTCGGATTAAAGCCGTTTGTCATAACGGAAACTTAACCTAACGGCAGCTGGAAGTTTGATGCACATCTTACAAGTCAACAATAAACAGCCTTAACATCTGATACTGAGTATATATCTGGCTTCTCTCATTTCATTTAATTCAAAGAAAAGAGGGAGAGAAAAAGAGAAAATAAATGTATGTCACGCAGGATTTACCTGTGATTTCCCATATTCCTCTATTTTAGTCTTTATTTTGAACTTTATTTTTTTCTTCGATTGTCAACTCGGGGGTGGCGAGGTTTCACCGAGTTCCCAGTAGGAAATTCCGACTTTGGGGGACGTTCCAGTTGTAGTTTCCTACTCAGAACCCAGAAATTCCTACTTCTGACTACAACTGGAACGCACCAAAAGACGTGACCCAAGCCAAAGCATGTGTTTGTTGTGATGCTAATGAATGCAGCTCGGACCTTCCTCAGAACTCTGCATTGCTTTACAACTTCTTTTGTCAAGAATTTACAGGATGCAATGCGATGAGGTAATGTATCTCTTTCTAGTTACGTAGCGGTAGTTTTTTCTGTTTGACAACAAACAATTTTTGGAAAACTTAGTATCGTAGTTTTGAAGCCGGCTATATATCTCTACTTACAGCCCGGTGCTCTAAGACTTGTGAATAATATAAATTTGCTCTAGTTTTAATTGTCTTGTTCATGAAGTTGAGTATCCAGGCCAGTCCAGCCCTGTCCGACCAGACCGTGAAGCTAAGGAATAGCATTTAGAGATAACCTATTTTGATGCTATAAAACTCATCTTAAAGTGTGTATTTCCATCAGGCATATATCTGAAAGTGAGACTTTTTTGTAATTACTTAGAAACTCCTCATAGTCCCTTTAAAGTTGAAAAGAGACTGAGCACAGCAAATCTTTAATGTTGTATTAACTGTCTACATGTAGACATCAGTCAGTGAGTTTTACTCCTGCTTTAATAAATACTAAAGGGACATGGTTAATATTATTAGTATGACTTTTTTAGGTTGCAGAATTATTCTTTCAATTTATATTCTTTTAGATTTTTCATGTATCATTAAGGTCATGGTTAAACCATTTCAATCCTCTCCTTTTTCTGTCCTTTTAACTCTCTACCGTTATTTAGTCATATATATGTATCCATGACTCCACATGTGTCTTCACACTGACTAAGAGTCTGACACTGTACCAAGAATAGCATGACCACTGAACATGTTGTGATTACTCTGCAGATGCAGAAAAGAAAGGGTTAAATCTGTAGCAATATTAGTCATAAGAATATTAAGAATCACAATAACATTAAATCTAAGACAAAACTAATATCATATTGTTGCTTTGTGTGGCCACTAATGCACATAATCCAAAGTTTCTGGAAGCAAACTTCATGCCGACAGTTTGGCTCCAGGAACAAAATATTTCATCACTGAGTACAAACAGGAAAATGGTCCACAGGAGCTTTAATGTTCATCACGTCTGTTTGTTGTTAGGCTGAAGAGTTGCAGATTGTGAGCCCTAAACCTGGCAGTAGGGTGCATGTCCAGTCCTCACATTAAAAGACAGACTGTGTGCCTAAATGAGGAAGGAGGAATTAGAACAGTGAGTTTTTGGAAGCACAAAAGTATTTTAACACGCTGCGTTTCTCAGTTTGTAACACAGGAACTTCACAGATTGCTCTTAAAAGTAGCACAACCCAATGCTGTTCCAACACCACAGCTAGATAAAGAGCTATTTATTATCTGATCCAACTTTTGTGAGCTTTACAGGATCTCCTATGTTTCCTTTCTCTCATTTACTATCCTAACAAGTTCAGACATAAAACTCTGAACACCTGGTTCTGTTTTTTTTTTTCTTTTCTCTGTAGGAAACCCTCTCAAAAGCAGACATCAGCAGTAAGTCCCAAATCGTTTGGGTAAAATACAACTCCAATTACCCGGAGAAAGGATCTTGTCTGCTGTGACCAGTGTGCAGCTAGATAAAAACACCACGGCACAGCTACACTGTTTTCTTAAGACAGACGTGATAAAGAAGGTAGCAGCTGAAGGGACGGTGGAAATCACCCACCTAAAAGCCTGATAATGATTTCCTCTTCTTTACTCTCTTCTCTTTCAGTTGATATAAAAGCTGTAATAAATGTAATCAGGAAGACATGGAGACACATGGAGAAAAGTGGAGGAGCCTGTTTGAGATGGAGAGTTGGTATCCAGAAGGGCTGTCAGTGACCTTTCAATGCAGCTGGATCCATTTGATAAGTGGTTTTTACCAAGCTTCAATCTACACCAAATGTGTTCAGCCCCAAGCCACATGGCCCAATCATTCCTAAGAAGCAGGAAGAGGTGGGAGCTTTGAGCATTAAGGCAGCAGGAAGTGGCTGCTAGTACAGAGGTTAGCACAGATGCTAACAGCTTCAGAAGCAGTTGTATCAGATCTGGACCACATTTCTTTATTACACAGTAAAAACAGTTGGGTTAAAAAAGAACCAAAAAACTTACTGAACTATATAAAATCATTTAGTAAGCTGTCAGGGTATACTATTAATTGGGACAAATGCGAGTTTATGCCTTTGTCAGACCTGTGTCCTACCTTTTTGAAATTATTGCCGTTTAAATTGGTAACTACCCATATTAATTATTTAGGTCTTAAGATCCCGAGAAACCCCAAACTTTTACTGAAATTAAATTTTTTGAATATGATGGACAAAATAAAAACTAACATTAGGAACTGGAAGCTGCTTCCTCTCTCAATGATAGGTCGCATCAATGTCATTAAAATGGTTGCTCTTCCAAGGTTCTTGTATCTTTTTCAGAACCTCCCGATTTGCTTGCCGTTATCTTTTTTTAAACAACTTGATTCTGTTATCCTGTCCTTCGTCTGGGCAGACAAACCCCCTCGCATTTCCAAGACTCATTTGCAGAAGAAGGTGAAAAGTGGAGGTCTTGGGCTTCCTGTGTTTAGGCATTATTATTGGGCTGCTAATGTGAGGGCCCTTCTCTTCTGGCAGTTGGATCCTCCTTATGATGACTGCTCCTCCCCGCTTTGGCTAAAGATTGAATCTATGTCAGTGAATAAAACCTCACTTCCAGCGTTGCTCTTTTCCAACGCACAACTCTCTAACAACTTATTTGGCTATAATTTTGTTCTTAGTAGCTCAATTAAAATACTGAATCAAATTAAAAAATGTCTTAAACTACCAAAGGTTTCAATAAATGCCCCAATAACTGGCAATCATTTATTCAAACCAGGGTTAATAGATGGAGTGTTTTTAGACTGGAGGCAGAGAGGTCTACGCTGCATTTCAGACTTTTATATAGATGGCAGTTTTGCTTCCTTTGCTCTGCTCCAGGCCAGATATGACCTCCCTCAATCACATTTTTATCGTTACTTACAAGTGAGACATTTTGTAAAGGAACACATTTCTAATTTTCCAGCAAAACCAGGTAACTATAGTTTTTACGATTCACTTCTTTCACAACCAAACTCCAAACATTTGATTTCTCGCCTTATCACTTCTTTTGAAACACCCGTGAGCACAGACAATCTCAGGGAGGCATGGGCAGTAGAACTGGGAGTCCCACTGTCAGAAGACTTATGGGAGGAGGGTCTTTGTGGGATTCAAGAGTGTTCTATAAACTCTAGATATCGGCTGATTCAGTTTAAAGTCATTCATAGACTGCATTATTCCAAAATAAAACTTAACAGAATCTTTGAATCAGTGTCCCCCTTTTGTGATAGGTGTGGCGGGGCAGAAGGCTCACTCTCACATCTGTTCTGGTACTGCCCAGTTTTAGAAAACTTTTGGAGGGACATATTTAAGTGGTTCTCAAGGCAATACAAGATAAACATTAATCCAGACTGTACCTTGGCAATTTTTGGTTCCTTTGAAAATGCGGGGAACTTCCCTGACCATTGTAAGCAGGCCCTCAGGACAGGCATGGTTGCAGCTAAAAAATTAATTTTACTCAATTGGAAATCTACTTTACCTCCTTGCTTTAACAGGTGGCGCAATGAAATGGTTTGTGTTGCCAAGGTAGAACAGATCTGCCTTAGCAGAGTAAAGGCACTAGATCACTTTGAGAAGATATGGAAACCATTTTTGGATCAGCCTGATTAGATTTATATGAAGTAGAGACTGCTATGTATCTGCGTCTGTGTAACTTTCTTTGTGATGGACCTACGGACTGAAGATATATTTCTCCTCTCTGCGTGTTTTTGTCTTGTTTTGTTGGTGGTGGGTTGTTTTTTTTTTTTTTGCAACACCATAGGATACTGCATTGGACTACTTGGTGTTGACTTTTGCATAACTTGTATCATCTCTATTACTTCATTGGCTGGTAACAGATCCTATGATGAATTCTTATGCGGTACTGAGGTGGTCTTATTTTTGTAAAATGAAAAAGTTAAAATAAAATACTTAACAAAAAATAACCAATTTTAACCCAACTGCTGGTTCAGAAAAGGACAAACCCCTTTTTGGGTTATTTTAACCCAACAGGTTGGGTTCTTTTTTTTTTTTTCCAACCCAATTTTTGGGTTGTATTATTTAACACAAAAGTTGGGTTATGCTAACTACAATGTTGGGTTGTTCCTAACCCAACTATTGGGTTGCCAATTCCCCACTCCCAGTAGTTTGACAAGGAGGCAGTTAGGACCCAGAAGCCACACAGATTTTGTAGTTCACAATAACCAGCTTTATTGAACAGACACAAGAACTATTGTTGAAAGCGGGGATCGAACCCACGATCCTTGAAACACAAGCCAGCGACATAGTCCACTCAGCCACACAGGAGCCACACACTCATACTGCAACTCACAGTGTTTAACCCTTTGGAGTCATGGGTATAAATTGCCGTTTTTGCCTCTTTTTGTTTATCTTCCATAATTTTCCCTCAATAAATTCACACCTTGCCTTGCTTGGTATATTTTTTTTCAGCAGAACCTCACCTTTGTCACTAAATAGTGTTTTTTTGGTTTAGACACACTGAATTAATACATTTGACCTAGAACCACACAAAAAACAAATTCAAGTAAGGAAAAGATTGAATTTTTTACTAAATGAAACAAATGCATCTTCAACAAACTGTTTTGACAAATTGGAAAGAACAAATAAAGTATGCATATGAAAAAACTGAGTTGAAATTCAAGAAAAACCACAAATGAATAAAACTGTTTACATAAAAAATAAGTGTAATTGTCAGACAATTTTGTTCAGATATTTACAAAAAACACCTTATGGGTAACAGAACTCACTTCAAATGCAACTTCAAGAGGCAATTTCTAGTATTTATAGACAGATTATGAATATATAATGTGAACATATCTAAAACTTTTGAACAAAAGCAACTATTTACATAAAAAGCAGTCTGTGTCAGGCGAACTTACACAAAGATAAACAACACATTTACTTGTGCCACTCCATAAAACAGTTTCTGTCCAACACAAGGCAGAGTGCCACATCACAGGTCATGCATTTCCATGGGGTATCACTTCTTTTATTGTCCACTTGTTGGCAGCGCACACACTTTCGCCTGCCTTTGGTGCCTTTCTCCCCAGCATCATTGTTGGCAACTATCGGCACTGGAAGGTGGTCTGCAGGCCTGCTCTGGGGAGCTCCAGCCTTGTCCACCCCACACAGTCCACATGCCAGCTCCACCATAAAGTCTTTGTGGGTCATGGGCTTGTCATGCCTGGCTGTGCAAAAATCTTGGTGCATGATGTAGGCATTTGTGGTTGCAATGTCCAGGAAATTGAGAAGGAGGGTCCGGTAACATCGTGGGGTTCTCCTCCTGGTGGAATAATATTGGATCAACTGGTCCGATCGATCTACCCCACCCATGTTCTTACTATAATGTATCACTGGAGTGGGACAGGGAATGTCTTTTGTGGTCCATTGACCATCTCCATTCTTCACTGGCCTCCTCACTGTCTCCCCCGAAAATGCAGAATGGATGGTGGAGCACAACGCCACCTCCCGCATGTCCATCCACTTTACAAAAACGATGGGGCCCTCCCGTATCCACCTGACAGACCCTCTGGTTGACTTTTTTGTGCCCTTGAGGGCATCCTTGAGGGCATCCTCTCCTGCTCTCCCTGTATGTACCACATGCTTCGAATTTTATGTTGGCCAAACCGATAAAAAGTTTTGGACTTGTGTAAAAATTGTCCATGTAGATGTGGTATCCGGTTCCGAGAATAGATGGTCTCACCAGGTTCATGACAACATCATAACAAAGCCCATTTGGATTTTGAGCTTCATTCTTTTCCAGTGTATATTGGAAAGTTGAAGGTGTAGCCACTGCGTGACTCCGCCAGAACAAAAAGCTTAAATCCCCATTTTGTCGCCTGTTCCTTCATGTATTGTGTCATCCCAGTTTTGGCTTTTGTGGCAACCATTCTTTCATCCACTACTAGCTCTCTTGCTGGGTGGTAGAAGGTCTGGCAGGCACTCAGCATTTCATTGTAAGGCGGCTTCACCCGAAACAGTTTGTCATGCTCAATGGTTCCTTTTTTTCTGTCATTTACATCATTTACATGTCCGTGGCAAAAAACAAAAGAAAGAGGTCTTTCGGGGTCTGGGGGGAAAACGTCTCAATGTGGACCCCTGGTGTTTTTCGTGGTTGAAACCTGCTGACTGCTGGCACAGTGTCAGCATCCCGCTCCATCTTCCAGGTGGAAAGGCTCAAGCGGGGCCCCGCCGCGTCGGGCAGCGGTGATCTGGAGTGGGTTGGCGTGCCACGTCCTCTCCACCTCTGCGCGCACATACGAGCCGGTGCACTCTTTGGCTGAGATTGTACCTCCGTCGCCTCTATTTCAAAGGAGGGATCACCCACCTTGTCACAAAATTATCACACTGAAGCCCGCAGTGTTGTCATCCCGCTCCGTCTTCCAGGCAGTGAGTTGGGGGTCTGCCATGTTGGGCAGCGGCGATCTGGAGTGGGTGGGCGTGCCACGTCGTCTCCACCTTTGCGCGCACCTTTGGCCGGTGCGCTCTTCGGGTGAGGCTGTACCTCCGTCGCCTCTATTTCAAAGGAGGGATCACCTAACCTGACAAGCCAGATGGACAGCTCCATATATCTGCCACAGAAATATTTCACGAGTCCATCTGGGTAGGAGCCCTTTTAATTTATTTTCAGGGGCAGAACGTTTAAAAAAAAAACACATGCTTGTGATTGGATAATCGTTCTGCTCATCACATTCATCACAGACTAATCCACATCAAGCAAGGTTGCCTCCTATAATGAAGCAATGTTTTCATTGGATTTGTCATATTTTTTTTTCTTTTATATATTCATTTTATTTTATTATTTTGTTTATATTGGCTGCTGATGCTGCTCAGTGATTTTTGAAGACTGTATAATGCAAAATGTGCCTGTTTGTTACTTGAAATGGCTGAATAAAGAATTGAAAAAAAAATAGCATACTTTTTTGTTAGCTGTTGTTAGCCGTTAGCAGCTAAGTTAGCAGCTAACAGCTAACAGTCATTTACTGTCGTTAGCTTTAAGCAGCTAAGCGGCTATCTATGTATTCCAAAGTTGGCCGGAGAAAAATGTTAAAGGCCCATCTGTTTTGTGAAGTTTGACTGTCAGAGTTCCTTCAGCTCATTTTTAACTGCATACATGGGACTCTGGCATGGGCTGTGCTGTTTCATCAAAAATGTTGGAATTTATAATATAATATATAATATAATGGAATTTTAGAGAAAGTACATGCTTTCACAGTTGAAGTTAAAACACGTTTTTTGATTCATTACAAACTCTGATTTTTCTTTTAATGGTCACAGGTAGGCTGTGGCCTATTAATCTGAAATATGTGAAATATTCACAAGTCTATCTGGGGAAGAGTCTGTAGGAAATGTTTCCAGTATTTGTAGCTTCCACTTCTCCCTGCTCTGAAGGACTCTGATTGGTCCATACCACTTCGGTGTCAGCCTACAGCAGTCGTAGACTGACGTTTGACAAGGTGGATCTGCCGGATTACAAACGTTAAATCTAGCTGATGCTATCTCGCTCATCTGACAGATGCAATCCTCAGTGCACCCTATTAGTAGATCAGATTTGCGAGCGCTATCAGGTTTGCATGTGTTTTTATACATGCAAGCCTTTAGTAGATCAGGCCCTAAGTCTGCTTTTTTGATAAACCACTCATGTGGACTAACCACACAATCAGCACAACCTGGTCATTTATAATGTGCAGCTTCAGAGAATGTAAAATGGTAACAGTTACAACTTTGCGTAACAAGTTGAGGCAGCATGCCTGTAGCTACTGCACTATGTTAATGCATCTGCAGCTTTAAAGGAGCCACAATTGGTGTTGTATTTTGGAGTACTGTACCATAATCAAAAATCGAAGCACATATGTCTATAACCATTACAAGCACTGCCAACTCTTGGTCCAGTTTGCCATTCAAATAATTATCCTAGTCTTATCACTCCTGCGGTTGCTGGCTTTTGTTTGAAGTCCATTACATTGCCATCGTCCTTTTCTTTGGCTGATTAGCTGTGTAGGCAGTTGCTGCCAATGCTGGTATAGCAACTTTGCCAACAGAAGCATACCTCTGCCATGTTTACATTTCTTGGCAGGTGTAGGTGCATGAGCACATACCTTAATAGAACTGCCAGTTGGATCTCTGTCCCTGATTGGCTGGCGTACTTTGGGAGTTAATGGAGGCGCTCTCCCTAATCTGAGCCATCACTGGCTGAAAAGCATGCATCCTTTGCCAGACTTTCTGATGACTGAATACAGAGCCAGAAGGGGGCACCAATTTCTGATAGCCCCTCAGATGGTTCACATAACATGATCCAGTAACACAAGAAATAAAATGCACACCGCAGCTTTATGTTGATAGCCATCTTTTCTTTCCAGCACACAACAGAAACCGATTATTGTGACATTTATTAGGACTAAGACAACTTAGAAGGGCAGCCTGGGTCCACCAGCCTGGTGTAAATGTGACTTATGGAGATTAAACCTCTCTGACATTTGAGCTGCTGCTATATCTCCCTTGATTTTTCTGATACAAGAGATGAGAATGCTGATTGACGTATTTTTTTTATTACTCTTGAGGTGAAACATGGCTGTTTGGGATTATCTTAATCCCTGCTTATCTCAAGAGTGACATTGACGGTGATAGATGTGAATCTGAGATATCGCTTGTTTAAAAAATAAGAAATGCATGAGCACCAGCGTGCTCCTCACAGTGTGAAATTTAGATTCTTTGTAATAAATATAAGACATCTCTGTTTGAAGCCCCTGTGAATCAAATCAAGTCTCTAATTTGTAAATAGAGGACCTTGTTTGCTGCATTTTTTTTATTTTGCACTGGAATTTCTATAAACAAAGTCTAAACATACATTAGTCTTACACCAGGCATCTCATTTATTTTAGTTGCATTTAAGATTGTGTTAGAACAGGTCTTTGAAAACACATCTTTGTTGAGTACTTCTTTAACTTTTCAAAGTCTTTATTTCAAATGGGAGTGTTTCTCCACCTTGTCCCTGTTTTTTTGTAGATAAAAGAACGTCATTGTCAGCCAAATATAAATAATCATGACATGACAGCTTAAAGGGATACGCCACTATTTGTTTTGTTTAGACTGTATAGACTCCATCCTTTCAACTGAGTGTGCAGTAACAAGAATGAGAAAGGCAGCGCTGGCTCAGTGTGAATTAGCTTAGCTCAAACATTGGGAGTCAGTGAGTTAGCCTGTTAGCTATAGACTAAGATTAGCACTTTAACCCTAACCCCTTAATCCTCAGGAAATGTTCAGCATGGGAAAAGGAAGAACTGATTTGTTTTTGGTGTTGATCCGGATCAGTGTCTGGCCGCCATGGTGAAAAATGTGATTTCTGTGAATAACTACTGAACTAAAATGGATATCATTATGAATCCAGTTGCTAATGGTATGTTTTCATGGTCAAGGAATCTAAATATTTCGATGAAATAAAGGTAGGAATAATATTTATGGTCAAAATCACAATATGGCTAAGGACTGTGGCGCTGGCAGAGGTCTGCACTCTCCGAGTGCTTTTCTAGTTTACTGTAAGGCATCAACTCTTAATCTTGACTTAACATAAATAACAGGAGGCGATTCAACGTACTCTCTGCATTAAGCTGCACAGGTGAGAAAATACCTGTAGGATGGGGATTTTTAAAAGGGGGGTTTAATATACATCACTTGTCCATCTTAGCAACAGCCCAAGAAAGCATTTGGAAACAGGCAGAACCTTTCAAAAGCATACCTGGCAGCTGATTGGATGGTCGTTCCATCAATCATAATCATTACGAACCATTTTGATAATGTAGTAGGCAGGTGATACTGCTACAGTGTAAAATACAAAACATAAGTCTCCACGTGAAACAGACTTTCACCAAAATATAATGGAAGTGGGCCGAAAATATCCTGTTAATCAAGAAAGCTTTCAATGTCATTACTTGTTTCATTAAATGAAGAAACTGAACTTACGACAAGGACATGGATTGCCACTCTGTGAACCGGAAAAAATAGTGTCATCGAACACCCACAGTTGCCACAAAGTAGGATCACCTGAAAAGACCAACTTTTTCAACTTTTACGGACGGAACAACGTTAGCCCCTGTACATTAAGTTTTACATGGAGTGTAGCCGAGGTTGCAGAGGTTGCAAAGTCATGTTTGGTGTTAACACAGCTTTAGGGATCTACTGCACTTCCACAACAGTACCACAGCAGCGGAAAGTTGGACTACACTCTAATAATAAAATGAAGACCCCTGTAGTAAAGGCATTGGTATCTAGATGTATTAGATGCATTTGGCATCTAATGCCAAAACAGAGGGTTTTCATTACATTTGAGCCTTCCGTTTACGCGAGGATGGTGCCCCTGAGTGTCTGAATTCACACCCTTTTGAAACCAGGGTCAGAGTGAAAAGTGGAAACGTTTTGTTACTGTCTCCATGTAAACAGGAATCAGTGTTTTCAGGAAAAATGATGACCCGTGGAGCATGCACAGACCTCTTTCTGATGAAAGTTGTTCACATTCCTAGGAAACAACAACAGCTTCAGCCGTCTACTGAGCAACACGAGTGCTGCCTATTGTGCTCGGTTTGTTATCCAGACAGATTTGTTGTACAGACATAAACTTTGTCTTCATGTGTCCATTCACCATTGTTGTGGTGAAAAGTTTATCTTCACCAGAAAGCGTACACATGTTGTAACACCGCTGTTTTAGGACAAACCCACATCACCGACAGCTGGCCTGGTATGCACTCCACCATGTTTTCAGCGGTTCTCCTTGTGAACGTGCATCATTTTCATATTGTCTCCATGTGAACGTGAAGTGCTTTTGAAAATGCAAAGGAAAAACCTTCCATTTCTAGTGACAACATTGTGGAGTAAACAGGGCCCAAAACACCAAGACACAGTTAGCAGCTAACAACAGTTAGCCACTACGGCTAACGACCATTAAAGGTGTATTCAGCAATGTGGGAGAAAATGAGTGGAGAGGTTGTTTATAAACGGATTTAGACCCGCCTCTCCCTTCATACCACACCCCTGGCCCCACCCCCGAAAGCTGATGGACGTGCATCATCATGGAAACGGCTGTAGAAACTGCGTATCTGACCAACGTAGCTAAGGTAACCCTGACTCGTCAGACAACTCGACTGTCATTATTGATAACATCACAACAACAGTACATTCTGTCAGATTAGACAATAAGATGAATGCCCGACGGCTGTTACTGTTATGTGAAGCACCACAAAGCTAATGTTGCTAACCTATCCAGCAGACAGATGGCGACATCCGCGTCCGTTTTCAGGTATTTCAATAAGTGGAGTTCCCTCCACTGTCGGAAAGCAACACCAATGTTGACCCGGGTCTCCGCTCTTTCATGGTCATAGCCCTTCTTTTTCACTTTTCACTCCTCTGACCTTTTTCTTTTGGGCTGTTTTTCAGCCATTGCTACTGCACATATTGTATCTCTCTCTTATGCTAACTGCGCACGCTACGCAACCTCCTACTCCCCCTCCCCCCTCTGTCTGATTTGTGCATGAGTATGATTGCCCCCTGGATGTGGGGGGTGTACCCTGTTTTGGTGACTTGGCCCGAGCCACAGTATTTACCTGCTGAAATTCAGAGCCAAGGCTGTGTATTGAAACCGGACTTTTTTTTTTTCAACATGCTGTCAGTGGGGACATAAATACGGTGATTTTGACAAATACTGCATTAGATTAGAAGATTAGAAGATTGCTGACTACACCTTTAACTGTTGTTTGCCTTTGTAAGCCATTAGTCGTTAGCCGCTATGTTTAGCTGCTACATATGCTACATCATAGCAGTGCTGCTTGATATGGACTAGTCTGTGATGAGTTTGACGAGCCAACTGATCGTCCAATAACAAGCTGCAGTTGTTTTTGAAGGTTCTGCCCCTGAAAACATTTTCGTAGGGCTCCTTCCCAGATAGATAGGTTAAATATTTCCAATATTGAACTGTCCGTCTGGCATGTCAGGTTATCTCTGGATATCCACAATAATATTCATAGGTTTTAATCTGGTTTCATATTATCATTTTATCAAAATATTGAATCTGAAGTTACTCTAAAGAAATAACAGAAACAACACTAAATTCATGCTTCTTGAATGGTCCTTATTCTTTTTTTGTTCACTATTGATTAGTTTTATTTGATAATTTCTTGAGTTAATATGATATCATAATAAATATCTCTGAACTGTCAATTATTGAGATTTTACCTTGGCCAACAACATTGGCAGGCAGATTTTTATGTTCAGAACATTTGTCTTTTTTTGTTCTCCAAAAAATGTGGAATTACAGTTTTGAACTTTTGAAAATTGAAACCAACAAGCAGAACCGGACTTGGGACCATAATCAATAAGAACTTAACAGTACAACCCGAGTAAGTGTATCTGTTTATGAATGTTTCTGTAACATCAATAAATCTGAAAATATGTGTGACTTTTATTGAAACATAAATTCATATTATTACTTTTTCTACACCTACATGAGCCAAATTTATAAAGTCTGACCTTTTGATATATTGGTACACACCCTGGTAAAGTGCACAGCACATAAAACCCAGAGCAAATGAAGAAATGAACAGGTAACTTTCTATTATGACCCTCTGTGGGGAGCCTGCAGAGGAGGAAGAAGAGGAGGAAGAGGAGGATGTGGAGATTGGAAAAAAGGAGCTGTGAGAGCTCGACAGGGGGATAGAAGCTGCTGTTGATATGCTGCACTCTAAGACTTTTCTGCCATGAGCTGGTCTGGCTGTGAGATCAGGGACTGTGGGGAATATAAATGGTCAAGCACTGGGGGAGGTGGGTCAGGGTATAAATGATTTAGGGATCTCAGGCTTCTTTTCTCAAATACAAGGAGAGTAATCAGACAAATAGTGGACCCACTTTTGGTCAATCTTAATTGAGTAACTACAATAGCACATGTTTGGCCTTTCCTTTCCACATCATCACAGTTCCTGATATTAAAGGTGCTATGAGGAGAGTCTATTACCGCCGACATTAAGACCCTGCTAACAATGATCATGCGCGCCGACTGTCGTAATGCTGCATTCCAGTAACCTCGGAACTGGGAATGACATCATCTCCGACTTATCGGTGTTCCAGCTAAAGTCAGAAAAAAACATGCTGATCTACCAGGCTATTGTTAGCTGTTGTTAGCACGCCCTGCGTTGTTGTTCACAAATATCACATGAAGAATGTGATTATCACTATGGCAGAATTTTTGTAAATATAAGTCTAACAATACTATGTATACAACTGATCTAGAGCGACACACCCCAGTTAGAAGTGCAAATAAATTGATTATTACAGGAGCTAAATAACTGTTCACACTGGGGGCATCCATCTTCCATTGTCAACTCGGGGGTGGCGAGGTTTCACCGAGTTCCCAGTAGGAAATTCAGACTTCGGGGGACGTTCCAGTTGCAGTTTCCTACTCGGAACCCGGAAATTCCTACTTCTGACTACAACTGGAACGCACCAAAAGACGTGACCCAAGCCAAAGCGTGTGTTTGTTGTGATGCTAATGAATGCAGCTCGGACCTTCCTCAGAACTCTGCATTGCTTTACAACTTCTTTTTTCAACAACTTACAGGATGCAAAGCGACAAGGTAATGTATCTCTTTCTATTTACATAGCGGTAGTTTTTGATGTGTGAAAACAAGCAATTTTTGGAAAACTTTGTATCGTAGTTTTGTAGCCGGCTATATATGGCTACTTACAGCCCCGTGCTCTAATACGTGTCTGAATAATATAAATTTGCTCTAGTTTTGTCTTGTTCCCCAAGTTGAGTATCAAGCCCAGTCCAGCCCTGTCCAACCCAACCGGAAGGCTAAGGAATAGCATTTATAGATAACCTATTTTGATGCTATAAAGCTCATTTTGAAGTGTGTATTTCTATCAGGCATATATCTAAAAGTGAGACTTTTTGTAATTACTTAGAAACTCCTCACAGTCTCTTTAACTTGGGAAATATTAATCAAAAAACAGAGTAGAGATTTCAGATTCATGACCCTTTTGTCAATCAGATAATGTTGTAGGTGGGTCCTACTGCATGATAGAATTATGTGTAGCCCTGCACTGGTCCAGGAAACATTCATGGAGTCTTGCTTTCACACCAGACATTTTATAAGTCAACTATTGTTGTCAAGCACTACAGCACAATCCCTACTAACCTTGCTATTGCTGTCATATTATAATGTGTCCTTGGGCAAAATAATTAACGCTAATGTGCTAAATCTGATTGATTAGTGATGTATAAGTACGTCTAAAAGAGCTTCTATGTGACTGATGCTGATGGATATCTCAGATTGAACCAACCATCGGTGAGATTGAATGGGTGTGAATGAGTAGGTGTGACCTGCAGTGAAAACATGGTGGCCAAGAGGACTTCACAAGTGCTACACAGGCTGAAAGTAGGGCTGCAACTAACGATTATTTTCATAATCGAATAATCGGGCGATTATTTAAATGGTTAATCGATTAATCGGATAATGACACATTTTAGTAATTTCCTTTACAATTTAGCTTAAAGTTGTTTTAGGTATTATCTAAACAACAATAAAGACAATAAAAAGCAGTTTTCTTTCAGTAATAATATTTCATTAAAGCTTTTTCTTTCTTGACTCATTGTGCAAAACTCTAAGTACATTAACAGATTTGTTTGCATGTTGTTTAAATAAATGCTCACAAACGTACTTTTTTTCTTGAAACAAAGCAGGTAAAGTAGTAGCAGTCTTGTCTATAAAATATTCTTTATGACTCACCTGCCCTTCACAATAATGGCCCCACAATAAAACATTATCCCAATACTTGAGTCTTGATTCAGTTACTTTATTACAGTATTAAGTATTTTACAATATGCTAAGTATTCTATAGTATACTTTACATCTTGATATGTTGCAATTTTCAACCTTTCATTGTCCGCATATGCTTCAAAAAAAGAAAAAAAAATCTTTTCTGTTCTATAATATCAGGGTAAAACTCACGGATGACGTCCACATGTGGTCATTTAAAGCAAGTTAATGGAAGTCCATTCTGCAGCCTGTAACTCTTCCTCCCCTCTCCCATCAGGCATCATTTGGTTGGCCAATTAGCACAGAGCTCGTCATTACAGCCCCCTGTAACCTCCTCAAATCTAAATGTAAATTTTATGGGGAGTTGCAGTAGCTGTAGTATTGTGTTTCTTTCTGTTATTCCTACCTTAGTTTGTTACAAAACTGCAATCACATGACACAGAAGATGTTGCTGCTTTGGCATGGAAAAGACTGTGAGCAGTCTGGAGAGGACTACAGGTATACATTTTTGTTGGAGTACTCTTTTAGTATTGATCAAGTGACATTTTGAGGAATGGGGGCTTGCAAAGCCAATTAAAGTGGACAATAACAACACTGGAACATCTAAGGAGCATTCACATCGAAACACTTTGGGTTCCTCTCTGTGTCAATTATGTGCAAAGCAACTGGCCCACTATCACAAATCGATGGGTTCATTTGTCAGAGCTTCACCCACTGCAGTCCAGAGATACCTTAAAGTACTCATCCCAGTGATTCAGAGTCCTGCTCAACACGTCCCCCACCAGAAGCATGGAAAAAGGCCAGAACTGACAAGATTGCATGGTAGGCGTACATGCTAACTGAATGTCCTCATACATTTTAATAACTGTTTATCTTTGAGTAGTGGCATGTATGCTTGGAAACCAAAAGTTTGACATTTGGGAAAAGGGACAGTCTTACTCTATTCATTGTGACCCAGCAAGTAGTTTAGAGTGTGTTCAATAAGACAGTCCATAATAACATTGACCATTACATAAGAGATGTTTGTTAAGTAGCAGTCCACTTTTAAGTCTATAGTCTCTACGACAGCCAACCAATGAATAATGATCATATGAGAACCAACTGCCCTGTTAAATGTTGGAAATTGTTATTCTAGGTGACAGTTTTGTTTCCATAATTTCTTCTTAAAAACCTTAACCAATCAGAGACAGGGTCAAAATACGAGAGGTCAACTTCTGTCAGAGCTTCAGGTCTCCACAAAGCACACATACACACTGGGCCAGATCCACAAAGAATGGGTTGCTCCTGCTAATAGCGCCGTCATTTGTGCAGAATTAGCTCATGCAATCTGCCCCGTTTTAGCACCTTATCCTCAAAAGAAATTGCTCTAATGATATGCTGGCGCTAACACACCCACACAGTTTGGCATCTGAATGCACTTTGGGCCTCTGACTGCAATAATTCCCGTGGCATATAGGCGGCTTTGTCCCTGCAAACTTTGTGATTGACGTCTCCCTTACTGTGAGCAGTAAAAACAAACAATATCACAAGAACAATATGCAGTAACAGCAAGGTATGAGACGTGAACTTGCAGCAAGAGCGAGTAGTTCACGTCAGCTGAAGTGCGCTAGCAGATCAAAAAAAAAATACAGGTTTGAGAGCACAAATGCAGGCGAGTCATGCAGAGATGATGGGGCCATTGGTAGGACTGCTGCTGCTCTTGAGGCCAGGCCATGCTTCTGTTGTAAGGGGGGCAGTACGTCTGAGCCGCCTGCCACATGATGGCAATTTAGAGGCAGGAAAGAAAAAAATTAATGAACTTATTTGGCATTCACGTTTTGTTGTCGTTTAATCGTGTTTCAAGAATTGCTTAAAGCTTTATATATTGATTTATTTATTATGTATTATATTGTCCTTAAGGTCCTAAATAATAGTATAAAGATATGATAAACAAATAATATAATTGAACAAGTCGAAGCGGAGCTTTGTGTTTTCCTGAATCTTTGTAATGACAAATTTTCCTTAGAGCAGAGCTGTCCATGGTCCTGTCTTTAGCTCAACATAAAGCTCACTCTGACCTACCACTGAGGTTGCTGAGGTTACTACTGTCAGGATGAGAAGTTGAGTTGCATATATTTCTCGAGTTTGTTTTGGGTAACATTTGAGCTGGGCAAAAAATCGATTTAATCGATTAATTCGAATATTTTTCTGCAGAAGATTTAAAAAATTAAAAATCAAGATTCTTTTTCTTGCCTTAGTCCAATTGTAAGTAGTTGCTATTTTAAAAAAACATACAGTTTTTATGATGGTCTGCCTTGTAGGGTTTGCACAAGCACTTTTATAGGCTTGTGTTTGTTTTTTAAGTAGATTAAATATTGATCAGAGAGTTTCATGCTAATACTGTAAAAATACCTCAGCCTGTTAGTGTTTATGTAGACAAACCTGCCTACGTTTATACTACATAATCAACCTTTTATGACCCAGACTTTGACTTTAAGAGGGAAACATTTAGACAACATAAAGGCAAAACTTGATTTGTTTCAGTTTTATGTCACTTGGAGTTTTGTTTTTTTTAGGGAGGGAAAAATCGATTAAAATCGTAAATCAAGTGTTGTGGAAAAAAATCATGGATTTTATTTCCAGGCCATATCGCCCAGCCCTACGTATCACTGATTTATTCCCCTTTTTAGTGAAGCACTTGGCATTTAGTGGACGACCCTTACCTCCACAGACAAATGTAAAAATGTATTAATTGTGCCCCTTAAGAAAAAACTTAAAATTATTTATTGATGACCACAAAGTGTTTCAAAGTGGTCAAAGGATCATACTGTATGTCCATAAGCGTTGATTTTGGTCTCTCTTTGCTGTTGTTCATCCTGTTTTTTATTTTTGTTTATTTTTGTTTGTTTTTGTTTTTGTCTTTTTTTTGTTTTTTGGCCTTTGTTATTGAAACAGCTAAACCAAATGCTGAAAATACAACTCAAATGACCAAAAAGTGGTCAAGGGGTCATAGGTGTTTTTTTTAACAGGCTGTATTTAGACAAATTATACAAGTTTACTTAAAAAAGTGGAATGTTCACAGAGATGAACACAGTAGGCTTTATTACATTTATCCTTGATGTCATCTAGTAGCGCAAAGATCATGAGGCCTGGCAACCGCTCTCTGCAAATGATTTCATTATTACTTAAATCAAAAAGTGAGACTCTCCTCCGATAAATCCTTTCCTGCCATCTCGCCTGCCTCAGCCTTAGCCTGGCTACAATCACTGCTGCCATGATTACCAGAGAGACCTGACAGCCTTTATATAAGCTCTGCTCCACTGTTACCATCAACTCAGAGCAATATGCAATCATTTTGAGCAAGAGAGAGAGAGCGTGAGAGAGGGAGAAAGAGAAAAAAAGATTTAATACACGGGTCTCACTGGCGGTAAACAGCGCTGATTTCATGCCCGTGGCAGTTAGCGCTGGTCTTTGTGGATTAGGTGGTATTTGAATCTAAGCTAATTCGCATAGGAAGGGGCGATTTTGCGCTGAATTTATGAATATTCCCTAATTTACATACTTGCAAATTGGACCGGCGCAGCCAGGAGTGGCAGTGCAGTTTGGGTTGACTTTGGAGGAAATATGTGCAGAAAAATATGCGAAGTAGGAATGTGGTTGCGTCACAAGCACAGGAGGAATCCCAATCTAGAAGAAAAATGGCGGCGGAAAACTTGACAGAAGAACTCGTCGAAGTTAGAGAACAACGTAATTATGATGGAGATTATTATTTATTTATTCATTTATTCATTTATTTATTTATTCTTTTATAGATTTATTTTTGTAATTTGGCACTCTCACTACTCCATATTTGTGTGTCTGAGAGCTTTTTAGATAAACAGTGTAGCTGTAGCTGGACACCTTTTGGAATACAGTGTTGTTTGTTGAAAAATGTACAGCTCCCTTCTCTTTTCACCATCACTGGCATTAGTTATTGTATCTAAAGGTAGAGGTGTTGTTAGGGGTCACAGGGTTATTATACTCTAAATGCTGGTAAAAGTCTGAGGCCATTTCAGTACCACTGTGAAAAGGACAGCTCCTCTGCTCTCAGCTGCTTGAATGTCTTCTGACATCTAAAGGCAGCTCTTTACAAAAACGACCATCTTAAAGGAGACATATCATGCTTGTTTCTCCTTTTCACTATGCCAGACTAGGATGCCTGTAAAGCATTTCTGCCCTCAGTACAAGTCATTTAGTTCCTTCATTGCCCCACAATAGCGTTCTCAAAATCCTCATTTAAGGCCATTAACAAGCTCTTGTTAAACACGAGGATCTCAGGATGACCTAAAGTTACCTCGCAACGTCACAGCCCTTTGTGCTCTGATTGGTCAGTTCTATCAGAGCTGCCGAGGGGTTAGAGCCAGCCTGTCCTTCTTCTTCTACTGTATTTTCCGGCAGGCCCAAAAGCGACCGCGTATTGAGTCCCCCTACAGGCCAGAGCTGGTAATGAGTGAATGTGAGCTAGGGACCTATACACCCCTGCTGGTGGATGTGTTCCTCGGTGACAGTTTTGTGGCTAACGGACATCACAGAGGAGGAAGTGTTTTATCAGATTACTCCAATAAAAGAAATGTACCTCGTGTCGTCATGACGTTTGAAATCTCGCGGACATCTTGCAATGACCTATTTTCAGAGTCATCAAATCTCGTTCTAGGATATCAGAAAAAATACAATATCTCATTTTTTGAAAATTAAGGGGGTGTAAGGTCTTGTTTTCAAATTTATTATATTATATGTAAGTATTAAATCATGCAATTATTAACATTTAAAATAACATGACATGACTGGACTGAAATTATTGATGCCCCGCAAAACATATCTATTAATTAGTGTAGTCAAAGCTTCTTGCAACCCATAAAACACATATTAAGCTGTGAGCATACAAAAGTATATGATTTCCCACTGGGGTCCACCATGACAGACTGAACTGGGGCCCAACCTCATTATTTTACACCACTGTATCCACTTAATTTTCATTACAAATAAAAATCAGACAAAGGTCAAATGTTCTGGCACAACTTCACCAACTTTCATGAATGAGAATAAAGTGTCTTGAAGAAATAAAAACAGCTCCAGCAACACTTTTATTTTAGGAAGCAGCTTCTTTAGAACTGAAGATAAAGTTCTTCATAAACTACGACTTTAACTGAAGTTCTTCTAGTTTCTTCAAATTAAAAACATAAAATACACAATTTTCCTGAAATCAACACAAAGTGTACTACCACAGAACCTCTATGTTGGTTGTATTTTGTCATTTTGTTGTAAAAACTTAATAATTTCTCATTTATATGCCACATTTGGCTCCCAAACAAGACTCCACTGGTCCGGGACTTCCTCGGAATACATTTTGAGGTCTGTTGCCCCTAAATCCACTCAGATATTGAACTATTGGATTCTGCTTTTAAAGTCATCTGTTTACATTTTCAACAGAACAGGCTGTTTTTGTGGAAATCATTATTTTCTCTGAGGTAGGTGGGTGTGGCTCCAGCTTTCCAGCACTGTGCTCTTATTATAAAACTTTTAGTCAACAAGGACAAAAACACACATTGTGATTAAAGAGTGTTACTTACAGTAACAGCAGCAATACATACAAATACACTTAACATGCATCACACTTAAAATACAAAACCCAAAACCAGTGAAGTTGGCACGTTGTGTAAATCGTAAATAAAAACAGAATACAATGATTTTCAAATCCTTTTCAACTTATATTCAATTGAATACACAGCAAAGACAAGATACTTAACGTTTGAACTGAGAAACTTTATTTTCTTTTGCAAATAATCATCAACTTAGAATTTAATGGCAGCAACACATTGCAAAAAAGTTGTCACAGGCATTTTTACCACTGTGTTACATCGCCTTTCCTTTTAACAACACTCAGTAAACGTTTGGGAACTGAGGAGACCAATTTTTGAAGCTTTTCAGGTGGAATTCTTTCCCATTCTTGCTTGATGTACAGCTTGTTCAACAGTCCGGGGTCTCTGTTGTTGTGCTTTACGCTTCATAATGCGCCACACATTTTCAATGGGGGACAGGTCTGGACTACAGACAGGCCAGTCTAGTACCTGCACTCTTTTACTACGAAGCCACGCTGTTGTAACACGTGCAGAATGTGGCTTGGCATTGTCTTGCTGAAATAAGCAGGGGCGTCCATGAAAAAGACGTTGCTTGGATGGCAACATATGTTGCTCCAAAACCTGTATGTACCTTTCAGCATTAATGGTGCCTTCACAGATGTGTAAGTTACCCATGCCTTGGGCACTAATACACCCCCATACCATCACAGATGCTGGCTTTTGAACTTTGCACCTATAACAGTCCGGATGGTTCTTTCCCTCTTTGGTCCGGAGGACACGACGACCACAGTTTCCAAAAACAATTGTAAATGTGGACTGGTCAGACCACAGAACACTTTTCCACTTTGCATCAGTCCATCTTAGATGAGCTCGGCCCAGAGAAGCCGGCGGTGTTTCTGGGTGTTGTTGATAAATGGCTTTGGCTTTGCATAGTAGAGTTTTAACTTGCACTTACAGATGTAGACGAACTGTAGTTACTGACAGTGGTTTTCTGAAGTGTTCCTGAGCCCATGTGGTGATATCCTTTACACAGTGATGCCGGTTTTTGATGCAGTACCGCCTGAGGGATCGAAGGTCACGGGCATTCAATGTTGGTTTTGGGCCTTGCCGCTTACATGCAGTAATTTCTCCAGATTCTCTGAACCTTTTGATGATATTACGGACCGTAGATGATGAAATCCCTAAATTCCTTGCAATAGCTGGTTGAGAAATGTTGTTCTTAAACTGTTGGACAATTTGCTCACGCATTTGTTCACAAAGTGGTGACCCTCGCCCCATCCTTGTTTGTGAATGACTGAGCATTTCAGGGAAGCTGCTTTTATACCCAATCATGGCACCCACCTGTTCCCAATTAGCCTGTTCACCTGTGGGATGTTCCAAATAAGTGTTTGATGAGCATTCCTCAACTTTCTCAGTCTTTTTTGACACTTGTGCCAGCTTTTTTGAAACATGTTGCAGGCATCAAATTCCAAATGAGCTAATATTTGCAAAAAATAAAGTTTACCAGTTTGAACATTAAGTATCTTGTCTTTGCTGTGTATTCAATTGAATATAGGTTGAAAGGGATTTGCAAATCATTGTATTCTGTTTTTATTTACGATTTATACAACGTGCCAACTTCACTGGTTTTGGGTTTTGTACAAAGAAAAACAACAGTTAACAATGCATAAACCAGATGAACTCCAACAAAAAAACAAAAATGACCAGTCAATACATCTGCAACCCGATGCCTCAGTCTCCATATCATTTAAAATCTTCTTAAACTGTGCAGGGAAATCTGCTCCTTGAAACAAATATGACGACAACGACAGGTCTATGGTTCATGGATCTGTCACTAACTTTAGTTCTTACTTTAGTCCACTTGTCTCCTCTTACCTCCCTTCCTTCACCCTCACACCAACACAGCATGGTGTGGAAACAGCCTTGAAAATACAAATGTGTCATTGTTAAAGTCTCCTGTGCAGACAAAGGTTAGAGATGAACCTCAGAGCTCCGTGATCCACTATATTCAGTATCCACAGTAGGTGAGGCATGCATGTTCAAAACATCCCTGTAAACCAGAACTAAACGCAGCAGTCTCTTTCTGGATTCAAAGGAAAAACAAGATTTAATCCTGAAGTAAAAATCCAGTTTCACATTAACCTCTTTACCAGCTGTTGATAAGAAAAAGAGAGACTCATCTCTAACTCACAAAAAACATTGAAGCTTATAACAGCATATCCAATCCATGAACGCCATCATGGGGATTGTGGCTTATCTGCAAACTGGCGTCTAGTTTTTCAAGCCTTTGTCACTACATTTCCCAGCTTCCCTTAGTCCGAATAAGTCTCTTCCTTCTTTGTCACAGTTAAAAACTCAAACAAATTGGCCTGAAGCTTTGCTGCAACAGCAAATCAGCATTAAGAGTGAACAGAGACAAGAATGGCATGACAGACAGATGAGGAGGGAAACATCGCCACACTTCGGCATCAGAGCTCCTCCAACCACATTTTAGTGTCCAGAGACCAACACTAAGAAATGGGAGGAGGTCTCTGGAGAGTTTTGAATGTCTGGTAGGGCTGGGACGATTCACTTTTCTCCCGATTTGATTTTTTACGATTGTTTTTTAAATTGTGATTCTACGATATTGCAGATTTCTGCTATCTTTAGTTAGCTTTATTAACACCAGAGAAAAAGCTGAAGAATGATGATGCCTACAGACTATATCAGGAAAAATACACATCACATGTGAGTCTGCTTTTAGGATTTATTCAGCAATATAGCCTATTTTAACCAGCTGTTTATACTCTCTCTTCAAAAGCCTGGACTGCCTTTAAAAGTAGCTTATTAACTCTTTAGGCACCAGAGTTTTTTCAAGAAATTATTCAATTTTGCTGTCAAGTTCTAAAAAGGCTATCGTTTGAAAGTGGTTAGAGATAATGGTAAACTGTCATCGTGAAAAATCTTCAGTATGACCCAAAATTTGTGATGGAAGTAAATCCAGTCAACTAATTTGCATAGTATGATGTCACCAGACGGCAGCCATATCGGGAAATAAACACAAATAAAGTGACAAGAAAGTTTTTATCTGTAACATCGTACCAGCCATGAAATCTGGAGTTCGGTTTGGGGTTTCTCCTCTGAAGGAACTGGTGGGCAGATCTGTTTGTCTCACTTGTGATCAGGCTCCAGAATTCACCATCCAAAAAAAAAAAAAAAGACCAAGGCTCAAAATTTGTCAGAATTCTGTCTCCACAATACCCAACAGGCTCATCAAAATCTCTGATCCTTGTGGTTCTCTTCCTCATCCCTGAGTAAACCCACCCATCATCATCATTGTAATTTATGGGCCGAGCATGAACGCCTCTGCAGCCTTCACTGTGCTTTTTACCCCCGGCTTCTCCCTCGTCTGCCCAGAGCTCCGCGGTCTTTCTCATTCCCGCTAACACGGTCACTTTTCACGGTGTTTTGAGCTTCCCTGCATCCCAGACCACGTCCCCTCCTCGGCACTCACTGATTACTTCCACCGGCCACGGAGATGTAAAGCATTGGCCTCGGTATGTGCTGCCTGGGGGGGGAGGACTGTAATGGTGCACGGACCCACTCCCGCTGCGCATACGCACACTGCCAGATTCGTCCTCACTGGACGACTGACCGTCATCCTCAGAGAGTAAATATTTCTCAGATTCAGAGTCAGCCAGTACTTGAGAAAGTACTCTCAGCATCGTGAGTACTCTTACTCACGCTCTATCACTCTGTGTGTGTGTCTCTCTCTCTCTGCTCCGGTGTGTGTGTTTCAAAATAAATATACACCAAAACTTTGAATAGAAACCTGTCACCTGTCCACTATCTGCTGGTGAAAAGTAACAGCTATGGCCTGTTTTATCCAGCAATGTCGCCTGTCCCAATTTTGCGACTTTAGCGCCTAAAGAGTTTGGGGGGAAAAGAAAAACTATTTTTGAACAAAAGAATCGATTTAAAAATCGTCCAACAAAAAATCCCGATACTCATGTGAATCGATTTTTTCTCCCACTCCTAGTGTCCGGTAAGTTCAGCTTTTATTCAACAATTCTCATGAGCTGATTTATGAATGAAGTCAGCCGGCACAGCTGCTAGCTGGCTGCTGGTGTTTTCTGGCTCCTAGCTGTGATTTAATGTGTTTTTAACCATCCGTCCAAACCCACAGAAGAACTACAGCAGCAGCCCAGAGAGAAAGAAACAGGAAAAATACAAGACAGATTTTATGGATCATCAATGTGTTCCTATTATCTGAAACATTTAGTGTCTCTTCTTTTAGAGCAGGAAGAAGGACAGGGACTGTACAAACAGCCACTTCTCTTATGAGAAGGGCCGCTTTCTTCTCTTTCAGGTCTGAAGGGCAGAAATAAGCCTCAATAATATATCAGAAAAGCATGGCATTAATATTTTTAAGATGAGAGAGTGTAACAGTACATGCAGTGAGGATGTGCCGATCTGGTCTAAGGGTAAAAAAAAAAAACTCAACAGTATATCAGACCAGTTTTAACCCTTTAAGGTCAAAGACCATAGATTATAGCCAGAAAATTCAATTTTTTTTGGAGCTGAAATGTTTGTTTAAAGGTACAGTGTGTATTATTAAATGCTAAAATAAAAAATAAATAAATAACAGACTTGGTAAAAATGGAATCGATTACTTAAAATTATATTTAAATTGGTTTCTAATCAGCCTTAAATAATTAATGTTTTGTTTTCGTTACCTTAGAATAAGTCATTTATATCTACATAGGAGCAGGTCCTCTCTTATGGGGGCTACCATCTTGCGTAGCCATCTTTTCTTTTTTTTTTTTTTTTTATGTAGTTTTGGGGCATTTTGTGCCTTTATTGATAGGAGAGAGACAGTGGATAGGCTTGTGAAAGGGGGAGAGACAGCAGGGGTAGACACTCTGCAAACTGGTCACAGGTGGGATTTAAATCTGGCCCGGTAGAAGCAAGTACATGGGGTACCTGGTTTCTAACCACTCCATCGCCATCTTTTCTACCGTAACCCAGAACGGACATAAACGCTTTCGCGTTTTTTTGTTGACGTCTACCGGAAATGCACAGTTGTGAAATAGACGAAGAAGAAGAAAGTGATTACCAAGCAGCTGTGCTAATACAAACAAACATGGAGGACCACACGTACAATTTGCCATCAGTGGAGCGTGAATCTTTGTCAAAGAAACGAAAACGGGATGAAGCCAAACGCAATCAGGAAAGGCTACCACAAAAAAAACAGGGTCAACATCGGAGCTGCCTTTCCCAGATGGAAGTCCCTGAAGGATAAGTTTGCAGACAGATGCCATAGTTGCCTGTTTTTTGCTGGACAGGTAAGACTAGGTGTCGAATTGCACTCTTATATGGGGCCCAATTTATTTGTTTACTTTCGGGAGAAGTCGGAGAAAGACGCAGAGAATGTATCTGCTATGAGAGGCTTATTTCACGGCCACAAGCATTTTTCTGTGGCAGTAAGACAAAACATAGGCTGATAACTAAGCTATATAGCGCTGTTGATGAGACAAAGATAAAGATTTTCACCGTACTCCTTAATTTTACATTTTAATTTTAAACACTTTTTGTCCTTGGAAGGCCACCGTAGCTCAGGGGTTCTCCATCAGGGAGGGGGGAGCGCCGGAGTGCTGCAATCTCAAACCTCACCTTTAGATGTCGCTAAAAACTACACACTGTACCTTTAACTTTCTGCTAAAATCCATAAAAATCAAAATGTCAATAAAATTCAACATATAGATTTTTTGTATCTCATTTGATACATTAGGTGTTTTTGGCAACTGATAATCCATTTGAGGACATTTTTATCATTTATCTGATTGTATAAAGATGTTTTTTTTATTTGTTGATCATAATGAGTAGAAAGAGGTATTATAAAAGTATGTATCAAATATGATATAATTGGCTTTATAAGGTTAAAATGACAGACAAACAGTCAACACTGAAAACATGTTTGTAATGTGTGATTAAATTAACCTCGAAAACAGTGAAAAAGTGAAAAATCTGGTGAATTTCAAGGCTCTCGTTTCGTGTTTGTTTCTTAGAAAGTATTAATTAGACTTAGAAAACACAAATGAACACCAGACTGTCACCTGCTGACTGAGGATCGAGGAAAACGCTCCGTTGAATACTGATATCCTCATGCCTTTCATACTTTTCAACACTGAGTAATCAAGATGGAAGAATTCCTGTTCCACATATCACGTTGATCTTGTTTTGTCCTTTTTCCATGATTGTTTCAAGCATTATTTTGAGATTGTCTTGTATTTGCAAGTATATTTTTATGTATAGTCAAAACCTTTAAAATTCAAAATGACAGTGTAAAAGCATATACGCTCAGTGAAAGCATGTAGTGTTTTAAAATCAGTGAGTAATCATGTTTCATAGTCCTGATCTCAATTATTAAAAAAAGTCTGATCATGATTTTTGCCATAATCCAGCAGCTCTAGTTTCACCAAGGCTGCACATAAAGGGGGGGAGAAGGGGAAATTTGGGGGGCCCATGAAGGTTAGAGACGTAGTATACTCCATATTAAGACCATTTTATTCAACCTAAATACACAAAAAAACATTTTATTTGCCTGTTTCAAAGTTTAAACCCTCTGCACCTAAAATGGTTTGATTATTATTTTGTAGGGATGGGACGATACACTTAAACTCACGATACGCTGCACCTCGATATGCCCGGGTCACGATACGGTACGTCATGACACAATATCAATGAAGTAAAAAAGAAAAAATATTACTGTGTAATTACAACTTATTTGTTTTTGTTTGAGTTGCACACAGGAAAACCCAAGGCCTAACAGGCCTAACACAAACAATAACATTCTCTGTAACCCTAGAGAGGTTAAAGAGAGTGTATGCTAACGAGCGGTAGGCTTGTTTTTGCCGTTTTTGTCTTTTTTAATGAGAAAGCCAAAATACTGCCAGACAGATGACTTGTATCCAGGCGGAGCGTCCTCAATTTCGACCTCATTCGACTCCATCATTCGGCTTTCTGGAGGCAAGGTAGTTGGTGCTAATGTTTGTTGTCGTCACTTCTGGTCACATGCGCTATTACCGGACGTGACGTCTGTATTTTGCGATCCATTTTTTTCAAACTCGATGCTTTTCATCACGTACTGTATCGCGATATATTGCCAAACAATATATCATCCCATCCCTATTATTTTGTCATGTTAATGTCCTGAATGGGAGAATTAAAATTAACATTTAGGACAACAGCATTTGTTTTTTTCAGCTGATTAGACCTGCAGAGTTTTGGCTCCAAAGCTGAACAGAGGGCCAATTTTCTAACTCGACTTATTATTCCATACATCCATCAATTACCTGTACCACGTATCCGGTAGGGGTCATGGGGGTGGAGCCTATCCCAACTGTCATTATCACCAGCCAATCACAGGGCAACATAGAGAGACAGACAGCCATTCATGCTTTCACCCATATCTAAAGGCAACTTGGAGTCATCAACTAACCTAATGAGCATGTTTTTGGTTTATGGATTGATGCTGGAGAGCTGTGAGTGTACTATACACTGTAAAAAAAATAGTAATATAACAGTATTTTACTGTTTATTTTATAGTTTTTTCTGTATTTTGAAAATGCCAATTAATTCACAAAAATAAACTGTGATTTTACATGTCAAATGTAATATGACAAGAAATTACTGTAACTGTGAAAAAACACAATATTTCTGTTCTTTTACAAAGAAACCCCGTTAGAAATACAAATATTTGTTAAAATACTTTAACAAGTGTACTGTAATTTTACAATTTTTTTTCTGTTATTTAAGGGAATAAACAATAAAATTCAACTTTACAACTCTAAAAAAAACTTTTTCTATAAAATAATGTCATTTCAGGGTGCTGGTTTGGCGGAGTGGTTAGCAACCAGGCACCCCATATACTTGCTTCTGCCGGTCCAGGTTCAAATCCCGCCTCAAACCAGTTTGCAGAGTCTTCCCCTACTCTCTCACCCCTTTTCACAAGCCTAGCTCTGTCTCTCTCCTATCAATAAAGGCACAAAATACATAAAAAATAACAATAATGTCATTAAAACCAACTATTAGCAGCACATTCCTGTAAATGTAAGCATAATTCTTCATATTACAATGTCGATTTACCATCTTTATGGGTAATTTAATTGTTTTTTAACGTTAAGTGTTTGTAATTAAACGTTAAAGAACCTTAAATTAAGGCAAAATCTTGCTAAAATTACAACTACAAACTGTATTTTAATTACGGAAAGAAACTATTGTATGAGAAAGCAATTTTCTGTTATTTCACGGTATTTTTTTGGCGCCCCAGCTGCCAGAAAATTACCGTTTTTTTACGATTTTTTTTTACAGTGTACCTATCTTGATCTTTTTGGCATTATTAAAATAACTTTAGGTGGGGGGCACTTTCTTGGGCTTCTGTTTTTGGAAAGTTGCTTGTAAATATTTGCAGTTGCAGGCTGTGTTTTCTTGGGCTTGTTGCTCACTTGTTGTGCCTCCAACTCAACAATTCAACTCAAGTTACACAAATTATTTTCTCCCACTCTAAGCACAAATGTAAATTTACAGTTAAAAGAGGGGCACAAATGATGCTTCCCTCAAAAAGAAATCCTTCTAGTCAGAATAATATTTATTTCTAATGCAGTTACTTCTGTTTTCACCATAATAAGGATATAGAAGATCAAGATTAAACTTCAATAAAAGCCTGACTATGTCTGTTTTGTAATAAAAATAAAGGTTAGTGGAAACAGAATTATAAATATCAGTGGACCCTCCCTTCACTTCTGTATCAAGAAAAGAATGTTCCATCTCCAGTCATGATGAATAAGTAAACTAAGAGCCAAAAAGAACATATATCACAGTGATATTGAGATTTAGTTTAGATGAATATCAAAACATGCTCTATGTAGATTTCTTTAAAATGAATGTTTATATGTATACATATATATGAACTGAGGATGGGCTCCTGTTACCACATTGAAATTAATTGAATCTGTAACTGTCCCATTTTCTTCATTTCATGTCGTTAACTTTTAATGATTCTAATCGGTGGAAATATCCCCAGATTTCATTTTAGAAATGTGGTCCCCTTATTTCAGGGGCTCTGTGGGTGGCTCTGGTTTCTACTGGCATTACTGAAACACTTCATCTGCAAAGAATCACAGCAGTAATGAAGCGAAGATGATTCAGTATTGGATTAGATTATAATTCGTTATTTGTGAAAATTGTTAGGATCTTTTTTTTTATGGTGAATTTCATGTCTGATGCTTTAGAAGTTTTATCATCATTAAACAGATGTGCTCACCTGTCCAGGGCGATGGCAGTCATGGAGTAGATGCTGGCGAAGACCGCTGCGATGGGGAAGAAGTTGTGAAAGCGGCAGTAGACCAGTCCGAAGTACCACTCGTTGTGTACGGCGTAGACGAAGTTGATGACCGTGTTGAAGGCGGACATGGAGGCTTCAGCGAACGCCAGGTTCAGCAGGAAATAGTTGGTCACAGTCCTCATGCGTTTGTGCGCCATGATAATCCAAATAACGATGATGTTACCAACCACAGAGATGATCACTATGCAGCTGTAGGCGATGGCCCAGAGGACGATCCTCCACGCCGGCTGCACGAACTGGTTCCAGTACTCAGTCCCGTTAGTCCCGTTAGTCCCGTTAGTGCCGTTAGAGTCGCTGCTCAGAGGGGGCGTCACGGAGGTGTTGAATAAAGGATCCATTCTGCTTTTACAAACCCAATCCAACACCAAACCACCGTGCGTCAAAGTCAGAAGATTCCGGAGCAGGGTGCAAACCACGCGTCTTCACGCGCGCTCAGCTGGGCTTAGTCTGCAGGGCACCCTCTCCGCGCGCAGGTGTCCCGAAAATCAACTCTCCTGCTGCTCTGTAGCCCGGATCTCCGAATATCAGTGATGAGGAGTCCCTGTTCTAGTGACTCGACTCCTCCGAATCCGTGAGGCTGAGCAGGAGAACAGGTGAGAGGAGAGCTCCTGCTCCGTCCACCCTCCAGCTGCTGCGCTCCACCTTCTGCTCCTCTGATCAAACCGAGCGCCTCCTCACCGTCTGAGGGAGCGTGCCACGGCGCGCGCGTCCAATCAGGGGTCTGATTGATGAGGAGTAAGAGAGAGTGAGGCAGTCATTCATTCAAGCTTTAACTCCGAGCCAGACGCACAAGGAAGTCCAAAAACAGTCCATTAACCGATCCTATGTGATTAAATATCTGTACCACTTACTGTACCAGTAAGGAAATAATGATCATGGCAGTTATTAGTATTCTTTAAAGATGAATTATTTATACTCTTACTACTATTATTAACTGTTGAATTGTTGTTGACATGCTTATCATGAGTTATATAATGCATATTAACTGTCTCATGCATGATGTCCGCTACAGTAGACAGACATTTGAAATACATTTTGTGCCCTTTAGGTTGCAGTATGATGCCCAACTATCAGGCGGTGAAATCCCAAACACTTGTCTAAAGTTTCATAAAAATAATTACTGTGCTTTTTTTTTTTTTATCATATTCAAATATTGCATCATAAATCCAAAATAGCTGACGAAGGCTAAATTTGTCATTACACCTGTATTCCGATTTTACATAATTTTGTCTATTTTATTTTAAATGTTGGTGTAATTCACAAGTGAACAGTTTGATTTAACAGCAGTAATACATACTTCAAACTTTTCTTTTACTTTTATAACTCTTAATAATGTTTGTGTTTGTGGATATTTAGTCCCATTAACATTCTATATATCACTGATGCATGGTGACGTGCACAAATGCATAACTCCCTGAAAATATATCATTGAAAAAAACATGATTTTTACCTTGTTTGAAAGTAAATACAAACATTGAAAGAACCATTCACCTGTGATTTAATAGTTCTGCATGAAAGGGTAAAAGAAAGGCCTTCATAGAAAGTGTAACTAAAAGTTCCATGTATATTTAAATATTGGAGCTCCAGTGTGAATGGCATCATATAGGCATCATACCTATATATATATATGGTCATATAAAGTTTACTTTTGGGACATATTTTGGTAAAAATGAGACAATATGAAAAGAGTTTTGTGTAATGTCTATGTCATTTGGAATTTCACTCCTTGAAAGGAAAAAAAAATAGGTTAAAAATGCATACCGTTGTTGCAGTTATCTGATGATTAGGTGCTTTTTGCAAGGTTTAAGCATGAGAGCCTTTATTGTAACTTTAGAGAGCAGCTGGATAAATCAGACCTTCAGACCAGTTAAACCTGATCCAGCTAGATGCTGCTATACAGTCAACATCACTCCTCTCCAGATCATGTTCATTATACTGATTAATTTTAATATCAGATTGTTCTCTCGATCCATGGGCATGAGGTTTCCCTTGAAAATGAGATGCCACATCACAAGGAGGATTACCTGTCATAAATTTATATTCAGCAAATACGGTGCCACACAACTAAAGATTGATTGACTCTGTTCAGCAGAGACAAATGTGATGAGGACAGATTTATGATCTGGGTTCTTCTCTATCATAAATTCTTATTTTAGTCCATTTGTCTCTGTCTGGGTGGATACTCTGGGTCCATGTCTGTGTATATACAAATCTATTTATATGTATTTACTTATCTGTGTATCTACAAAAGGAAGAGTTTGTCTTCAGCCTGCTCTGTTGTAAAAAGTCTTCAAGATAACATGTGCTATGGATTGTTGCTATACAAACAAAGATTAACTGAGACTGATTATTTTGACTGTAATCAGACATACTGTCATTCCATCTTGCCAAGCTCCAATCTACAATAATTGTGCTCAGCCCAAAGTGAATCGGCCCAATCAGCTTCTTCTAAAGCAGGAAGAGTTGGGACCTATGGCGAGATGAGAGCAGGAAGTGATTGGTGAGGGATTAGCATAGGTGCTAACTGCTTCAGTAACAGTTTTATCAGTCCTGGACCTCATTTCTTTATTAAAGGTTCCGCGTTCCAGTAACTTCGGAACTGGGAATGGCATCATCTCCGACTTATCGGCGTTCCAGTTGAAGTCGGAAAAAAACGTGCTGAACTATCAGGCTATTGTTAGCTGTTGAAGAATGTGATTATCACTATGGCAGCATTTTTGTAAATATAAGTCTAACAATACTATGTATACAGCTGATCTAGAGCGACACACCCCAGTCAGAAGTGACAATAAATGGATTATTACAGGAGCTAAATAACTGTTCACACTGGGGGCATCCATCTTCCATTGTCAACTCGAGGGTGGCGAGGTTTCACCGAGTTCCAAGTAGGAAATTCAGACTTCGGGGGACGTTCCAGTTCCAGTTTCCTACTCGGAACTCGGAAATTCCTACTTCTGATTACAACTGGAACGCACCAAAAGGCGTGACCCAAGCCAAAGTGTGTGTTTGTTGTGATGCTAATGAATGCAGCTCGGACCTTCCTCAGAACTCTGCATTGCTTTACAACTTCTTTTTTCAACAACTTACAGGATGCAAAGCCACAAGGTAATGTATCTCTTTCTAGTTACGTAGCGGTAGTTTTTGATGTGTGAAAACAAGAAGTTTTGGAAAACTTAGTATCGTAGTTTTGTAGCCGGCTATATATGGCTACTTACAGCCCGGTGCTCTAAGACGTGTCTGAATAATATAAATTTGCTCTAGTTTTAATTGTCTTGTTCCTGAAGTTGAGTATCCAGGCCAGTCCAGCCCTGTCCGACCCGACCACAAAGCTAAGGAATAACATTTATAGATAACCTATTTTGATGCTATAAAACTCATCTTAAAGTGTGTATTTCCATCAGGCATATATCTAAAAGTGAGACTTTTTTGTAATTACTTAGAAACTCCTCACAGTCCCTTTAAATAATGAAACAAAAAACACTGAAACCCCTTCTTGATAGAGCGGATATTTTCATTTTGTTTGACAAAATGGCTTATATTTTGTGCTTTACACTGTGGCAGTAGCATGAGTCAACGACAGCATCTGACTGTAATGAATCTGATTGCCACAATTTTTGGCGTGCTAGCGTCACATTTAGCTGTGTCGTTCAGTCCTTACAGTTTGTACCTTATTGTAAACGTGATTTATCAGGTTTGCATTGACAAAGAATGCAGTACCAATTGTTATTATTAGTTAAAGAAAATAAACATACAATCAAATAATGTTTTCAATGCTATAATTATTTGATGAGTGTGTTTATGCAACAATGGCTGAGAGCATAAAAAGCCCCCTTATAATTTTTATGATGTCCTTTAATATGAATAAGATTAACCTCCAGTGGTGAGCATAAGGGGTTAAATGACTCTGTTTGAATGTCCTTGTCCTCACACTGTTGTGGACTCTGCTCTGTTTGTACATCAGTGTAATCAAAGTTTTCAGGGGGATCGAAGATTCAACGCAGCAATGTCACAACGACAGATGGTCTTGTTCATTCAGGGTGTAAATCTCAGTCTAGTGCTCTATTTTTAAAGTTCAATGATAATGTAATTGTATTTCAGAAAAAGAAAAAAACAAACTCTTCTAGTGATAAGTGCTCAGATGTTCACGTCTGCATATGCAGCACAAACATGATGGACTATTAAATAAATTTAATACCTGGAGGGGGGAAGTTCAATCAGACTTCATCACAAAAAAAGAGGTTTAAAGCTAGGGTTGGTAATCTGATTTAGATCAACTTTTTGTAATACTGGTTAAAATGATCTTTGTGACCAGATGGCAATCAATTCTTAATGTGTTCTTAAAACAGAGTGAAAAATATCCGCTATCTACAGCAGGAGTAAAACAGGGAAAACAACAACCAATAAACATGTTGTGTCACTAATTTTTAAACCAATCAAATCCTGTCGCCATTCTGCCTGCCTCCTGTGCATACATTTTGCTGGCGTGCACAGACTCTGATTCAGTTTGTGCAGCCGAGCTGAGAGGGATCAGAGTCCGCTGGAGAATGCTTACCCTGAATGCTAATTTAGATTAGAATGTTAATCCCTCACATTTTAAGACAGGTGACCAAGAAATCTAAAATAAACATTTTGTTTTTCTAAGTTTGTTCTGCTGCTCTAATCTCGCGACAGCTGCCACCCAGACTACTGCAGGTGGACGTTCTCGCCAGGCTTTTTCTTCTTCTTTGGTTTTACGACAGTTGGCATCCATCATTTTGGAGCATTACCGCCCCCTTCAGGCTAAAGACAGAGTTCAGTTTGGAGAGGCAGAGGAATGTTTTTATTATTATATCATCACACGGGAGATTTACAGGAGAATACTGATACAGGAGGACGTCAGGAAAGAGGATAAAATATGTAAAATCTGGTAGTTTCACGGCCAAAACAGGAGACTTGACAGCTATGTGGAGAATGGCAGAGGGACTACCTATACCCCGATCAACATCGGACGTTGTGCCGAGGGTTTGGAGTTGAATCAGATTTCTGGATGTGTCAGCACGTGCATGTGAGCTTGGGGGATGCTACATTTAAATTCATGCTAGTTTTCCAAAATTACCAACCCCTACTTTAATGTCTCAATGTGAAGAAGGGTGATCAGTGTCTTATGTTGTTGTCTGTTTATTTAAATTTTATTTGAAGACCTCATATCACATAAAATTCTCCTTACATGACTACCTTGGCCTAAACAAACCTTGCAGTGCAGTTGGATCCACATAATTCAATGTCTGTATTCAGAAGGATCCATCTTGTCAAGCTCCAACAAGAACTAAAGCAGCACAACCCAATCAGTGAACTTTAAAGAAGGAAAAGGTGAGAGCTACAGGAGAGACGACAGCAGGAAGTGACTGTCCATACAGGGATTAGCATAGATGCTAACAGATTCAGTTTCATTAGATCTTGACCACATTTTATAATTGAATGAAAACAATAACAGTGACTCTACCTCTCTGTAGAAAGGGTATTTTCATTTCACTTCTTTTTTTTTTTTAAGTTATTTTTGGGGCTTTTATGGCCTTTATTGTATAGGACAGCTGAAGATTGACAGGAAAGCGGGTGAAGAGAGGGGGAATAATATGCAGCAAAGGGCTGAGGTCGGGATTCGAACCAGCAGCCCCTGCTGGGGGTTGGCAGCCCCTGTACATGGGGCGGACGCTCTACCAACTGAGCTAATGTCACCCCCATTCGTTCCACTTCTGACATGTTTCTTCACAGTTTGGGATTGAACTCTGGCCTCTTAGATGACAACACTCGCCCCCACAGACTTTGGGAGTGGAGAGGACGGGATCAGTCCTCTCCACTCAGCAGTCCTGACCTCGACCCAAATAAACTCTTGTGGGATCAGCTTGGGCATGTTGTTCATGAAAGGGTAACTTATACAACGGTTTTCTGACTTGTTAAAGGATAAGTTCAGTTTCTGCAGCTTTCACATTGTTTATAGAATGAAGTAGAACAATATACTCACCCAGAAGGCTTTCCTGATCCAAACAGTGCTTCAGGAGATATTTAGATCCAAAATCGAGCGGCAGACATCCATATAATGGTAGCACACGGGGCATGTATAGCGCCGCTCCTAAAACTGCATTAATCGTCCAAAAACTCATTAGTTTCACCAATATTTCATCATGGTCCACTCAGGCTACTCCTCCACGACAGTCTGTGTCACTCCAGACATGTTTTTGTGACTGTGCTGACCTCTGAACTGAAGAAGAAAAAATGTTTGCCTCTGCGCATGCGCAGTGCAGCTCATTGTTTCAGGGGAAGACCGCCGGCTACACAACGACTTTCTTCTTCCAGTTTTGTGCAAAATGGACGAATATCTATCGGATGAAGATGTTGTGGAGGAGAACTTTGAATATGATGGGTGTCCTTACAGTCTTGAGCCAGAGTTTACAGATGAGGAGCTCATCAAAAGGAGGCTGCGGAGGCAAAGAGAAGAACAGCTGGCCAGAGAGCAGTCTTCAGTTCAGAGGTCAGGAGTAGTCACAAAAACATGTCTGGAGCGACACAGATTGTAAGGAGTAGCATGAGCGGACCATGATGAAATATTGGTGAAACAAATGAGTTTTTGGACGATTAATGCAGTTTTAGAAGCTGCGCTAACATGCCCCGTGTGCTACCATTATACGGATGTCCGCCGCTCGATTTTGGATCTAAATATCTCCTGAAGCACTGTTTGGATCAGGAAAGCCTTCTGGGTGAGTATATTGCTCTACTTTATTCCGTAAACAATGTGAAAGCTATAGAAACCGAACTTATCCTTTAAAGTTATGCTGGTTCAGGAACAGGTGCCATCTCACAGCCATGTGTGACCAGGCTGGTGACCTAACACACAATTCTGAGGCTCCTGTTTGTCCTTTGAATAATCTGTTAAGGTGCCAACATGTCCTGCTTCTTCAGATTTAAATAAACCAAACAACACCTAAGTAGAGTCATCTAGCAGTTTGGCACTGGCAGAGAATATCTGGCAATTTTTTGAGTGGCAAAACCTACATACTCAGCTCTGCTGCTCATCCCACAGATGCATGCCAACATTTTTCTGTTTTCATGTCTTGTCTTACTCCTGAGATCATGACAAGTAGATAGACACCGTTCTTTTGACTCTGCATCCAGTAACAAGGATGAGGAGGGCCAAGCTTACCCATGGCTAATTAGCTTGGGTAGTGGGTAGCATTAGCCTGCTTCTGGTTATGTTACATAGACTAATAATGCTTTCACACTAAAACTAGCTGGTCAACACAGTTTTTTTTAAAGCTGGTTAACCCGCTAGCAATCGGCAAGTGACACCTTTTCCACTATTAGCAAACCCTCCATGTAAACGATGGAAAGGAGAATGGAGGCTGTGGACACATTTCTCTTTACTTTGAACTTTTATCCTTCTTAAAAATGCACAAACTCGGTGCTGATGATTCAAAGGTGGATGGAAGTAGTTGCTGATATGGCAGAGAGTCACGCAAGTTGAAGACGGAGGGGGTGGGCGTGATGTTATACTGTGAGGACGTTACGTCAATATCATCCATAAATTAGCGACTTGACCCAGGTGTTCTCACTGAAGCCATTTGGAAGCGAGCCGATTAAAACCTGCGTCGCTTGCAGGGTTAGTAGACCAGGGTCAAAATGCTGATTATACCTTTTCAAATAGCGGACAGGAGTTGATTGTTACTGGGTTTAAACTGTTTTTTGGGCCAATCTGAAACGGGTAAAAGATTAGCACATTATGTAATTTTCAAAAGACATACGTATGGAACTAAACCACAGCCAGTGTTGGGGAAGTTACTTTTAAAAAGTGGTGTTTGCTCGTTACTCGTTACTTCTGAAAAAAGTAACTCGTTACTTTACTTAGTTACCCTCTATGAAAAGTAACTTTTCACGTTACTCGTTACTTTTCTGTTACTTTTACATTGCTCGACTTTGGACAGAACTCCATATCTGTAGAAGGCCTGCAAAAAGTTCTACTACAGAGAACATAACAGTTATTTCTTTTGTGCTCTTTATTTTACAAAATCATGTCACATACCCTGTGGAATGTGAGCCCCTGTCCAGAGTTTCCAGGCCGATAAAAACAAGCCAAAAATAAGCACCCTCCAGCTATTTCCTTTCCTAATGTGATATATTACTTTTTAAAAAGAGAAATCTACATAAAGTGTGTTAATTTTCGTCTAAATTACATTTTAATATCATAGCACTAAGTATCTATTTAAAAAAAGAACTGATAATAAGCAGACCTGGCAACTTTGGCTCTGGAGCATGCGCTATATGCGTGAATGTGTTTGGAGGCGTGTGCGATAACCAGGAAACGAGGAAGTGGACAAACTGTCGACTGCAGTTGTGTTTTGCTTTATTATTGGGAGCTGGAAGATAATCAGGGGGATTTTCACAGACGGAAAGGCCGTGACTCACAAGATTTGCGGCCTTAGAAGCTTATAACTTCTGAGGGCTTCTAAGGGCTTTTAATGTTCTTTTGTTTCAGATACATGGGCCAGACATGGCCATCTAACAGGCCGGGTGGATCTGGCACTGTGTAGTTCCTGGAGCAGACTTGGCAATGCTGCTTGTGTCTAATGCGAGCAGCTGAGAAGGCAGCTCAGTGTCAGATCTGTCTGTGGGAAAAGTAATGTCGCGCCGCATTAAAAAAAGGAACTACGTTTTGTTACCAAATTTTCACTAGTAGTGCGTTACTATACTTTTTACCCAAAAAAAGTAGTTACGTTACTGTAACACATTACTTTGTAACGCATTTCACACAACACTGACCACAGCTTAGCTCAGCTCAAACACTGGGAGTCAGTGGGTACCGTTAGCCTGCTTCTGGTTATGCTACATAGTCTAAGATTAGCACTTCATGTAATTTTTGAAAGAAATAAATCCTAAACTAAACTGCTGGGCGCATGCACAAACCACCCCTTTATCTTGTTGACCTACTTTAAAGCAGTTGACAGAATGGTGTCTGCGTGTCATGGACACCAAAAAAATAAAAAAATGAAAGCATACCCCCTGAAAAGGGAATAAACAAGATTCACAACAGCATAGGATTTTATAAACGAGAGGCATTTTAACACCAAAAAACAATCTACTAATTTTCTTCTTAACTCATTTTCTTACTTTTTGTGTTACAGTTTGTTCATTTGTGATTCAGCACAGTGCAGTTCTCATCCATGTTACTATAGCAGGTAGCATTTTTGCTAATCTTGTTTTGGGGTTTCTGGATGCCTCTCGCTGCCTCCTCGCTCTCCTGCTTCTGTCTCCTGATTAGTTGTTTGATTTGCACATCTGCAGACCAACTTTAATTGCTCCAGCTTGAAGCCTTGTAAAATGGATCGGCCTGATAACAGACACTGAATCAGGCTTAGCTGGGTCAGATTTGCTTGTGGTCTCCCTGTTTTATGGACTGTTTTTACCCGAGTCCCCAAATCCATTATCTGATAGGCCTTAGTAGCTGCATGACGGAGGTCCCCACCCTGTTCCTGCCACACCATTCATCTCAGTTTTGAGTTAAACCTACAACAGGGGAGAGATGATCCAGAGACTGTTTCACCATTTGCTCATAGGGGGGTCTTATCACTCTTCATCATTATTCCATTTTCTCATCCCTCTCTTCTTTTCCTCTGCATCAACCCCCTCATTGCTGCAGCAGGAGGTCCTCCAAAGAAAATGCATCATCCTTGATCTTCAGACTCCTCATGGCAGATCCATTTTCAGAGAAAATAACTCAGATTACTCTCCTCATGAAGTCACCATCACTGATTACTCTGGCTCTTGATCCAAAATCACATTCTTCATCAGCTTCGTTATCAAATTTGGACTGGTATACACCCACGGGCCATTTTATTAGGTACACCTGTTCATCTGTTGGCCCGTACAATCACATGGCAGCAACTCAATGCATATAGGCATGTGGGTAAAGTTATGAGTCAAAGGAACAGGAAAGACAGGTGATTTAAAAGACTTTGAAAGTGGCATGGTTGTTGACAGACGGTCTAGTCTGATTATCAGACAATTGCCCAAGAGAATATTGAGTCATTTGGTCCAAGTCTCAAACAAGTCCCAAGTTTTTTTGCTGTGGGCAAATCAAGTGATAGCATGAATTTTAAGTCATGTATCAGTTATTTTCATCATATACATATTTATACATCTATACAAATCCAACAAAATAAAATATAAAGGTAAGCAAAGGCAAATAGCTACTACAGCATTTTTCTACTATCATTAATCTTTGCAGAAAAATAAGACAGATTCAGTTAGAAAAGTGTGTAGGAAGAAGTAACAAACTTATCTAGTCCCACCCCTTTCTACTTTTTAATATGTCTTACTTTACCCTGAGGCACTCTTCAGGTCATAGCCAAAAATATATTTAGCAACAAGAACAACAACAAGCTCAGACAAATAATAACAAAAATAACAAATTTAAAAACAAAGACAATAATGACATCACCGGATACACACACCCCTGATGTTACTGATTTTCTCTTTGTTTTTCCATCCTGTATCTGTTTAATATTCCAGTTTTAAAGATGAATTTAAACCTTCCTGTTGTTCTACATGATTTCAGTTCATCACTGCAGCTGCTCCATGATGTAACTCCTTTAACTGAGACACAATGAAGTTTCATTTTTGTTCTCACTGGTTGTTTTTTGAACAATAAATTTCCTTGAAGATGATGTTTGTCTTCTTTCTCAAATATTACAGCAGCTACAGATCTTAAGGTTTACAAATCAACTACACATACTTAGTAGGCCTATCATTCGTAGTTATTGAGGTTTTCCGTATTAAGGTTTCCATATAAGGTTTTCTTATGGTTCAAATGTGCAGACTATCGCTGCTAATCTTATAAAGGGTCTGAGCAATGTGCACGGCTGGCTTAAGCAAAGTTGTCTTATGCTTAACCCAAAAAAGACAGTGTGCATGATGTTCAGTAAAAAAAATATAAAACAGGATAGGTCCTTTGTGTTTCTGGATAGAGAGGAGTTGGAGTTGGTGACACATTTCAGATATCTAGGGGTGACCTTGGACTCCAACCTCACATTCAAAAAGCACATTAAAATGGTCTCCAACACCATCAAATTTGGTTTGAAAAACTTCAAACAAATTCGGTCCTCAATAACAACGGAAGCAGCTAAGTCATACCTTCATTGCATGATATTCTCACATATTGAATACTGTTTAACGACTTGGTCTTTTGCTGGTACCACAGCGCTTAAACCAATCGAGCAGCTGTATAAAAAGGCTATCAAGGTTCTAGATAAAAAAACCCCAGTCTTTTCATATATGTATTTTAATTGAAAAATACAATTTTTTAAACTTTGAAAACCTGAAAATCTTTAAAAACATCTGTCTTGTATATAGAGTGTTACATAGTCTGGCCCCTCCACCTCTTAACGATTTCGTTAAAATAAGAAACTGTGACACTAGCACTCGATCAACAACCAGGGGGGACTGTGAAGTGCAGTTCAGGAAATGCACGTTTTCCCAAAATGTGCTCTCTATTAAGGGCTCTTCTAGTTGGAACACTCTACCTATGACAATTAGAGAATGTACCACATATGTGACATTTAAAAGACAACTTAGAGAATGCCTTCATGGACAGCAAAGTTGTCAGCATTAGAAGGCAGGAGCATAATTTATAAGCAGGTGATTGTGTGAGTGAGAGTGGTGTGGAAGGAGGAGGGAAACTTGGATGTGTGTTATTTGATGTAAAATATACACATTTTAGGTTTTGTGTGGTTTTTACATATTGTTTTTTGTATTGTATGTACTTTGTCATGTCTTTTGAATTCTTGTCTTGGTGGTATGTTTTTACCCCATGGGACTGCGGATGGAAATTAGCCTTGAGCTAAATCCGGCATATTTACAGCATTGTTGCCTGTTCATTAAAATGCATTGTCCCATTCAAATAAAGAAATAAATGAAATGAAAATAAAAATCATGTGATTGCATCAATAAACCTTTTCCAAAAGGATATTATTACATGAAAAATATGTTATTTTTATGAGATGAACATGAGACCTCATGCTAGTTTGACCAGCATGCCTAACATTATATGTAGCATGATCCAGAAGACAGACTGGGGCTTTAACGCACTCTTAAATGATTTTTCGTTGCTTTTTATTTTGAAAATGCAGCTCTGGGATGTATTTGATTTTGAAAATTCAGTGTTTTTTTTCCTTCCCTCTGGTGGAGGTGACCTGAGAGTGGAGCCTGCACAAGAACTGACTCCAAAATGTAGCGTCTTTTTGTTATTATGGTCCTCGTCTGTGGAAAAGTCTACCTGAAGACCTGAGAGCACCTACTGTTCATATTTTTAAAAGCAAACTCAAGATCTACCTTTTTAGGCTGGCTGTTAGCTGATTATAGTCATCACTGTTTCGTGTTACCTTTTTATTTAATTTTAATCGTCTAAATTCTAGTTCAGATTTATTATTTGGCATTTTATTCTCTGTGTACTGCCTTAACCATACTTACTTACCATATTATTTATTTAAATTTTATTATATTGATTAATTTATTCATTTACCTTCCTTTCCCTATAGTATTTTTAAATCTAATTTCTTATGATTTTTGATAATAATTTAAGTTTTAGCTCCTGTTTCCTCTCTTTTAGTTGAAGATAGGTTTTCCTCAGTCTTCCTCAGTTCTTTAATTCTGTTTTCTGTTTCAGAATTTCCTTTTTATGTCTTTGTGTGTTTGATTAATTTTGTGTGTGTGCTGTATGTGGATTGTGAGGGTGGACGGGGTCTTTTTATTTTAATTTGTATGCAACTTTCTACTTTTATGTCATTTATTGTTATTTTATTTCATTTCTTTTGTGAAGCACTTTGTGCTACATTTTTTTGCATGAAAGAGCTATACAAATAAAGTTTAAATGATTAGTTGATTGATTGAGTGGAGGTCTGCAGCCAGACCATCTCGAATACTTGCCATTGAGTCTACGGTCATTTTTGTAGTACTTCTTAGCTGTTAGTTAGCAACCATCATTTTTAACAAATGGTTTAACATAAGCAGTTATATTTTTTTTGGAATTTGTTTTATTTTCCTTTTTGAAACAAACATCTTACAGGCAGTAAATCCACTTTAGTTTTACAGAATATATGAAACAACAAAGAGAGAAAAAAAAAATAGAACAAAATAAAAATAAACAATAATAATAATAATAATAACAATCATCATCAAACAAACAAACAAAAATAACACAAAAAATAAAAATTAATAATGATAAATAAAATAAGATTTGTAATCATTTGATAATCAATATTAAACTGGTTCATTTTGACAATATACTAACTCAGATTTTACACGCAGACTCATCCAGGGCTTCTTCAATGAGGATTGGATGCGGGCTGCGAACATGAAGCAGCATCTATAATCACCTGGGGCTTCTGCGTTGTTGTGAAGTAAGGTGGTTTATGTTGTTTTCGAGATATAGAGGAAGAACTCCCGCAGATGGAGTCTCAGGTAGAGCAAATAAACAAGCCAAATTTAATGCACTGTGACCTCCTGGAAGAAAAAATAGTTCTTTGTTGAATCACAAAATAGATCTTAACACTGAGGCCAGCATAGTTTTTTGAGCAATGATAATTTTGTTGACTAACTATCCTCGTTATAGCTTTCATCCACAACCCCCTTCATCCCCTGACGGAAGCCAGACAGCAATCAAACAAAAACAAGCGCACATAAATAAAAACCCATATCCAGTCAGCCTACACTCTCATCAACAAACAAACAAACAAAAAAAACAAAATGCCTGACAGAGGCCCAATCCAAATAGGCCCAACCCGGCCATTCAGAAAGCAGAAACATCTTAAAGCAGGTGATATCAGACACATTTTGATATTTTCCATCAGACATTGAACTCTCCTGTGTGTGTGTTCATCTTGAACGTTATTTCAGGCATATATCCATATCTGTATTCTACAGCCCATACAGTAAAGAGACCAGGAAAAGTTAAATGCTAACTCGCTTCTGCATGTGTGGACTCATTCCTGCCCTGCTCTTTTGGTCTCTTCATGTCAAAGGGAGGCAACCATACCCCACACAGTCCTGTGAAACCATCTCAACTGTAACATAAGCTGTTTTAGAAAAAGACCTTCCAGTATTTAGTTATAGTTTTCTCTCTCAAATTCTTAAGGATGTTCAATGTAACAGTGAACTTTGACATTCTATTAAAATTCTCATTTTCATATTTAAGCTCCCGGAGGCTTTAAGATATGACAGCAGAACCTCGTTAGGTGCTTTTGCAGAAATGCACAGGGGAAATGACCAGAAAAAGATCAGACAGTGTGTAAGGGCCTACGGTAATAAAACCTAAAGCATCACAATCAGGCTCTGGTTAAAGCCCATTCAGTTTGAAGCTTTATCAGAACAGGAGAGATTCTGAGCAGTTATCTGTGCACTGTTCTTCTGGGCTGTAATCCAGTACCATCACTGATATTTCACAAAAGGGTTTTTGAGACACGATGATCAGTAGTTTAAACTCATGCTGTGTTGTTATCATGAAGCCACACAGATGGCTCACAGCCTCAAAATAACAGTGACATTACCGGGTAATAACAGAGGTGCAGCTGAGTCACTGGTGACAAAGACAGCTAAGTCCTCAGCCTGTTCTCCTCAGGTCAAAGAGCACTGAAGCAGTACTATATATGTTTATAACAATCATCCCTGCTGTGGACAAACTTCTATCTCCAAACTTCCTTCTTTTCAGGAATAAGTTCTGCTGCTGAATAAATGAGTTTGTGTTGACCTGATTACATGTTTGCTCTTAAATTTGGGAAAAAATAACAGCTACACACCACCATGGAAAGTTACCTTTGGCACTGTGCACAAAAAAAACAGAGAATATTGATCCAAAGTTTGTACTCGACAGAAACAGAGTGTAAGTTACTGAACAGCAATGCCGTAAACGTGTGTTCACAAATTTTAAATCTCAGCAACATTAAGTGATTGTGTTTGCTTTGCAGAGATTTTATGTTTGTGGAATCATCACAGACTATGTGCTGAAATAAATCACTGCAGTTTTTGTCCAGGAGTTTTACAACAGTTTGAACAGCTGATCATTTGCTTAAACCCATAAGTTGTTTGTTTTATGTCCAAAATGGCTTAAAAAAGCAGCCAGAAACATCTTGCCTAAAGAAGCAGCTGTGTACACACAATTCAAAAATTCAGAAACTGAAGCATAAAGCGTCATCATTTAAAGAAATATATGGTCTGAACAGTTTTTCACTACAACAGCTGCAATTTGAAGTCACGGTTAAGGATTTTGAACAGCCAAACAAGAAAATGTTACTCTTTGAATAGCAGATAATCAGAAATTAAGAGTGAAACAAACCAAACATCCATTCGTTGCTACAACACTAATGGCCTTTTTCCATTAGCCCTACTCTTCTCTACTTGAGTCTACCCGGCTCTACTCTACTCATCTTGTGCTGCTTTTCCATTAGCCCCAGTCACCTGCCCAACGGGGTGCAGTGTCGCTGTAAACAGCTGAGCGGCACTGTGGTGACGTCATTTTGAGCGCAACACAACAATCTGTGGCTTTTTGTCACAAACCGAGTAAAAAAGGAAAGCAGAAGAAGGCTACAGGTGGCAAGAAGAAATACCCCTTGAGAAGCACAGGAGAGTTTTGGAAGCTATACAACAGAATGAAGCCGAGGACGAGAGCAATCGAGCTGCAAAGAAAAGACTTAAGAGGCTAACGGTAGCTACCGCTAGCATGCTAAGTCGTCGCGCTCATGATTCATCGATGACGACATTGTCTGACCAATCAGTAGCCGGCAGCTGGTGACGTCATCTTTTAGCATCGACTCATCTCGCTTGGAACCAGAGCGGAGTAGGTACTAAAACTAGCTTGTTTTAGGAGGTACCAGGCTAGTGGAAACACGCTGCAAATCAAGTAGGGCCGAGTAGAGTAGGGCTAAGGCTGATAGTGGAAAAGGGCCAAAAGGACCCATGTGCAACAGGATAATCTGTCATGCTGTATTTTCTCTTGTAACAGAGAGCAATGCTAAGCAGAAAAAACATGCTTTTCATAGGGAGACTGTATAAAATACACTATATTGCCAAAAGTATTTGCTCACCCATCCAAATAATCAGACTCAGGTGTTCCAGTCACTTCCATGTCCACAGATGTATAAAATCAAGCACCTAGACATGCAGACTGCTTTTACAAACATTAGTGAAAGAATGGGTCGCTCTCAGGAGCTCAGTGAATTCCAGCGTGGAACTGTGATAGGATGCCACCTGAGCAACAAATCCAGTGGTGACATTTCCTCACTCCTAAATATTCCACAGTCAACTGTCAGCTGGATTATAAGAACGTGGAAGTGTTTGGGAACCACAGCAACTCAGTCACCAAGTGGTAGGCCACGTAAACTGACGGAGCGGGGTCAGCGGATGCTGAGGCGCATAGTGAGAAGAGGTCGCCAACTTTCTGCAGAGTCATTCGCTACAGACCTCCAAACTTCATGTGGCCTTCAGATTAGCTCAAGAACAGTGCAGAGAGCTTCATGGATGGGTTTCCATGGCCGAGCAGCTGCATCCAAGCCTCACATCACCAAGTGCAATGCAAAGCGTGGATGCAGTGGTGTAAAGCACGCCACCACTGGACTCTAGAGCAGTGGAGACGCGTTCTCTGGAGTGACCAATCACGCTTCTCCATCTGACAATCTGATGGACCAGTCTGGGTTTGGAGGTTGCCAGGAGAACCATACTTGTAGGACTGCATTGTGCCAAGTGTAAAGTTTGGTGGAGGGGGGATTATGGTGTGGGGTGTTTTTCAGGAGCTGGGCTTGGCCCCTTAGTTCCAGTCAAAGGAACTCTGAATGCTTCAGCACACCAAGACATTTTGGACAATTCCATGCTCCAACTTTGTGGGAACAGTTTGGAGCTGGCCCCTTCCTCTTCCAACATGACTGTGCACCAGAGCACAAAGCAGGTCCATAAAGACATGGAGGACAGAGTCTGGTGTGGGTGAACTTGACTGGCCTGCACAGAGTCCTGACCTCAACCCGATAGAACACCTTTGGGATGAATTAGAGCAGAGACTGAAAGCCAGGCCTTCTCGTCCAACATCAGCGTGTGACCTCCCAAATGCTCTTCTGGAAGAATGGTCAAAAATTCCCATAAACACTCCTAAACCTTGTGGACAGCCTTCGCAGAAGAGTTGAAGCTGTTATAGCTGCAAAGGGTGGACCGACGTCAGATTGAACCCTATGGATTAGGAATGTCACTTCAGCCATCAACAGAAATTACATCATTTGATATTAAGTTCATATTTTAAGACCACTTAAATAATTTTAATGGACGGCTGTATGTTGCTATATTAATCAACATCATTCCTCTCCAGATTATATTCATTGTGGGTATTAATGTTAATATTGGACAAATTTCTCTATCTTTGGTTGTATTGATTAAACACCGTAGTTATCTTTACAACGATATGGACATGAGGTCCTTTAGGGGCCTTACCTCAATATTCAATAAACACATTCAACAAAGACGAACATGGTGCTTTGATTGATTGATAGATTGATGAGATTTTGTTATCACTTCACTGGATTTTTTCAGGGTGAGATGAAGGCTGAATTGCTGGAAAAGTAAACCTGATGTGGAGCGATTGCCACAACAAGTAAAAAATGTACAGGGACACAGTCTTTAGGCAGGTCTGGACCTTAACAGGTCAATGGTTCTTGAAAAGAGGTCTGATTATAAAAAAATTCTTCTATGTTACCTCCAGAGACTTTGTGTTCCTGAAGGTTTAATCACCGTGCACTATCTTTCATATTTACATGAACATGCTGCCAAGTGTGTTATGTGATAAAAGAGAGTGAAGACCTTCCTGCTCTCCTCCAGAGCTGCTGAGCACCCGTAACCTCTGAAATATTCACTGCATGCAGAATCCAACTGGCCGTGATGCATTTGTTAGCCTGTCAAGGTTCCAAAGGCATCATCATTATGCTAAAATCTCTGGGGTGTTGTTGTCAAAAGCCTGAAAAAGGTGATCGAGCTGCTAATCATCAACAGGACAAAAGGACAGATTCCTGAAGCCCTCAACCTTCGGAGGATGGATGCATAACTAAACAAAGGTGAGCTGAAGGCTTGGCTCGATGATTATGACTCTGAACATTCATTCTGGAATGAATAATAATTAATGTAAAGGGAAAAGCCACAAAGCCACATTGCAGTAGCACATTAAAATGATTTAGACATGTACAAAGAAAATAAAAATATGTGATGTGAAAAGCACCTGTAAAAATCAAAAGGCATTTGAATTCTTTTTGTTTATTTTGTCAACATAAACCACACAAAAACCTTCAAATAGTTGGAGTGCAATGTCCATTTTCAACACAACCCTAACTACAAAATCCAGTTCCAATGAAGTTGAGTTGTTGTGTAAATTTAATTAAAACTAGAGCACGATTATTTGCAAATCCTTTTCTACTTGTATTTAATTGAACACGCTACAATGACAAAACAGTTAATGTTTCGACTGATAAATGTAAATTTTCTCTCATTTTGAATTTGATGTCCACAACACAGTCCAAAAAAGCTGGGATGAGCAAAACAAGACACAAAAGATCAGAAAAGTTGATGAATTCTAAAAAACATCAGTTTGAAAACTTCCACAGCTGACATGTTGACAATGGCGCTCACCTGTTTGTTCCAGCAAAACAAAATCAAACCACATTCTGCATGTTTTACAGCAGTGACTCCCAACGTTTTTTGTCTTGTGTACCCCCTCACTCTACATGTTGGTGATTCTTCTAAGGCAGAACGCAACACAACTGGTTAATATTGAAAATATTTTATTCTATCTCCTTAATTTGAACATTTAGTTTTCAGAAATGTTTTTCTTTTTAACTCAAATTCAACATAACAATAAAAATATTGCCTCGAAAATAAATATGTGATCTAAATAATAGATACAAAATCAAAATAATCAATCTGCCTCCTGTATTTAACTGTTTAAACAGGGATTTAAACTTTAAAAATCAGGAACATTCAAAATAGTTTCGGTGTGGGCTTCTCTGAATCCAGAGCTACTGGATGTTTTAGCCATTTGTTCATTTTCCTGGCTCCAGGTTAGCAGCTGCTTTTATTTTAGGTTGTTGTTCCCACGGAAAAAATAGTTGTGGCACACACATACAATTAGGCTTAAGTCAGTACTTTGAAGCTGGAATTAAATTATTACATTTTTCCGCGTACCCCCTGCAACGTTTTTGCGTACCCCTTTGGGTACACGTACCCCTGGATGGGAATCACTGTTTTATAGCACCATTACTTTATAGTGCAAGAGTACAGGACTGACCTGTCTCCCATCAAAACTGTTAAGCATATTATAGAGCGTAAAATATGACAATGGAGGCCCAGCGCTGTTGAGCAACCAACGTAGCACATCAGTTAAGAACAGAGAAGAAATCCTCATGCGAAGCTTCAACAATTATTGTCTTCAGTTCACAAACGTTTACTTATGCCCAAGTCACACATTCCCGTTTCTCATGGTGATTGTGCACAACTGTACACGATTGACAAGGCTGGCGTGATTGCTATGATACGGGATGAAATGACTGTCTCACCCCTGGACACACCCCGTAAATACACCGTCAGTGGAGCTTCTACAGCGCTTCAGGGGCGTTCGTCCTGCTCCAGTTAGATTAATACAACGATATGACGAGGATTCCATGAATTTTCGTCCCGCTGACACGACGTCAGCCCTGCTCAAGCTCAGTTCGCGTCAGGTAAGCCCCGTTGCTTGCGCCGTCTTGAACTGGACACAGTCGGGGCACAAACGGATACATTCTTGTCAGTCGTCGTCATAAAGCTTTCAGGATTGAGCCACGATCAACCCGACTGAGCTCGCTATGCCACATGCCACGCTAATACCGTTCGCATTAGGACTGCATTAGGCTTCCATCCCACTACACTGAGAGCGGCGATTCTCCACGACAGTTTTGAACTGTTAAAACTGTCGGGACCCTTCCACGTTCCCCGCCGTTCATCCACGACTATACAACGCTGATCCAGACCAAGTAGCTCATGCACCACGACCAAAGCACGTTTCATCAGGATTATGACAATCGTGCACAATCGCCATGAGAAACAGGAATGTGTGACTGGGGCTTTAATGTATCACAGAGGTAAACAGCTTTGTGTGGTATGTGTTGCAGACAGATTCAAAATTAGTATTTGCAAAAAATATCATTTTATCATTTTGAACATATTTATTTATTTATTTGTCTTTGTAGTGTATTAATATTGAATATGTGTAGAAAAGGATTTGCAGATCATTCAGTTTTTTTAGTTTATGTTTTGCACAATGTAACTTCATTGGAATCAGGTTTGATATGTTTGACGTTTTTGAACCCTGCTTTATCAAATACTAGACAGAAAATCCTCCCCAAATGAATTCATGAAATAGGTTTCAACTGTTTTGTTGGTGAAAATGTAGAAAAGGTCGTACTGTTGCCTCTCTGTGTGGATTCTGATGTTCTCCTGGTACGTGTCAGGGTTGTGAACATGTTCCTCTGGTTTCCCCCCACAGAAGCGAAGCATAGATGTTGGCTAACTTGTGATTTCTCTACCCTTTGAGTACAAAGTCTTGTTTTTCTCTGTGGCCACAGTCACACTACTGAAATACTGTGATGCCTCCACTCTGAATGTCACAGAGACGGGACGGGGGAATGAGCTGACCTCTAAATGCTCCGTCTCCAGAGGTAGTAAGAGAGGCAGAGGCACATGTGAACGTAGACTGGAGAGCAGCGAGTGTGTCCCTGCCTTTGTGTGTATGTGGGATCTTCACATCCAAGGCCTGTGGTAACCTAAACTGACACAAAAAGTCCTCATGGAGTTAAAGAGTATGGGAAGTGTCGAGGTGTAGTGATGACAGAGCCTCACAGTCTGTTTACACGACAATGAAAACAGCCAAAATACGTTTCTTTATCATGTTTGCGCCGTGTGTTTACATAAGAAAGGTGCCCGGAGTGCCCAAATCAGTAAAAGGTTTTGAAAATATTTTTGCTTTAGTCTCTGTGTAAGCTGGAATTGCAGTTGTAAGGGAAAATGGTGACGCTGCCGTGTGAGCAGTACTCTTTCAGAGAAATGTACAACAACAGCTATGGCCAACTACAGAGGAGGTGGATTTGCTGCATTGATACTCGGACCACCGGAGGCACATTCACCAACGACTGCTCCAGAAAGCGTTAGTTCCCAGGCACGTGTTGTAACACCTCTGCTTCACTAAAAACTTACATCCCCAGCAACTGGCCTGGAAAACACGCTACTGTGCTTTCAGTCACTCTTGCAGATCGGCTTGAACAAGCATTTTCAAACAGTCTGCATGTGAACGTGGAGCACTTTTAAAGGAAACGCAGGAAAAAACTTTCCTGTTTCTGGTGACAACGTTGCCATGAAAATGGGCCCTCATACCCCTTTTAGATTGCCAAAAAAACCCTGTTTAAACCAGATAAGAAATCGGTTCCTGTCGGCAGTTTGAAAGGGTTTAATCGGCATTTCGACCCGGGTTGACTGACCCCTCAAGTGTCACGGGTATTAATTGACTTGCTTCCGATTAGCTTCAATGGAAATATCACAGCCGGGTCGAACCGCTAATTTATGGATGATATCGATGTAACGTCCCCACTCGGGATGTACCATGGACCAGTACTTTCATGTACCGGTCCCTAATTGGGCCGGTACCCTAATACCATTAACAATCTGGAAAAACTATACTGTTATCGGTACTTAAACGTCTCTTCAACTGTCATATAGTTATGACACTACCACCGTCCGGCTCAAGCATGTCGGTGAGGGCTAAGCGCTCGAAGGTTTAGGCTCACTTTAGCAACGTTAATGAAAAATCGGCCTGATGCAATCTTTGTCAGAGAGAAGTTGCATCCAAGGAGGGGAAATAGTATAAAGCTATAGTATAAAGCTAAAGGAGTGCTGGCTGTTTGATTGCTATAGCAACAAGAGTAAAGTTAGCAGCCCGGCTAACAAGGGGAAATTCAGTTGTTTAAGCTGCTCTTATACACAGTATTGCAGTCATATATATTAGATGAAGACATTAGAATAGACAGTTGCATTAATTTAACTAACATCAAGTAAAGAGTAAAAATAAAATAAAATAAATACAATTTATATCAAAATAAATGAAAAGAGCATTAAAATTATGTAAGCAGGTTGCAACATGCAGGGCCTACAAGCAATATATTTTAACTTCCTTATGAAGAAAACGGATTAAAATTTAGGAAATGAGACTCCGAATGAGGTAGAGGAATACACAGTATTAGCAATTTACAATATTTACACTAAAAGGTGAATATGTCGATGACAGGAATAGCAGAGAGAGCGAAGCAGAGAGGAGAAAGCATTTAACAACCAGAGAAAAAATAAAAGGCTGTTGTGACCCGGTACCAGATCATTCCCCCGGCCTGCGTCTACTAATGACATCACATATCTACGGCAATTCTACGTGGCCAAACTACGCCAGATAGATTGATATATGTGTGATAAATTGATGTAACTACGTTTGAATACTCTTGGACACTTAAACGACATAATATTCAAATATGTAACTGTCTACACATAATGTAACTGTCACAACATCCTCCTAATTGCAGGGATTTTAGTATATTTTTCCACATATAAGTATTAAAATTACACAAATTGTTGTTCATTTTAATACAGAATACTTAAGTAACATTTTTGGACAAAAAAATACTAAAATCTTCATCAAATGATCATTAAAAACTACAAAAGTCTACGGTCAAATTCTCTCCTCATGTTCCCACTGAAGATTTCTTCAGTTTGTCATCACTCTGTGTACACATGCACACTTCTGTAGGAATTTTATTTATCATATTATTCATTATTCCTGTTATTCATCACTTACTATCTTCTCCCGCCATCTTCTTCTCTTCCGTGTTGCTGGGTGATGCTAGTGTGGGATCCTGCCAATCACAAAGCAGGAACGTCGGCACAGCCAATAGAGATGTTGAGATGTGCAACGGCATCAGCAGGTGCAGGACAGATCTGGTACCTACACCGGGGCAGAGACCATTGCACTTCACAACCTGTCAGAGCACCATTTGTCTGACGGTCCGATTGACAGCAGGTACAGTTTGTCAGTAAGGATGTTTAATTACATTTGTGAATTTACTTATTTTCAAAACATGACAGGATGGCATTTGTGTTTATAAGGATTTTGAATTCGCAGATGATGTGGTCCTGCTGGCTTCATCAGACCGAGACCTGCAACTCTCTCTGGATTGGTTCGCAGCCGAGTGTGAAGTGGCCATGGTCCTCGCCCAGGAGAGGGTGGAGTGCTCCCTCCGGGTCGGGGATGAGATTCTACCCCAAGCGGAGGAATTCATGCACCTTGTTCATGAGCGGAGGAAGGGTGGATCGGGAGATCGATAGGCGGATCGGTGCGGCACCAGCAGTGATGCGGGCTCTGCACAGGTCTGTCGCGGTAAAAAGGGAACTGAGCCGAAAGGCGAGGCTCTTGATTTACCGGTTGATCTTGATCCCTATCCTCACATATGGTCTCGAGCTGTGGGTTGTGACCGAGAAAACAAGATCGCGAGTACAAGCAGCCGAAATGGGCTTCCTTTGCAGGGTGGCTGGGCTCTCCCTTAGAGATAGGGTGAGAAGTTCAGTCATCCGGGAGGGGCTCGGAGTAGAGCCGCTGCTCCTCCATGTTGAGACGAGCCAGATGAGGTGGCTCAGGCATCTGGTCAGGATGCCTCCTGGACGCCTCCCTGGTGCGGCCTCAGGGAAGACCAAGGACACGCTGGAGGGACTATTGGCCCTTTTCCACTAGCACGCCTTGGCCCTACTCTACTCGGCCCTACTCGATTTGCAGCGTGTTTCCACTAGCCTGGTACCTCCTAAAACAAGCTAGTTTTAGCACCTACTCCACTCTGGTTCCAAGCGAGCTGAGTCCATACTAAAAGATGACGTCACCGACTGCCGGCTACTGATTGGTCAGACAATGCCGTCATCGATGAGTCATGAGCGTGACGACTTAGCATGATAGCAGTAGCTACCATTAGCTTACCCTCATACGTCTTTTCTTTGCAGCTGGATTACTCTCGTCCTCGGCTTCATTCTGTTGTATAGCTTCCAAAACTCTCCTGTGCTTCTCAAGGGGTATTTCTTCTTACCACCTGCAGCCTTCTTCTGCTTTCCTTTTTTACTCAGTTTGTGACAAAAAAACACAGATTGTTGTGTCGCACTCAAAATGACGTCACCACAGTGCCGCTCATAGCGTTGGGCAGGCGACTGGGGCTAATGGAAAAGCAGCACAAGGCGAGTAGAGTAGAGTAGAGCCGGGCTAGTGGAAAAGGGCCATAAGTCTCTCAGCTGGCCTGGGAACACCTCGGAATCCCTCAGGAAGGGCTGGACAGGGAGGCTGGGAGAGGGAAGTCTGGGCTTCCCTGCTCAGGCTGCTGCCTCCATGACCTGACGATGGATAAGCAGGAGAAGACAGTACAGTACAGTACAGTACTTATTAAGAATGAAGAAGAGTATAAAATAAAGAGTCCAGCTTCAGCCTGCTCTGTTGTAATGTGCCTTGAGAGAACACTTGTTGTGATCTGAGGCTGTTGTCCTTGTGTATGCATAAATATTTTGTGTCATCGTTAATCCTGCCTCTCGGACAAAAACAAGCAGACGGTCTTGATTTCCCACTTCAGACACAAATTGAAGACAATGTTCGATTTGTCTTTCATAAATGCTGCTGTCGGTGAAAAATGTGACACCGTGATGTCAAATCTAGAGATTCAGAAATGATTTTACTGGCTCTTTGAGTATGTGTGTGTGCTTGTGAGTGGCACTCAGGCAGGTTTGGATTCAGGTGGCTAAACAGGAGAAATAAGTTTCTGAATTCAAACGGGCGTCAGTCTCTGCAGGCTGTTTTCCACTCCGGCTACTCCTCCTCAAGGACATTTCTGATGTCATTTCTGACCTTCTCATTGATTTGCCTCTAATAACTTGCCCTCTACAGTCCTTCACAACATTTTAGCTCAATTATTTGTGAGCACTGTGACAGTCTTAGTTACTTTTGTTGGGCCACAGCAACACCAAAGACCCCTGGACAAAGGGGGAGGGAGATTTTAATCATCACGCAGAGGTCAATAGATATGCTGATGAAGAAGAAGAGCCGTTAGAGAGACGTGGATCTCACTGAGAAGTCAGAGTGGAATAGTTTCTGTTAGTGGAGTAATGCATAAACATGACATCTTGAGACCCCTTAAAAGATGCTTTCTTCTTCAGGCCCCATGGATCAGAAGAGGGGTCAGGGTCGGCAACACAACAACCATGATGTGCTCAAGGAGACAGAGTGAGCGAGGGTGTTTGACCAGAGAGAGGATAATGACTATTGAAGGATTTCGGTCATTGATTATATGTAAGCTCATGAAGCATGTGAATAGAAGCTAACTCACCTTCATGAACCCCAGTTAACACTCTGCCACGAGTGTGGAGACACATTTAAACCAGAACTGAAACAATCCACCGCAGCTGAGGGACATGCTGCTCTCCACAGGTGAGATGAAGACAAGCAAACACAGGCTAATGCATTTTAACTGTGATTAACAACTTACATGACAGTTAAGTTATTCACTTTGTCTATCTATTCGGGCTGGGATGATTCACTTTCCTCCTGATTCGATTTTTTAGGTGCCCATTCGATTTAAATTGCGATTCTACCATATTGCCGATAGCTTTTTGAACACCAGTGAAAAAGATGATCAATGATGATGCCTATAGACTATATCAGGAAAAATACACATCACATGTGAGTCTGTTTTTAGGATTTATTCAGCAATATATTTTAACCAGCTGTTTATACTCTCTCTTCAAAAGCCTGGACTGCATTTAAAAGTGGCTTATTAACCCTTTAGGCACCAGAGTTTTTTAAAGAAAATATTCAGTTTTGCTATCAAGGTTTAAAAAGGCTATAGTTTCAAAGTGGTTAGTTACCCACCCATTATCATCACTGTAATTTACAGGCCGACCATGAACGCCTCTGCTGCCTTCATTGTGCTTTTTACCCCTGGATCGGTTTTTGAACCAAAAATCGATTTAAAAATTTGCAGACAAAAAATCGCAATACTTATATGAATCGATTTTTTCTCCCACTCCTACTATCTATCACTCTGTCTGTCTGTCTATCTATCTTTCTATTAGGGGTGGGAAAATAAATCGATTCACATAAGTATCAGGATTTTTTGTTTACTGATATTTAAATCGATTTTGTTCCAAATTTAAATGCTTCATTTTAGTCTGTGTTAATAAGCCACTTTAAAATGCAGTCCAGTCTTTTGAAGAGAGAGTATAAACAGCTGGTTAAAATATATTGCTGAATAAATCCTAAAAACAGACTCACATGTGATGTGTATTTTTCCTGATACAGTCTGTAGGCATCATCATTGATCATCTGTTTCTCTGGTGTTTAAAAAAGCTAACTAAAGATTGCAAAAATCTGCAATATGGTAGAATCGCAATTTAAATCGAATTGGCACCTAAAAAATCGTAAAAAAATCAAATCTGGAGAAAAGCGTATCATCCCAGCCCTACTATCTATCTATCTATCTATCTATCATGGTATCAGGCTTTCTCACCTTCTTTATGGAGACAGTGGCTCTTTAAATTAGTTGTTCCCACTCAGTGGCGCTCTGACTTAACCTTGAGTTGACCTGTCAGCCGATCAGAGCAGATGACAAAGACACTTCTTATAGTTCATTTTCAGAACATTATAGTTTGTTATGGCTTACTTACGTCACAAATCGTCGTTGCATAAATATTACACTAAAGTGAAAGTGCAGTCGAATTAATCTTTTACCGCAGTTCTCCTTTCCTTTCCTCTCATTCCCTCCTTTCCTCTCCTCCTATTCCCTCCTTTCCTTGACCCTGTGACGTTCCATCAAGGTTAAGTGAAAGTGGATAGGAAAGGACTTAGGAAGGACTTTTCAAACACATCCCACAACTCAACCCAGCTCAGCTCAAAAACAGGAAGAGGCTGCAGGAAACTGCTCCTTTTATAGTTGTCTCAGCCAATCAGCATTCAGCTCCTCCTTCTCGGCAGAGCCTCTCAGGTGTGGCTAAATCAGCTACCTACCTGGAGAAACAAGACGGGAGGGGGGAGAATGTGGAGGCAGGAACAGGAAGAAACACAACAGTGTTTCTGCTTCATGCCTGGCATGTAAAAACTACTAAACAGTCCAAATCCCAATATCCACATTCACATACTCACTGACTTTGAGGCTCCCGCAAAGTCTGTGAGGGCTCCAGGACGTCCCACTGTCAAATCATGAAGTGTGTGAGGGAGCTCTCGCTGTCTTCTTGAGCCCTCCATGCACCCTATCCCTATATCTGCAGATTTAGGCTGCAGTCAAATAGGCCCCATCCACACGAAGCCAAACCAAGGTCTAAACACATAAGTTTTTTGCCGAATCTGTGTATCATCCATACGAAGACGCCATTTTGGGGGTCTGTAAATGATCATTTTTGAAACCAGGTTCCAGAGTGGAAAGATTTTGAAATGCCGTATACACAGCTCCGTGATTACTGGCTCTCCGCAAGTTTTCGGATACGCTTACGTCATAGTTTCATATCTTCATTGACACGCATGTGCCACACGCAGCAACGACAATGGCGGCGTATGTGTAGCATATGTGCTGATGAAGCTAGTGACCCTACTGTCCCTGTTGCAGCAAAATCTCCTTCTTCTCAATCACCACCGAGTTGAACAAACAATTATCAAGGACACATTACGGCACTTTATGATCACTTTATCACAATCTGTTTACAACCTTTGCCACAAGTGCGCATGCCCACTGTCTTTTCGTCTGTTTCCACTTGGTTCCATCATATCGTTACAGCGCCCGTAGAGGTCTATCATGTGTTTTACAGCGTTTTCATGCGTATCGAGTGCATTCATGTAAACGCACACATTTTCTGAGACGCCTTCGTCTTTATGACGATCGTTTTTGAAACTGTTAAGCATTTTGTCTTCGTGTGGATGGGGCCATAGTCACCTCCTTAGCCCTTTCCGAACCACTTTTCCTTAACCCCTATGGAAAACATTACAAGGTTAAGGAAAGGAGGAAGGAGACTTCAGAAGGACTTAGGAAAGGAAAACTGTTGTGCAGAGAGAATCCGACTACTCTTTCTCTACGCTACGTCATCATGTGACGGTGGATGTTACTGCTGAGGTGAAACTGCAATCTTATAAAGATGAACTACAAAAGGCTCATCTTAGAAGAGCTCATGTATCATGACAATGTTGTTCCTTTAGACGATTTAAACATTAACAACCTGGTAAAACTTACATCTGCATAACCGATGTTGAAGTGATGATTTAAATAAATCTGTCCTCTCATTATCAACATGAACACCAATCAGTGCATGAAAATAAATGAACTGAATGAAAGAAAGACATAAACTGTTAAGACCACAATCTAATAGAGTACAAACAATTAATATTGAACCAAGTGTGGGCGACTATCCGTAATCTACAGTCACCGAGAGGCTGAAAACAAGGAAATAAAACACCTTGCCCTACGTGCTGGCTGCAGAAAGTCAATGAAGTCTGCTCCAAAGTTCTGTCTTGTACATTTTTTTTGTCATGCAAGCACAAAAGTCACAGGGGGGAAGCAGAGGTCTCAATCTGCAATCTATAAGAAGCAGTCAGCAAAAGTAGGACCTACCTGTTCACCCTGTCTCAGTTCCAAACCTTCCACCTGCCAGGTGAACAGCTGATTACCTACTACTGGGTCCTGACATACCTCCATCACCACGTGACACACATCCGTATGTGACCACAGAAAAAAGCTACCTGCCGCCAAACAACTGACCCCTACACCAAGTTTAAAACATAATCAACATCAAATGTCTCATATCCTGCTCTCTTCAGAGAATCAGACTGCTGGAAAGTTAAGGCAGGTTTTGGTAAACTTTAGAAAGGATGAACAGCAGAGGGAACTCACATGGTCTGGGGGATTTGTTCGTCATTATTCGGTTGAATTCAGAAGCAGTCGGATAATGCGCTGTTTATAAAAGCTGTGGGACAGAATAATCTCCTCTCCTTTTGTAAAGGATGGTCCGGTGTATCCTATGCTAAAGGAGGTAATAAAGGAAGCACTAAGCCTCCTTTCCAAAGCATTTAGACTATTAGAACAGCTCTTATCACAAACTACTTCAGGATCATTTCACTCTGTTAGAAACCTCCCTAAGCAAAACGGATGATTGGACTGCAGCCTTACTGTGAGGGAATTACCCATAGTTCATTGCATTGAGATGTATGACAAGAATCTCTTCAACCAGCTGGTGTTAAATTCACATTTTTTTATTTATTGAAAGTCTGTGTCACAAATAAAATCGAGGAAGTGGCATTCAAATAATGCACCTGATTTATCCAGCTACTCAAGTTGTTGGAGTTGTGGAGAGATGTTATGTTTTTTGTAGCCAAACTATGAAACTGAAACTATTTGCCATTTGTTTTTTGAATGTCTTCATAGTTAATGTGCAGACCAGGTCCAAAGTTCAACTTATAGAGAGGGATGTTTATTTTTTTATGATAGATAAAATAGAAACTGTTTGGAGACGTATTGCCTTTATTTACTTAGATTATACAGGACATATTATGTTTATTTAAATGTATATGGACACAAAAATGACCTTAAATACAACAATTCAAGAAGAAAATAGAAAATTATGGAATTCTTTAATATGTTTAAACATTTAGAGATGCCTCTTGTATGTTTGCATATGTACCTAGTATGTATATTTGTAATGATATAATGTAAACTGTATATACACAGTGCTGTAAATCTGTGCATATGGTTGTATGTGTTTCACATAAAAAACGTTGGAGGTTAAAAAAAACAGGGCTGTCCCATTCCTATCTGCTTCAAGCCCTTGCAGCTTCATGCACTCAATCATTTTCCAGGTGCAGAAACCTGAGTCAATGAGGGTTTAGGGTTTAGGGAGGAGATTGAGATTCAGCCAATCATTATAATTTCAGGAATGCAAGTAAATAACTATGAAAATGTGCTTCACTATTTTCTATTTTTTTCCATAACAATAAATTTTAAAACTCATGGATGACAATAATAATTATATTTTAGTATTTAGAATATCATTTCACTTAAAAAGCTTCTAAATACTGGTGTAGTAACCATTACAGAAACATAAAAATGATTTTGGTAATCACCGTGGTGGTCTAATAAATTAGTCAAGTACTTTATATTTATCTGAATAAACAAACAAAACAGAAATCCTGAATTTTCAACAGAATTAATGCAACTACATATCTATGTGCTTTGACCCAAACAGAAACAAACATTTTATCTATTTATTTGTCGTATGCTATTCCTTTTTACTATAATACATATGCTTCATAAAGGGGTGTCAGCAAAAAACTAATTAAGGTAATGGACTTGAACAAAACAAACAAATAAACAAACAAAAAGTCCAACAATGAGCCAGGATCATAGAGGCATGTTTCTATTTTGTATTTTGCTTTTTGCACAGTATCTTATCAGTGTTATTGCCTAAATTAAATGTTTTTACTTGCTTATAATTTGTCATATAAAAAAAAGACAAAGTAGATGCGCACACAGCTAGGCTGGTACTTGATCTAAGAATATTCACATGAAAGCGAGATTTATGTGCTGCTTGTCAAAAAAAAATCTTTGAATGGAGCCATTTTTGGTGTGCCTTTTCATGTAATCGTTATTTGTAATTGATTTCCCAGCCATATGTGGCCCCCAGGACGCTTGTTGCCCACCCCTGCTGCATAAATAAAAAAGAAAGCCACTGCAAGGACTATTTGAACATTTTAGCTTGAACAACTTTTTGTTAGAAATAGACTGATTTAACAACTCTGACTATGGTTATTACTTTACTTACTGTCTTTTTCTTTTTTTGGCGGCGTGCGTGAAGCATATGTGCTGATGAAGCTAGTGACCCTACTATCCCTGTGGCAGCAAAATCTCCTTCTTCTCAATCACCACCAAGTTGAACAAACAATTATCAAGGACACATTATGGCACTTTACGATCACTTTATCACAATCTCTGTTTACAACTTTTGCCTCAAGTGCGCATGCCCACTGTTTTTTCGTCTGTTTCCACTTGGTTCCATCATATGGTTACAGCGCCCCCAGAGGTCTGGCATGTGTTTTACAGCGTTTTCATGCGTATCGAGTGCATTCATGTAGACGCACACATTTTCTGAGACGCCTTCGTCTTTATGATGATCGTTCTAGAAACTGTTAAGCATTTTGTCTTTGTGTGGATGGGGCCATAGTCACCTCCTAAGCCCTTTTCAAACCACTTTTTCTTAACCCCTATGGAAAACATTACGAGGTTAAGGAAAGGAGGAAGGATGAATAAAAAAGAAAGCAACAACAAGGACTATTTGAACATTTTAGCTTGAACAACTTTTTGTTAGAAATAGACTGATTTAACAACTCTGACTATGGTTATTACTTTACTTACTGTCTTTTCTTTATTTGATTAAGAAATATTCTACAGGCTTTCAGTTCGTAGAACCAAAAATCTAAATAAATTTGAAAAGAACATGCCAGTTCAACCTAAGGTCAGAAGTGTCAGAGTAATTCAGAGGTGTGAATCAGTGCATTTTGAGTGCACTGTCCCTTTAAGGATGTAGTCAAAACAAAGCGTGGACCAGCCGGCCGCACGGAAGTGGTTTTGTGTCGGTGGTTACCCACAATACTATGACAGAAATGAGGGCTATATGCTCAAAATTCGATCATATCTCTTGAGGGGATTTTATAATTTTTATCTGTATTTATTTTGCTTATTTATTTTATTCCCATACAACCGAAACGAAACATATCCAGCTCGCTCAGTATCTGACTTCACGCATACAAGCAGCCATGCCGTCCTACTCTGAAATGAGGAAAACCAACCACTTCTATTACTTCATCAAATTTACCCTAAATATCTATTCCATGCTCTTTTCGGTAAGTTTATTTTATTATTTTATTTCTTTACATCTGCTGTTTTAAGCCTTATAACACTGGAGCCGCGTTAGGGCAGGAGAGTGGATGCTAGCCTATCGTTAGCATCAGTGAGTCATCCTGCCGTACTTCATTAATAACAGAGGCGTTTTAATAAATCGACTTCTGCAGGTACATGCACACGTTCAAGGACTTTTATTGAGATGTCTGCTGAATCTATATAGCCTGATGATTAATTCGGCTTTCATCTCAAACATCAACAAAATCTACTTTTTGTATATTAAATAGAAATCTCAATGTAACAAGGGAGCGTCCGACTTAAAAGCGGTGTAGGTCTGTTTAATGCATACTTGATAATCAATTTAAGTTAATTACAGTATGTTGGCTAAATGTATATCTTACACACCAGATAAACAAAACCCTTTCAGGATAGAGGGAAAGAAATCATAATTTTAAATTTTGTCTTCGTAGCCAAGCGATATAGTAAATTCCCATTAAATCGACATATTTTCTAAAGGGGTTTGGTCAGCTGACAGCATACAAGCTAGCTGGTCAATGGATCGCGTTTGATGCACATTAGCGCTGCTGACACCGCGCAGCCACGGACATTTAAAACTACTCTTCATGCAGCGACAGTCTTGGTATTTACTTTACATTTTTAGTTTGTTATTTGCTTATTATTAAGGGTTTTATAGCCATCAGTTGCTCCATACAGCACGGTGGTGCAGGGCGTTGGATCCACTTAAAGGGGCTGCGATGTGGGTAATTACTCTGCCGACAGAAAATGGTAGCGTCTTAAAGGCGCTTCTCCTGGTCATTAAAGCAGGTCCAGATCATAATGTGATGAAGAGGAGCCTTTCTGTCTCTGATTATTACATAAAAGTTGTTCAGAAGAGAAAGAAATGTTTCAGAGTCCCTGCTGAGTAAATAAGGAAGGCTTCATGTCAAGAGAAAAACATTATTACCCCATTTTAATAGGTCCTTTACATAGGTCCTGCAAAGCGGTGTATATTTTGACAGCACATTTTAAAGATGCTATGAGGAGTTTCTAAGTAATTACAAAAAAGTCTCACTTTTAGATATATGCCTCATCGAAATACACACTTTAAGATGAGTTTTATAGCATCAAAATAGGTTATCTATAAATGCTATTCCTTAGACAGGGCTGGACTGGCCTGGAAACTCAACTTTGGGAACAAGACAATTAAAACTAGAGCAAATTTATATTATTCAGACACGTCTTAGAGCACCGGGCTGTAAGTAGAGATATATAGCCGGCTACAAAACTACGATACTAAGTTTTCCAAAAATTGCTTGTTGTCACACATCAAAACTACCGCTACGTAACTAGAAAGAGATACATTACCTCGTGGCTTTGCATCCTGTAAGTTGTTGAAAAAATAAGTTGTAAATCAATGCAGAGTTCTGAGGAAGGTCTGAGCTGCATTCATTAGCATCACAACAAACACACGCTTTGGCTTGGGTCACATCTTTTGGTGCGTTCCAGTTGTAGTCAGAAGTAGGAATTTCTGGGTTCCGAGTAGCAAACTGCAACTGGAACGCCCCCCGAAGTCGGAATTTCCCACTGGGAACTCGGTGAAACCTCGCCACCCCCGAGTTGACAATGGAAGATGGATGCCCCCAGTGTGAACAGTTATTTAGCTCCTGTAATATCCAATAATAATAATAATAGTAATAATCCATTTATTGTCACTTCTGACTGGGGTGTGTCGCTCTAGTTCAGCTGTATACATAGTATTGTCAGACTTATATTTACAAAATATAATATTATATTTTATATATTGTTAAATATTGTTAATATTGCTGAAAGGCTCATGCTCTTTCATTTATTTTCATTGGGTTGTATTTATGCTATTTTCTATTTTATTCTAATTACTTATAGTTTCATTTTTAAATCTTTCTAATGTTCCTCTTGTATCCTGCTGCTGCTGTAAATCTGGAATTTCCCCCTGTGGGACTAATAAAGGTTTATCTTATCTTATCTCTTAAAAATGCTGCCATAGTGATAATCACATTCTTCATACAACAACACAGGGCGTGCTAACAACTAACAATAGCCTGGTAGATCGGCATGTTTTTTTCCAACTTCAACTGTAACGCCGATAAGTCGGAGATGATGTCACTCCCAGTTCCGAGGTTACTTGAACGCAGCATTACGACAGTCGCCACAAGTGCTCATGGGTAGCAGAGTCTTAATAGATTCTCCTCGTAGCACAACTGAGTCTTAGTTATAGTCTTTTACATAGTCTTTTAGTTTTAATTATCTAAATTGTTTTTATTTTAGTCCAGTTTTAGTTGATGAAATTTCACAACAGTTTAGTGGACCAAATCTACTGTAAATTTCATCGACTAAAATCTGAAGTGTAAAGGCATTTTTTATGTTTCGTTGAATTTCTGGAGTCATGTTTCACACTTGGATTCGATGAAACATCTACTAACCGTTTATTGAATGCTAGGAAAGTTTGAATGCTACCTGGTAGAGCATCTCAGTTACAATACCAGAACTGACAACAAACAGTGAACCTGCTCTACATGAATATATCAATTCATAAAGAGAGCAGCTCTGATTGGATCACTCCACAACTTATCCCACCACCACCAGGCTAAGGCAGCTGTGATTGGATGTCCCTCTGAACTCATCCAACCTTTAACACAACCAAAGTATCTGTGATTGGATAGATTCCTACCTTGTCTCTACTTCCTACATGACCATATTAGGTCTGATTGGATTAAGTCTGCTAAACATTTCCACCTACTTTTCATCTGTTGTTGAAATTTCAGTTAATTTAGTTTTACTTTTTGTCCATATGCACTTGTTTTTATTAGTTGCTGTCTAGTTTTTGTCAGGAGAAAAAGGTTGACAAATCTGTGGTGAAAATAATTAGTCTGCAAAGTTAACACTGGTGCGATAATATTCAGTGCAACTGGGATTTGGGCAATATGAACTGGGTCTGTATAATATAAATCGGTGCAATAACATTCAGTGCAATAGGTGTTGGTGCAATAGAGGTTGCGTTTGCTAAATGCTTGATGGACTCTGTGTGATGGGAGGATGTGCAATATATATGTTTCTGTTTCTTTTTATAATTGTCTACTGTTCTTGGGTTTGTCCCTCTGTATTTAGTATCTTGCATATGTTACCATCAACCTGCCAGGGGGTCTGCAGATGGAAATTAGCCCAAGGCTATAATCTGGCATATTTACATTTGTAAAAATGTTCATTAATATGCGCTGTTCCCTCTTTAAAATCAATCAATCAATAAATAAATAAACACTGCTGCAAAGGGGAGCCCCTCAAAAATGATAAAGTTATCAGTATTGTTCACATTTCCATTTAACAACTCTTTGCCATATGCTTTTAAAGTTTTCCCTTCTCTTCACATGAACACTGTATCGTGCTTTCCTTGTTTTTTATTGCAAAAAAGTAAGATTTAGGCAACTTTTGAACCAGTAAACTATCATAAAAAACAATATTAAAAACAGAGACCCAATGATCTGCACCTATGATGCATAGTGATGATGATATCTAATGTTCAATGTCGTCAGTTTAAAAAAAAATAATAATTTATCTGTGTACTAATAGTTTGCCTGATTGTTGGCTGCAATTTTACACTCTTTTGTTGAGATTTGTGAAATTTGTTTGAATGTGTTCCTTTACCTGTGATAATTTTTGAAAATAATATTTAAAAAAAAAACAGACCCTTTGTATCAGAGGATATTAATTTAGTTAATGCATTATCTGTACCCAGTGGCACCCTACATTTTTGTGGATTAAGAACAAGCAAGTTATAGGTGAAGAAACAATGTAATCTTTAAAAGTTCAGAATTTTTAATGGGGTTTTAAAATTCAAAGCTACAGTAAACTCTTTGTCCCTTTTCAAATCCAGACTCAAACCCACCTGTTCAGGACTGCATACTCTTTACCATGAATTTGTCATTTTCATCAACTCATCCACTGTTTGTTTGATTTGCTGATTTTATAGTTGTAGTGTTTTATTGATTTTATTGTTGTTGTTTTTATCCTGTACAGTGTCCCTTTGTGCCTTGAAAGTTGCTTTAAAATGTATTTTTATAATCAAACAAAATAATTTTAAATGCTCAAAATAAGAGCTGCACAATGTTATTTTATGATAATTCATAATATTATCGTATAACGTTGGTATAGGCTGATACATTTTTCAAAAGATAACAAAGGTGTTGGGGATATTTCCTCATTTAAATGTAGTTATTTATGTATTTGTCTTCTTGTTTCATTATCATTAGAGAATTATGTTTAGTATTGCCAATTTTGTTATGAAGAATATTTGACCCCATATTTAGGCTTTTATTTTGATGGGCTTATGTACAGCTCTTCGAGTTGTCACCGCCTGTAGTAGAAACTCATCAATAATATGATGGTGGGAATTAGAGCTGAACGATTTATCATTTTCGGCTTGAAATTGCAATTTCAGACAACGCAATCGTGATCGCAAAAGCTGCAATTTTTTGCAGCACTCCTGACTGACCCAGGATCTGTTGTGTTAACTGTTTCACAAATTTGTGGGCAGTTTGAATTTATGGAAGTGCTGTGAACAGGTCAACAATACAAAGCTTCTAATAAAATCTCAAAACCCAACTGTCTGAAAAAAGCATTTTGCCAAACTTGTTTTATGGGTCCTTCTTCTTTTAGAACCTTTTATCTTGATTTTTGTTCTTTAAATTGTTTTTTGGTTTTGCTTTTAAATCATGTAGCACTTTGAGATTATAAAAATGTAAAGTACAATACAAGTTAATGTATTATAACTGTTATTTTTATTTTTATTTATTATTATCATTATTATTATTAGTAGTAGTAGTAGTTGTGGTAGTAGTAGTAGTATTAGTATTAGTAAAAGTATTATTATTATTATTACTATTTTTATTATTATTTAGGAGTTGAAGCTGGACATCCCTTAAATAAAAGATGGAATTATTATGAAAACAGATTATTTATTTAATAATTAGATTTTAATATTCGATGTTGAATAATGTGTCATGTGCTTTCATGCATTGTTGTCCTTACTGTTATCTATACTGTGAACATAGTAATTATTGCACTAAAGCTTGATCTGAAGAAAAAAGTGAATAAAATTGAAATCACAACTAAACCCTTTTAAATCTTGAAAGCAAAAATTGAATATTTTCTTGTTAAAACTCTGGTGCCTAAAGGGTTAATAAGCTACTTTTAATGCAGTCCAGGCTTTTGAAGAGTACCACGGAGGATTAGGGCCACGTTGACAACTAAAAAAAAAGGAAGGTTACGAGAATAAAGTCATAAAGTTATGAGAATAATCTCATAAATTACGAGAATAAAGTCGTAAAGTTACGAGAATAATCTCATAAATTGCGAGAATAAAGTCGTAAAGTTATGAGAATAATCTCATAAATTACGAGAATAAAGTCGTAAAGTTATGAGAATAATCTCATAAATTACTAGGGGTGAGTATTGGCAAGAGCCTCACGATACGATACGTATCACGATACTTTGGTCACGATACGATGATATCACGATATCACAATATTGTGATATATTGCGATATTATACAGTAAACTAGGTAAAACCTAGAGACAATGAATATGTAACCTTTCCATTTTATTGTAATTGAAATGTCAAATGCAGTGTTACATTAATACACTTAACCTGAAACACAGAGTGGATCAAGTCACTTAAATTAATGTTGCAAAGAAGTTATTCTTGTGTTCCCCTTAAAGTATTGAAAGCATCCAAACCTGCAGTGCAGCTCAAACTGTAACTGAACACACGAGGACCAAAGTGCTTTGAGTTACTGACAGAACAACAGTAAGTAAGTAAAAGTAAAAAAAATCACATATTTCTCTTGTCACTGTCTGAACTGACACCTGTGCACCTGTGCATACATATTTATAAATAGTGTTTTATTTCAAACTTTGAAAGATTTGAAATATCGATATTGTATCGGGAGTCAGAATATCACGATATATTGCGATACCGATATTTTTTCACACCTCTATAAATTATGAGAAAGTCGTAAAGTTATGAGAATAATCTCATAAATTACGAGAATAAAGTCGTAAAGTTACGAGAATAATCTCATAAATTACGAGAATAAAGTCGTAAAGTTACGAGAATAATCTCATACATTACGAGAATAAAGTCGTAAAATTACGAGAATAAAGTCATCTCAAACTAGGAAACATCTACTTGGCTATATTTAGAAAGATATTCACTGATTCGGACTTTGCGGCTCAATAAGTCATCTACAAAAGAACATAGTTCCAAACCAGACCCCTCTTTTTGATCACTGTAATGAAGAATGTGAACTATAAACTCGTTTTCCTCCAAACAAGCCGTCAATACACTGAAGCTGATGGCTCGGCGGCCTAGGGACCATCTGCAAATTACCATATCAGAGGAATAGTGTGAAAGAAAATTGGATAACTTCCCCATACTGAGAAGTAAAGTCTTCAAAATCACAGCAAATACAAAGGATCGTATGTTATTCATACTACAGGTCATATTTTCTTCTCGACTTATGAATTAAACTATTTTACAGGACTTTCTAATTTAAATAAAGCAAATGCCATCAAAGTAATGAGATCTACCAACCAAGTCAACCAAGACATCTACCAAATGATAAAAACTGTAATAACTGTTTTTGGTTGCAGTGACACCAAACTCAAAAACAACAAAACAACAATCACAACAAAAAACAGTGAAGTTATTACAATTTTTATCATCATTACCTGTAAATGAGTATCCACCAATATTTAAAGTCATAAATTTCATTAAGAACAATTTCTCTTAAAATGGATATTTAGTATAATATTGAAGAGATGTTTGATCATTCGTGTTGCTTTAGTGTCACTACAGTTATCAACAATAAAATCATTGCAGTTATTATTATCCATGCATATTAATTAACACAATTAAATAAACAAAACATCATTAAAATCAAATCAAATATTCCTGCTGAAGTAAGAGCTGTAGTTTAAAGAAGAAGAGATCACCATTCATGTTTTGTTATGACTTGGTTGGTAGATGTCATTACTTTGATGGCATTTGATTTATTTTCAATCAGAAAGTCCTGTAAAATATTTTAATTCATAAGTCGAAAAGAAAATATGACCTGTAGTATGAATAACATACAATCCTTTGTATTTGCTGTGATTTTGAAGACTTTAATTCTTAGTATGGGGAAGTTATTCAGTTTTTACTATTCCTCCGATATGGTAATTTGCCGATGGTCCCTAAGCTCCTGAGCCATCAGCTTCAGCGTATTGAGGCTCGTTTGGAGGAAAACAAGTTTAGCTCACAGTCTTCATTACAGTGATCAAAAAGAGGGGTCGGATTTGGAACTACGTTGTTTTGTAGATGAGTTATTGAGCCACAAAGTCTGAATCTGTGAATATCTTTCTAAATATATCCAAGTAGATGTTTCCTAGTTTGAGATGACTTTATTCTCGTATCTTTTCGACTTTATTCTCGTAATGTATGAGATTATTCTCGTAACTTTACGGCTTTATTCTCGTAATGTATGAGATTATTCTCGTAACTTTATGACTTTATTCTCGTAACCTTCCTTTTTTTTAGTTTTCAACGTGGCCCGAATCCTCCGTCGTAGAAGAGAGAGCATAAACAGCTGGTTAAAATATATTGCTGAATAAATCCGAAAAGCAGACTCACGTGTGATGTGTATTTTTCCTGATTTAGTCTGTAGGCATCATCATTGATCATTTTTTTCGCTGGTGTTAAAAGAGCTAACTAAAGATTGCAAAAATCGGCAATATGGTAGAATCGCAAGTTAAATCGAATCTGCACCTAAAAAATCGAATCAGGAGGAAAGTGAATCATCCCAGCCCTAGTTTCCACATACCCTGTCCTTCTTTAGCTTGCTGTTTGCCATGTAATAAATTCAGAGTATGTTTGTGAGTCCTGCGTTCATCTTTCCTGACATGCTGTTGACATGAAAGCTGATGTCATGAATGCTGCAGAGAGAAACTAAATCAGTCATATGTGACTGGAAGGGTCTGCTCCTCCAGATGAGGGTGGATTTTTAAATAAAACTGAACAGGCCTGTGTCGGAGTTGATACTGTCTGAAGTGCCACAGCATCTCAAGAGTCATGCAAACATGGTTTTAAAGGAAATGAATCACCCTGCTCCTCTTCCTTTTCTCTTTAGCTGATGGGTCTCTGTGTGCTCTGTGTGGGGGTGTACGCCGAAGTGGAGAGGCAGAAGAATCGAACCCTAGAAGGTCTTTTTCTGGCTCCTGCCGTGGTGCTCATCCTTCTGGGCCTGGTGATGTTTACAGTGTCGGTCGTGGGAATGGTTGGATCCCTCAGGGACAACAAGACGCTGCTCCACATGGTAGGACTGAAAGAAGACGCCCTGTTTGAATGTCCCTTTGCAATGATAACTATTAAATGATTTACAGATGAAGGCTTGTGACAGAAAATCAAACCCCATTAACATCTGAAAATGTGATTCTTTAGGTTTAAGTTTTGTTTTAGGCTTTGGTTTTGAGTATCAGAGGTAGATCTCATTTTAGTTTTCTAAAGATGCAGAGGATGAGAGGTTATATACCATCCATAAGGCCCTATAAAATCCCATAATCACAGACAAAATCATGTAATTATGTTGAAATGCTGAGTCAGCATTTCAACATATTGTTCTCCCTACACTCCATTTTGTTCTTTTTCTTCTTCTTCTTATTCCTTAAGATTTTGCCCCCTTTCACAGGCTTCAAATTTGCACAGATTTACACAAAAAAAAATTGACACATGCAGCACGTTCATGAGAAGTGCGCTTGTATTTTTCACAGGTTTAACAGTTATACTTTTTACAGTAAAAAATAATTTCTGCATGTATTTTTACATTGAAATCAATGGGTCTGCTGAAAACTTCAGCAACTTTGAAGCTCCATAGATTAGGCATGCTTGCACCTACAGACGTCATTCATGCTTTAAAAGCTGCACTGACTTCTCAGCTATTTTTACATATCTTCAGCTTTTTGCTGGCGTCTACGGTTTTTTAAATATGAATTTTTGAGCAACACCAAGTTTTGCGGTTTGCTCTGGACTGATTGCCTGTCACGTGACAGATTAGACCGTAGCCCTCCTTCACACACACAAAAACTTCAGCAGAATTAACCTGTCATATCTTCGTCAAAACGTCCTCCACAGACATGATTTATGCATCAAAACGTCGACTCACTTCTCCTCTTACACGTGAAATCCGCTTCAAAGTTTAATCTGACATCGTTTTGTCTCAGTGAGCTTCAGCTTTTGCGGTATGCTGCAAAATCTTCCATCTGCGGTAATGCACTTCTTTACCTCGGGACAGTCGAGTGCTTCACTTTGGAGCCCGTTTTTAACTCGCCACTATGTCAATATTTTCTACTTAATGGACACGAAACTTATACCCATGGCTTCAGCATGTTCTTGGGATGCTCACAGTGCAATTCCATTTCTGATATCTACCACGGTTTTCGCACAGCGACCGTTCGTTTACCCAGAAGTACCGAGCGTTATTACAGTGCTATATGAGAAAAAGAGCATAAGTACCGTGCTTTCCATGAGTCAGCGCATATAACCCCGTGGTTGAAAGGCTAGAGCAGCGGACCGTGAGCGAGAGGCCCGGGTTCAAATCCCGATTGAGGCAGATGGATTTTTCTTTCCATCTAGTACAGATTCTTTTATTACAATAGCGTAATCATGCTTGTCTTTACACTCTCAGCCTTATTTTGGACCTATTACACTGACTGGCCACTTTATTAGGTACATCTACAGATATCAACACAATTAACCATGTTACAAAACAGTCATTCATTTTCTGCTTTCTTTCACAACTGCAAACAGTTTTTAGTGCACTTTTCACTATCTGCTACAGTTTCTAAGATATGGCTCTTGAAGCAGCATCAACTTTTGCACTTTTCTTTGAAGTTAGAGCGTGGTCACGTGACCTGCATACCTGAGCTCCAGTATCTATAATTTTCTGCAAACATTTTTATTGCACATTTCACACATTTTCAGCCATGATTTACTGCTTACAACTATTCATGTCACATTTTTAACTTTCTTTGCATTACTTTTAGCAATTTCATTTCACAGTTTCAGCAGTCACACTCGGCATTTCAATGCATTTCCTGCATGGAAATGCAAATTCTCTAGTTGGATATTAAAAGCAGAATTCAATAAAAATTTGACATATAACGAGTGGCCGACATTTTTCCATAAAAGTAGATTTTTTTTAAGGCTGGGTACTGCAAGCTTTACTTCCTTCTGCTCCTCCCCTCGTCAACAATCCAAACATGTCGAAGTGACCACCTGAGACATCGGCTAAGTTGGCAGTTTTGCTGTGAAACTCCTGGCTGACTCCAAAGTACAGGGCAGAGCAGTTTCCCAACAATTATTATGTGGCAGGCAATCAAATGTTCTTCAAATTTTGCCAATATATTGCTGACTAGACCCGAAAAGATGCGTGTGAGGTGTGATTTCATTCCTTTTTACTGCATCTTAGGGTTAAATTTGCATTGAACACTAAAAACAAATTCTCAAAAAACTAATAATAATATTTAACACCATTGCCAAACCAACAGTTTTACCAAATATTGAAAACAACACTCAGCAAACACAAACCTAATGTATTAGTTGGTGCTAAGATTTAAAGTACAACACTTGAGATAGTTCTTAAACTCTTGCCAAGACATGTTGGAAGTGGTCCTTAAACGTCCTTGGTATTGGGAATTGCTCTCAGTGATGTTGTTTGTCTTCTGTTTAATAAATAAAAATGTGGTCCAGGTCTGTTAAAATTGCTGCTGAAGCTGTTAGCATCAATGCTAACCTCTTTATAAGCAGTCACTGTCGTCTCTCGTAGCTCCACCTCTTCTTGCCTTAAAAGGCTCCGATTGGGCTGTTGGTTGTTGTAAGTTGGAGTTTTGCAAGATGTATCTCTCTGTTCACAGACATTGAATCACGTAGATCCAGCTGCAATGCAATGTTACCTGTCTGCAAGACAAGAATTGGTTCTATAGCGGAATGAGCGGAATGAGCGGAGTAGGGGTGGGCAATATGGCAAAAATATCATTAAAAATAAAACCACGATCACAATTTTATCAAGATTCTTTTTTAGGTTGATTTTTGTAGACTAATTTGCATGTTTGACCATTTTTTCCCTTTTTAACATATAAAACATATAAAACCCTAAAAGGAAAAGAAAGACAATTTAAGCCAAAGAAACTTTCTGAACAGGTTTTAATTTAAATAGTGCAGTTTTCATAAATCTGTGCAATAAATGTAAACATAAAAGGTAATGAACAACAATAAAGTACGCTTTGTAACATAAAAACTAAACACACCAGATAGCTTATTGAAAAGGGTCAAATATAAATGCAAACTGAAGTAACTTGTTATCTCTTAAAGTGCTACAATTTAGAACAAATGTTATCGAACTGTAATGTCTATAACCTGAGTGAATAATACAGCTGCTTTAGAACAGATTTTTGTTCAGACATCTTCAAGCTTTTATCTTCTTTTCTCTTTCCGCCATGGTTTCACTCTAAATAACCAAACAGGAGATCCCACCATGCACTGCGCGAATGTGCTATGATTGGCTAGTCTGGCGAGCGTCACAGTCTCTGCGCCCACACAGACGATCTGACGATCTTTCTGCTTTATGAGATCATCCCCACATTATAATCCTTAACGATTTAATATCGTCATATCGCACACCACTAGAGCGGAGTGAACCTTCTTGTCAGTCATTCAGTTTTTGTGGGGGGAGGCGGGACTGCTCATGCGTACACACACAGAGGCTGAATCCCAAACCGCCCCCTACACACTACCCCAGAAAACCTCGTGGCCATGGCAACAGAAAGACGCCCTGTGTATGGCTGTTGGCTGTTACGCTGTGTCAATGATTGTGATGCTCACAGACAGGAGTTTTAGACTACTTTAAATTATTAAAGTGATTGGCTTTCAATCCGATTACCATCTGACAATTCCAATTAAAGAAATGAATAATGCTGCCAATTGTGCTCACATTTATGGTGCCAGGGCTGCACAATCATATCAAACGTCAGCATAGAGTATGATTTTCTTGTTTCATTTAAATCTTTTAAAACCACGCTTAATGTGATTTTTTTGTCAGTGTGACAAAGGTGTGGGGAACGTATGGACACATGCAGCACTTACATTGATGTTGTTTCCTCTCCCATTTAAATGTTGCACTTCCTGCAAATGTCGTTGAAAGCCTGCATCGATGCAGACTCGCTGTTTAAGGGCTGAACGGTCCACTCCCCCTCCGCACTACGTGGTTTGGGATAGCCTTTAAAAGAATACTCCGACGATTTTGGACCCACGCCCTTTCCCTATCATTGACAAAGTGAGACAAGCTCAAAAATACCTTTTTTGTGTCTCTGCGTCCAGTGGCTGGCTCCCAGCTGTTAGCTTCGTAGGTAGCTTAGCTCAATGGCTGAAGGTCAATAGGAGTCAGAGCCGGACTGACGAAAGTGGACAAAATACTCCTTACAGTGGTCCAGGGGATGGCGTATTAGTGTTGCAAGTGAGCATCATGAGGAGTAATGAATGATGACTGATGGCATGAAAGCCTTTGCAAGGAAGTGCAAACGGAGGGGTAGTGGGTAGGGAGAGTGTGTAGGGAGCGGTTTGGGATTGGGCTGTAGTGTTGCAAGTGAGCATCATGAGGAGAAATGAATGATGACTGATGGCATGAAAGCAATGGTTTCTGAGCCCAATGTCAGCCCAAATGCAGGAATATTTTGGTTGTAAACAGAATGAACAAGGTGTGAGCCCATGGAAACCAATGAGCCGATTTGTTTTATTATTTTGAAAGTAGTGGTGAGGAAGAAGGGGAATACGACACAACTATCCCGTCCATTTTTCTCAACTGAGAAAAAAAAAAACAAAAAAAAGAGGCCTGCCCCTTGAGATCCAGCAGAGTCTTCGTCCTGACAGCCAACGCTTACTGTGGCGTTTGGTCGGGAAAAGAAATATAAATAAAACAGTGCAAACTGATGCATGCTCTCAGTGTCCTTCGCTAAACTGCAAAAGAAATGCAGCCCTTCAATATGGTTGAAAGCCAGTATTTCAGGAAATGTTACAAACGTTTGACAGACGGTAAAAATTTACTGGGAGAACATACACGTCACAAACAATTCCAGAACTGTATAAACTCCATGTTTATTATTGTTTTTTATTGTTGTGTGTGTTTTTTATTGCAGTGTTGTTTTTTTCTTTACAGAGACAGGATCTATTTTTTAAAATTGTTTTTTGTTACTATAATATTTCCTATGTACAAAAGTACATGTATTTTTTTCTAAAACTGTGTTTTCTTTTTGTCTGTGCAGTTTCTCTGTGTTCTCTGTGTACTGCTGCTGCTACAGGCGATCGCCCTCACTACAGCACTCATCTTTGAGAAAAAGGTAAAGCGTGTTTCACGTGCGCTCTGCTACATTTCAGTCTTAACCTCTGCGTATCCAGACCTTGAATTAGACAGTACTCGTTGGCTAACATCGTCTTTGAGTCCTTACAACTGTCTCTTCACTGTTGATGGTAATTCTGTGATGTTTCTGCTTTTCTTCTTTTCACCAGACCTCTGCCTTGTTTCAAAGCAGCATAAGAGAAGGAATCAAACACTACTACGATGATCTGGACTTTAAAAACATCTTGGATTATGTGCAACAAAAGGTGATTTATTATCTAGACTTTTGGTTCTCAGATGGTGTGGAAACACTGGTGTACCTGCAGGGAATCTTGATATTTCTTGAGAATTTGGGAAACTTGAGTTATTAATACTTTTATACAACAGAAAAAACATTGAATCGTAAATTTGGTTTGTTAATGAGATGAATACATTTCAATTACACTATAGTGCCAAAAGTATTTGCTCACCCATCTAAATAATCAGAATCAGGTGTTCCAGTCTCTTCCATGTTCACAGGTGTATAAAATCAAGCACCTAGGCATGCAGACTGCTTTAACAAACATTAGCTCTCAGGAGCTCAGTGAATTCCAGCGTGGAACTGTGATAGGATGCCACCTGAGCAACAAATCCAGTGGAGACATTTCCTCACTCCTAAATATTCCACAGTCAACTGTCAGCTGGATTATAAGAACGTGGAAGAGTTTGGGAACCACAGCAACTCAGTCACCAAGTGGTAGGCCACGTAAACTGACGGAGCGGGGTCAGCGGATGCTGAGGCGCATAGTGAGAAGAGGTCGCCAACTTTCTGCACAGTCAATCGCTACAGACCTCCAAACTTCATGTGGCCTTCAGATTAGCTCAAGAACAGTGCAGAGAGCTTCATGGATGGGTTTCCATGGCCGAGCAGCTGCATCCAAGCCTCACATCACCAAGTGCAATGCAAAGCGTGGATGCAGTGGTGTAAAGCACGCCGCCACTGGACTCTAGAGCAGTGGAGACACGTTCTCTTGAATGACCAATCACGCTTCTCCATCTGACAATCTGATGGACTAGTCTGGGTTTGGAGGTTGCCAGGAGAACGGTACATTTCGGACTGCATTGTGCCAAGTGTGAAATTTGGTGGAGGGGGGATTATTGTGTGGGGGTGTTTTTCAGGAGCTGGGCTTGGCCCCTTAGTTCCAGTCAAAGGAACTCTGAATGCTTCAGCACACCAAGACATTTTGGACAATTCCATGCTCCAACTTTGTGGGAACAGTTTGGAGCTGGCCCCTTCCTCTTCCAACATGACTGTGCACCAGAGCACAAAGCAGGTCCATAAAGAATGGAGGACAGAGTCTGGTGTGGATCAACTTGACTGGCCTGCACAGAGTCCTGACCTCAACCCCATAGAACACCTTTGGGATGAATAAGAGCAGAGACTGAGAGCCAGGCCTTCTGGTCCAACATCAGTGTGTGACCTCCCAAATGCTCTTCTGGAAGAATGGTCAAAAATTCCCATAAACACTCCTAAACCTTGTGGACAGCCTTCCCAGAAGAGTTGAAGCTGTTATAGCTGCAAAAGGGTGGACCCACGTCAGATTGAACCCTATGGATTAGGAATGGGATGGCGCTTAAGTTCATATGAGAATCAAGGCAGGTGAGCGAGTACTTTTGGCAATATAGTGTACATGATATGGATATGGACTGAAGCCCTTGTTTTAAAAAAACTCTTTACAAGAGTATGAAGATGGTGTGCTTTGAGATGTTGACCTTAAGGGTTCCGCCGACTTTTTCTTTCTTTTCGTGTCTTGCCTCAGTCCTGAGTCCATTAGATGTGAAATGACCAATGAGAACCGAGCTGTGAGTGATCCGTTCATTTTTAAACTTGCAGACCATTTGTGTTTTGAGATTGGCTCACAAACGACTGTGAATCAGTTCCCATCATTCACTTAGAGGAGCTGTTGAAAAGACTCGACTCGTTCTCGTCACATCTTAATCGCCAACTAACACAGAAGTAGGTCAGCAAAACAAAGCCTCTGTTTACAAGTAGAAAATTAGGAAAAATATATATAGATAAACAAAAAATAGCAAATATAATGTGTCTGAAAGGATTATACCATCATTAATATATGTCTAACTTAAAGACAATTAAGAATTAAATAAGCATTTAAGCTTCTTTTCAAAGAAATAAAATATTTTTTAAAGCACAGCTATATTAACTTTACTATTGTTTCCAAATAAAGTTTTGATTAACACTTTATATTAGACCTCTTAAAAGATATTAAGAGACACAATCATAGCAAAGTGAGTTTTTAATGACTTGTAAAAAACAAAGCATGGTTTGCCGAAATATTTCATCGCCTTTCTTAAGTTGTGCATTAAGTAGACCTTGGTACTCATGTTTTTGAACCTTGAAAAACCTTTTTCTGTATCGTAACAAAGCAATTACTTATTTTTTTAACATAGTCGATATTCCTGAATTTATCGGCCTCCACCAAACAGTTGAGCTGTGAGTTAAACGGTTCAAAGCCAGATGTTCATTTTTGAAGAGTTTAATGTTTTCTTTCTTTTCTCGTTACACAAAAAACTCTCAAAATAAAAGCAACAAGTCTTTTTTCACAATATTAAGACTCCCTGCTCTTCAAGAAAAATGATTGTACTGGCAAATAATGTGTTTGGAAATATCAGATGTTGACATAAATCCCATTTTGTGCACCCCTACTATCAACCAATCCTTAGTTGTTATGCTTTGGTGTTGATCCCTGGGGCTGACATTTTTGAGCCAGACATATCAGAGTGACGGAGGTCCTCCAGATGAAAGTTCAGTTCTTTTTACACCAAAGAGAGGGAGTGGGCAGCTTTTTTCATCAGAACTGGGACCCAAACTGTTACCAACCCAAGTCTCTGAAGTCTGTTCTGTGCCATGAATCCCTCTGTTCGCTGTTCCAGTCCTCACTTTGAGGTTCAAGTGTCCAGTCTGCACAGTTACTGCGGCTTTTGATCGGCCACGCAGCTGAAGTCAGAGGATCAGAGTCAATTAACTTCCTCTGTTCTACATGTCACATTAATGGCCTGTCGTCGACTGTCAGAAAGTTCTTTTCATGGATGCTGTCTCTTGCCTTTGCTGTGAAATGTGCCTTATAGATCAAACCAGTGTTTAGTGATGTGGGAAAAACAGCATGGTGATCGTTCCCAGGCTTACACTCAATGAATTGGTGTTTTTTAGATTGAAAGGGACTTTGAGGAGTTTCTAAGTAACGACAAAAAAGTCTCACTTTTAGATATATGCCTGATGGAAATACACACTTTAAGATGAGTTTTATAGCATCAAAATAGGTTATCTATAAATGCTATTCCTTAGCTTCGCGGTCGGGTTGGACAGGCTGGACTGGCCTGGATACTCAACTTCGGGAACAAGACAATTAAAACTAGAGCACATTTATATTATTCAGACACGTCTTAGAGCACCGGGCTGTAAGTAGCCATATATAGCCGACTACAAAACTACAATACAAAGTCTTCCAAAAATGGCTTGTTGTCACACATCAAAAACTACCACTACGTAACTAGAAAGAGATACATTACCTCGTGGCTTTGCATCCTGTAAGTTGTTGAAAAAATAAGTTGTAAAGCAATGCAGAGTTCTGAGGAAGGTCCGAGCTGCATTCATTAGCATCACAACAAACGCACGCTTTGGCTTGGGTCACGTCTTTTGGTGCTTTCCAGTTGTAGTCAGAAGTAGGAATTTCTGCAACTGGAACGTTCCCCGAAGTCAGAATTTCCTACTGGGAACTCAGTGAAACCTTGCCACCCCCGAGTTGACAATCAAAGATGGATGCCCCCAGTGTGAACAGTTATTTAGCTCCTGTAATAATCCATTTATTTGCACTTCTGACTGGGGTGTGTCGCTCTAGATCAGCTGTATACATCGTATTGTTAGACTTATATTTACAAAAATGCTGCCGTAGTGATAATCACATTCTTCATGTGATATTTGTGAACAACAACGCAGGGCGTGCTAACAACAGCTAACAATAGCCTGGTAGATCGACATGTTTTTTTCCCACTTCAACTGGAACGCCGATAACTCAGAGATGATGTCACTCCCAGTTCCGAGGTTACTGGAACGCAGCATTACGACAGTCGCTGTGCGTGCTCATGGGTAGCAGAGTCTTAATGTCACCAGTAATAGATTCTTCTCACAGTCCCTTTAAAAGATCTCAGTCATACTTTTGAGATGAGATGGAGAATCATAGCCTCCATGTCTTCTTTGTTGCATTGGCCTACTGAATATAAATTTTCAACAGTAACAGTCATGAGTCATGTCGAAACATTGCAGGGATGGTTCTGCTCAGTTGTCCCTTATGTTCCTGTGTTTTACTTGTTTGGTGTTGTATCTGGATTTGTATGATTGTGTTGTTTATGTGTCATGTTCATTACCTACCTGCAAAGCAAAGTGAAGTTGAAGTTGAAGTTTTTCTCTTACAGTTTTCATGTTGTGGAGGGGACGAGTATAAGGACTGGGGAGTCAACCAGTATCATTTTTGCAATGGCACTGGTCCACTTGCCTGCGGGGTGCCATATACCTGTTGTGTCCGCCATAAGGTAAGTGAAAGCAAAATGCATAAAATAAGTCCATCAATCACAAAAAATCCTGTAAAACATGGTTGTTAGGGTACAATGATCCAATCACATCGATGGAAACTCAAAACATCGATCAACATCGTCATGTTTAATATACGCCTTTGTTTTGAAACCCCGATCGGACATGCGTGTCAGTTTCCGCCCAACCGCGCATCGTTCTGAAGTTTCCAGACCTTTTCACTCTCTTACACACCACACCTGATATTTCTCCCTCTTTAAATTGTATTATGTAGCGCCCACTGAGTAACAACACTGTATGCAAACGTGTAGCAAGACGCTGTTAGCATCACAGAGCTAAACGGGAGCTTGATAATCGACCAACCAAAAGAAGTAGCTCTGCTGATACGGTCGATCTGACAGCAGAGGATGCTGCATGCACAACAGGAGTGCATTATCAGATGAGAGCAATAGCTTAGTGGCATTCCTCCTCCAAACTGACCATTAAAGAGGACATATCATGCTTGTTTCTCCTTTTCACTATGCCAGACTAGGATGCCTGTAAAGCATTTCTGCCCTCAGTACAAGTCATTTAGTTCCTTCATTGCCCCACAATAGCGTTCTCAAAATCCTCATTTAAGGCCATTGTGAAGCCCACGTTGAAACACTCGGGCTCAAGGCTGACCTAAAGTTACCTCGCAACGTCACAGCCCTTTGTGCTCTGATTGGTCAGTTCTATCGGGGGTAGAGCCAGCCTGTCCTTCTTCTTCTACTGTATTTTCCGGCAGGCTCAAAACAGCGACCGCGTATTGAGTCCCCCTACAGGCCAGAGCTGGTAATGAGTGAATGTGATCTATATACTGCTGCTGGTGGATGTGTTCCTCGGTGACGGTTTTGTGGCTAACGGACATCACAGAGGAGGAAGTGTTTTATCAGATTACTCCAATAAAAAGAAAGGTACCTCGTGTCGTCACGACGATTTAAATCTCGCGGACATCTCGCAATGACCTATTTTCAGAGGCATCAAATCTCGTTCAAGGGTATCAGAAAAAATACAATATCTCATTTTTTGAAAATTAAGGGGGTGTAAGGTCTTGTTTTCAAATTTATTCTATTATATGTAAGTATTAAATCATGCATCAGCATGATATGTCTCCATTAAACAGTGAAACAAAGTCTGATCACACTGACAAACAAACTGTGATTACCAGGCATCACAGTAAGACAAAATCATCAACGCTGAGTTAGTAAATAGTTCTAATTTTGAACATGAGAAATATTTTAATGGAGCATGGTCAAATGCTGGAGGTCAATACTAATGAAATTTAGATAATAATTCAATATTTTTTTTAATAATGTTGCATCATTACTTGATATAATATACAAACATTACAATGTAAAAATAAGATTCTCAAGTTAAGTGTGGGGGCAAACGCACCTTACCTAAATTAAACCAATTGTAATTTTTCAAACATGATTAGACCATACAGATGGTTATAATGCTCTATAAACTAGAACTGAACACTGTTTCACATTTCGGTAATAAAACTATCAAAATTACTTAATATTTCTGTCTTGCTGCAGGTGAAATGTAACTGATTGTGTTCAGTGGGTACATAATATCGTCTTGAATCGATCGAAGGCCCCTGAATCATATCAAATTGAAATCGAATCGTGACAGACTTTGTGATATCGCCCAATATCATATTGTTGTCCAAAGTATCGATATTGAATCATATCATCATGAAACAGTTGATTTACACCCCTAATGATTGTTGGGTCATTTTTTCTAAACCTTCTACCATAAAAATCGATAACCAATTTCACTTGAGGTCCAGAAACAAGAAGCTCAAGGAATCAATGTCATTAGTCTTCTTGCTTACTAATACCTTCCACTTTGTTCTGCGTGCTTTGTTAATCAAGAACTTCATGTTTCCCAGCCTTTCCCTGCACATTCCCTCACACTGGCTCTTGTAAATGGTCATTAGCCATGGCTGTGTTGTTACGTTCAGTACAGCCACTGCTTTCATGATCATACAAGTGTGGTAAACGAACCAAGCAATCAGCACAACCTGACAGGAGAAAGTGCAGCTTCAAGGATTCAAGACAGAATGCAACGATACCTGTAAACAGCTCCAACGACAAGCTGAGGCAGTATGCCAGTAGCTGCTGTTAGACTCCGCCTCCCACATCATTAGTTATCAGACAGTAGAGACAGTGGTTTGGACTGAAGTTGAGTCAAGGTCCCAGGCTTACGCACAACACACAAAAGCCAAATAACAGAAATTCTCCTCCAACTTAACACCTTCTTTGCCCCCATGTGCTCATCTCAGAGTTTGCTGTAATCTGTTTGTTTGTTTGTTTCTCTGTTAGCAACATAACTCAAAAAGTTATGGACGGAATTAAATTATATTTTCAGGAAATGTCTGGATTGGGACAAGGAACAAATGATACGATTTTAGGGGTGATCCGGATCACCGTCTGGATCCAGGAATTTTTAAAGGACTCTTCAACATTTCAAGATAGGACCATTTTTGGCATTTTTGCATATTTGTATGTTTTCATGGTCAAGGCATCTAAATATTTACAGGAAATAAGGGTAAGACTAATATTTATGGTGAAAATCACAATATGGATATTGGATGTCATGAAAGGCGCTTTAGAAAATTAGGGCTGAAAGATATGGACAAAATTTCATATCTCGATATTCATGCTAGATATTTGGATATCAATATGACTACTAGGGCTGCCACAAACGACTATTTTTGCGATAATTTGACTAGTCACATCACGCATTAACTGCAGCGTACCACACCAGCATGCAGCTGGTGGCCCAAATTGCTTATAATGAGCAGACCTGGCAACTATGGCTCCTGTGTTGTTGTTCATGCGCCACATGCGTGAGTGTGCTGGGTTGATTCCTGCGGGCGTGATAACCAGGAAACGGGGTAAGAAAAGGACAAACTACCAACCACACTCATGTCTTTTTAGAGGCAGCTGGGTGATAATCATGTGGGATTCACACAAGCAGAAGAGCCCAAAGTCACTTAATGAGCTGACTTGGCAACACAATAACTGTTGTCTTAGTCTGTGCTCAGCCTGCTCCCTCACGCTTTCTGCTTCCTACACGGCTGTAGTAATAACCTTTGTTCTATTAGACACACAATAGTAAAACACTGAAATCAGGCACATTTTCAGGGACAGCTTTAACCGGGGACAGGTCATCCAAAACAGGGACTGTCTAATGTTAGCAGCTAACTAGCTGGTTTGCTTATCGAGATGACTGTCCCTCTTCATCAGAATCTGAATCAACCACGGCATGCTTCCTTTTCACATGTCCTTTTCAGTCGTTCTGCCATGGAAGGAAAGTTCTGCCTTGCAGATTTTGCACATTCTTCTCTTTTGGTTTTGTAAAATTCTCCCAAACTTTCGAGCTCCGTTGCCGGACAGCAACGATACTGTTAACTAACTCTTCCGTTGACATCATGTCTGACCCAGATCACCACTTCTATGCATGTGCATCAAGTGGTGCATTCAAGGGCATTCGTAAAAATGAATTTTATTGTGACTTCCAGAGCTGTACATGCAGGGCGAGCGTGGGAGAAATCTATGTCGATAAATTTATATCGTTGCATTATGATATTAATGTCTTGAATGTTCATATCTTGATATTGAAATGATAACAGTATATATTTCAGCCCTAAAAATGTATTTTCATTTTCATCATTATTATTATTATTATTATTATTATTATTATTATTAGACCCAAAAGAGCCACAAATTACACCTTCTCATTAACTACCGTCCATAATCAAAAATCAAGGTACATACTTTAGAAGCACTGCCACTCTAGGTCCTGCTTCAAACCAATGCCATCACAGTTGTTTCCACCTTTAAACACCCCTACAGATGTTTATGAAGGCTAAAACTTTTACTCAAAATCAAACTAGCCAGCCAGACAGTTCCATATAGCCGCCACAGAAATATTTCACCAGTCCATGTGGAGAAGAGCCCATAGAGAAAGATGATCGTTCTGCCAGTCACACTCATCACAGACCAATCATATCAAGCCACAGAATGACGTAGCAGATAAATGTTGTTAGCTGTTGAACTTCTGAGGAGAGCATACTACACCAGATATTGCTGAGTAACCATGACTACCATAGACTAACGCAGAGGATTTCTCTCCCAGTTTCCTAGCAGTGATCCCCGGTCAGGAGTAGGGATGGTAACAGAATTTGGTACTTTAAGAAGTCCCGACCGAATTCTGTAGGTACTACCGAGTACCGATTCATGTTAAGTCAGACGGTACTGTGTTTAGGTACCTAAATGCATCCTTGTGACTGTGAGGGAGTGGAAGAAGCAGGCATACTATTGGGTAGAGTAGGTGAATTTCCATACTGGACTTGAACGCAGCGCAGCAATAACGTAATGACGTCAGCAGCCGCGGGCTCAGTCAACAAAGCAATCATGGCTGAGAGAAAGTGCTCTAAAGTATGGCTCTACTTTATTAAATGTGATGCAGATTACCCTCGCTGCGATATATTTAACTCCAAGTGTAAGGCCAGCGGCGGAAATACTTCAAATCTGAGGAAACACCTGGTGACGCACAAAATTTTCCTTAAAGCTGAAGAGTGCACAATTTTTGATAGCCTCAGATCTACGAGCACAAAGGATTCATTCAGCGCTGTTAGCACGCCTGTGTCCAATGGAGACTAGTCGTCTGCAGCCAGAAACACAGGAAAAGAAATGGCTTTAACATTTGGTGATGGCAGCAAATACGACAAGGAGGATACCTGGTCCAGGTAAATAAGCCTCGTGTTTAAGATGGTATTAGCTTGGCATTTTAATGTGCGTCAGTTATCATTATCAGGTCGGTTCCTCGTACTTTGTAACGTTAATGTAAATGCTTTTATTATTTACAGCTCTGTCAGACCCATTGTTAAACTGCTCTAAAGTTAAAGTGAGGGCTGCAGTTAATTTATTACGTTGTGGTTCATTTTAGTTACTGGTTTTCATGTTGAAGACATTTTTGGAACAACTACAATGTTACAATACAAACAGTTGAATGTTGTTTTGATATATATCTGTCAAATTTTATATATTGAGAAATAAATTTACATTGAAAAAAATTGAGATCTTATTATTAAACAAATTATTATTTATTACCCCATAAACACACCCAAAAGTACCGAAAATTGGTACTGTTGAGTACCGATACCGATTCCCAGGTGCCAGGCATCGGTATGGTATCAGTTCAAATGTGAAAGGTACCCATCCCTAGTCAGGAGAAGAGAAAAAACATGATTTCCTGTAAGAAAAGCTTTCTTTTCTCCCTTTTAAAAGAAGAAATTGAGTCAATTTCTGATAAAACCACAGATATTACCACAGAAGCAGGCATAAATAACAAACATGCAGACACTTGCGGCTTTACATTGAGTATCAGAAGCGCCAAGTGTCTGACATTATTACCACAAAAACCCTACAGAGGGCTCCTTTCTTTTCTCATAAAAAAATCCACAAGAATTGAGATGCAAATCAATAAAAAATCAGACTGATTAAAAAGCAGAATTAATTTTGGCATTGGTATAAATGAATCATATAAATATCCAACCCTAACTGTAAGTAGAGACAGCATAGAGCTGAGTGTGGAGAGCAGTGCTCGGCAATCCTCCAGCAGCACAGACTCTGTTTTCTTCTTCAGGCTCCATGTTGTTTGAACCCTAACATGCATACACTCTCATCCGTGTGCCTGTTTAACTGCTGCCTTTTATAGTGAGGCATTTTCTTTTTTTACTGTTGGCACAGTGCTGCCGGTAGAAACATTTGTTTGTGCCGTTGACAAACAAATTTGTTACACTCGTTGCTGGCAGGCAGTGAGAGTGGGTAAAGACAACCAGGATGAAAAACTGTGATTTAAGTGTAAATTTATTCAGGCTGAGTGAAAAATGAAATAAGGAAATATACAGTACATTCTTTCATTTCACAAGTGTCCCCTGAAGAGGGAAAAATGGGATTAATCAAATACTGGGGGAAAAAAAATATATATATACACTATATTACCAAAAGTATTCGCTCACCTGCCTTGACTCTCATATGAACTAAGTGCCATCCCATTCCTAACCCACAGAATTCAATATTACGTCGGTCCACCCTTTGCAGCTATAACAGCTTCAACTCTTCTGGGAAGGCTGTCCACAAGGTTTAGGAGTGTTTATGGGAATTTTTGACCATTCTTCCAGAAGAGCATTTGTGAGGTCACACACTGATGTTGGACCAGAAGGCCTGGCTCTCAGTCTCTGCTCTAATTCATCCCAAAGGTGTTCTGTTGGGTTGAGGTCAGGACTCTGTGCAGGCCAGTCAAGTTGATCCACACCAGACTCTGTCCTCCATGTCTTTATGGACCTGCTTTGTGCTCTGGTGCACAGTCATGTTGGAAGAGGAAGGGGCCAGCTCCAAACTGTTCCCACAAAGTTGGAGCATGGAATTGTCCAAAATGTCTTGGTGTGCTGAAGCATTCAGAGTTCCTTTGACTGGAACTAAGGGGCCAAGCCCAGCTCCTGAAAAACACCCCCACACCATAATCCTCCCTCCACCAAATTTCACACTTGGCACAATGCAGTCCGAAATGTACCATTCTCCTGGCAACCTCCAAACCCAGACTGGTCCATCAGATTGTCAGATGGAGAAGCGTGATTGGTCACTCCAGAGAACGTGTCTCCACTGCTCTAGAGTCCAGTGGCGGCGTGCTTTACACCACTGCATCCACGCTTTGCATTGCACTTGGTGATGTGAGGCTTGGTTGCAGCTGCTCGGCCATGGAAACCCATCCATGGAGCTCTCTGCACTGTTCTTGAGCTAATCTGAAGACCACATGAAGTTTGGAGGTCTGTAGTGATTGACTCTGCAGAAAGTTGGCGACCTCTTCTCACTATGCGCCTCAGCATCCGCTGACCCCACTCCGTCAGTTTACATAGCCTACCACTTGGTGGCTCAGTTGCTGTGGTTCCCAAACACTTCCACGTTCTTATAATCCAGCTGACAGTTGACTGTGGAATATTTAGGAGTGAGGAAATGTCACCACTGGATTTGTTGCTCAGGTGGCATCCTATCACAGTTCCACGCTGGAATTCACCGAGCTCCTGAGAGCGACCCATTCTTTCACTAATGTTTGTTAAAGCAGTCTGCATGCCTAGGTGCTTGATTTTATACATCTGTGGACATGGAGTGACTGGAACACCTGATTCTGATTATTTGGATGGGTGAGCAAATACTTTTGGTAATATAGTGTATATGTAATATATAAATTTGTATATACATATATAAATATCTATCTATATATATCTATCTATATATATATATATATATATATATATATATATATATATAGATATAGATATAGAGATATATATATATACGTATATATTTATATGACCTCATCCCTTCAGATGTTCGAACACCTTTAGTTTTCCAGTTTTCTTTTGAAAGCAACATATGGCATCCTGTACCACACAAATGTGGGCCATTAATAGCAAACAAGATTTTTTTTTTAAGCTGCACAAAAAAAATGTGTTTTTCTCACTTTAAGAGGATGCAAAAATGAGTACTCTCCAATCAAAGGGGTGGGAGCAAAGCTTAATTCTATTCAACATATTACCCTTATTTTCATCTGATGGTAAAAAAAAAAACAAGTTAAAATCAGCTTTGTCCAAACTTTGGAAATTTTTCTTTTCTTCATTTAGATATTGATGAATACAGTACTGTTAATAGGGGGTGTACTCATTTATGCTGTGCGTCAGTATAAATTTCAATCTGGCTTTAAGCTGATTGTATTTATTATTATTTTACATTATATTTTAACTTATTTTAACCCTTTTATTCTGTTTTATTTCTACATTTCAGTTCAGATTTTTAATTTGGAATTTTATTCTTTGTTTAAATGCTTTTCCTTTTATTATCCTATTTTAGCTGATTTTATTATGCACCCGATGTTCTGCTTTCTCATTATTTTATATTATTATAATATTTTATTTACTTACGTATTTACACATTTGCTTATCTTACCCTCTAGTATTTTTCCGAGTAGTTTAAACTATTATATGACTTTTAGCTCCTTTGTTTACTCATTTTTAATTCAAGATAGGTTGATTTTGTTTTCTTATATTGAATGTGGTTGTGTTGTTGTGTTGTCTGTTTTATTTTACTTATTGTTAATTCATTTGATCTTTTTCCCCTGTAAAGACCTTTTTATTACAAAGTCCTGTATGAAAAGTGCTATACAAGTAAAGTTTGATTGATTGATTTATAGATATAGATATATATCTTTATCCTTATCTATATATCTATAGCTATAGAGATAGAGAGATAGATAGATAGATAGATAGATAGATAGATAGATAGATAGATAGATAGATAGATAGATAGATAGATAGATAGATAGATAGATAGATAGATAGACCCTCCAGAAAAACGCGGGCAAAAATCCTTGATTCTGCGAGCCAAAATCCTTGATTACGCGACTAAATATGCGGGATTTTTATGCAGGAAAATTGCGGAAATTTGCGAAGTATGCGAATAGTTGTGAAATATGTAAAATAGATGCGAAATATACAATATATGCAAGAACTGGGAAAAAAGATTCCTCTTCTAACATCCTGTTATTAGGCTACCACTGAATGAAAAAGAGAAATTTTAAGATAAATTGGTATACTAGATACAAGACACATCACAGTAAGTGCTGGTTATGTTTCATCTATTATCAACTTAAGCTTGGCTTAAACATTCCTCCACACATTTCTCAAAAATAAAACATTCTTTCTGCTTAGTTGTACCTTGAGGTAGTGCACTGCACTGTTGAGGTTGCTGCACTGTTTTCAAACACAGTTAAAACTTAACTGATGAACATCACCATTAAATATAAAAGCTCTCAATGAGCCAATACTTGTTCTAAATATGAGAGTCTTATTGCGCTTTAGGGAACCCTGCTCAGTGAAACCACTGAACAGTACCATATTGCTATATTAATGTACAAAAGAAAGTGTATATATGCAATATCAAAATAAAACAAAGTGCAATCTCTGGGTATTTCTGATGCATGAAAAATTACGAGATAACAAAATATAGATCCAATTCTATTTCTTTTCCCTTCTCCCTCTCTCTCAAAACAATGCATCAGTTTCTGAAAAATTAAATAACAAAACTTGAGAAACAAGCATTTATTTCGGTTATAGTCTTCTCATTTTTATGCGGAAATTGTACAATCAAGCATGACCCGCATATTTCGCATTTTTTCCGTGAAAATGTGTAATTATTCCGGGAATTATGCACCGTTCTGCGGGGAAATATGCGGCATTTTTTGAAATATTCGACCCCCGCATAATCAGCGACAGATTGGTGATTTATGCGGGAATTCATGCGATCGCATAATCGCGTTTTTCTGGAGGGTCTAGATAGATAGATAGATAGATAGATAGATAGTGTTTTTCCTCCCTCATGATGATAGGTCTTTTCATTTCTTGAATGCATCTGGTAGAGGCGAGGATGGAGGATGGAGGAGAGAGGAGGCTCATGGAGGAGCTCAGAGTGTACTGAACAGAGTGTAGTGAACTTAGATGCATCATGATTGTTTGAAAGAGCATCTGCTGAAATGCTTCTCCACAGTGGTCATTACAGTTTTATTCACACAGGTTACTCTGGCAGTGCTTATTAAGTACACTTAAAATTCCACAGAGGGCACTGACAGTTTCATATTGCATTTCCACTCACTGAGTAGCAGTTAGAACAGCTTGTAATTAATTTGGTGGCAACAAACAGTGTAACAAAATTAATTCACTTGAAAAATGCTGTTTTTAAAGTCATTTTCAGTTGGCTTAGTTATTTTTGGTTATGTACATTACACAATTATATATTCTTGTCTGATTTACGTTTCAAGATGAAAAATTATGAACATTGGGCCATAAAGTTTACTTTAAAATGCAGCATTAATATGGCTCAGTATTAGGAGGAAACCCTTTACTGCCTCTGTATCTGTGTGATTTTGTGTTTCTCCAAAGTAATGCTGATGTAACCAGGCTTCCTCTGGGTGTTGATTTGAAGCATCTGTTTAACTGTCATTTCCTCCAGATCATTTTCAATGTGACACAAACAGGACGGATGCTTTCATTTCATGAAAAACAGCACCAGTGATTGGCCAAATGGAAGTCATATCAGTTTAATTATTTCATCAACTTGCTATAAATCTGTGGACTTAACTTCTTATGTGTTTTTTATCTCCAAACCAGCTGTTGTCTGGCTCGCATGTCGACCATGAGCATGATAACATGATTTAGTGTCTCCAGTGCTACATCATTTAAGATACTGATGTTTGATTTAATGAAACAAAAACAGAAATTAACAAGCTGCTGTTGTATTACAGCCTCGTCTTTGTTAAATACCTGATGTTAGGGCTGTAAATGATATAATAGCCTGATTCATACTCAAGCATACTGTTAGATGGAATGGGAGAACAAGATGACACTCCTTTTTTTAGTCTCCAGTGGTAGTAAAAGATGCAAATATTAGAGAGAGAGGGAAACACTGCTGTGTTAATTTTGTAGACTTGGTTATTTTCATCATAGTTTTAATCAACAGCCTTTTTCCCCTGACAAAACTAGACAGTAACTAACAAAAACAAGAGCACATGGACAAAAACTAAAACTAAATTACCAGACATTTTCATCAGCAAATAAAAACTAGACTGAAATGTCTGACAGACTTAATCCAGTCATACCTAATATGGTCATGTAGGAAGTAGAGACAAGTGATGAATCTATCCAATCACAGCTACTTTGGTTGTGTTAAAGGTTGGATGAGTTCAGAGGGACATCCAATCACAGCTGCCTTAGCTTGGTGGTGGTGGGATAAGTTGTGGAGCGATCCAATCAGAGCTGCTCTCTTTATGAATTGATATATTCATGTAGAGCAGGTTCACTGTTTGTTGTCAGTTCTGGTATTGTAACTGAGATGCTCTGCCAGGTAGCCTAAATAAAGGTGACTGCATTTCACACAAAGGAACATTTGTTTCTGTTCATTTAGACATTCAGACTTTACTAACATTCAATAAAGGGTTAGTAGATGTTTGATTTTATCCAAGAGGAAAACATGACTTTAGAAATTCAAGGAAACTTTAAAAATGCCTTAAACTTTACTCTTCAGATTTTAGTCGACAGTAGATTTCATCGACTAAAGTGTTGTGAATTTCATCAACTAAAAATAGACTGAAATTAAACAATTTAGATGACTAAATTGTGACTAAAACTTAAAGATATTTTGGGCAACCACTACAATTAATGCTTTCAAGAAGTTCTCTAAAAACTAACATTAGAATGCTGACTTGGTGGGAGACAGGAGCGCTGCAAGTGAACCTCTCTGCCTTTTTTGTGTATTTGGGGGAAGATCCGAGATGATTTCAGCGTAAATGGACACAGATATCACGTTTTCAAGGGATTAATGTAATGGCCCTTTTCCACTAGCACGCCTCGGCCCTACTCTACTCAGCCCTACTAGATTAGCAGCGTGTTTCCACTAGCCTGGTACCTCCTAAAACAAGCTAGTTTTAGCACCTACTCCGCTCTGGTTCCAAGCGAGCTGAGTCCATACTAAAAGATGACGTCACCGACTGCCGGCTACTGATTGGTCAGACAATGTCATCATCGATGAGTCATGAGCGCGATGACCTAGCAGGCTAGCGGTAGCTACCATTAGCTTACCCTCATACATCTTTTCTTTACAGCTCGATTGCTCTCGTCCTCGGCTTCATTCTGTTGTATAGCTTCCAAAACTCTCCTGTGCTTCTCAAGGGGTATTTCTTCTTACCACCTGCAGCCTTCTTCTGCTTTCCTTTTTTACTCGGTTTGTGACAAAAAGCCACAGATTGTTGTGTCGCGCTCAAAATGACGTCACCACAGTGCCGCTCAGTTGTTTACAGCGACACTGCACCCCATTGGGCAGGCGACTGGGGCTCATGGAAAAGCAGCACAAGGCGAGTAGAGTAAAGTAGGGCTAATGGAAAAGGGCCATAAATGTCTCTGGATGTCAGTATAGCAGAACCTTGTTGTAATGCATTCCTGTTGACCCTGATGAAGGCCGCAAGCCGAAACGCGTCAGACTAATAAAGTTGTTTCCTGAACTACCGGTGTTGCTGGGTGATCTCTTCAAGACTTTGGGTGAATCCCAATTGTACCCCTTGGCCCTCCCCCTTCATCTTAACCCTTTGTCTACCTCTTTCCCTTGGCAAACAACGGCTTAAAACAAAGGGCGAAGGGAAAGGGGTGAAAATACACCCCTAAGAAACAAAATACCATTCGATTCCCGTTTAAGTCAACAACCAGAGTCACTTACTGGCTGTGCGACAATTCTTTACCCACTTTCAAGATGCTGTCTCCCATGGTGGGACCCTTTGCTTAAAGTCTTGAATCTGACCCTCACTCTTGTCTTTCAACAGGTGGGAGAGGTGATCAACACTCTGTGTGGTTACAATACGCTGAGTCAGCAGGTAAGAACACTAAACAGTTATTATATCAAAACATCCCAAAGACTGAAGATCAATCTCTGACTAGGGATGTAACAATATGAAAATTTTGTATCACGGTTATCATTGTTATCACAGTATTGTTGCAATGTGCTCAAAATTTTCAAAAAGTACTTTTGCACACATAATCATAATGGTTCTTTTGTCTTTTTTGTCAATAAATGTGTCAAGAAATGCCCTTGGAGTACATTTGTTTACCCTTCCTCCATGAGAAATAAAAGTAAACAATTCTGAAAGTATTTGTCATTATGTTATAAATGCTTAAACAGTGTGTGATTACAAGAAAAGAAAAAACAGATCTGAACTTTAAACAGGATTCTCTTTATAAACAATTATAAATGAACATGTTCAAAGTTTTGAGATAACAAAAAATAATCTCAACCTTGTTAACAAACACTCACACATTTTTCTTTGCCTACAGCATTAGTGTCCATGTTACAGCTCGTTATATTAGACCATGTCCAGGCCTTCTTATTTTTGTTTTTTTTTGTTTTACTGAAGATAGTCCCTGAAGTAAGTACTCCCCCTTCATGACTCTCCTCTGGTCTCCCCTCTCCCTTGCAGATCTCCTCGATATTTTCTCCTCTAAAATTTCCAAATTACGATTAATGAAATCCATAAAACACAAACTTTGACAGAAAAAAGACGATCAGTTTCAAAATACGGCAAATACAAGGCAAAAGAACGGCTAAAACACACTTCAGAATGATACTAATTTAATTATTTACAAGATTTGTAAATAGGCTGTCTGCCTGCCCACTGCTCTGCCTGCAGCGTGCACGCGTACCTTGGTATCAAAAACATGGTATATTAGTATAATATCCGGATATGTCCTTTGAGTATTGATACATATTTAACAGTTCTTTATTGCGAGGAATAACCCCTTGAGATAAGTTATCTTGTTTTCGAGGGGATCCTCAGATTCATAACAACATAAAGAGCAGAGTAGCGTAATACAAGATAGCAAAATTATATACATATAAAAAAGTATATATTTACATAAACAATAATGAAATAAAAAACAAAACAAAATAAAATAAAAATAAATAAATCTAAATGAACTCAATAAGCAAAAACGTAACAGCACACGCACACACATACACATAAACCAGCTCTGTATGCTCAGCCTAACACTGACATTACAGTCACATTACATTACCTGAAAAACATTACAGTAATGATGTTATTACAATCAATTATAGTCTTTCAAAGAAAAGTAATCGCAACAAAAGTTAAATCACATAAACCTTTTTGTTTATGGTCGTACAAAGTAAAGTAATTACAACAAAAGTGAAAAATCACATGACCAAGTTCGTTCATGGTCATACAAAGCACAGTAATCACAACAAAGGTTAAAAATCAGTAAAAGTCATTTAAGGCCATTCGAGCAAACTAGAAACAATGGCAGGTATTTTGAAGATGTGTTAATAGAGCCCTACGGAATGAAGTTAATGAAGTTATAGAGCGAATAAATACAGGAAGATTGTTCCAGTCATTAGGGGCCCGAACACGAAATGCATGCATACCTTTTGAAGTATCTATATTTTTGACAACCAAACTTCCTTTTGAGTGTATGCACGAGATATTATTTTGTCAATCTGCTTGTCACGGATTCAGGAGTGAGGCAAGACATGAAAAGACAAAAAACGTTGGTGTATCCCTTTAAAGTAACTTCTACAAACAGCCAAACAAACAATAAAATATTCTAAGCTTTAACCTGTTTACAACCTAAGGTAAATAAAGGGATTTATCTGTTAAAATGCTCAAGTGTCTGTAGCATGAGACCAACTCAATTGGATTCCAGTGAGTAGTGTTGATCATGGACGTTTCCTGTTCAGCCTTCCTCTCACTGATGAACTGATCTGAATGTAGGACATAAACCAAAGAGAGGAGAGTCTCTGAGGCATTTTACAGTATCTTATTCCTATTTTGTGCAGTTTGTCAGTCTCTCATAGTTCGTACTCTTCTGTGAGCCTTAGTGAGATTCACATTATTCTTACAGCAGCAGTAAGGCCGCACATGCTGAGGCACATCACACACACAAATATTTATAAGCCAGCCAAGAGACAAAAGTCCCAAAACATAAAGAGTGTTCATTAATAACTTCCATGTCTTGTAACCTATTTGTGACCCTATTGTTTTAAACTAAGTCCATGTTGCTTTGTCTCTGGTCTCATCATCAGAGGGAGACTCTCAATGAGCTGATCCACGTGAGAGGCTGTATCCATGCAGTCAACCTGTGGATGAGCGACAACATCGGCATTACCGTCGCACTCTGCTGTGCCATCGGGCTGCCCCAGGTAACTTAAAACTCCCTGCACCATACTCACAGGGCTGGAAAGTATTTTATCCCTTTTTTTTTTTTGAAGAATGCATCTAAAAACCCGACCTTGCCTTACACAATGGAACCAAAGATCTATTTTTATTTCAGAACAACCTGAACTATCAGAATATCTAAGCTAGACTGATGTCTGATTCACATATGAAAAGGTGTATGACGATAAAGACAAGACAGAAACAGAGCTTTAAAAAGAGATAGTTACATAAACTCTGTAAATGCCAATGGGCCAAATGTTTGATCGCAATGGAGGGTCATGGAGCTCTCGATAGTTCCAAACAATATGACCGAGGCCACAGGATTCCTATGGGGAAGGTGTGTTTCTCACATTTATTGAAGGTCAGTTTACATGTACAGTTTACTGATGACCATTTTACAAGAAACCTAACATGCCAGATGGACAGCTCCATACTGAAAATATATCACTAATCCATCTGGGAGGAGCCCTGCAAGAATGTTTTCAGGGGCAGAACCTTCAAATACAACAGCAGCTCGTGATTGGACAATCGTTTGGCTCATCACACTCATCTCGGCGCAGTCCATATCAAGCAGCACTGCTATGACGCAGCATATGTAGTGGCTAAACCTAGCAGCTACCAGTTAGCCGTTAGCTTCTACAACTAATGGCTGACAAGGGCAAACAACAATAAATGGCCTCTCTTCCCTGATTGGGCCGTTAAGCATTCAGCCGAGTGAAACTGTTGGACAATGGAGGCTGGCAAGACGGAGATGCATGATTTCAGAATCAGGCAGGTCCGTCTGCTCTGCAAGGCTATATTACAAGCACATTTAAATCAAATTAAAAATGTAATTAAAGGCATGATAGCTCGTCAATTTCAAGCAAAGTAGTGGTTTTAATGTGGTCACTGGTCTGTTTCTTATTAGATCACACATCCTTGATGGAAACTCTTTTGCATTAGGCCTGTATGTTTAAAGAGACTGTGAGGAGTTTTTAAGTAATTACAAAAAAGTCTCACTTTTAGATATATGCCTGATTGAAATACACACTTATCGATGAGTTTTATAGCATCTAAATAGGTTATCTATAAATGCTATTCCTTAGCCTCCTGGTCGGGTCGTACAGGGCTGGACTGGCCTGGATACTCAACTTCAGGAACAAGACAATTAAAACTAGAGCAAATTTATATTATTTTATTATTTATATTTCACGCCTGAGAGCGCCGGGCTGTAAGTAGCGATATATAGCCGTCTACAACTACGATAATAACTTTTCCCTGCATGTCTTGTCGTCACACATCAAAAACTACCGCTACGTAACTAGAAAGAGATACATTACCTCGTCGCTTTGCATCCTGTAAGTTGTTGAAAAAGAAGTTGTAAAGCAATGCAGAGTTCCGACAAAGATCCATGCTGCATTTACCAAGACAAACAAACACATTTGGCTTCACGTCTCCGGTGCGTTCAAGTTGTAGTCAGAAGTAGGAATTTTAAGCTCCGAGTGGGAAACTAAAACTGGAACGTTCCCCGAAGTCTGAATTTCCTACTGGGAACTCGGTGAAACCTCGCCACCCCGAGGTGTCAATCGAAGATGGATGCCCCCAGTGTGAACAGTTATTTAGCTCCTGTAATAATCCATTTATTTGCACTTCTGACTGGGGTGTGTCGCTCTAGATCAGCTGTATACATAGTATTGTTAGACTTATATTTACAAAAATGCTGCCATAGTGATAATCACATTCTTCATACAACAACGCAGGGCGTGCTAACAACAGCTAACAATAGCCTGGTAGATCGACTTGTTTTTTTCTGACTTCAACTGGAACGCCGATAAGTCGGAGGTGTTGTCACTCCCATTTCCGAGGTTACAGGAACGCAGCATTACGCCGGCGATAAATTCTCCTCATAGCACCTTTAACCTGGAAACAACATAATGTAATAAATTGTGTAGAAATCTTGTAAGCCATTGTTATTTTGCTCAATTTTCGCTGGATATAAGAAAGTATTGATGAGTAGTCCACAAGTAAAAATTAAACAGCCGTCACTTTCATATACAGTACAGGCCAAAAGTTTGGACACACCTTCTCATTCAATGTGTTTTCTTTATTTTTTATCACTAATTACATTGTAGATTCTCACTGAAGTAATGATGGCCACTTGTTTCTCTTAACTTAGCTGATTGGTTTTTGCCATAATATTAATTCTAACAGTTGTTGTCTAAGAGGGCTGTCGGCTGTGCATCAGCCTGACTTCTGGACAACACAAATGATGGTCCAACCCCATTAATAAGGCAAGAAATTCCATTAATTAACCCTGGAAAGGCACACCTGAGAAGAGAAAACCATTTCAGGTGACTACCTGTTGAAGCTCATAAAGAGAATGAAGAGTGTGCAAAGCAGTAATCAGAGCAAAGGGTGGATACTTTGAAGAAACTAGAATATAAGACATGTTTACATTTATTTCACACTTTTTTGTTAAGAACATAATTCCACATGTGTTCATTCATAGTTTTGATACCTTCAGTGAGAATCTACAATGTAAATAGTGATGAAAATAAAGAAAACACATTGAATAAGAAAGTCTGTACTGTATATATACAGTCATGGAAAAAATTATTAGACCACCCTTGTTTTCTTCAATTTCTTGTTCATTCTAATATCTGGTACCACTAAACGTATAATACAATGAACACAACAAAAAATGCAGCTGGTCACATAATACTTTATGTCCTATTTGACATTCTTAAGCTTAATTGATTCCCAGGGTATATAAGAGGCCATTTCATGTCACAAGCAGCACTGCACATGCAAAGGCCTAGAGTGGTTTCCTGCTTACATTCAAGCCGTAGCACAACTCAGAAGTTGTCAGCTCTCACATAATGCCTAAAACAAAAGAATTATGTGAAGCCACAAAGGCAGCCATCTTGGCACTGCTGGAAATTGGCATGAGTGAGAGACAGGTAGCGAAAAAACTGAAGATCTCCAAGACAGCCGTTCATTACAACAAAAAACAAACAAGCTGAACATGGCACTACCAAATTGCTACCTGGCCGTGGCAGGAAACGCTCTTTCTACCCACGAGATGACCGTGCACTCATCCGCTCCTGTGTCAGGAATCGCCGCCAGGCCTCCAAGGACCTTAAAAATGAGTGGGCACTGTCGAGAAATGTGACTTGTTCAGCAAGGACAGTTCAAACCGACTTGTTGAAGCTGGTTTGAAGTCACACAGAGCACGCAAGAAGCCCTTCATCAATGAAAGGCAGAGGAAGGCCCGGTTACTTTTGCTCGAGACCACAAGGATTGGACTGTTGATGATTGGGCTAAGGTTCTCTTCAGTGATGAATCCAATTTTGAATTGATGCCCACTCCAGCCAACTTACTGGTTAGGAGGAAGCCTGGAGAAGTTTACAACCCAGACTGTCTTGCCCCTACAGTAAAACATGGGGTGGATCAGTCATGATCTGGGGTTGTTTCAGTCTGAGTGGAACAGGGCAAATGCAATTGTGTGAAGGCCGAATGAACCAGGTCATGTACAGGACTACCCTTGAAAACAGTCTTCTTCCATCAGCTGGAAAACTCTTTCCTGCCTCAATGACTGGATTTTCCAACAAGACAATGCCCCTTGCCACACGGCAAGGTCAGTTAAAGCCTGGATGGAGAACCACAACATTAGCACCATGCCTTGGCCTGCTCAATCACCAGATCTTAATCCAATTGAAAACCTGTGGAAAATCATCAAACTCAAAATGGAGAACCACAAGCCCAAAAACAAAGAAAATTTGTTTGAATTTGTCCAACAGGAATGGGCTGCTGTGACAGCAGAACAATGTCAGAAGCTGGTGGAGAGCATGCCAAGACGCATGGCTGCAGTCATCAAAAACAATGGTTATGCAATCAAGTATTAACTCTTGTGTGTATCATGTGTTTAAAGCAAACAGAAAAGAAAACATGGAATGCTTAAAAGTAGTGTTTTTGGTGGTACAATGCCATAGCTATTGATGTAAGAATTTAAGTAATTTTGGTTATTATCAAGAAAACCATGGAAAATGAATAGTTCTTAGTTCTTAAATTAAACTCTCATGAGCTATTTTTGTTGTTATCATTATAATTGTCCAAACAAATGTACCTTTAGTTGAGCCAGGCATTAAAATTAACAAGAAATTGAAGAAAACAAGCGTGGTCTAATAATTTTTTCCATGACTGTATATACATATGGATTACTTCGATATTTGATACTTCGCTAGACAGAGTATCATGCTTTAAGTAATAATGCTAAGCATAGACATATCTGAACTTGTTTACTTACTCACACAGGCTAACCACACAATAATAACATTCCTATACAGGCCCATAGAAGATGTTTCAAGTTGTAATTTATCTCTATCAATAAATGAAAGTAAAAGACAGAAAATATTAGTAAGTGGTTACCAGAAATCATGGCTCAGCAGTTCATTAAAATGTCCCGACAAGCTTTGTTTGGAACTATTCAGCTGCTACATCGGGGTGGGCAACTTTAGTTACCAAGAGGGCCACATAAAACCATTTTTCCCAGCCTGAGGGCCACATTGTTACAAATTTTCGGAAACTCTCGATAATGAAAAAAATGTTGGATAAACAACAAATGAGAATATAATTTTGTCATAAAATTAGAATACCAATATTCATATATTACAACATAAATACAAGTTATTATGCATGATCAAATGAACATGATACAATTCAATCAAATTTAGTTCATATATATGGAATTAAAGCCAATGAAGCTTTTTTCAAATCAATAAAATGATGTGTTTCTCAAATTTTTAAATCTCAAATATTTTGCTGCTGCCATTTTTTAAATAGAATATTGACTAATACTTGATATAATGTTTAAGGCTTCATGAAAGAGATTTGGAGACTATAAGAGCAAAGTAAGATTGTAAATAACTTACCTAAGATTATATAGAGTTATTTCTATTGGATATCTGAGTTTTCTTCTTATTGACAGCTGCTGGTTTTTGGGAATGAATGGCAGGCCACATTTAGTGATGTGGAGGGCCGCACTTGGCCCCCAGGCCGTCACTTGCCCACCCCTGTGCTACATGAACCACGTGAGCCTCTCGTGTTCTGGCTAACAGTGACACAACTCTCTCTCTACTGCCCTGCAAAAATCTAAAGAGCACATCAAATATTATCCTCAAGCTTTTGTTATTATGAGAAATACATAAGTGTGCAAAAATCTGTCAGCAAAAACTCTTTACTTACTTACTTGATTCTTTTTGGAAGTGGTAGGTAACTTTCTTTATTCTCGCTGCGAGTGTCTAGAAAATAAGAAGAGCAGAAGTTAGGCCCATCTGACTGGCTTGTACTTTTCACTTTGTATGAGGATTAAAATGGAGGTCCAGTAACTGCTACATCAAGACATTTTTAAAGACTGAATTGTAAAATATTGTGGTAGGAATATAATTCACCTGGAGTTCTTCACATATCGAATATAGAGAGGGCCTCAGAGCACACCTGTCTCCACAAAGATCCATCATGAGGCTCCACAGAACAACAAACAACCCAAGTATTACGGCCCGGGGCACCAGAGACTTTACAGAAACTTTCACAACTTTGTCATTTTTAAAGAAAATAAATCTCTCTCTTAATTTATAAAAGACAAAAGGACTGAAATAAAACTCAATGATATCCACAGATTTATGAACACTGTTATGCACCTCTCTAGGGGGCAAGTTCCATAACATGTTAAAGGGGAAAATGGTTGAAAGGAGTGTCCCTTCAAAATCAAACATTAGACCAGAGGCCTATATCACGAAGTAGGATTAATGTCTTAGCGAGGTAACTTCAGGGTTAACCCTGATTTATCGATAGCACGAAGCCGGTTCATTTCTTATCGGAGTAGATCACCATGGTGACTTAGTCTGAACGGCTATCCTGCTCTGGAGCAGGAGAAGGTGGAGGTTGAATCTGATCCTGTAAAATGACCCTCGCACTAGCCAATCAGCTTCTTCGAATCAATGGCCTGCCCCCTTCACCTGAAGGAGTTGCACAACTCTTGAGACGAGCATGAAGATGAGAAGGAGTGTCACAATACCGATTTGACCCACGAGATCAACCTGACGACGCACTATGAGACGTACAGGTTCTCGCGGCCCTGAATCATCTACCTGTGTGACAGATGGAGCCGTTTATTCCCCGCGTGACCCCAGGAGCGGTGCACTGACTGTCCCGCTGTCATTTTGCATCGCCTGCTCGATAAACTTCACTTCTATAGCCCCTGTCATACATTCAAATGCACCATAAAGTGCTTGACAAATAAAGGGATGTAATTCTTATGTGAAACAGCACATTATTCCATCATGTCCGTCATGTCATTCCTGCTCTTTATTCATGTGTTTGAGGGTTTTTTTTCTTGCTAATTTTTAAATTGCTAATTTGGGTCAGAAATCCGATAGGTGTGTTTTTATGATTTCATTGTGGTAACTACTTAAATCTTAAATGCAGCTGATATGACATGAAACAGACCAACCTACCACACACAATTATGCTTTTGTATTTATTTTTTATCTGCTCCCACGACCTCCTCACGACAGAGGGATTACATCTGAGGGATAATAACTGTCAGACATATAACACACTTTCACAGTATATTACTTCATTAGATTCATGAGTGTCAGATTTAGCCAATGATGAGTAATTTGCACATTTTCACAGTCTGCTATGCGTTACCACGCATTTTGTCTGTGATTGACAGCTGCTACGGTGTTTCCTTTCTCCATTATACTGGGTTTTTCATCCTCATATTTTAACATCAGACGCTGCTCTTCACATGTGAAATATGGAGCTCAGTCAGTGTGTTCATTCATTTGATGATGCTCATGGTCGCGATTGGTCAGCTGCGTCTGAGCCCTCCCCTTAAACATGCGCATTCACGGCTCTTGATGAGACAATCCCGGATTGAGTTACCATGTTGATAATTATCCTGATTGCCACTGTTGCGGTTACTCAATCCTGGATAGATGTGAGTTACCGGGGTTAAGTTGACCGCACTTCATGATGTAAGCCTCTGAAATCTGAAATGACAATGTTTATCACAAACAAAGCAAACATGTGTACAAAACAAACTGACAAGTGAGTATCAGACAAAACAAAAAGCAGCAAAGCCTGCACGCAAATAAGAATTTACCCATTTCCATTTAATTTTTACTTAAATCTCGTGGAATCATTGTGGGAGAGCTCTCATTTACAATGATGTCGAAAGCACAACAACAATAAAAAATCACGAGAAAACCCATGACAGTTCACAGCTGTTTGAGTCCTGGGCCCTATTCTACGAAGCAAGTTCAGCCTAGCGAGATAGCCTTGGAGCTACCTCGCTGAACTGAGCGTGGTAGCCGGTGGTCTCGCTAAACAGTTTGACGACGCTGGTTATCAACCTCATAAGTGGATCCAGCTTTGCAATGAGCGTGTGCACGCATATAAGGCGGAGCCCGCTGCATCTGACCAATCGCGAACATGGACCAGTCTGGAGCGTCAGAGCAGGCTGGGGAGTGAAGGACCGCATACTTCACACGTGAGGAGCAGGAGGTGATCATGACAGAGTATGAAGAATTAAAACATGTAATAAACGTCAAAGCAACACCGTCGCCGCTGCAGAAGCACGGAAGGAGTGCTGGCAGAAACTTGCCGACAGTCTCAATGCGTAAGTATAGCGCGCAAAAATCTTTGGTGCCATTATCATCCTGAAATAGCACTGTTCAACATGCACTTTTTTTTTTTTTTTTTTTTTAATTTACTTTTTTATTGAATCCATAATGTTCCAACAAATATTCCACTTACATGTACAGTTTTTCCACCCGAGTTAAGTCGTGCATCTCCACGGGGGACACAAAACAAGATATGTACAGAATCTCAAGTTTACATTAGAGTAAGTGGGAAGAAGAAAACAAAAAAAACACTTCTTCTCTTTTATTCTTTTTTTTTTTTCCCTCTCACTCCAGTCCTTATTTCCTCTCTTTTCTTCAAATGTCTCTTCTCTTCTGTTGGAGTGTGATACAAATTTAAACAGTGTGTGAACTATAAACAGGTTTGTAGCCTGAAACTAAGGGGTCAATAATCTATAGTATACACAATATTTACTTAACAAAATCTCTTCTCAATGGAGACACAAAATCAACCCAGTTTTCCCAGTAGCTATTAAAAGTGTCTGTTTTAAGTCTTGACTGAAAAGTCAGTTTCTCCATTCTATAAATATTAAGCATTACCTCTATCCAATCCTCTATATTTGGTGTATCTGTCTTTAACCATTTCCTGGTGATTGCCTTTTTAGCTGCTACCAACATTATTCGAAATAGGTATTTTTCTCCTAACCTTGTGACCTCCTGAATCTCTTTTCCCAGGTATAAGACTTCAAATGTAAATGGAAGTTGCACTTTCAGAATCTTTTCCATATTATCCTTTAACTCCTGCCAATAAGTGATAATATGGGGGCATCCCCAAAAGACATGAAAATGATTGGCTTTATTATCCCCACAAAGTCTCCAACATCTTGTACTTCGAGATTTCTGTTGTGCTGGTGTAATAAAATATCTTACAACATTCTTCCACCCATATTCTCTCCATGAGAGAGAGCATGTTGTTTTCCACTGCACTTCATTTATCTTCTCCCATTCCTCCTCAGATAGCATCTTCCCAGCCTCTTTTACCCACTTTTCTTTTATGTATGTTGTATTGTTACTCTTGAAATTTTCCACTTCTTTATATAATTTTGAGATTAATTTCTTGCCCGGGTCTGACTCATGTGCTAAGATAAATATTTTAATGATTCCTGAATCTAGCTCCTCTAGTTTAAATTTTTTAATAGTTTGCTCCATATAATGCCGCATCTGCAGATATCTATAGAAATTTTGGTTGTTTAGACCATATTGATTTTTTAAATCTTGAAAACTTTTGATAGACTTCTTATTAAAAAGCTCCCAAAATATTTTTGGTCCCGCTTCCCATCTATTAAAACTACAGTCTTCTGTATTTGGTGTGAAGTCTGAATCATGTGCGATCCATCTTAGAACCTTACTCTGCTCAGTTAGATTATTCTTTGCAATAATTTCAAACCATATTTTCAAGGAAACCCCAAGCCATGGATTCATCTCTTCTATAAGATGCTCTCTCAATTTTTTGTCACTTATTATTGCTTGTATTGGAACAAGTGTATCTGATGTGAGACACTCGATGTCCTTCCATCTTGCACTATATGAGGGATTGCACAAACTCCACAAAGTTTTTAACTGTGCAGCCTGATAGTAGCTCTTCAGACAAGGTAGGGATAGTCCCCCTTTTTCTCGAGGCAATTGAAGGGTTCTAAATTTTATTCGTGGTCTTAATCCTTGCCAAATATATCTTGAAATAAATTTGTCCCATTCTATAAAATCTGTATCTGATAATTCCACAGGTAGGGTCTGGAATACATATAATAACCTTGGGAGTATATTCATTTTGACCACTTCGACCCTTGAGGCCAAACTTGTGAATGGGATTAAATTCCACCTTTCTATATCTGATTTTATTCTTGAGATTAATGTATTATAATTTATAGATTTTAACTGAGAAAGGTCTTGAGGCAGGTTCACCCCCAAGTACTTAATGAACTTTGTGTCCCAATTAAACTTAAACCTCCCTGTAATTTCCCTATCTGGGGCATAGTTAAACCTGAGAATCTGGGTTTTCTTCACATTCAGTTTATAGCCTGAAAGTAGGCCAAATTCTTCAAGTGTTGACATGAGTACTGGGAGCGAAGTATTTGGCTGCGTTAAATATATTAACACGTCATCTGCAAATAATGCTATTTTCTGTTCATCACCCTTTATGTCAATACCTTTTATATTTTCATTCTGTTTTAACCATTGACTCAAAGGTTCCAAGTAGAGAGCAAATAGGAGCGGGCTAATTGAACAGCCTTGGCGACACCCACGCTCTAATGTGAAAATGTTTGAAAGATTTCCATTAATTTTGATCCTGGCTGTAGGTTTATTATACATTGCTTGTATAGTCTTGACAAATGTTTCATGGAAACCAAATCTCTCCAACACCATATATAGAAAATCCCACCTGACAGAGTCAAATGCTTTTTCAGCGTCCAATCCTAATATAATTGCTTCTACTTTGTTTTTAATAATGTTTTGCATAATGTGTAATGTACGTCGAATGTTGTCCTGTGTCTGTCTCTGTTTTATAAAACCGGTCTGGTCCTGATGAATTATATTTGGCAAAATTAATTCTAAGCGTCTAGCTAGGATGGAGGTAAAAAGTCGATAGTCCTGGTTAAGAACACTAATTGGTCTGTAGTTCGAACACTCCAATTTGTCCTTTCCTTCCTTTGGGATAATTGAAATGTAGGCTTCCCTCCAAGAGTTTGGGATTTCACCCTCTTTTAGCACCCAATTAAATGCGTTCTTTAGCAAGGGTACCAATGGTTCTCTGAGAACTTTATAAAACTCTGAGGTGTAACCGTCTGTGCCCGGAGCCTTGTTTGTTTTTAATTTTGAAATTGCTGATTTTATTTCTTCTGCTGTGATTTCTTTCGTTAAAGCTGAATTCTGGTCCTCTGTCACGCTTGGTAAATTTAATGAATTTAACATTGTGGTTATTTGTTGTTTATTGTTTATTTTTGGTTGAGAATACAGGTTCTTATAGTACATTTCAAAACATTTCTGTATCTCTTCTGTCTTATATTTTGTCTCATTTGTATTAGAATCCCTAATTTTATAAATGTTGTTAATTGCCATTTGCTTTTTTAATCTATAGGCTAGTAGTTTTGAGGATTTACTTCCTACTTCATAATATCGCTGTTTCAAGTACATCAGCTTTTTCTGAATCTCTTGTGCCAAGATGTCATTTATCTCTGTTTTAATTCTTTTGATTTCTTGGTGTATTCTCTCATCCACCTTTTCTTTATGTTTATTTTCTAGTTTTCTAAGCTCTGATTCTAATTTATTAAGTTTTTCCTGCTTTTGCCTTTTCAAGTATGCAGATTTGGCAATCAGCTTTCCTCTAATCACAGCTTTACATGCGTCCCACAGCACTGAGGGGGATACTTCTCCATTATCATTTTCCCTAATATATGTCTGGATTTCTTTAATATACTCTTCCTTCATTTGTCCTTTTAAAATATTAATATTTAACCTCCAAAGTGTTGATTTGGTTTCTTTCGACACTGCCAAAGTCATATATACTGGACTGTGGTCAGATATATCTCTAATTCCGAGTTCGCACTTTTCAATCCTATGACTATCCCTATTGAACATAAAAAAATAATCTATTCTGGAAAATAATTGATGTGGTGCTGAAAAAAATGTGTAGTCTTTTCCCTTAGGATTTAATTCCCTCCAAACGTCAATTATTCCTAATTCTGTCATTAAACTTGAAAATTTCTTGCTTATCAGCGGTAACTGTATTCCACTAGATGAGCAATCCAGTTTTGGGTTTAGTCTGATATTTAAGTCTCCACCCCAGATCATGATGCCCTCCACCTCTGATACCACTTTATCAAACAGTTGTCTGTAAAATATCCAGTCTGAGCCTGGAGGTGCATATACATTCAGAATAGTGACCAACTCTCCCTCCAGCCTTCCCTTAATCAGTACATATCTTCCTTGTTTATCTACAATTTCTGACAATTTTTCAAAAATGACTTTCCCTGATATTAAAATGGCCACTCCTCTTCTATGACCTGTGTTATAAGATGAGGAAAATACTTGGTTAAATCCGTTTCTTTTTAGTTTTCCATGTTCTTTCTCAGACAGGTGTGTCTCTTGCAACAGAGCAATTCCGACCCCTTCCTTTCTCATCTTACCAAGAATCTTGGACCTTTTAATTGGGTTAAGTATCCCATTTACATTGTATGAAGCTATTTTCAGTAATTTCCTCTGGGTTGTCACATTCATTATTTACTTTCTTTCACTTATTGTATGACCCCCCTTGCTACAACATTGGCAAACTGCCCTGAACAATCCAAAACCAAAAACAAGTACATTCATCAAATAACTGGTGATAACAAAAACCACTTCCATATGTGGGGTCTCTATTTTGACCCTGAATGAGTCTGAGAGAGTCTGCTCTAAGGGATAACCTCTGCCTCCAAAGGGAAGAGGGCCCTCTATGCTGCAGTCAGCTTTGTCCATATGTGGTCAACAAAACCAACAAAGAGAAAAAAAAAAAAATAGTAAATAAGCAGTAAAAATAAAAATGGCCCGACTTATTCTTCTATATAGAGAAGTATAAAAACAGTTTGTCAAATTCAGCCAAGATAAGTACTTCAATATAACTATATATATATATATATATATATATATATATATATATATATATATATATATATATATATATATATATATATATATATATATATATATATATATATATATTGCTACATACATACAACATATACATACATACATACATATACATACATACACATATATATATATATATATATATATCTGTATATATATATATATATATATATATATATATATATATATATATATATATATATACATATATATATATATATATATATACATATATATATATACATATATATATACATATATACACATATATATACACATACATCTCACCTCAATATTTTGAAGTGCACAGTCCACATATAAAAAGTTGCTCTCCTCTAGATATCACTTGTCCTTCACATTTTGTCTAATTCCTCCTAAAGGCATTTAGTTTTTCTTTAAATCCTGGATCTCTCTCCCTGGGTGTCGGGCTCTTCTCTGCTCGTCTGACCTGCCAGGTAAGGCGTTTAATCCTCTCCAGGCTGCTCTCCGCCGGTTTCACCACGGTCACTTGAAGCCCCCTCCTCACCATATCAGTGGTCGCTTCCTCAGCCGTGTTGTAGACTCGGACCTCTCCCTCGTAGAACACCCTTAGTTTCGCTGGGAAAGGTGTTTGGAAACGGATTTTCTTCTCTCTTAAAACTTTTTTTGCCTCCGTATATTCCTTTCGTTTTCTGAGAACATCTGGAGCATAATCATGGTCGAGAAACACCTTTCTTCCCTCGTACTCAAAACCTCTTTTCTGCCATGCAATCTTTATGACCTCCTCTTTATTTCTGAAGCTCATGAATCTCACCACTATGGATCTCGGTGGAGAGTCCGGGGGTGGGCGTGCCGCCAAGGCGCGGTGGGCTCTCTCAATTCTCAGGTGGAGAGACGGCGGCAGCCCCAGCTTTTCCCTCAGTAACATTTCAGTAAACTCGATCATAGACCTGGCGCCGTCCTCCACCCCCTCCTTCACCCCGTGGATTCTGATGTTTTCCCTTCTCGATCGTCCCTCCTGATCCACCAACCTGTTTTCAAACTGTTTCTGTAGCTCCATAAGTTCAAGCGTAGCATCCTCGCTGTGCTGCAGGCGCTCCTCGGCTTCCATTATTCGTCGCTCAGCACCCTCTATCCTGGTATTTCTTTCTCTGAGTTCATCCTTAATTTCCTTGAGAGTGTCCGTGTTCTCACGACGAAAATCACGAAGCTCTCGAAGTATTACCTCCAGATTTGCCATGCCCTCCGTGGACTGTGCTGCTTCTTTTCCGCTGCTCGGGCTTGTATCCCTCATTAGAGTACCGTTAGCCGTTGCTAGCTCGTGGTCCTCCCCTGTTAGCTCTGATGCTAAGGCATATTGTTCGTCTTCTCTGTCGGAGTTTAACTCGGGTTTATGAGATTTTTTACCGGTTTTTCCTCTTGTCATTCTCGTTGCCCTTTCTGTTCGACACTTGCCACACACTACATTGACATATAGATATTTGACCAGGGCGCCACAAATCTAAAGTCGGGGTGCTCACTCTTTATGCTGCTGCCATGATGGAGGTGCCGCGGAAGTCCGTCTCAACATGCACTTTTACTGTAACATACACCAGACATGTCTAATTCATTTCAAAGATGAATTCATTCATTTGTTCATTCCTATTGTGTTTACGTTTTTTGTGTGATATGTGCCCCGGAGCAGGTTAGCCGTTCAGCGTACGTTGCCATAGAGACTTACCTCGCTAAGAAGTGAACCTGTCTCGTAGAACAGGGAACCCAGAACCTACCCTCAAAGTTACCTCGCTAGGCAGTAATCCTGCTTCGTAGAACAGGCCCCTGATCACAGAGAGACAATCCATGTCTGCGTGAGAACATTAGTTAGAGAGGACTTTAGTTCCGCCTCATTAAACTGAAGTGTCGGTTCTCTGCGGTCCTGTTGCTCATCAGCATCAGCTGCAGTGTTTGGTGGTTGGTAGATGAGTGAAAAGGATGCAGGTGGAATATGTCAGCTAATACACACAAATATATGATGAGATTGCATTGAAATCTGAGTGGGCAACTGTGACAAAATGAGCTATTTTATGGACAGGTGATGTGACTCGGGTGGGAAACACAATCTTTGATGCCGAGTTGCATCGATGAGAAAGCACTTTAAAGGAACACTCCAACATTTTTATAGTTTTTCGTGTCTTTCCTCACTCCAGAGTCCATGACTAGCAAATACCCACCATTGTTTTGACTGTTTGAGCAAGAGCATGTAACCTGACAAGCCAGATGAGCAGCTCCATACATCTGCCACAAAAATATTTCACTAGTGCATCTGGGTAGGACCCTTTAAATTTGTTTTCAGGGGCAGAACGTTCCAAAGAAACACAAGCTTTTGATTGGACAATCGTTTGGCTTGTCACATTCATCACAGACCAATCCACATGAAGCAGGGTTGCCTCCTATAATGTAGCATACATAGCAGCTAATGTAGCAGCTAATGGCTAACAACAGTTAAAAACAGTTCATGGACATTAGCCATAGCAGCCGCTAACAGCTAACAACAGTTAATGGCTGTCAGCCGTGAGCAGCTAACTTAGCTGCTAACAGCTAATGGTCTTATACTATTGTCTTACACTAAATTGTACCACACAGATGATTCATTTAACACTTATATGTGACATGACCCTCGTCAAAGACAATCCCTACAAGTAAACTTCTGAGGAGGGCAGATTTAGCCAAGTTTCATTGAGTAGCCATGAGGACAATAGGCTAATCGGCATGTCCGTTCTCAACTTCAGGTTGTCGTCACGTCTGCATTCTGCAGCTCCCGCCTCTCTTCCCTGATTGGGCCGTTAAGAATTTAGCTGAGTGAATTCGTTGGACAACGGAGGCTGGCATGACGGACCTGCAGGATTTCAGAATCAGGCAGGTCTGTCTGCTCTGCAAGGCTAAGGAGCGTGCAAGACACGGGCAGAGCTCGTCAAACCACTGCTTAGCTTAGCTCAAACACTGGGAGCATATGGACAATGCTTTAGCCTGCCTCTGCCTACAGTCATCAGATAAACTCTACTAAACAGTCCCCAGAAATACATACAAAGCCTTTCTTCTTGCACACTCAGCCTCTAAAACATGCAGTTCCTACTTCGTATATTCTGCTTCAGATTGGTAAAGTTTTGAATCTTCATTAGTCCTGAAGAAATCATCCTTATTCTTCTCATACACTGAGGCTTTGCTTGTTGACCTACTGACTTCCACCATTGCTGTGGCTTCATTTCGTAAGTATGTCTTAGCTTTGTATGAATTTCTTTCAAAAATTGCATTAGGTGCTAATCTTAGTGTAAAGATTTATAACATAACAAGGTCAATATAAAAAAATACAAGGCCACAGGACCATTTGGAGTTTATCTGATGACTGTAGGCAGAGGCAGGCTAATGCTACCCACTAACTACAAGGCTGCTTTCGAATTCCCCTACTACATACTGCATATGAATGTAGTATGTAGTAGACACTGCATACTGCCTACTACAATGCAATGTAGTCTGACTATTCTGTTAGATTGATTTTGTTGCTACGCTGGTTTTCAGTTTGAGCAAAGCTGAAGTAGGCTACAGCTGATTTATTTTCCAAACTTTATTAAAATGTACAAAACAAACAAACCATGTTGACTTTTCAGTTATTAATCTGCAGATATTGCCAGAAGCAGCATTTTATAGGAAACAGTCAGTGGTGGAGAACAGTTATTATACAGTGAGGAATTCTTTTGTATATTTTGTGTGATGGCGTATTAGGGTCACTTAAAAACAACACATTTAGAATAAACAGCACGCACAGTACAGTATTAAGAATGAGGAGAAGTGGGAAAATTTGAGGTGGTGGAAATATAGAGGAGAAATACAGAACGTAACAGTAAAATATCGCACTTGGCAGTGGTTACGCTAATAAACCGTAACGGAAAAACAACAATAGACCTTTTTACAACTTACTACACAGTAGTAACTGTTTAAAAGGTAAATATAACAAGTAATGGCTCTTGAGTTTGTATTCACCTGCTGCTTTGCTCTCAGTCATTTTCAATTCAGGCACTTTGCATTGTGGGTAACAGCAGGTGAAGCAGACTGGTCCGATGCATACTGTGAATTTTTCCCGAATCAGTCATCTGGGTATTTTTTGCTTACTGCAACTTTGCATGTTTTCACATACTGTATACTGCATACTACATTTTGGGCGAATCAGAAAAGTGTTTGAGCTAAGCTAGTTAGCAGTTGGGCGAAGTTTGTTGGTTTCTTCCGTTGTTACTGCACACACAGTCAAAAGTTTGGTGTCCATCTGCCTGTCATGAACTTGGGAGTTGGTTAGGTGATGGAGCACGTGTGGAAAATGCTGTTGCAGGGCACCAGAGTGCAACCATTTTGGGCACACATGCACCCAAACTTTGTGAGAGTGCACCTAACATTTTTCTTGGGCACACTGGTGCAACAAGAAAAAATGTTAGGCAAACTCTTCCAAATTTAAGTTGATAAATGTAACTGTAGTAGCGGAAAAAACAGGTGGAAAACGGACACGTCACAGCACCTGCTTCCTCTCTTTTCTACGTCCCTGTGTTGCATCTTCACAGGCTGCAGGCCCACCCAAACAAATGCACACTCACTCACACACACACACAGACCTCAGTAATCATCCAATTAGCTATTAGTATGCAAATGAGCCCAGACGGAGCCTGACTGTGGTGTCAGGTTTCAGCACGGAGCGGTAACTCTGAAGAAGCAGGGAAGCTCTGCCAAATTCGTCTTAGTGACTGTCAGATAATTAATAATTAACAACAAAAACAAGTCAAAGTAACGTAACTGTAATATCTATGCTTGTTCAGTCCTTTCTCCTGTTAAAGGGTTTGTTTCACAGAGGTGAGTGTCCACGTCCACGGCCTGTAACAGACTGAGAACAAATGACCTGTCTGACAAACCTCGACTGAGGATAAAGCTGTAAAGAAAAAAAAGCTGCAAAAAGAGAAAAAATATAGAAAAAAGTCATGAAATGTTTTGTCCTATATGTCATTTTTATAAATCAGTTTGAGAACTGTTGTTTTTTTATTATTTACCTTAGTTTCAGTTTTGTAACTATTGGCTATAGTTTGTGAAGTCTTATTCTAGGTTCAAATTTTTGGGGAATAAGACCATCCAGTTAAGATAAATGTTATGTTTTTGGTTGTTAAAATCTGGATATTTATTTCATTTTTCTGTTTGGTATAGCACCTTAAACATTAGCTCTTTTTTTTAAACATGCTATTTAACTGGAGATGTTTGAGTTTGAAATGTTAAATTGCAGTTCAGTAAAGCACTTTGAGCACTTTTATTTGGAAATCATTTACATAATATGAAAGTTATGGAGAGTGATAAAATGGTGACCTTATGGCATTAAAGGTGACACTATTGGCCCTTTTCCACTAGCACGCCTTGGCCCTACTCTACTCAGCTCTACTCGAGTTGCAGCGTGTTTCCACTAGCCTGGTACCTCTTAAAACAGGCTAGTTTTAGTACCTACTCCGCTCTGGTTCTAAGCGAGCTGAGTCGATACTAAAAGATGACGTCACTGGCTGCCGGCTACTGATTGGTCAGACAATGTCGTCATCGATTAGTCATGAGCGCAACGACCTAGCATGCTAGTGGTTTCTACCATTAGCTTACCCTGATACGTCTTTTCTTCGCAGCTCGATTGCTCTCGTCCTCGGCTTCATTCTGTCGTATAGCTTCCAAAACTCTCCTGTGCTTCTCAAGGGGTATTTCTTCTTACCACCTGCAGCCTTCTTCTGCTTTCCTTTTTTACTCGGTTTGTGACACAAAGCCACAGATTGTTGTGCCGCACTCAAAATGACGTCACCGCAGAGCCGCTCAGCGACACTGCACCCCGTTGGGCAGGCGACTGGGGCTAATGGAAAAGCAGCACAAGGCGAGTAGAGTAGAGCCGGGTAGAGTCGGGTAGAGTAGGGTTAGTGGAAAAGGGCCAAATGAAGATTTGGGTGCACCTAATTTTTGTGCTGGTGCACCATTGCAACCAATGCAAAAAGTTAGTCTGAAGCTCTGTAGCATTCAGGAATGTAAAGCTGGTTCAGAAGAGTTTATTAAACTCTTGACTGTCGGTGTTTTCTCGCCTGCAGCTGCTGGGCATCATCCTGAGCTGCGTCTTCTGGAACCTCCTGGTGGACATGAGCGAGTCGGCCGACATGGTGGACTTCAAGCTGAAGAAGAAGGAGGTGAACTACAGCGAGCTGGACCTGAGCGGGGCCGGCTGGTGCATGTGTCTCCCCAGGGACGGGGGGTACTTGCCGGTCCCTGCCTCTGAGCCTGAGCTGGACCCCATTGACATTCACCTGGAGAAGCTGAAAAAGCAGCCGCCGCGCACGCACGCTCAGCTCAGAGAAATGCAGCAGTCCCGGTCGGCCACGGGGCTGGATGAGGTGGACGTGGGCAGAAAGCAGAAGAGGGATCACTGAGGGTCCTGGGCCCTCTCTTGCCTTTTGGTTTTTGCCTTTTTCATTGTAATGAAGTTTTAAGTTGTAACGTGTTCTGTTCTGGTCGGTTATTGAAGTCAGCAGAAGAAAAGACGACGTCAGCGATCAACATGTGTAACACTGGGCTTACTGAAAAGAATCTTCGTCTTGTTTGTGATGGTGGATATTCTGTGATTTATGGTATTAAATCACGTTTAATTTATATCTTTTCTAGCCTTTAAAACTGAGAAAAGTCTCATGTGCTGAAGCTTACCTCAGGCTGTTGGGAAACAGCCCAGTAGTCAGAGCACAGGTGTATGTGGTGTACAAAGTAACAGTAGCTCGATAAAGTGTGTACGAAATAGGACTAGCCAAGTTTGTCTTGAGTGTAGCATTCGTGTCAGACGTGTACAGTTTGTGCATAATTTTGTTTGAGTATGATTTGATTAGATTTTGTGCATCAGTGTACATTGTAAGGCTGACAGTAATAAGGGACGCATGTTTTGTACTGCAAATGAAGAAAACACTCGACACATGATGGGCTCCCATCAGTTCATTCCATTTTTAAACTTTTTATTCCATCTTTTTATGTGAAAACTGAAGGGATTTTACAGACTTTAAACCCAGTGAAAAGCTCATCTCCAATCTTTGTTTTTTTGGGTATTGAAGATATGCACTGTTTTGAGCTTCCCCCTCGCTGCTGCCTTGTATCAGCACTACTATCCTTGTCAATAAAGCCAAAATTGTGTACTAAACTTCTGCTGAGTCTCTGATTTACATGCTCACACAATGAGGACGATACATCAGTTTAAACAGCAGGGAAAGTGCCGGAAATCCTTGAAAGTTAGTTTTAGTCTTTTGCCCAAAATATCTTTTAGTTTTAGTCAGTTTAGTCTCTAAATTGTTTTAATTTTAGTCCAGTTTTAGTCGATGAAATCTGAAGTTAATATAGTCAGCTAAAACATAAAGTGTAAAGTGTTCGGCATTTTTATGTCTTGAATTTCTGAAGTCATGTTTTACACTTGGATAAAATAAAGCATCTAATAACCCTTTATTGAATGCTAGTAAAGTTTGAATAGATATTCACATAGACATATTTCAGGTCAATAACTCATCAATAAAACAACGAAACCTGAACCTTAGTTTTTAATCACTCTTCTCAATATGCTTCCAGTGATGGACTTAACTTTTTAGGAGTAATGATGTGAAAGAAAATTGAAGAACTTCACCATAAAGAGATGTAACGTCTTCAAAATCACAGCACACGACTGTAGGTTCTTCATACTACATGTCGGATTTTTTAAGAATTATGAATTAAAATACAAACCCAAAACCAGTGAAGTTGGCACGTTGTGTAAATTGTAAATAAAAACAGAATACAATGATTTGCAAATCCTTTTCAACATATATTTAATTGAATTCACAGCAAAGACAAGATACTTAATGTTCGAACTGAGAAACTTTTTCTTTTGCAAATAATCATCAACTTAGAATTTAATGGCAGCAACACAGTGCAAAAAAGTTGTCACAGGGGCATTTTTACCGCTGTGTTACATCGCCTTTCCTTTTAACAACACTCAGTAAACGTTTGGGAACTGAGGAGACCAATTTTTGAAGCTTTTCAGGTGGAATTCTTTCCCATTCTTGCCTGATGTACAGCTTAAGTTGTTCAACAGTCCGAGGTCTCCGTTGTTGTATTTTACACTTCATAATGCACCACACATTTTCAATGGGGGACAGGTCTGGACTACAGGCAGGCCAGTCTAGTACCTGCACTCTTTTACGACGAAGCCACGCTGTTGTAACACGTGCAGAATGTGGCTTGGCATTGTCTTGCTGAAATAAGCAGGGGCGTCCATGAAAAAGACGTTGCTTGGATGGCAACATATGTTGCTCCAAAACCTGTATGTACCTTTCAGCATTAATGGTGCCTTCACAGATGTGTAAGTTACCCATGCCTTGGGCACTAATACACCCCCATACCATCACAGATGCTGGCTTTTGAACTTTGTGCCTATAACAGTCCGGATGGTTCTTTTCCTCTTTGGTCCGGAGGACACGACGACCACAGTTTCCAAAAACAATTGTAAATGTGGACTGGTCAGACCACAGAACACTTTTCCACTTTGCATCAGTCCATCTTAGATGAGCTCGGGCCCAGTGAAGCCGGCGGTGTTTCTGGGTGTTGTTGATAAATGGCTTTGGCTTTGCATAGTAGAGTTTTAACTTGCACTTACAGATGTAGACGAACTGTAGTTACTGACAGTGGTTTTCTGAAGTGTTCCTGAGCCCATGTGGTGATATCCTTTACACAGTGATGCCGGTTTTTGATGCAGTACCGCCTGAGGGATCGAAGGTCACGGGCATTCAATGTTGGTTTTCAGCCTTGCCTCTTCCGTGCAGTAATTTCTCCAGATTCTCTGAACCTTTTGATGATATTACGGACCGTAGATGATGAAATCCCTAAATTCCTTGCATTAGCTTGTTGAGAAATGTTGTTCTTAAACTGTTGGACAATTTGCTCACACATTTGTTCACAAAGTGGTGACCCTCACCCCATCCTTGTTTGTGAATGACTGAGCATTTCAGGGAAGCTGCTTTTATACCCAATCATGGCACCCACCTGTTCCCAATTAGCCTGTTCACCTGTGGGATGTTCCAAATAAGTGTTTGATGAGCATTCCTCAACTTTCTCAGTCTTTTTTGACACTTGTGCAGCTTTTTTGAAACATGCTGCAGGCATCAAATTCCAAATGAGCTAATATTTGCAAAAAATAAATAAAGTTTCTCAGTTCAAACGTTAAGTATCTTGTCTTTGCTGTGTATTCAATTGAATACAGGTTGAAAAGGATTTGGAAATCATTGTATTCTGCTTTTATTTACAATTTACACAACGTGCCAACTTCACTGGTTTTGGGTTTTGTACTTAACAGGATTTTTTGATTGAAAACAAAGCAAATGACATCAAAGTTATGAGACCTACCAACAAAATGATAAAACCTGAATCTCCTCATATGGTGATCTCCACTTGAACTACAGCTCTTACTTTAGAAAAAAGGCTTTGGATTTGATTTAACTCATTTTTATATTGAAGCATGTGAATTCATATGTAATGACAATAATTATTGTTCTAACTGTACTGCTGCAGACTGTAGTGACACCAGACTCATACTAATTATCAAACATCTTCAGTTTATACTTTTTATAAAACCAGAAATTTGCCGCTTCATAAAGTGGTAAATTTGCAAGTTAATAAAGTCGATTTTCTAGTTGTTTCTCAAAAATTTTGAGTACTCATTTTTTAAAATTTTCTTTAGTTGGCCATTATATGGAATCATTTATTGTCTCATTTATTGTTTCTGTACTCTTGAAATTTATTTAACAAAAAACCTTTCATAATTATTTTTACTAAAACATACATGTTGGATATTTGCCCTGTGCTACAGTTCATGCAGTACTTAAATTGATTCCAATTTCAGACATTTCTTTCTTTTTTTGATTATTTTACATGATTCTCTGTGGTGATATTTTGTTCTTATGTTTTTGTTTGATTTTTTTGGCTGTTGATGTTCATTGTACTGTTCCTGAGGGGGTTTTTGGGTATTGAAATGAGGTTAGTTATTATTTATTTTTATTTATTTAGTTATGTATTTATTTATTTATTTATTTATTTTATTATCATTATTTTTATTATTTTTATTATTATTGTTTATTTATTGTTTGTTTATTTTATTATTATTTTTATTATTGTTATTATTATTACTGTTTATTTATTTATTTTATTATCATTATTTTTATTATTGTTATTATTATTGTTAATATTATTGTTTTTTTTATTTATTATTTATTTTATCATTATTTTTAGTAGTTATTTTATTATTATTGTTTATTTATTTTATCATAATTATTTTTATTATATTGTTATTATTATTATTAATATATTTATTTTATTATGATTAATAATAATAATATTGTCATTATTATTACTTTATTTAATTCTTATTTTGTTATTATTTTAACATTATTATTGTCATTATGATTATTATTTTATCTTTGTTATTGTTATTGTGGTTATTATTTTATTTTTATTAATATTAATTAGTGAGGCCTTCAGTAAAAGGCCAGCTGTCTGATACTGTATAATTTTCAGAGGCGTACAGCTGCCATGTGTTTATTCTAGTTCATTAACAAACTGCAGGTTATGTTGATATTTTTAGAAGAGAAAAGGCGTTTAAGTCCACATCTGTGCGTCGATATGAACCCATGATGTGTGCATCCCATCACGTTTTCCTCAGAGCGTTGTATTGATCAGCTGCTCTGCTATAGGCAGAGATTTCCTATGGGCTGTTTTCACATATTGTCAAACAGCTTCCTGCCCTGAGCTGCTCAGTCCTGTTGGTCCGTTATTGAACGGCTTTAAAAGAGCGGCTGCACCGAGGGCTGCTCAGACAGACGGACGCACACGGACAGGACAGAGGGTCTCTCTACCTTCACTGGAGCTCCACTGGTGATGTTTTCATTGATGAAACCCTCTGAGCAGCAAATGCATCTTCTGCTTCTCCTCAGTCTGGCCTACAACTACTGAAGGTGAGAGCGTCACTCCTGCTGCTGGTTTAAAGTCTGCCTTTGGTTTTTCTGATGTTTGTGTCTCTGTTTAATGTCTGCATCAGGACATTTAAGGTGATGAGATCATCCACTGGTACACATGATTATATTCACACAATATATTTTTATTTATGTTTTTAAATATTCACATTTTCACTTCACTGTTTCAGAGTTCAAAGTTGCATGTGATTGAAAGTGTAAAATCAGTGAGTTATTATCTTCAATAATCTGATATTAATCCAAAAATGATTCAGGTTTTTACCTTATTTAAGCAGCTCTCGTGTGCAAACAGAGCTTACCTACCTTCAAAACTTAAAGTGAAATTAGAGCCTGAAATATTTCCTTAAGAGGACTCAGTCTTGTAGATTTTAATGATTAAGTGCTTCCTGTTTCATCAGGTTTTATTTAGTTTGTTTATTGTCTGAATTTGTTGATAAATTGGTGAATATGTTCTTATTTATTGTTGTTTTTTTGTGTTTAAAGGCCAAACTAAAGACAGCCATTACAGATGAGCTCAGGATTAAAATGCTGTGGTGTGAGGAAACATTCATGATTCATTCTGTCCTAATGGAAATATACATTAAAAAAGACGTCTGCTAAAAATCAGATGGAAAAAGACTCAAATATTTACCACAAAGGTGCATCACTCATGAATCTTTTTTATCTTTAAAAGTCCAAATAAAGTATCTTAGACGAGTACATTTCTATTTTCTCTTTGTTGTTAAGTATTTACAAAGTTTTCATGGAAAACGGAAACGTAAAACAGTTTTTTATTTATTTATTTTTCATGATGCACTTAAAAAAATAAAATGTCAACACAAAGTGATGTTTGGTTCACTTTAATTAAAGTAGAAATGTTGACGTTTATTTTTAAAAATATATATTCTGGGTCATGATGCACTAAAAAAGTTCAAATATCAAGACAACGTGAAAATACATGGATTCAAGTAGAAATGTAGGAAACTATGTTGGTTTAGACTGTCAATTCATCTTTATCATGATAATAATCCACATATTACTATTTTATATTTTTGCCTTAATTAAGCAGCTCTTGTGAGAATGGAAACAAATATCTCTTTAAGAAAAAAAGACAAGTATTAAACTTTAAGTTTCATACAATTCATGGAATTTCTTCATTTTTAAGTGTAATATATATAAGAGAACATATTTGTTTTTGTTGTAGTCATGATAAAGAGAGGAGACAAAGAGAAAATACAAAGAATAAAGTAGAAATATTAATAATAAGGTTGATATAGACTGAAAAAACTCCCTCTCCTCTGAATATGATTATCGTCCTCCCTGCCTCTAATATCTTTATTTTATTATATTTATTTAATTGCTGTTTCTTCTTTCTTTTTCTTACTTTGGAATTATATCTTACCTCTTCATTTGCTAATCATATGTATTTGAAGCTTGTAACGTCATGTTACCTTTGTTTATATAAATGTAAAGCTCCATGAGCTGCTGTCTGTATGAAAGGTGATGAAGAAATAAATGAAGCTGCTTTTTCCCAATTTTCCCCGAACATTTTCCCAAAAACTGCACTTAACATTTTCAGGTTTATCAGCTCATACACTCACTGTTATGAGACATTTTATAAAATAAAATTTAAAAAAAGATATAGACTCTGCTAATGAGTGATGGGCAAACTACCCAAAACTGTAATACACTGACGGCTGCTCAATTGTCCTTAAAAAAGAAATCAAACGATCTTTTCATAAATAGTTTCTTGTAGTGAATTGTCTAATTCACTGTATTTTTGAGATTTGATTGATTGAATTTATTTATTTGATAGTTTAACGTCACTCCATCACTGAGCATGAATCTGATGAGCTGCAGAGTTTATAGCAAATGATAATTTCAAACTCTCGTCCCTAGTTGGGCTTTTAAATAAACAAGTCAGAAAATGTACAATATTTAACAGCATAAAATAAAAAGTTTAGCAAACAACAATAAAATACAAGTTCACATAAAGGTGTTGAATAATTATATTCATTGTCTTGTTGTTGCTGTTGTTGATTTGTGTGGCTTGTCAGGGATAGCAGGGACAATTCTGACATATCTACATTGATATGTTTATAAATCTGTTGTGAATGTGACAAAAAAAAGCTGGAGAGGGAGGACACTAACACCTCATCTTTATGTTCAGACACAAAACAAGAGCGAACGTTCTGGAAGACAGTTCAGTGCTAACATACCAATTATGGTCTGCTAATGTAATCAGTTTGTTCCTCTTAATTATTAAATCAGAAAGGAAAACTCTGTCCAATGTTTTCTTTTTTTTTAGTTAAAAACCACGTTCATTTTTCAGTGTTATATTTTTAGGGAGTTACACGTCCGTCCACTTCACCTTGCATCAGCAGTGTAAACAGTAATTTAGTGGAACTAAATATAAATCCCCAAACACGTCTTTGACAAACATTTATTTAGAGTAAATAAAAGTTAGAGAAAAGTCTGCAGTGCTTGTCATTATGCTGCTTAATCAAGCTATTCAATTGTGAATTTCACCTACATTTAAAATAAAAAAACACATAATTATGTAAACTCTCAAAACAGTATAAAGCCAAGTTTGCCCTTCAGCGACTGTTTTGTGTTTATGATGCAATGATGCTGATAGCTGGGCATAGTCCTGCAACCTAAAGAGTATAAAACTTATTTTAAATATCTGCCTACTGTAGCGGACATCATGCATGAAAGGATTAATTAGCTAAGCAAAAATATTGTGTTCTAAAGTTTCTGGCATTGCTAAGGGCCAAATAATAACGGGCTGATGGCCCCCAAGCCAGTCCAGCATGTTTTCTCCTCTTTCTAATAACACAACAGCTCCTCTCTCTGGTCCATTATTCTGTTCTTACTGTTTACATTTTTCTGTTCCCTTATTCGTTCACAGTTTAACTTTCTTTGTTGTGATTTAATTTAAGATGGTCTTGCTCGGAGACACAGGATAAATAATGTTTCACATGTTTTCTGTTTTTGTTTGTTTGTTGTCCCCGAACACTTGCACCTGTTCATGTTTCTTTCTGCAAATTAACCCTATGAAGCAAATTGTATCATATTTGATACATACTTTTATAATACCTCTATCTACTCAATATGACCAACAAATTACAAAATAAACATCTGAATACAATCAGATAAATGATAAAAATGTCCTCAAATGGATTATCAGTTGCCAAAAACACCTGATGTATCAAATGAGATACAAAAAATCTATATGTTGAATTTTATGGACATTTTTAATATTTTAGCAGAAAGTGAAACAAACATTTCAGCTCCAAAAAAAAATTAATTTTCTGTCCATAATCTACGGTCTTGGGCCTTAAAGGTTTAAGTAAAATTTGCTGTTATTATTACCACTGCCAAGGAGGTTATGTTTTTGCTGGCATTTGTTTGTCTGTCTGTTAGCAAGATTACACAAAAACAACAGGACAGAATTTGCTGAAATTTTCTGGAGTTGTTGGTAAAGGCCAAACTTTAAAATGATTACATTTTGGTGGGGATCCAGAAAACCTCCATTAACAAACTATCATTTTTGCTCAATAAATGTGTCACTAATAACGATATGAAAATCATTCTGAGAGCTAGTTGTGGGTTTTCAGGATCATAAATCATGTTATGAAACTTTTTTAAGGAACTATTGATCATAGATGTAATTTTTAAAACCTTTCTTAATTAGTTTCTTATAAAAACTCTTTTTTGTGACTTTGTTACTTATGAGGTCAAGAGGGAGCTGAGCTTCCAGCTACTTATTTGTTGTTTTGACAGTTTGTGTTTGTCAAAACTATAAAGAATACTGTTGTTTATGACAAACTTTATTCAAACCTGCTGTACAAACAGTTGTTTTTTTTTGTAAGACGGGCAAAAGTAAAATAACTTAAAAAGTAAACTAGACATATTTGCAGTGGTATAAAAAGTACTCAATGCCAGTACTCAAGTCAAAGTATAGATACTCATGTTAAAATACTACTCCAATACAAGAGGAAGTTGCTCAGTCAAATTGTTACTTAAGTTAAAGTACTGGAGTACCTGCTTTTGAAAATACTCAAGTATTTAAAGTACATTTTCCCGTTGACCTTACAGTACGTAATGACTGAAACAATCTACAGAATGCACTGACCTGCTTATAGATCATGTAGAATAAAGAGTTTGAAAATATGCTACAAAGCCCATGGAAATGCAGACTGAAACACTAATGAATCAACAAAAGGACAACCATTGACATTCTCTTTTTTTTTTAATTTAACTCCCCCCCTTCAGATATGGCCATGGGTGCTCTGGTGTGGAATTGTCGTCTTTATCTGCCATAGTAGCCATCATTACTGCCAAGACGAACCGTAACCACCAACGTTAGCTCAACCTTTACCTGCCCGATCGCAGTAGCGCATGCGTGTCTTCTTCTTCTTCTTTGTTGTTTAATGGCGGTTGGCAAACCAACTCAAAAGTGCATTACCGCCACCAACTGGACTGGAGTGTAGAACAGGATGCACGAAGTATAGATAACACCACTTGAACAAATCACATTCAAATTTCATCCGCTGACTTCATACCTGTACCTAAAAGTAACGAGGCCATTTATAGAAATGTAGTGGAGTTAAAAGTAGAATATTTGTCTTTTAAATGGAGTGAAGTAAAAGTCATAAGTTCCAAAAAAAAAAACCTCAAGTAAAGTACAGATACTCAAAAAATGTACTTAAGTACAGTACTCACGTAAATCTACATCGTTAATGTCCACCCCTGCATATTTGATACTAAGAAACAACTTTTTTGTAATGACTTATGAGTAATAAGTCGCTTTTTTCTGCCCAAATTGACAAACACAAACATTCAAACGCTCATTTTCAACATCCTGTTTGTTAATTGCGGTTTGACTTTCCTGATGGTTATAAAATCAGAATGAACCAGGCTGGCTTAAAGGTCTGACCCATGTGTTTGTTTGTTTGTTTGTTTGTTTGTTTGTTTGTTTGTTTGTTTGTTTAAAGCTGCCTGTGGTCACCACAGACGTGCGTGTATGTGCATTTCTTCTACCAAACGACACAAACACATGTGCAGTATGTGCACACATGCATATGAGTCTATATGTCAGTGCACGTGCAGGGCTTTATTAAGTTTTGGAGGCAGGGCGGCCCATTGATCAGCCGGGGAGGGGGGGTGCACACCCGCATCACTTGCTCCAGTTGCCCAGTGGGTGTGAAGGACACTGGTGTGACAGCAATAATTACAGAGGCAGGAAGCCAGCAGCACGATGGACCTCCACAGCCGCTGCTCTCTGGACTGGAGCCGCCACTTTAATAAAGATAAAGAGGAGGATAGTGACATTTATTTATGAGATGCTTTCCAAAAACAAGTTACAAAGCACTTTACAAGCAATTAGACCAACAGGGAATAGTTTTATTGAACACAAGAGGAAGTTAATAAAAAATAAAACACTGGAGCAAAGCAGTAAAAAGAAAGCCTAATATAGTGGCTTTTTAACCCTTTAACAGCTCAAGTGTTTGGCAGAGGTCATCAATAAATTCAGGGATATTTAATGTAAAAAAAAAACAGAAAAAAACCTAATCCTTGTTTGATTCCGTTAACACTTTGGGGAACAAAGAAAACTACAAACAAACCAAAAAACAGAAACTTTCTTGGTGTGGGATTTAAAAGTTTGAAAAGCTACCAGCTGATTAGTGATGCCATAAAAATGCACAAAAATTTGGGACATAATAAATTATAAAAGGCAGACATGTTTGTAAATAAATTGCAAAAATAACTTCAAATACAAAACCCAAAACCAGTGAAGTTGGCACATTGTGTAAATCGTAAATAAAAACAGAATACAATGATTGCAAATCCTTTTCAACTTATATTCAATTGAATACACAGCAAAGACAAGATAATTAATGTTTGATGGAGAAAACTTATTTTCTTTTGCAAATAATCATCAACTTAGAATTTAATGGCAGGAACACAATGCAGAAAAGTTGGCACAGGGGCATTTTTACCACTGTGTTACATCGCCTTTCCTTTTAACAACACTCAGTAAACGTTTGGGAACTGAGGAGACCAATTTGGACAAAAAGCCTTAACATTATCATTGCTGTAACATCCTAAGTAAGTATAACATTTTGGATTTCGATAGTTATCAAATATTTATGGATGCTTGCCTTATTTTTAAAGTTTTAAATGGACTTGCTCCTCCTCCCTTAAGGGATTTTATAGGTAAAAAACTAGTGATGGAGTAAATACCAGAGCATTGACCAGAGGAGACTGTAACACACAACGACGTAGGACTAAATTTGGCCAATTGGTGGGGTCAATCAGAGGCTCACAAACTTGGAACACACTGCCAGCCCATGTCAGGAACTGTGGCACCTACTCAGCCTTTAAAACAGCTCTGAAACACTGGTTAAAAACCAACCAAAAATGCTCACACTAAATCACCCCTATTCAGTTTTTTAAAATATTTTGGGGACTCTCAAACTTTGTGAGAATGATTTAATGTTTTATTGTAACTACATGTTGTTGGTGTAATGTCTGTGTGTATGTTCTGTTTCTCTGATGTGTATCAATGGTAACTGTCCTTACCTGCCTTAGGACTGCGGATGTAAACTAGCTATTGTGCTAACTCCGGCATATTTACATTGAAGCTTTTGCTGATATGTTGATTAATATGCATTGTCCTAATTTAAATAAATAAATAAATTTTTGAAGCTTTTCAGGTGGAATTCTTTCCCATTCTTGCTTGATGTACAGCTTAAGTTGTTCAACAGTCCGGGGTCTCCATTGTTGTATTTTACGCTTCATAATGTGCCACACATTTTCAATGGGGGACAGGTCTGGACTACAGGCAGGCCAGTCTAGTACCTGCACTCTTTTACTACGAAGCCACGCTGTTGTAACACGTGCAGAATGTGGCTTGGCATTGTCTTGCTGAAATAAGCAGGGGCGTCCATGAAAAAGACGTTGCATGGATGGCAACATACAGTATGTTGCTCCAAAACCTGTATGTACCTTTCAGCATTAATGGTGCCTTCACAGATGTGTAAGTTACCCATGCCTTGGGCACTAATACACCCCCATACCATCACAGATGCTGGCTTTTGAACTTTGCACCTATAACAGTCCGGATGGTTCTTTTCCTCTTTGGTCCAGAGGACACGATGACCACAGTTTCCAAAAACAATTGTAAATGTGGACTGGTCAGACCACAGAACACTTTTCCACTTTGCATCAGTCCATCTTAGATGAGCTCGGGCCCAGTGAAGCCGGCGGTGTTTCTGGGTGTTGTTGATAAATGGCTTTGGCTTTGCATAGTAGAGTTTTAACTTGCACTTACAGATGTAGACGAACTGTAGTTACTGACAGTGGTGTTCTGAAGTGTTCCTGAGCCCATGTGGTGATATCCTTTCCACAGTGATGCCAGTTTTTGATGCAGTACCGCCTGAGGGATCAAAAGTCACGGGCATTCAATGTTGGTTTTGGGCCTTGCTGCTTACGTGCAGTAATTTCTCCAGACTCTCTGAACCTTTTGATGATATTACGGACCGTAGATGATGAAATCCCTAAATTCCTTGCAATAGCTGGTTGAGAAATGTTGTTCTTAAACTGTTGGACAATTTGCTCACGCATTTGTTCACAAAGTGGTGACCCTCGCCCCATCCTTGTTTGTGAATGACTGAGCATTTCAGGGAAGCTGCTTTTATACCCAATCATGGCACCCACCTGTTCCCAATTAGCCTGTTCACCTGTGGGATGTTCCAAATAAGTGTTTGATGAGCATTCCTCAACTTTCTCAGTCTTTTTTAGCTTCTCTGATCTCCTCAGGCAGGTCGTTTCATAATCAGGGGCTCTGACAGAGAAAGCTAAGTCCCCTTTTGCGGTCAGGTTTGACGTGGAATGGTTGGTAATGTAACCAGAGGACCCAGGAAGTCAGTGATGTAATCACGGGCTGGTCCTAATTACCTTAAAAGTTATAATTAAATTTTTTAGATCAATTCTAAAATGGACTGGGAGCCAGTAAAGTGGCTTTAAGACAGATGTGACATGACAGGCCTATGATTCTTAATCACTGGAACGCTCACTGTTAGTCAAATATCAGATAACTGCTTCAAATGGAGGATGAAATTGGTTGTTAAAAGTTTAGTACTCTTCCAATTTGCATGGAGATTCTTTAGGGGGTTTGTTCTTTTCCAGGATGAATCAAAATGACAAATATATTTTTATGGAATTTCTACATCGGATATTATTTACCCTTTAACCCCAAATTTATTAAAAAAATTTCACAACACTGTTTGTTTCAGTCAAAGTTTTAGGAAACAGAAATAACTGCAAAAAAAAAAACTGAAAGAATTTATGTTTTGTTTTTGAGTGATTTAAAAGTTAGAAAAGCAAAATGCTACTATTATTACCAACATTATTATTTAAAAACAATTAACCATCTTCAAAAATGATTTTTTATATCTATATATCAATGTATGTATGTATATATCAATATAATCTGTTACTCATAAACAATATTTGTTTTTTTTCAAACTCAAAATCCTCTCTTTTAAGTTATTTAAATTTTTTTGATTAGATCGATTATGTACTAAAATTTCAGCCTTTGTTAGCCAAAAGTAATTTTGCCTCGACAACATATGAACTTAAGTGCCATCCCATTCCTAATCCATAGGGTTCAATCTGACGTGGGTCCACCCTTTGCAGCTGTAACAGCTTCAGCTCTTCTGTGAAGGCTGTCCACAAGGTTTAGGAGTGTTTATGAGAATTTTTGACCATTCTTCCAGAAGAGCATTTGTGAGCTCACACACTGATGTTGGATGAGAAGGCCTGGCTCTCAGTCTCTGCTCTAATTCATCACAAAGGTGTTCTGTCGGGTTGAGGTCAGGACTCTGTGCAGGCCAGTCAAGTTGATCCACACCAGACTCTGTCCTCCATGTCTTTATGGACCTGCTTTGTGCTCTGGTGCACAGTCATGTTGGAAGAGGAAGGGGCCAGCTCCAAACTGTTCCCACAAAGTTGGAGCATGGAATTGTCCAAAATGTCTTGGTGTGCTGAAGCATTCAGAGTTCCTTTGACTGGAACTAAGGGGCCAAGCCCAGCTCCTGAAAAACACCCCCACACCATAATCCCCCCTCCACCAAACTTTACACTTGGCACAATGCAGTCCCCACAAGTATGGTTCTCCTGGCAACCTCCAAACCCAGATTGGTCCATCAGATTGTCAGATGGAGAAGCGTGATTGGTCACTCCAGAGAACGCGTCTCCACTGCTCTAGAGTCCAGTGGCGGCGTGCTTTACACCACTGCATCCACGCTTTGCATTGCACTTGGTGATGTGAGGCTTGGATGCAGCTGCTCGGCCATGGAAACCCATCCATGAAGCTCTCTGCACTGTTCTTGAGCTAATCTGAAGGCCACATGAAGTTTGGAGGTCTGTAGAGATTGACTCTGCAGAAAGTTGGCGACCTCTTCTCACTATGCGCCTCAGCATCCACTGACCCCGCTCCGTCAGTTTACGTGGCCTACCACTTGGTGGCTGAGTTGCTGTGGTTCCCAAACACTTCCACGTTCTTATAATCCAGCTGACAGTTGACTGTGGAATATTTAGGAGTGAGGAAATGTCACCACTGGATTTGTTGCTCAGGTGGCATCCTATCACAGTTCCACGCTGGAATTCACTGAGCTCCTGAGAGCGACCCATTCTTTCACTAATGTTTGTTGAAGTAGTCTGCATGACTAGGTAATGATTTTATACACCTGTGGACATGGAAGTGACTGGAACACCTGATTCTGATTATTTGGAATTATTTGGCAATATAGTGTATTTGTGTATTTTTACGTCATCACGTAACTGTTAGCTTTTAAAACCTTTAAATCCCACAGCAAGACAATTTATGTTTTTTGGTTTGTTTTTCATACATTAATTATCCCTGAATTTATTGATGACCTCTGCCAAACAGTTGAGCTGTTAGTTAAAAGGTTAATAATAGTACTGACTGCATGGGGTGATTATCAGGGATAGAGGGGCAATTGCTTGTTATTGGTCATTTGTAGGGGTGGAACGAAATGTTCCACACAACCGATTTTTTTGACGAAGGAGCATCAGCTAATTCCTCCACCTCATCTCCTCCATTTCGAAGCGAGTGTTTTGCTACGGAAGGCGAGGAGAGGAAAAAATCACCAGTGTCAGTGGTGCGCGGCGCACCTTCACATTTTTTATTTTGTGCTTTTATTTCGTGCGTCTTTGAATTTTATTTCATCATTTTTTATTCTGCAAAATTTTGTGGCACGAAATTTCGTTACACCCCTAGTCATTTGCATTGGCTCTAGAAAAGCAGCATGTAGTTCCATAAAATGGATGATTGAGCCCCCAGTTAAAGGAGTTCATCAGTTATGTTTTATTTATTTGTTTGGTATTGTTACAGAGGTTATGTTTTTGCCAGGGTCTGATTGTTTGTTCTCTGCACGTTTGATCACGCAAAAACTCGTGTTGTGCTCAAGACCACACTATCCGAGACCAAGACTTGCCTGAGACCAGAATGCACCAAAACCAAGACCAAGACTTTTGGGAGTCGAGACAAGCCGAGACCATCAAAATCAATTTTAAAAACCATGACAAGGTTGAACAGTTAAGGGGGGTGTCCATCGGTCACAATACCGGGAAGGTTGTAGTCATCACTGGAGAAATAACACATGAATTGGTGCTTTTTGTTGTTTTACCAAGTGTTCCTCCTTATTCACATTAATGAAGCTGTGGGAACAGCAGATCAATCAATCAAACTTTATTTTTTAGTACTTTTCATACAAAAAATGTAGCACAAAGTGCTTCACAGACAGATGAATTAAATGAAGGATTTATGACCCAAACCCACTCCACCCAGCCCCTGAACCCATCCACACCACAATCCATACACAGTGTTGATAAAACGCATCATAAAAAAGACAGTAATAAGCAGACAGCCGTACCCAGTACGTACTGAGGAAACACCATCTTAAAGGTTTAAAAATAAGAAAGCACTGGAGGTTAGGTTAAAGTGCAAAATTAAATATATCATAAAGTAAATAAGGGAAAAAAATAATAACAAGAAGAAGAAATGATAATAAATTGAAATGAAGTAAAAATAAAAATAGAAAAACTAGAAAGTAAAATAAGGATAGATAGAAAAGTTAAAAAATAAAATAAGATAAAATTAAATAATAATAAACATAGGCTGTAATTAGAATAAATAAAAATGCTTAAAGGTAGTTCAGGTAAAAGCTTGACTAAAAGGTAGGTTTTGAGATCAGTGCTGGTCTTGATCGGTCTTGACGGAAAATCCTGAGTCGGGCCAGTCCAAGACAAATGGCCCTCTTCCATTAGCCCTACTCTACTCTACTCGACTCTACCCAGCTCTACTCTATTCGCCTTGTGCTGCTTTTCCATTAGCCCCAGTCGCCTGCCTAACGGGCAGTTTAACCAACACATTCACGCCCTTTCAGACCCACTGAATTGTTTGGCCAAAGACATGCCAAGTATATAAATACATAAAACAGAGCACACTATCAGACTGAGCCACCAACACCAATGAGAAGTATCTGAGAGCACAGACCTCCACCAAGGTGTTTCCAACATTATTAAAAATGTGAATCTCACAATATTAACAAATCCTAAAAAAAAATCCTGGTTCCACATCCAGATTCAGGACAACACCAAAATCAAACCACTTCTCTCCTGAGCCATGGCCAACATTCCCTGAAATGTCATTCAAATCTGTTGAATAGCAATTGAGCTATTAGCAAAAACGTGAAGCACAGCCCTAAAAATCATTTTGAAGTCCTGGTTCTGCATCCAGTTTCAAATCAGCACCTTCACAGCAGGTCTCAAAGAACATATGACAATGCTCTTAAAGATTTTATTAGACACAAACTCTTCATAATTAAAGCTGTAAAAGGCTCTGGTCATCCAAAAATGTGTTTTTAATGAATCTCTGTGGTTGATTAGACCTGGGAGAGGTCAAAACTGGTGGGGGCATGGTTAGAGATTTTGATTTTGTCCTTTTAAAAGACCAGTTCAAATAAACACAAGTCAACAAGACCTCCAACAAATAAGGTCCAACAAATTTCATTGGGTTGTTGGAGCTCTCAGTCAAACAAACTCAAGCACACCCACATGTTCCTAAAAAGAGGTCCATCATAAACTCTTTCATTAACTCCTGTAGAGGGAACACGGCTGTTAAAGTACTGCTGAGTTTTTCCTTTCTAAAGGGGGGTCCACACATCAGGACTTTTTAAATCTGAAGAGATTTTATCTGTTAGATACGGAAGAGGATTAGGGCCACTGAGAAAAAAAAACTGAGTCCAATTTGAATCTGAATTTGAATATATATATATATATCTATATCTATATATATATATATTTATATATATATATATATATATATATATATATATATATATATATTTATATATATATATTTATACATGTATATATATATACACACACACATATATATACATATATATATGTTAATGTGATATATATATATATATATATATATATATAGATATATATAGATATATATATATATATGTGTGTGTGTGTGTGTGTGTATGTGTGAGCGTTGACTTCTGTGAGCCAACAACTTTATAAAAGCCTTCTGTGTTTTACTAACCTGACATGCCAGATGGACAGCTCCATATTGAAAATATTTCACTAATCCATCTGGGAGGAGCCCTGTGAAAATGTTTTCAGGGGCAAAACCTTCAAAAACAACAGCAGCTTGTGATTGGACGATTGTTTGGCTCATCACACTCATTGCAGACCAATCCACTTCAAGCAGCGCTGTTATGACGTAGCATATGTAGTGGCTAAACGTAGCTAGGGCTTATGGCTGGCGAGGGGAAACAACAGTAAATGGCCGTTAGCTACTAACTGTTGACAGCGGCTAACTGTTGTTAGCTGCTACGGCTAACGGTTGCTAGCCGATAGCCAAACTACCTTGAGACAATCGTTTCACATTAAATTATACAACACAGATGTAACATTTAACACTTATATGTGACATGAGCCTCGCCAAAACAATCCCTATGAAGTAAGCTTATGAGAGCATATTTTGCCAAGTATCACTGAGTAATCAAGATAGCTAACCGACATTAGCCTCCATTATTTGTACAACAGAAAGTTACTTCATTTCCCGCTAAGTTACGATGTTACGCCCGCAGCTCCTGCTGCTCCCGTTGCTCTTGCCTCTCTTCCCTGATTGGGCCGTTAAGCATTTAGCCGAGTGAAACCGTTAGATAATGGAGGCTGGCAAGACGGAGATGCATGATTTCAGAATCAGGCAGGTCCGTCTGCTTTGCAAGGTTAGTGTTTTACATCAAGGACTTACTTTGGTTGATAAAACCATGTGTGAATCAGAAAAGACATCTTGTTGAAACTCTGATCTGTAGCCTGTTGTACCATTTGTGGGTGAGTTCTAATGCAGTGGTGTCACGTCTACACTAAAACACGTTAAACTTTGTCCTTGGTTGGTTGCATCACAGATATGTAGTTTCATTGGAAGTTGTGACAAAGCAAAATGTCAAACAACGCTAATCAAAGTGACATCCACACCAGTTCAGACTGTTACTTCCACCAGGAGGTTATGTAATTGCATTATTTCTCTGTCAGCAACATAACTACAAAAGTAAAGGATGGATTTCAATGAAAATTTCAGGAAATGTCCAGATTGGGACAAAGAACAAATGATTAGATTTTGGGAGTGATCCTGTCATGACGATAAATGTGATTTTCGTGAATAACTACTGAACTAAAATAGATATCATTATGAATCCAATTGCTAATGGTATGTTTTCATGGTCAAGGAATCTAAATATTTAGATGAAATAAAGGTAGGACAATATTAAAGGTCAAAATCACAATATGGCTGAGGACTGCGGCGCTGGCAGAGGTCTGCTTTTCTAGTTGAAGATGTTTTGGTTTCCTCATTCTGGGAGAGCCAGAATGTAAAGCCTAAATCAACCATTAATTAATCTGGGTGGTCTCCTGAGATTTATTTGCAGTTGTTGACCTAGATGAACCTTTTAGGTGTGACTGGTGGGCCTTTCCTGGGCTTTTTGGGTCTCTTGTTGTTTGGTCTTTTGTTCTGTGGTGTGGTTCTTGTTTAGACTGTTCATAAAATATATTGGAGATGGCTTCTGAGACACCTCCCTGAAACAGTCGGTCTTCTCTGGATACGCTGAAGACGTCGTGGTCATCAGAATAATGTCCTTGGCCTTTATGATGTAGTTGAATGATGTAATTTTTATGGTGCTGGTGCTTATGTTGGATAATCTTGCAGTAGGCTAATAGCTGGAGTTGACCTCTGTTAAATAACATTAATCATCATGCAACAAAAAGTCAACCATGATTACGGGGAACCTAAAGATGACAGCCTTGATCTAGAGCAAGAATAAAACAACCATAAAGACCGAGCCGGCCGTACCAAACGCGTCGCCCTTAGTGAGATTTATATGGCTCCCCCCTTCATCTGTGCTTTGAAAACAAAAGACATTGAAGAGTGTTGTTTTACAATTGTCTTAAATCGCAACTGAATATTGGGTAAAAATATCGCAATTAGATAATTTTCTCAAATTGTTCAGCCCTGTAACTAACAGTGGTGTAAAAAGTCCTTGAAACCCATACTTGAGTAAAAGTAAAGATACCTTATAGAAAATATACTCAACTAAAAGTGAAAGTCACTCATTAAAAAATCACTTAAGTAAAAGTCTTAAAGTAGCGCCTATTAAATGTACTTAAGTATTAAAAGTAAAAGTACAAACAAAGAGAACAGGTACAAATAGTTGTTGCTCTCCCAAGCTTTATTAAGTTTAACTCTTCCTCCCTCCCTCAGCTCCCTTCACCTCTTACTCCCTCTCTCCATTCCTCCCTTACGTAAAGTCCACAAACTTGCGGTTCATCTATAACAGAAGTTGATTTTCAAAATTGCATGAGTTCAGTCGTGCTCTTGGCGGGCTGAATACAAGTCCTGCAATGCCAAACAGTCATTCACAGGCTGCAGAGGCAGGCAGTGGTGTGTTCAGCTTCGTGCAAGAGCACGAACAGTCCGTACGGTCCTCTTAAAAATAAAATGTGAAAATAAGTTTAATTTATATTCACATTTTATTATGTAGCGAGTAACTACGTTGACAATTTGAATGTAACGAAGTAAAAGTATCATTTTTTAATTTTTAATGTAGTGAAGTAAAAGTAAAAGTTGCAAAAAACATATAAACTCAAGTAAAGTATAGATACTCCCAAAACATACTTAAGTACTGTAACTAAGTACTATTACTTCGTTCCTTTACACCACTGGTAACTAATTACTTTGAAATGACAGTAACAAGTAATAAATAATACATTACATTTTTAAAGTAACTTGCCCAACTGTGCCTGTAAATAAGTGAATAAATAACACTAATAGTAATGAATTATGAATACAACAATCACCACAATAAATCCAAATAAAAACACATGTTGGACACAATAACTGTATACATTAGCAACATCGCTCTATGCAATAACTATAAGACTTATTTTGTACTTTCATTTGAGGTAATAGTAATTAGTAGTTTTAATATATTATATTGTGGATAATTTTTTTCTGATTTTGGGACACCCTCTGGCGTTTGCCTATATTGCCTAATGGGCCAGCTGGCTCTGCATGCTCAGACCAAATGATGAGTTTTGTCCTTCTGTCCACAAATAAACGGCGATTTAGATCACTGGAAACACAGTTTGTAAACCAAGGCCAAGGTAAAGATTTTTGAAAACACTGTTTGACAGGAAAACATCACACTCTGCACCGACCTCTCCTCAGGGTGATGGTACTCCATGAGACTTTTTCACTGCCGTTAACGTGTTGCAGAAGACATTCTTTGCCTGTTTAAAACAGTTGGTAGTTGGATTATTTACAGGCCAAACAGACTTTCAGTCGCACTGTGATGCTGGATAAAAACACTCGATACAAATGCTGATTATTTTGATATCATTCTAGATAAGATCACCAGAAAAATCTTTAATTTAAGATGCTATGAGGACTTTCTAAGCAATTACAAAAAAGTCTCACTTTTAGATATCTGCCTGATCAAAATACACACTTTAAGATGAGTTTTATAGCATCAAAATAGGTTATCTATAAATGCTATTCCTTAGCTTCACGGTCGGGTCGGCAGGGCTGGACTGGCCTGGATACTCAACTTCAGGAACAAGACAATTAAAACTAGAGCAAATTTATATTATTCAGACACGTCTTAGAGCACCGGGCTGTAAGTAGCCATATATAGCCGGCTACAAAACTAAAATACTAAGTTTTCCAAAAATTGCTTGTTGTCACACATCAAAAACTACCGCTACGTAACTAGAAAGAAATACATTACCTTGTTACTTTGCATCCTGTAAGTTGTTGAAAAAAGAAGTTGTAAAGCAATGCAGAGTTCTGAGGAAGGTCTGAGCTGCATTCATTAGCATCACAACAAATACATGCTTTGGATTGGGTCATGTCTTACAACAGTCGTCGCACGTGCTCATGGGTAGCAGAGTCTTTATGTCGCTGGAAATAGATTCTCCTCATAGCACCTTTAAATATAAACAAAAAAAAAATACACAACGGACCTGCTATCGCCAGTTGACATGGCTAAAGGTTAAACCGTAACACCTGCATAGTGGTGGGAATTGATAAGACAATAAAGCAATTTTTAAACTTTCAAAAACAAGGTGCAAAATTTTCACATATTTACAGCTTAAATCAGCCGTTAACAGTTCATTATGAAATTTTGTGCAGATGGGGATATTTTAGAAAGAGATTCAGGAAATCATGGATGGAAAAGCATATCAGATCTTTGAAACCTTTGGTTTAGTAACAGGATATTTCAGAGAAATTCCACATATGAAGTAGTAAATCCAACATGAGGAGGATTAACTGAGCACCCCTCTTTTAAACACAGAGAGCAGGGCCCACATGTCCACACACATTATGTGTAATGTTTTTATTCCCAACAATAGTTTTTTACCACAAATTGTTACATGAGGACAGTAATTGCTAGCATCTGTAATAGTTTATTTTCTGTGTCAGAGTTGACTCCATGCAGGTCAAAGTTTAGCAAAATTGTTTGTCCATTTGTTTGTTTGTTAGCAAGACACAAAAACTGCCAGATGGATTTTGCTGACTTTTTCATGAGATGTTGGTATTGTCCAAACTTACACATGATTAGATGTTGGTGGTGATATATTTATATGTATTTGTCTGGATGCAACAAATAAAACAAAATTTAAAACAATCCTATAAGTTAACACAAATTTTATCTCTGCCATTTTTTATGGATTTGCATGAAAATTTTACAGGATAAAGTGAGGTCCATGTTTCTGTCATCAAGGTAAATTTCATCATAATTTGAATTACTGACATGGATCCCATCCAGATTGACCTCACAAAAAAAAACACTGAACTTTGTAATGGGAAATCCCATTGACAGTATTCAATAATTCATAAAAATCACAACAGTAAGTAATGTTCCCAAAACTTAGAGTGTTTATATAGCGGGGCTAATCAATTAGAAATTCAGTCGGGCCAGATATTCAGATTTAGGACATGAACTGGGCCGGACATTTTTGGCAGACAGTGAGCAAATGTAACCACTTAAAAGAAACACAAATAGATTTAAAAAAAAAACATACTGGATGTTTATTAATTTATTGCCACATCCAAAAGGGCATAAACTCAAAAAAGAGCAGTGCTTAAACTAACCTTCTGCTGAAATAATGTTTTTTTTTTTTTTAATTTAACACTTCAAACAGATACCTTTACGTTTTGACAGCTAAATACAAACACATATTCAGGTGCGTATGAACATAAAAAATAGTGCAGATTAAAAACACCCTCTTTTGGTCACATTTCAAAGTGCATTAAAACTAACTTGTTTAACAGCAGGCTTTCAGATAGTGTTGCATTCAATGTCTGTAATAGTGTTGGAATTTTTGTAAGACTTTGTCAGTGTTTTAAAAGTTTTTTCTGTTTTTCTCACTGGACTTAAGTCCCAATCACATTGATTTCAGGCCACTCTGGGGTTGCTTCTGGGCCACATGTGACCCTCGGGCAGCTAATTAAGTAGGGCTGTCATACAGAATAATAACCTCCATGCTAAGTTTGAACCGGATTTTGGCACTATTCTTGATCAGGTGATCAAAAATTGTATTTTTTACAGGGGTTGTGGAAAAAGCTACTGCCAGAATTGAGCTGCTTGCGGAGGTCTGTGCTCTCTGAGTGCTTTTCTAGTTACTTTTGTATTCATCAAATGTGATTTATTAGCAAAACATACAACTGAATTTAAAAAATTAGAATTTATTTTAGGTTTTGTGATGGTAGCTTGTATTATTTTTTGGTTACCCAAGGTTTACAAACACCAAAATGGTCTATGAAGACAAAACTGATAAATGAACTGGAGAACAAACACAGAACACAGGTAACAGATCACTGTCTGTCTTGTGTACATTTTTGCGATTTTGTCTCCTTAGTGACATTCAGGCATGTAAAAATATCAGCCTGCATCAAGTCTAAAAATACCTGTGATAAGGTTTGGATGTTCTTCATGACATCTCTACAGCAAGGACAGGAAGGTCCTGAACTGCTGGTGGCGTTCGATGCGTGAACTTGGACCATGTGCAATAAGTCACCGTACCAGTTGTTTTAATTATGCACATTTCCATTGATGTGGTCCCCTTTTAATTATTTCCCCATTGATCTTCATTGTAACTCAACATGCAGGTCAGTGAACAAGAGCTCCTGCTGCTGGAGGCTCAGGTTCCAGGAACAGAACATCCACCGCTCACATGTGAAGCTCTTTGGTGTTTTTGGTTTTCTTAGAGCCTCCTCACTCAAGTCGTTTTTGTCTTTTTTTACAGTATCTCGTGGTCTACGCCAGGATGGACCACGGGGACAGAGGGATGGGGGTCTCCCATCTCCGCTATGAGGAGGAGGAGGGTGAGTGTTTGCATCCAGATCTATAACAGGCCAGCCCTCTGCAAATGACAACCTGCTGTGGATCATTACAGCCACTGCGTGCCCCCGTTCTTCATTACAGTCCAGCAGTGCATCAGCCGAGGCCCACACTGGCCCTCTTTTATGAAACCTGTGAACAGATTGGCACTTATCAAACTGAACCTGATCTGGATTTGGATAAATGACTGCAGCAAATCTGTCTGTGAAGAAGTAGAATCTTTATTTAATACTCACTGTGACTTTATAGACTAACAGGTCTACAGATTTGGAGCGGAGTTATGATTTTAGATGCATCACCTAAAATGTGTTTTAAATAACATACCAACTCCAAATGAGCTATCTTTTAACTCTCAGGCTGTCCTGTGTCAACATTTTCAACAGTACAGACGTGAAATTACATCACTTGCTTCAGCAGGTTCTTGGGATACTCACAGTGCAATCCCTTTTCTGATATCTATCACGGTTTGGACACAGCGAGCGTTCATTTACCCGGAAGTACCGAGTGTTATCAGCCTGCTCTATGAGACAATGCATGCGCACAATAAACACAGGTGAAATATTGTGCTTTCAGTTCTTCAGTGTGTGTGGCCCTGTAGGTGAGTGGTCAGAGCATCATACAGTTGATCCAGAGATAGCAGGTTCAAATCTGGCCAGAGGCAGATGTACTTTTCTCCTCCATCTAATAAAGATTCTTCATTACAATAGCATATTCATGTTTGTCTTTACACTCAACCTCACTTTACACGTATTACACTGACTGGCCACTTTATTAGGTACATCTACAAATATCACCATATTTAACCATGTTACAAAACATTCATTCATTTTCTGCTTTCTTTTACAACTGCAAACATTTTTACTGCACTTGTCACTACTTGCTACAGTTTCTAAGATATGACTGTTGAAGCAACATCAATTTTTGCACATTTCTTTGAAGTTAGAGCATGGTCACGTGACCTGCACACCTGAGCTCCAGTATCTATAATTTTCAGCAAACATTTTTATTGCACATTTCACACATTTTCAGCTGTGATTTACTGCTTACAACAATTCATGTCACATTTTCAGCATTCTTTGCATTACTTTTAGCAATTTCATTTCACAGTTTCAGCAGTCACACTCAGCATTTCAACGCATTTCCTGCATGGAAATGCAAATTTTCTAGTCTATAAATGCTATTCCTTAGCTTCGTGATCAGGTCAGACAGGGCTGGACTGGCCTGGATACTCAACTTCAGGAACAAGACAATTAAAACTAGAGCAAATTTATGTTATTCGGACATGTCTTAGAGCACCGGGCTGTAAGTAGCCATATATAGCCGGCTACAAAACTACAATACTAAGTTTTCCAAAAATTGCTTGTTGTCACACATCAAAAACTACCGCTATGTAACTAGAAAGAGATACATTACCTCGTCACTTTGCATCCTGTAAGTTGTTGAAAAAAGAAGTTGTAAAGCAATGCAGAGTTCTGAGGAAGGTCTGAGCTGCACTCATTAGCAACAAAACAACAAACACACGCTTTGGCTTGGGTCATGTCTTTACGACAGTCGCTGGAAATAGATTTTCCTCATAGCGCCTTTAAAATTATAGAATCCACACTGTATGAACAAAATATTCCACAGTGGAGACAGTAGTACCCCTTGAGCCCTTTTTGGCCCCACTGACTCACATTAAAACCACTTTTTTCTGTTCTACTATCATTGCAGTACTCTGTCAGTGGCAAAAACAACTGCACTCAGAAAAAAAAATCACCACTAGATTATGCCATTTTTTTCATGTTTGCAGACAGGCATTATGGGAATTTATTGAACTGATAGGATATAACAGTGACTGTAGGCCAGACGTTTACTTTAACATCGACATATCTCAGACTGATAACCCTGCACACAGTAGCTGTTTTGCATTTATCAGATGAAAAATAAGTTCATTTTTTGTGTAAAAAGGTTTCATTATGTACAGAAACTGGCACTTAGAGGGTTAAAACTCTGAGAATGCCACTCATATTGGGGACTGGAGTTAAAGATATAGTGTGTCCTAAAAATGCCTTAGGGGGGAAAGTGTGTGTTTTATAATGTTTTGTTATTGCACAGAAAGTAATCTTTCTGAATAAAAATGTTGTTGCTAGTAATTGGCATATTCCAGACCGACAGTCTGTACAAAAATCTACTTTGCTGTCATCAAATAGAAAATAAAACTTTAAAAAGTGTCATTATGTAAACAAACAGACATTTAGAGAGTTAGAATTCTGGAATAAAGTCATGTTTGCTTTACTTGATGTTAACTGGAATTATTCATGAGAGAACCATTTTTCTGATGTGTTATATTTCTAAATGTATCCAATATCACAAAAGGGCTTTTAGAGGAAACAATGGATTTTTTTTAAGGAGGACTTGAGAGTTAAATTACGCTGAGCAGCACCAGTTCTTCCTGTAATTGAATTATTGACTTTTCTTTAAAAATTAGAAAGATTTCTTTCAGGAATCAAACATTTTCTGAATTATTAAGTCTCTGCAGCAAATATTGTGGGAGAATTAAGCAAAAATAAAAAATGAAAACACTTGTAACTTGACCGAAAACTTGTGGGGGAAATGAAATTTGCTGAGTGACTCTCTGCTCGGCTTAATGGTCCAAATTGTCAGATTAAAAAGTCTAATCAGTCAAAAGTGCACTGTCTATGATCCAGTCAAACATTGTTTTCTATGCCTCTGTTTAAAGCTGGGGTGGGTAATTTGGATGAGGCTACAACAGAAGGAGCTCTACTTCCCCCTTCTCTCTGTTTGCACTCAAAGCATCGCTTCTTCACTTCCTTTCCTTTCATTCACGCTCATGAACAGCCTTTAGCCTCAGCTTTGTTATTACAGTTTAGCCACACAACACCGTGGACAAACCAAACAATCAACACAACCTGACTACATGGCAGGAGAAAATGTGCAGCTTTAAAGACCATAAGACAACACACGACGATGTCCAAACAGCTTCCATGACAAGCTGAGGCAGAATGTCTGTAGCTACTGTTGACCTCAAAAGAGCCACAAATCCATCCATAATCAACAATCGAAGCATAATTAAATATAAGGAATAACATCCACATCTCACTTATCTTCTACAGCAGCCCTATTCAATTTGCGGCCTGAGGGCTACATGCGGCCCGAAAGCAACCCTCAAGTGGCAAAGATTTCTGCCTTCTGTAATTGATTTTGTCACAAATATTTGTGCAATTTTGTGCCATCAAATAATCATATCAATCAATCAATCAATCAATCTTCATGGGAGCCTATGCATTAAAGGAAAAGTTCGGTTCCTGCAGCTTTTACATTGTTTATAGAACGAAGAACAACAATATACTCACCCAGAAGGCTTTCCTGATCCAAACAGTGCTTCGGGAGATATTTAGATCCAAAATCGAGCAGCGGACACCGATATAATGGTAGCCCGTAGGGCATGGATCGCCGCTCCAAAAAACTGCATTAATCGTCCAAAAACTCATGTTTTTCACCAATATTCCATCATGATCCGTTCCGAATGATCCGCCATTGCAGTCTGTGTCACTCCACACAGCGCTGTGTGGCTGAACTGACGAGTTTGTTTACGTGCCCTTCGCACATGTGCAGTACTCTCTGGAGCGTTGCCTTCGCTTCCTCATTTCTAAGAGCTCCTTATCTGTAAACTCTGGCTAGAAACTGTAAGGACGTCCATCATATTCAAAGTTCTCCTCCACAACATCTTCATCCGATAGATATTCGTCCATTTTGCACAAAACTGGAAGAAGAAAGTCGATTTGTAGCTGCCGGTCTTTCCCTGAAACAATGAGCCGCACTGCGCATGCGCGAAGGGCATGTAAACAAACTCGTCAGTTCAGCCACACAGCGCTGTGAGGAGTGACAAAGACTGCAATGGCGGATCATTCGGAACGGATCATGATGGAATATTGGTGAAAAACATGAGTTTTCGGATGATTAATGCAGTTTTTAGGAGCGGCGATCCATGCCTTACGGGCTACCATTATATCGGTGTCCGCTGCTCGATTTTGGATCTAAATATCTCCCGAAGCACTGTTTGGATCAGGAAAGCCTTCTGGGTGAGAATATTGTTCTTCTTCATTCTATAAACAATGTGAAAGCTGCAGGAACCGAACTTTTCCTTTAATGCCCTCTAATGGACATTGCAGTACTGCTCATGTAACCTTAACAGAACTACTACTCACAGACAGAGAAGCCATGTTGAGGCAGGACTTATGTCCATCTGACCAATAGCAATGCCGTTCACAGTTTTCAATCTGACGATCAGGTATGATGCTAGTGTTTACTCTGTATGTGTGACACCAGGACAGAGCAGCACTTAATGTTAAAAGTTTAATGAAAAAACTCCCACAGACAGATGTGCAAAGTCACATCTGTCTGTGCTGTTTCTGCTACTTTGTAGTGTCTTATTTTTCAGGAAATGAAATGAGTTGGCTCATAACTTCTCTGCAGAAATGGCAGCTAAGATAAAAAAAAAGATGTAAAAATGTGTGCTCTCGCTCTTCAAGAAAGCACAAACGTAGGCAAATCCCAAGTTTGACAAGCAACATTTATTAAAGTTACACAAGGTGAACAATAAGAAACGGGAGTTGCTTTGCGACGCGACGCCCCAAAACAACTGAAGCTCAAGTTGATGTAGGCATGCTTTATAGTGAGGGGTGAGGCTCTGGCTGTCAACCCGAAGGTTCCAGAAGGTTAATCCCCATCTCCCTTCAACAATCACATTCTTTTAATTCTTCATTACAGTGGTGTAATTTCCCTCTTATAGGCTCATATATACTACTATGGAGTCCAAACCTTATTTTGGCTATTAAGTCACAGTATTAAGTATTTCAGTCTTTATTTTATGGTTTGTGCAAAATGGCTAAATTGATCCTAGTGGCATGTCAGGGACTCTGAAATGCCCCTAGTTTAAATTGCCGGCATATCTAATTGATTATCTCTGGATTTCAGTCGTTATTGGCCGGTGACTAGTCCAGGGTGTACCCCACCTTCTGTCCGGTCACAGATGGGATGGTTTTTGTCGCTTGCAACCTCTAAAGGTATAAGCAGCACAGATAATGGATAGATGGACTGAAATAGTTAGAAAATAAACTCCATGAGGATTAAAGATTAAGGATATGCCACCAGAGGGCCTATACATTGCTGCAGATTGGGCTCAAAGTAATTAATGGAATTTTTTTGTCACCATCACTTTCTGAAAATTTGCAGGGCTGATCAGAATCACAGTGGCTAATATATTAACCATTGACATGAACCTGATGCAACCCCACTTTGAAGATACTGTCTTCCCTTTAATACTATTCCTTTAATACAGCCCCTTCAAGCAATTTCTGCTTTTATTTGTTAGTTAACTACATTGAACATTTCAAGAAACTTCTTTTTAAGTCATTGGTTTAAGGAACTTATATGGATTTTGATTAAACTGCATTAGCTTTGTGTTCTTTTGTAACCCACATTTATCGGAGTGCTCCATCTGCTCTGTGTAGTGCCTGTTCTTGTGATCACCCAGTGACTTTAATATTCCTCCCCACAGACCATCAGTCCATCTACATCGGTGTCCCGGTACCTAGAGGTTATCGACGCAAACGCAGAAGACGGCGCTCGAGTCGGGAGGCTTCTGACATGGACAGAGAAAGACACTACGGCCATCACAGACACCACGAACACGATCACTACAGAGACATCGAGGAGGGCCTGATGGATTCAAACGAGCAGAGTTTACAAGACATCCACCAAACAAGTGAGTCTGTAGTCTAGAAAAACAAAAACGAACTGAATCTGCTGTTAAACTCTCCCTGAAATATTTAGAGTCTAATCATTTTAGTTAATGTAAAGTAAAATTATCATAAATTAGAAGTATGTAGTATGAACCAAAGGTTGTGATTTTGTACTTTGCTACCTTAGCCTAGGCAATTCTTATTCTTCTTTCTGTTTTTTGGCAAGTGAGTAATTTGGCATGAAGCTCATTACTGCCACCTACTGTGCTAAAGTTTGGATCAGAGCAGCTTTTCTTAAAATATGAAAACTGTATTAGACGTGAATGTAATATGACGTTTCTTATATTAATGCCAGTGCTTTGTGATATCCCTCCCCAAACCAATAAGTTAGCTGATTTCTATTCTGGTCTCAACGAAAGGAAACAGTAGCATAGCTATGGATTGTTAGCTAATGACTAGCGCAGCTATATTAACGTCCATTAGAGAGAAATCTAAAGAGTGATTTGTTCAATTTGTCACCTAACTTACACATGATGAATATTTAACATCCATGTTACCACTCAAAAATGTTTACAGTACCATGTTTGATTTACTTTTTGCATGTAGCAGAATAAGTGCTAATGCTAACATTGCTAAGGCTGGCTGTACTCCATTCTGACCCGTTAGCGCTTTGCACTATGGGAAACAGTTTATGAGACAGACTGGTCCAGTGCATACTGCTAATTTTGCCCCAAAGTTGTGTGACTTATGGGTATTTTTTCCGTACTACACACTACATTTTTGGAAATCAGTCCATATTGCCAGTTACATTTCTTTTGTCAATTTCTGATTCAAATCAAATCAAATAGATACTTGTTTTTTTTTTCATTGAAAAATGAGTTAATGTGAGCATTGCTCACCTTTCTCCGAAAATTCAGACAATTTTAAAGTGAGAATTATAATGCTTAACAGATATACCTTATGGCCATGCTTAATTTTTAGGTATGGCAGTAACCTAATCAAAAGGCTAAACTCACAGTCATAAGAAAAAAAAAAACAACTTAAAATAAAAAAGAACTAGTAAGCACCCGTCAGGCAATATGCATACAGGTGCAGGAAAAAGAAATTCACTGAAAGAAAGGAAACAGAAAGGAAAAGTCTGTACATTTTGGTAGAGGGTAGGAACCATGCACATACCACGTATGACGGTTCTGTCCTCGTGTGGGCGGCGTGGGCTTTATTCTCGCCTGAGGCCCACGTGCTGCATGTCTTACCCTTTCTTTCCTTTCCTCATAATCCATCCACTTTAACTCCACTATCAATTGAGACCAATAAAAGAAAAAAGTCAGCAGTCTGATCAGCTCCTTTCTTGGTTGGATGGTTTCTTGTATTGTGCCATGAGCATCAGTGTGTCTGTTATATTCTCCTGTTTTTAGCCTTAAGCTGAACTCAGTCAGATAGACACCACATCACCTTCACTGGATGTGTAATGAGCTTTTTTAATGAGCTACATTTAGAATGACAAATCCATATTTCCTGTTATTTTGATGAGAGTGATCTGGATCAGTGTTGTACAGTCATGGATGAACACCTGGGAAAACAGTTCAAAACTGTCGTGGCGAAGCACTGCTGGAAGCCTAATGCAGTATTAAGACAAACCGTATTAGCGTGGCATGTACAGAGCTCATTCGGACTGATTGTGGCTCAATCCGGAAAGCTTTCTGAGGATGACTGACAAAGACGTATCTGATTGTTCCCCTGCTGGGTCCCGTTCAAGGCGATGCAAGCGACTGGGCTCAATCTGGGCTTATGTGACTTAAACTGGGCTTGAACTGGGCTGACGTCGTGTCAGCGGGATGGAAATTCATGGAATTCTCGTTGTATCTTTGTATTGACCTCACTGAAGCGAATAATACCCCCAAAGTGATATAGAAGTGGTAGTAAGTGTGTTTCCATCGCCCTTGGATATGCGCAAAATATAAAAAGTGCACTAAAAAACTGGTAATGGAAACTCCTGAATTTACAAAAAGCACTAAAATATCGTTAAAAAGTTTTTACGCTTTCATGAGGTGGTTTTTCAGATGTTTCGTTATTCAAATATATCGAAAAAGCGCATTGGAAACACTTTTTCCGCAGTTATACGTCACAGGACATGATGTACCTGGTTACATGATCACTTCTCTCGGAGTAAACATGGCGCAGTACGTTTGGACAGAGGAGGAGACCGAGACTTTTCTTGTCATTATTCTGGAGAAAAACACAACTGCCATACTAGGGCATGTCCGATTTATTGGCCGGCCGATTTAATCGGCCGATTATAGCGCTTTTGAAAGTATTCAACAGCCAGAGTTTTGCCGATGTTACGCCGATATATTCTTAAATTCTCATAAAACAGTAAACGCTGTTTAGTGTCCAAGCCGCACAGAATGATGACGCGGAAGACGACTGCGACGCGCGTTGGTGGTGGCTCTTGTTAGCTCTCTGCTGATGCTGTGTGTGTGGATGACTCGCCTACACTCACACGGAGTTGCTCTTTTAAGCCTGAAAGTCCGACAAGTCCAACATGACGAGCGACTTTCAGCGGTGCTGCATGCACAAAGTTCCGCTGCTGCTGGACACAGAGAGATCACCAGTCTCTCTGCTAGTTCGGCTACCAAAGCAGCTTCACAGACAGACCGGGCACCGCCGAACAGTTTTCTGACCGACGCCACCTCTGTCGTTGTCAATACTGATGAATTGGACCTTCTGATGACAGGGGATCAGTTTAGCCGTGACTGTTTTATTGTGATTATGACAAAAATCTGGCTTTATCCATTTGTTCCCGACACGGCAGCTAAGCTAACTAGCTAGCGAGCTATCTGTGCTAGCGTTAGCTAGCTGACGTCACAGACATCATAAGCAGACTCATCTAAAGGGAGACTTTGACGTGGCTGGGGACTTTAATCAGGCTGTTTAAATAAGTTTGTGAAATATGTGCAGTGTCCCACAAAATATTTTGATTTCCTCACGCACATTATCTCATGTTGATAATGAAAAAGTGGTTTTACCTGAACTAAAACCTGCTTCTGATGCACTAATGAGGACTAAAAGGCAGATGTGACGAATAGTCCATGAACAATCTACATATAAATTTACATTTTTAAAAAGGTAATTTGTTTTATTTTGCAGGAGTTGCATCAGTTTAACACTCTCTTTTATATTGTACCTGAAAGCTGCAGAGAAGGAAAAGTTGCCTATGAAAAGAATGTTACCTTAAGTGTTTTTGTTTCTTTCCTGTTTACAACTTTTTAAAAAGTTTTTCTATCTTTACTGTAATCTTCCTCTAATTTTCATCAACAAGAAGTACAAGATACAGAATGACTCTTTTTTTTAGGTAAAGTATAACAAATACTAAAGGACAAAGTATTGTGTGTATACATAAATACACATACATATATATATATATATATACACATACATATATATATATATTTATATATATATATATACATACATACATACACACATATATATATATATATAAACACACACACACACACACATATATATATATATATATATATATATATATATATATATATATGTATATGTATATATACATATCGGCCGATTAATCAGTATTTTTTTCTGACAAATATCGGTATTGGCATCAGCCTCAAAAAATCCATATCGGTCGGGCCCTACTAGACAGCAAACAACAGAGGAATGCAGAGTGTTATAAGGAGATAGAAACGGAAATAAAGGAGAAAGGGTTCGACAAGCATTGGCGTCCATCTTCCTAAAGTGAGAACTCACGGGATGATATTTCACATGAGTCACAACGCTCCTGCCTCGAACAACCTTCAATGGAAACACGTTTAATGCGCAAATATACTTTGTCAAAATTTTAGGAATATCGCTTTTATTTAGCGAAAAACTGTAATGGAAACCCAGCTAATGACGGTGTATTTACGGGGTGTGCCCGGGGCAGAGACAGTCATCTCTTACTTTATAATACCAATCAAACCAGTCGTGCCAATCGTGTACAGTTGTGCACAATCTCCATGAGAAATGGGAATGAGTGACTGGGGCATAACTCTGAAAGGCACAGACAGGAGATGTAATTAAACTGTTCCTGTGTTGTCTTTAACAAACTGCTGTGAAGGTACAGTACAATATCAGCTGAAAGAAGGCAAATGTCGCTCTCTGCCTTTTATTTTTCTGTCTGATGTGGCTGAAATATGGGCAGGCAAGCCTCCTATTCTCAGTTCAGTTGAGTTCAGTTCAGACAACTTTATTATCCTGCAAGGGGAAATTCATTTGTAGCTTTCCAGTGTACATTCATGCAATAGTCAATCAACAATATAAATAAATGATCAATCAGTGTGTCAGGAAAACATGTTAGCATAGGACAGAGGGAGATGTCCAAAAATTATAAGTAGTATACAAATTGTAGAGCAACACAAAACAAAATGTAATGAAAGATAAAAGCAAGTAAGGTAAAAAAAAAACAAACAAACAAACAGGACAATGTTAAAACTGTAAAAAACAGTTGTAAAAAATAAGGTTTTAAGTGTGATAGAAGATGCAGCTCAAATGGCAGTCTGAATTTTTAACATCCTCAATCAACTGTTAAACAAGGCTGCTTTTGGGATGCTGTGTAACACGTAACAATAGACTGCAATTTATAAAATCTTTTTGACATATATTCAAATGTATAAACTACAAAGCCAAAATATTTAAAGTCTGAGCCGATAAACATGTTTAATTTTTTTTTTTTTTAAGTGTTCACTCATTTTGAATTTGATGCCTGCAACATGTTTCAAAAAACCTGGATCAGGGGCATGTTTACTGCTGTGATACTACACCTTTCCTTTTACAACAGTCAGTTGGTGTTTGTGAACTGAGACCATTTGTTGCAGCTTTGTTGGTAGAGTTTCATTCTTTCATTCGAGTCCCATTCTTGTTTGAGTTATGATTTTAGCTGCTCAATAGTCTGGAGTTTTTATACACATTCTCAACTGAAGACAGGTTTGGACTGTACCTGAACTCTTTTACTACGAAGTCACGTTGTTGAAACAGATGCAAATGTGTCTTAGCATTGTCTTGCTAAAATAAACAGGGAGGTGCCTGAAAAGAGCGTCACATGCATGGCAGCATGCGTTGCTCAGAAACCTGTATGGTGCCCTCACAGATGAGCAAGCTACCCATGCCATGGGCACTAACACACCCCCATACCATCACATATGCTGGCTTTTTTTTTCCATCACCAGCCCTCCCTGTAGGCTACTCCATCAAATCAAACTTTATTTAACCCCTGATGTGAGCTGAAGGGGAGGCCCGTGTTACACCACAGTGTGAAAGAAGGGGAAATAGTGACAGATAGGACAAGACAAGACAAACGGGGAGGAGGACAAACAGGTAGTGTTATTAATTTGAGATAACAGACCAAGTTCTGTGCTGATCTAAGTCCTTACAGGAAGTAAAGGCTGTCAGAAACCAGGGGCACCAGAGATGTGGGGTCAGGGATGCTGGGATGGTCCTTTTCCCCTTCAGCCTGAAGGACATGATGTCCATGATTTCCAAAAACAGTCTGCAACATCGACTCGTCAGACCACAGCACTCAAAGTTCAACATTAAGCTGTTGAACTGTTTATCTTGTCAACGCACTTCACACCATCACGAGAAAACTACCTGAGAGGATCAAAAAGCAACTTCTCTTTACTTTAATAAGTTACTCTTACATTGTTATTGTTTCAGAAATTGTAATGCTGTACTTTACTGATCATTCAAATGAAATCACAACAATGCTTCACCACTAACTAAGTAACTCTCCAACACTGATCACGTCTGTTAGATTAGCCGGTCGTGTTTTCTTTGGTTATGTCAGATTGATTTCTTTTTCTCTTTCCATTCAGAAAAACCAACATACATCCTTCAAATCCATGGTTAGCTGCTGTCAATACGACACTTCAATACCATCGACTCACGCCCTGCACATGCTGCACAGCTCGCTCTATATGTTGACAGCTCAATCAGCAGCTTACTACTTGTAACCTCACAGCCTCATTCATGAACATGTGTGTAGGTCCAACCTCCGTACAGCAGCGACAGGGGTCGTTCAGTGATTGAATACCTATAACCCTGAACCCATGTGTGATCAGGATGTGAGCTCCAACAGCCAACAGCTGTTTGTTGGAAAGAGGTGACAGGAAACGTATATTGAAGATTTACATTTGTATGTCAGTTTGACTTCACCTCTGAGCAAAGGAAATGGGCGAATGGGAAATGCTCTTCGTCCTCACTTTTCCTGAGAGAGCATAAACCTTTACCTTTGTATTCACTACAGATAAATGTCTTTATGGCACCAACTACAGCATGTTTAGGCTCAAACCAAGCAAAGATTAATCATTACTAGTGTTGTGCTACTCGAGACTGGTCTCGGTCTCTAGACCACATTTTAAAGGTCTTGGTCTTGTCTTGGACTTGAGAGCATTTTTTACTCGGTCTTGTCTCGGTCTCAGACTGGCAGGACTTTGGATTTTCCATCAAGTCCAATCAAGACCAGCACTGATTTGCTGTTCTTCAACTTCATTAATGTGAATAAGGAGGAACACTTGGTAAAACAACAAAAAGGACCAATTCATGTTATTACCCTCTGTGATGACTGCAGCCTTCCCAGCATTGTAACTGTGGGACACCCTAAGGCTGTCACTTTTCCTAAAAATCAAATTCGAATGGTTTTCAGACATACCGAAATAATCAAAGAGTTTTTGCCTCCTTGTTAACCTGTTGAGTGCTACGGCCCTGAGATGTTTGGCTCTCCAGCAGCGATCTGTCATTGGCAGGGTCGGCAGGAGAGAGCGTTCGCCTTAAGGTTTATAAGAAATAAAATATAGCCATAATTTCTTTAATAAGAGCTCACTCAAGGTGAGCTGCTGTAACATTAGGTTCTGCATTATGGGAACAAACTTTTCCACACTGTGAAGCTCAGTTTTGGTCTGTGTTTGTTGCCCCTCATCACACCATGCGGTGCCTAATAACATTAATGTTAAAATGAGCATGCGTGTCACTTCTGAAGTGTGAGCTGTTCACATCACAGTCTGCAGTCAGGCCACATTTACAGGTGTAATTAAAACTGCATTAATCGTCCAAAAACTCATTAGTTTCACCAATATTTCATCATGGTCCGCTCGGGCTACTCCTCCACGACAGTCCGGTGTCGCTCCAGACATGTCGTGTGACTGTGCTGACCTCTGAACTGAAAAGTTTGTTTCCGGGTGCCACGCACATGCGCAGTATGGCTCATTGTTTCAGGGGGCGTCCGCCGGCTACTCAACAACTTTCTTCTTCCAGTTTTGTGCAAAATGGACGGATATCTATCGGATGAAGATGTTGTGGAGGAAAACTTTGAATATGATGGGTGTCCTTACAGTTTCCAGCCAGAGTTTACAGATGAGGAGGTCAGCACAGTCACAAAAACATGTCTGGGGCGACACAGACTGTAATGGAGGAGTAGCGTGAGCGGACCATGATGAAATATTGGTGAAACTAATGAGTTTTTGGACGATTAATGCAGTTTTAAGAGCGGCGCTAACATGCCCTATGTGCTACCATTATACGGATGTCCGCCGCTCGATTTTGGATCTAAATATCTCCTGAAGCACTGTTTGGATCAGGAAAGCCTTCTGGGTGAGTATATTGTTCTTCTTCATTCTTTAAACAATGTGAAAGCTGTAGAAACCAAACTTATCCTTTAAGGGCTGCAGTGTGAACATAGCCTTATCTGATCCCGAGGTCAGTCGGGCTTTCTGTGTGGAGTTTGCATGTTCTCCCACAGACTAAAAACATGCTCATTGGGTTGATTGCTGGCTCAAAAAAAAGCTTTTAGGTAGGAGTGTGAGCATGAATGGTTGTCTGTCTCTCTATGTGATTGGCTGACAGATGGTTCAGGGTGTACCCTACGTCTTGCCTAATGTCAGCTGGATAAGCTCCAGCCTCCCCTCGATCCAGAAAGGCATAGATAATGGACGGATTATTGTGTGTGAAAGCATCAGTTGCCACAATTAGGCAATCTGGCAACAAGAAAAAACTAATGTGACTCTGATGGCAGCCACAGTTGCCAGTTCCTACAAGAGAATTTGTTGCAGAGGTAAAAAGCAAATAGAGATAACTCAAGAGGGAAATGAAGAAATATGAGGTGGAATTAATAAGACAAAAAATGACAATGGAAAATGAGAAACTACAGACTAAAAAGTTTCTTAAATAATATAGTGGGGAAGCACAAAGGCTGGAGCGAGACTGCCCACATTTTTTGTTACAAACTGGTTTATTAGTTTATTTGAAAAACTAGAAAAAGCTCCCACATTATGGAAAATAAGTCAAACACAGAAAGAAGACAATGATGAGAGATTGGTTGATTGTATTTTAGAAGTCCATGCTGAGATGTGTAGAAAAGAAAAGACTGATTGGTGCTCAGAAAACATTCAACTCTATCACAGAGATAAATCTCAGGTGCAACATTTTGTGCTTTCAGAGTGCAGTCATTCAGCCTGTTTTGATAGTTTCCTTTTGTCAAGTTAACCTGCAGGTAAACTAAACCCACCAAGGATATGAAGTTAAGAACCATGTCATTTTATCTCCTTTCCTTTTAGATCAGTGTTGATGGTCCTGTGGCTTTTAAGGACTCTTTGAAAAAAGTTCCAGTCCCGTAATTGCATCTTTTTTTTCTCCATCATTCAAGTGTCTCCGGCAGCCGAGCGCCTTCGTTACATCCTGAGTGAAGATGATGACATGCCCACGCCAACCCTCTTCACAGAGATGGACACTCTACAGCGAGAAGGAGACGAGCTGGAGTGGAAGGAGTCCGCCAGGTCAGTAAGAAAATCAGACATGAAAAAAGAAGAAGAATCAACTCAGCCAGCTCCAGCAAACTGCAAAATAAGAGATGTTTGGCAGTTACGTTACATAGTACTGCAGTATTATGCTGGATACTGCATTGGACTGTAGTATGTAGACCGCAGTTTCAAAAGTGGCTGCTGTTTTTCATGATTATCTTCTGCTAACTGCTTTGCAAATCATGCTAAAGTAGTTTGGAATTAACCTGGCACTCCACATTGACCAGTTCAATGTAGTTCAATGGTCCATCGGGTCAACAGCCCATAGAAAGTGTTGGAGAATGGGCAGAGCCTCTCAAATGCATATGTAGCAGGTGATTGGACGAGTACAGGTACAAAATGCTTTCAGTTCTGGTTGTTTTTCATTTTATTAAGAAATGTTCCAGATGTTATAGAATTATATCTCAAGCTGTTAGCATCTACGCTAATCTTTGTACCAGCAGTCATGCTGCTTTAAACAGACAAAGGCTGTGTCCGAAATGGCATACTAACGCAGTACTCATACTAAGTGTGACGTCAAAAATGAGTATGTAGTGCGTTCACATTAGATAGTATGAAAAGATTGAGTGTGCGTGGAATACCTGGATGTATACTATATCGGAAGACATTTTAAATACGCGAGGTGGGTGTACTGGTCACACTCAAACGTCCCATAATGTATTGCGATACGTAGGTACGTATTAATCAAGTGCCGGAGGCGACGGACGGATAGTTTTCGGTGTCTGCAGGCAGTCAATACTTTATTGTATTTGGGAAGTTACTGATTATTATAATATTAATATCATAAATGTTAAATCGTCTTGAGACCGGCATTCAGCTAAAAATTAGCCACTAGCAAACGTCCTGTTTTCAAAATAAAATCATCTTTGATTATCTCCTTTTAGTTCTTTAATGCTTTTGTAAATTGGGCTCTTGTTCTGGAGCCGACCGGAAGTTTCTTCGATAGCATAACGGCGCGCATAACGGAATGTCTGAAATGCCATAATGAAATTTGTATCTGTACGTTTTATGGCTCAAATGACCACATTTTGGTATTCTACGTGGTGACTTTCTCACCTGAAATGGTCTCTGAACTTTCAAATGTGGTGAATCAACAGAGATATTTGATAGACTGGTGTGCTTCTGATTTTTGTCGTCGGAGGTTTGAAATGCATCATGGGAAACTTAGTAGTATACTACAGTGTGAACGGTTGGCACTCTAATCATACTTAAAGTATGTAGTATACAGTATATACACATGAGTTTGTAGTATGTAGTACGTTAGTATGCCAATTTCTGGCACAGCCTTAATCTTTGTATAGTGGAGTTTAGGAAGATGGATCACAGAGACTGAATCAGGCTGCACAGCTGCACTGCTGGTTAGTATGCAGTGTGACTGCTGGTTATTGCACTATGTTTGACCTGGCTCAACCGATATCTGTTTATGGTCTTGGAACTTAAGTAACAAGCTCAGCTAGTTCTACAATTACTTATTATAGTTCAACTACAGTGACAATTTATTTTTGTTGGTAGCGTCCATGGATGCACAGGTTGGATAACTCATACAAGTATTATAAGCACAAGTGGTTGTTTTTGTGTCTGTTCATGGATAGGTGGGTTACATGTGTATCTATCTTCCTTTTTCTTTTCCTTTAATTATTGGTTTTAAATGAGTATTTTTAAAAAATTATTTATATTCTATTTTTATTATTATCATTATTGCTATTATTTTATCATTATTATTGTTATTGTTGCTGATTTTGTATTTATATTTGTTTTATATAAGTGCCCTCTCGTTCTATGTTGTTCAATGTAAAATTGGAAAAATGTGCAATGAATATATGTTAAAAAAAAAAAAAAAAAACAAGCCCAGCTGGTGGAAAATTAGCTACATTTTGGAGTTTGTTTATGATCTAAAAAACTTTTATAAATGATTAAGTTGGGTTTTTGTCATTTTCACAACTAAATCTGTGAAATGTGTTACACTTAGGTAACACTTTGTCAAGTCTAAACTTAAAATTACTTAACTATAAATTTGACAGAGTCAATGCTAATAGAGGGTTGCAAAAATAGATACTGTACTTATGCCCTTGGAATAATTTTGGAATGTTGATTATACTTAAAGATGCCATGAGGAGTTTTTAAGTAATTACAAAAGTCTCACTTTTAGATATATGCCTGATCGAAATAGACATTTTAAGATGAGTTTTATAGCAACAAAATAGGTTATCTATAAATGCTATTCCTTAGCTTTGCAGTCGGGTTGGACAGGGCTGGACTGGCCTGGATACTCAACTTCAGGAACAAGACAATTAAAACTAGAGCAAATTTATATTATTCAGACACGTCTTAGAGCACTGGGCTGTAAGTAGTGATATATAGCCGGCTACAAAACTACGATAATAAGTTTTCCAAAAATTGCTTGTTGTCACACATCAAAAACTACTTCTACGAGAGATACATTACCTCGTGGCTTTGCATCCTGTAAGTTGTTGAAAAAAGAAGTTGTAAAGCAATGCAGAGTTCTGAGGAAGGTCTGAGCTGCATTCATTAGCATCACAACAAACACACACTTTGGCTTGGGTCTTTACAACAGTCGCTGTGCGTGCTCATGGGTAGCAGAGTCTTTATGTCGCCGGAAATAGATTCTCTTCATAGCACCTTTAAGCTGTTGCCATTTCTGAACAGACAACCTCTGACCTACTTGTGCTTCACAGTGGTGCAGGGATGATTTGTTTTTGTAGGCCAATGTGGAAGTTAGGATCGGCTGCAAACCCACTTAGTGCCAAGCGTAATTTTTACTTTGTTTTGGATCATTGTTGATCATTTGCTCCGTAAATAATGCAAAATGATGATACTTACATGATCCGTTCTTCTTCTTTGTGATAATCCTCACAAATAAACCAACTTTTCTCAGTGTTTTCAGATAAAACATGACAGGCAGGAGTGAAAAGTTGATTTTAGTCAACTATGAAGCTACAACATGGTGGATCACATTATAAGCACCTTCAATATTTCCAATGTGAAACATTTTGCTGTAACATTTTGTCTGAGAGTTTTAGCACAGTTAAATGACCCAGTCAAGCTGGTCCTCATGGTTATGGCAACAGTGTGAAAGTAGGTGATTACTAAAATCAATCAGAAATGCTCGTCACTCCTGGACATTTTCCCATTTTTGTTAGCACTAAGTTAGCAACTGTTGTTTTTATCACACAACAACAGGCTGTGATTCATGAGCAGGCACGTCAGATGTATTTTATTATAACCCATTAAACATAAAAAAAAACCTAATGTGCAAGTGTTCACCACAAACCTTATTGGAGGAACTTGTCTTAAACCAGTATTCTGAATCCCATTTAGTATGAATGGTTGGGAACCAGGAAGTGCTAATGCTAACTCACTTCCATGTTTTTGGACTCAGTCCTGAGGTTGACTAGTGGATGCTGCACATTTTCCACATTTTGTATGTATTATGAAAAAAACAATAAGTAAATACAGTATATTCAAAGATTTTTCCAATCTAAAAGAGAGACAGAACTGATTTGAAATATTTTAAAAGCAGTAACATCCTGTCTCACAATCATTAGATATGTTTGGAGGAGGTAAAGTAATTAGGCTTTAGTAGATATAAGTTCACAAAATGTCTTCATCTTCTTTCTTCTCTTGTTTCTTTTGTCTTCAGATGGGTGAAGTTTGAGGAGAAGGTTGAAGAGGGAGGAGAGAGGTGGAGTAAACCCCACGTGTCCACTTTGTCCCTGCATAGTCTTTTTGAGTTGAGGACATGTCTCCAGACAGGAACAGTGCTGCTGGACCTGGAGGGATACTCGCTGCCTCAAATCATCGGTGAGATTAGATTTTTTTGTGTTTTTGGTTTCTTAGTGTGTGTATGAGTATTCAGTAATTATCGCTGATAGCTTTATTACTGCCGCCCAAGAGTTTATGTTTTTGGCCCCATTTATTTGTTTGTTTGCAAAACTACACAAAAACTACTGGACAGATTTTTCTGAAATTTTTCAGCATATGTTGGAAAAGCCCGACTCAATAATGAATCGATTTTGGTGGTGGTACGCATATTTATTTGGAAACAAAACATTTTAAATTTTGAATTAAAAAAAATCATATTTCTGACATCACTTTATGGATTCGCTTTAAAATCTACAGGATAATACATATAATATATCTCTATTATCAAGGTAAATGTCATATGGGTTTGATCCAGATTGACATCCCAAAAAAACATTGAAGTTTACAGTGAGTAATCAGATTAAAGCTGTGGTCTACGATTTGAAATCGCAGCCTGCCCCCTCTTCCCTCACCTCTCCCCTCCGTGTTCCAAGATCCCGCCCCCAGCTCGTGTAGCCTTGCCTCGGACGAGCTACGAGCGACCAGCATAATATATCAGCAGCAAACTCAATCAAAAACAGCTCAGCTCAACTGAAAGTATCAAACACGACAGACATCCCCCTTGTAACACACAGCAGTAGCCATTTCAATTGGACCGGCGGCAATGCGGGTCTGGCGCCGCCAGAGCGGAGCCGATTGTGGGGGAGGATTTATCTTTCTCGGCCTGTCCTTCCCAGCTCAGCTTACAGTGCTAACTATTAGCGGCTAACAGGCTAACCCGCTCTGCTACAAGTCATTAGCCAGGACAGGCACAGACTAACCAGAGTTATTCAGCAGACATCTCTCACTGTAGTAAACAAAGCCATTACCTGATCAACCAGGGGGGAAACAGCCGATGCTGAAGGTCTGACGGCCAACTGTGGCCATTCGTTAGCCGTTAGCCCGCTAACAGGCCTCAACCCGCAGGCAGAGCTCCGTTGGGCCCCACGGGAGAGGGAAGCGGCTTCCCGGTTTTGGCGCTAGGCTTTTCCGGCTAGTTCGGTAGCTAACGCTGCTAGCTGCTCACCGGAGGTAGAAGGGAGGAGGCGGGACCATGGGCAAGACGCTGCGTAGTGAGGGAGACGAGGATTGGATGGACTCACGGACCAACTGAACCTTAACAGGCTTCTAGGTTTGATTGGTCAGCTAGTATGCAGCTTTGCAGCGGATATACTGAATGGATTTTTTTCGTTCTTTTTGGTCTTTATACTGTGTAGATCGGACCATAGGACCATAACAGCCTTATAAACGGTGTTATTAAGATGTACAAAGCTTCCAAATCTTAGACCATAGCCTTAGACCTTATTATGAAAATCAAAGTTTATTTGCAAACAAAGCCTATATGACCCAATTTTCCTAGATTACCTTGCAATGCTGGAGAAACAGCTCTCCACATGCAGACCATCATTATTATTATTATTATCATTATTGTTATTATTATTATTGTTATTATTATTGCTACTGTTTTTTATCTTGATCTAAAAGCATTGAATTTATTGAGCTTAAAGCATGAGAATGTGAGACAGCTTTCTGAAAGCTGGGGTCGGTAATTTTGGAAAGCTAGCATGAACTTGAATGTAGCATCTCCTCAGGGCTCCGTCTAGCCCCTCCCACCCCTCCTCAAAAATGATATTTTAAGAAGGGATGGGTACTGAATTTGGTACTTTAAGAGATAACGACCGAATTCTGTAGGTACTACGGAGTACTGATTCACGTAAAATCAAACGGTGCCATGTTTAGGTACCTAAACGCATCCTTGTGACTGTGAGGGAGTGGAAGACGCAGGCATACTGTTGGGTAGAGTAGGTGAATTTCTATGCTGGACTTGAACACAGCATGTTGTTCATGTTAAAGAAGTTTTTGGGACAACTACAATGTTACAATACAAACAGTTGAATGTTGTTTTGATATATATCTGTCAAATTTTATGTATTGAGAAATAAATTTACATTGAAAAAATTTGAGATCTTGATATTAAACAAATTGATATTATTATCCCATAAACACACGCAAAAGTACTGAAAATTGGTACCGTTGAGTACCGATACCGATTCGGTATGGTATCGGTTCAAATGTGAAAGGTACCCATCCCTAAACACATTATGAATTGATTGCCATCCGGTCATAAAGATCATTTTAACCATTATTACAAAAAGTGTATCTAAATCAGATTACCAACCCTAGCTTTAATAAATCTAAGTAATCCCTTGGCAGTGTATATCAAATTATTTGATTTGTTATTTTATGTTTACATAGTTGTGATTCCAGAGAGGAACTTAAGCATTTCTTCTTTTTCTTTACATGACTTTCCTGATATATCAGCAGCATGCACACAAATAGTCTTTGTACTCATCAATACTCACATCTTGAAAGTGAAAGGATGAAAAAACGACTTCAGCACAGTGAATTTTAAAACATAAACTTAACTCAGATTTTCTGGTCACCTGTATCAGCCTTCATAAGTCAGATAAGCCATTCAACTTGCTCAGACAAAGAACAATGTTGAGTTAGAGCCTTAAGGCTTGTTATGAACCTTAAAGGGACACGTCACCTTTTTTTTCCCTTTTTGTGTCTTTCCTCACTCCTGAGTCCAAGCAGATACACTCAATTCTCCTGTCTGTACAAGCAGCAACAAGGAAGAGACTGGCAGAGATCACCCACCACTACTTAGCTTAACTCAAACACTGGGAGTCAATGGGTAGTGTTAGCCTGCCTCTGCCTGCAGCCATCAGATAAATCCTTCAGCATCTTTAGACGTAGTTTAGATTGACTAAAATGAGTGTTTATGTGCTTTTCTAAAGAAATACATACAAAATTCAACTCCAAAGAAATCCTCCACATCCTTTCTTAATCCTTGGTACCAATCTTCTTTTCATAAACAGAGGTGTTGCTTTGACATACAAGCATGTCTGCGGTGGTTTGCTTATGCGCCCTGCAGTTTAATTCGCAAGCATTTCTTACTAAAATTACATAAGTGCTAATCTTAGTCTAAAAAAAGACAGCATAACATAATGCGGTAAAAAAAATCACAACAACAACACAGGACTGTTTAGAGTCTATCTGGTGGTTGTAGGCAGAGGCAGCCTTAAACTACCCATTGACTCCAGTGTTTGACCTAAGCTAATTAGCTGTGGGCGAGCTCTGCCCATCTCTTTCTTGTTACTGTAAACACAGTCGAAAGAATGTCTATCTGTTCATCATGGACTCTGAACTAAGGCAGGATATGAAAACAAAAACAATGTTGGTGTATCCCTTTAAAGGCAGGGTTGGCAATCAGATTTAGAATCACCTTTTGTTATACTGGTTAAAATGGTTGTACGTCCTGATGAAATGCACTGCATGATGTACAAGAGAGCAAAAAACAGCCGCTGCTACAGCTGCTGTGAAGCAGGGAAAACACCAACCAATCACAGCGACTCAGACCAAGTTTATTAAACCAATCAAATCCCATACTGCTATTCTGCCCACCTTTCGCACGTACAATTCCCCGGCGTGCACAGACCCTGATTCAATGTGAGCTAAGAGGGATCCAAGTACGCTGGAGAATGACAGAAAAACTACCTTAAAGGAGTACTCCGACTATTTTGGACCCACGCCCTTTCCCTATCATTGACAGAGTGAGACAAGCTCAAAAATACCTTTTTTGTGTCTCTGCGTCCAGTGGCTGGCTCCCAGCTGTTAGCTCCGTAGCTTAGCTCAATGGCTGGAAGTCAATAGGAGTCAGAGCTGGACTGACAGTGGACAAAATACTCCTTGCAGTGACCAGTGGAGCAGGTGAAGTAATGGTTACAAAACATTTGAAAAAGGCGTGTTTTCTTTCCTAAATCCGCTAAAATAACGTTTTGATAAACACAGAACTGCGCATGCACCGAGCTCATGGACCGGAAGTAGGAGCGGACTGAGTACTGCATGCGCAGGTCCGTGTGTATAAAAACGTTATTTTAATGGATTTAAAAAGAAAACGTCTATTTTAAAATGTTTTATAAACATTCTGATTTACTTTAGGTGCTAATAAGCCATCCTCTGGACCATTGTAAGGTGGATTTTGTCCACTTTCCAGTCACGCTGCTACTTCCGGCGGAGCACTGCGCATTCGCAGGTCTGTGTCTATCAAAACGTTGTTTTAACGGATTTAAGAAAGAAAACGAGTTGGCTTATTAGCACCTTAAGTAAATCAGGATGGTTATAAAACATTTTAAAAGACGTGTTTTCTTTTTTAAATCCATTAAAATAACGTTTTGATACACACACGGACCTGCGCATGCGCAGTACTCAGTCCGGCTCCTACTTCCGGTCCGCGGAGCTCGGCGCATGCGCAGTTCTGTGTTTATCAAAACGTTATTTTAACGGATTTAAGAAAGAAAACACGTCTTTTAAAATGTTTTGTAACCATTTGGATTTACTTCACCTGCTAATACGCCCTCCACTGGACCACTGCAAGGAGTATTTTGTCCACTTTTGTCAGTCCGGCTCTGACTCCTATTGACTTCCAGCCATTGAGCTAAGCTACGTACGGAGCTAACAGCTGGGAGCCAGCCACTGGACGCAGAGACACAAAAAAGGTATTTTTGAGCTTGTCTCACTCTGTCAATGATAGGGAAAGGGCGTGGGTCCAAAATAGTCGGAGTACTCCTTTAACTCCGATTACTGTAAACAGCTCCTCCTGCTAAACAGAGCAAGAAAAGAAAGAAGGAGGCAGAGAAGGACGAAACAAAAAGAATTTTGACAAAGCCAGGGCAAAAAAGACCACATCGGTTTGTTAGTTCTGACTAACTTGCCATCTTTGTTTGCTTGCTTTTTCAATTTCATTGAAATTCATGCAAGTTTTCAGTGATTACCAACCCTGCCTTTAATATACTCTTGATAAATAGTATCCAATGATTAATTAAATAATTAATTAATTAATGATTTGGGGCATCTATGGCGCAGTTAGTTCGTGTGCTTGGTCAGTGATCGGAAGGTTGCAGGTTCAAGCCCTGCCACAGCCAAAGAAACTCATTTTCAACCGGGGGTGCTGAGAAAAAAAGGGGTTGGCCAGGATTGATGCCGACTGTGCAATTCCTGTATACTACAGTAGAGTAAAACACTGTCAAATTACTAGATTACAAACTGAGTTGCTTCTAAGGGACGATACACCCCACAAACACATGCACAGGTGCTAGGTCTAACGTTATGAGATGTTCTTGTGATGACCATCAACAATACATTAAAATCACCACAAAAATGCTCAGCGGCAGCATAAAAAAGACATGATGAACACATGTTCAGGCCTGACAGGATTAATGATGGCATCAAATTATACAGCCTTAGTTAAGCTGGTATTTCAATAAAATACAGCAGCTGATTAATCATGTCTATTGACTGCATGACGGCAACATAATAGTCGGCCAGTGTTCTTACCTTGTGCTGCAGCTTGCAGTCATAACGCTCCAAATGTACTTTTGCGCTCTGGGGTGGCACTAATAAGAGTTTTCATCATGGCTTGAATGTCTAACTGGGCAACCATGTCTCCATGGACATGGATCAGGGTCAGGTGCATCAGTCTCTTTTGGGACATGCTACTCCACAGCCACGTTTTAAGGCATCTGAGGGTTAAGATAATCCTCATCTCCTCATCAGCACTGAACTGAAAGCATCATTCCCTCAGCCGCCCATATGACTGCTGAGCTGTGCAGGTAGGGACATTGCTGGTGTTGCTAACTTGACTGCTTCCTTGCCGACACCTGTTGCTAGCAGGATAGCTGTGGGACTCTGAGATGCGTCTGTAGAGCCAGAGGTGCTGCTGGTATTTCCTTTGTTTCCTGTAGCTTTGTTTTTTTCTTCAGATATTTTTGGCTTTTTTATCCAGGGACTGAATTCTAAAAAAACCCTGAAATGTGCTTTTGGGCCATGTTCACGAACTTTCGAACAGACGCAGGCAGTTCCCACCACTAATGTGTCATGCTCAAAATAATCGCCTCTCAGATCTGATTCTTTGTAGTGAATCAGAAATTGGCAATAACTTTGGTTTTATGACAGAATGAATGCACCAAACTATTCAATTATAATGATTTTCATGAAAACACTAAACATAAACTATCCATCTTTACAACACTAAGGTAACATATAGGGCTTCAATGAAATTTAGATGAAGGGCCATCTGATATTTGGAGTCAAAAGAGCCAGCTCTTCTTTGGGAGTTGAGCCAAAAGAACCGGCTCTCTGAAAAAAACCTAACTTCCCGTCACTAGTTCCCACCAATATTCATGCAAGAGCTGCTAGTGTGAGCACATATCATCACCCTTTGTGAAATGCAGAATGCAGATTCATTTTATTCAGTTGAATTTCTTTTCAAGTTGTCATCAAATTGCCTTTCATGAGGAAACATAGCTTAATCAATTATCATTTTTTTAAATAAATGTGAGCTATGTAGTTTTCAATTATGGGACTTTTTGCTACATTCGCTAGGGGGTGCTGCAGCACCCTCTGCACCCCTAGGGCCCTAATTTCGTGGCGCAGCGCAGGGGGCGCACCCCGCGCAGTGTTAATTTCATCCGGAGAACCGCCGTGCGCTGCCAGTTTGACAATTTGGTAGACCGTCTGCGCAGAGATGGGTGTGACGGCGCACCATGGGGAGGTGACGGCGCACCAGGAGGAGGTGTCGGCAGTTTCATGTTGGCGCAGTGACAATTTCGTGCCAAAAACAGTGCAGAAAGTGCGCTGAAAGCTCGCCAGCTGCAACCTGGTCTAACCTCGGCGCAGGGCGAAGCGCACCCTGCGCAGCTGTAATTTGGTGACAAGCGCACATGTGCGCACGCCTCAGAGGCAGATTTCCAAAGTGTCAGGCACATTTTAATGCAATAAACAATCACAGCAATCACTATTTAATGTCCCCGTCTGAACCAGCATATACATTTGTATCTATATTAACCTTCCCGTCACATCTGATGTCGGATTAAAGCCGTTTGTCATCATGGAAACTTAACCTGACGGCAGCTGGAAGTTTGATGCACATTTTACAAGTCAACAATAAACAGCCTTTACATCTGATACTGAGTATATATCTGGCTTCTCTCATTTCATTAAATTCAAAGAAAAAAAGAGGAAAAAAGACGAAGAAAAAGGAGAGAAAATAAATGCATGTTACTCTGGATGTACCTGTTATTTCCCATATTCCTCTATTTTAGTCTTTATTTTTAATGTGATCTAAAAAAATGGAGAACATTTATGCAAGGAGGATGAGGAGGAGACACCGGCAGAGTATACAGTTTATCACTAAAGGCTCTGCTATTTGGTGATGACAAACCAGGAGTGCAGGTGGATCACAAGCATTATGAATGGATAAGCCAGCGGGTGTGAAACTGTCTCTTATTTTTTTTACTATTAATGACAAAGGAACAGATTACATCTGTCCCGGGAGCTGGCACACACGGTGACGCGCATCCTGGCCTCCGATGTGCGCCCCGCTGTACATTCTCCTGCTGAAGTGACAGTGACCGTCTCCGCTGCTGAGTCTTTCCAGCACACTGTGCCTGCTGTGGCAGGGATCATTCAGACCAATCAGACGCTGTGCCTCAGCCGCAGCGCATTTAAAGGCGAGGAGAGGCAGTCATTTGATTGTGTTAAACCCATTCACGCCTCCGTCTCCCCCTCTCTCGATATGCGCTGAGGAGGCGTGGATGCGATGGTCTGCGATGGTCTGCGCTATGAGTGCGCCTCTCTTGGCACTGCAGGAAACTTGCCAAGTGCGCTGGTCACACCCTATCCGTGCGGCGAAGGCTGGCGCAGGGCAGGTGCGCCTGCGCTTGGTCTACAAAATTAGAGCCCCTAGTCCTTGCAGCCTTGAGCCCAGCTTCGGGTGGCACATGCTGATGTGACCTTGAGCAAGACACATAACCCCATATTGCTCCCACTGCTGTGTCAGTGGTGTGTAAATGGGCATGAAAGGGCATGAATGTGTTAGAGATACTGATGGATAACTAACACAGAAACTCTGAACCATCAGTGGGTGAATGTGAGAGTGAATGGGTGTGAATGGGTAAGTGTGACCTCCTGCAGTGTAAGGCAGTTTTGAGTAGTCAAAAGACTAGAAAAGTGCTATGTAAGCTCAAGTCCATTTACCATTTACCATTAAGTCATTTAGGAGATGCATGCAGATACAAAACATCACCATAATCAATCAGTTTAAACCATCAGGTGTGATTTTTGGTTGTCTGCAACTGGAGTATAAAAACATGTAATGTCGACAAAATGCCCAATTTTTAGACTGTGTGAGAAGTGTCAGTATTATCTCTGTATGTGTCCAGGTCAGCCTGGGTCTTTGGTTGTTTGAACCTTTGGGTGTACAGCCTTGGGTGGCTCCCCATGGAATAAAAATCCTATCTTTATTTGAGAGCATGCTCTAATGTTTGAGAGCAAAGTTTCAAGTTTCCAGAGTGAAGAATTTTCGTTTTTAGACCATTTTCATCTTTGAGAGCAGACCTGCATGTCTTAAAAGCAAAACTTTGTCATTTTGTGCAAGTTTTTTCCCCTCAAAACCTTGTTTGTGTACTCGAATCTTCTAGCAAGCTTGTGGCATTAATGTGATTGGCCGAACAAATACTCACTCCCTATTGGCTGGGAGTAGTTCTGTTACGTGTGTGAGCAGAAAAATCTGAGAGGAGAAAGAAGATTTGAGTGCACAAACAAGGTTTTGAGGGAAAAAACTGACAAAGCTTTGCTCTCAAAAACATGCAGGTCTGCTCTCAAAGATGAAAAATGGTCTCAAAACAAAAACGTTTTCCTCTCAAAACTTGAAACTTTGCTGTCAAACATCAGAGCACGCTCTTGAATAAAGATGGGATTTTTATTCCATAGCTCCCAGTTCATTTTAGAATTCATTTGCATTTTTTTAATTATTATTATTGTTAAACGAATCAGCTCCACAGTAAATCTCTGACCTCTTAAATGTTTCCTTGGGGTCTGCTGATCAGCTTCATCTCATCATCAAACATCCCCCATCCTCCCTGTTTTTAACTCACGTCTTACAGCTCATTTTATTCTTTGGCTTTTAGTTCAGCATGAGAGTTGTGTGATCTCAGTCCTTTTTATGTCTTTTATGGAGGTTTAATGCAATGTCGGCAACTAACGGCATCTTCATGGTGAAAACAAATTAGACAGACTCTTTTTATCCAAAATAAACAACTTATAAACGTATATAAGGTTTAGTCACTTTCAGAAACTCTAAAATTACTTCTGCTTTGTCTCTGTTAAAAAAGATTGTGCAGACCAGCTACTCTATAAAACCTCTTAGGGCCGTGCTTCCCAAACTTTTTGCAGCCTGTACCCCTGCAGACTCTTGACCTCCAGCCATGCTCCCCAGACTCTCACACACTTAAAGCAGCTAGAAAAAGAAATGTGTCTGTAAGCCTGCAGCCACCCCACCTCCCTCATTTAACATGCATAACATACAAATAAAATCTCTTGAAGTGAATTATTTTTTACTAAATAGCAGGGCTAGGATGATACACTTTTCTCCCGATTTGATTTTTTTTACGATTTTTTAGGTGCAGATTCCATTTAAATTGTGATTATATGATATTATCCAATTTTTTGCAATCCTTAGTTAGCTTTTTTAACACCAGAGAAAAAGATGGAAAAATACACATCACATGTGAGTCTGTTTGAAGGATTTATTCAGCAATATCTTTCAACCAGCTGTTTATACTCTCTCTTCAAAAGCCTGGACTGCATTTAAAAGTGGCTTATGAACACAGTCTAAAATGAAGCATTTAAATTTGGAGAAAATCAAATTTTGAACCAAAAATTCTATCAAAAAATCCTCAAACAAAAAATCCCGATACTTAAAGGGACTGTGAGGAGTTTTTAAGTAATTACAAAAAAGTCTCACTTTTAGATATATGCCTGATGGAAATACACACTTTAAGATGAGTTTTATAGCATCAAAATAGGTTATCTATAAATGCTATTCCTTAGCTTTGCGGTCGGGTCTGACAGGGCTGGACTGGCCTGGATACTCAACTTCAGGAACAAGACAATTAAAACTAGAGCAAATTTATATTATTCAGACACGTCTTACCCCCAATTTCCACCGCACACGAAAGCACTGCGCCGCGGAGCGGAGCACCACGATCTTGCTCCGAATCTCAAAACCCACTGGAAGCGGCGCGCCGCGGAGCTCAATCCGGAGGGGGGGGGGCTGATCCCCGGAGAGCCACGGCTCTCATGAGAATAGCGATGTCACACGCTCATAAAACATGTTATAGACTGAGAAAAGAAATAAACAACACCTCACTTCACTTCTCTAAGGTCCCTCTGCTGGTCCCAAACACACAGCTTCGTGAATTATTCAACTTCTGTCCGCCTATATCCGTGTAGAAAGACTATGGTGTCATGCATGCAGTATTATATATTTCTGTACCTCTAGGATTCACTTTTCTTCGTCCATGGTGTCGTGTTGTCTCTTGGACCCTCTGACCGACTGCTGACCTGAAGCTCGTGCTTCCGGTTTCGACATAATGACAATTAATTGAGGAAAATTACGTGCAAAAGTCCATGCATTGTGTTTTATTTTGACACTTCCGGTTACTCCACACAGTGACTTCCTGTCTTGGGCTTTCTTAATGACTCTGAATTTACGAGGTTTGGAAGCGGCCGCGCAGAAAATAGACCTGAAGGGTATCTCACGCACAATGGGCGCTCAGGATTAGGGCGGCGCGCCGCAGTGGAAATTGCCTGATAGACTACAATGGGAGCGAAGTGCTCCGCAGGACGCTGCGCGGCGCAGCGTGGCGCTTTCGCGTCCGGTGGAAATTGGGGGTTAGAGCACCGGGCTGTAAGTAGCCATATATAGCCGGCTACAAAACTACGATACTAGGTTTTCCAAAAATTGCTTGTTGTCACACATCAAAAACTGTGTAGTCAGAAGAGTTCTGAGTAGCAAACTGCAACTGGAACGTCCCCCAAAGTCAGAATTTCCTACTTGGAACTTGGTGAAACCTCGCCACCCCCGAGTTTACAATGGAAGATGGATGCCCCCAGTGTGAACAGTTATTTAGCTCCTGTAATAATCCATTTATTTGCACTTCTGACTGGGGTGTGTCGCTCTAGATCAGCTGTATACATAGTATTGTTAGACTTATATTTACAAAAATGCTGCCATAGTGATAATCACATTCTTCATGTGATATTTGTGAACAACAACGCAGGGCATGCTAACAACAGCTAACAATAGCCTGGTAGATCGGCATGTTTTTTTCTAACTTCAACTGGAACGCCGATAAGTCGGAGATGATGTCACTCCCAGTTCTGAGGTTACTGGAACGCAGCATTACGACAGTCGCTGCGCGTGCTCATGGGTAGCAGAGTCTTTATGTCACCGGAAAGAGATTCTTCTCGTAGAAACTTAAATATGTGCTTCTATTTACCTGTCAATACGTGTTGAAGTGTTAAATTTTAAGAAACAGTATTTCAGCAGAAGTTTAGTCTAAGAACTGCTTTTTAATGAGTTTTTTTAATTAAACATGCACTGTGTTTGTTATCTATTTGTTTCTTTTACAAGTTTTTACATGTCCCAAGTCTGGATATCTGGCCCGAAGGAATTTCTAATTAAATAGCCCTGCCTTATGTCACTTCACATACCCCAGTTTGGAAATCACTGTCTTAGGAGGTTTAGATCTACACAATCTAAAGCCTGTGTCTTCCAGTCAGAGGACACTGACAGGAGGAGACACTCCTTTTAGTGAAACGCTTGGGTCAGCCTCAAATGACGAATGTTTTTGAAATGTAGTACTATATAAATAAAGTGAACTGGGTTGGGTTGATGGACAATTTGGAGCAGAGAAGTGTGTGAATAACCAAAGGGATGGATAAACTCCCTTTTGTTTCAATAACAGGGCACAAAAATCAAAGCATTTCTTTATGGTTTTACAAAGTGGTCCACATTTTGTGGAGTTAGACCTCTAACTGTGACAAATTCCTTTGCCTCATCTGCTGTGGATTTGTGTTTTCTCTTTTGAAGGTTTGTCTTGTTTTATTTTCCTGTGAAGTTTTTCTCATTAACGAGGAAAAACAGCAGCAAACTCCTCTGACTGGAAACACAAACAGTGTCTGTTGCTCTGCTTTATGGATGCCCCCTGCTCCCACATTAGATTTATTTTAATGATTGAAATAGATACTTCATGGATTTCAACATGCAATATAAATATCTTCTTTTTCCCAGACGACATCATCGAGCGACAAATCGAGGAAGGACTGATCGCTCCAGAGCTCAGGGAGAAGATCAGCTTCGTTCTGCTCAGGAAACACCGACACCAGACCAAGAAGCCGATCCACCGCTCGCTCGCCGACATGGGAAAGTCCAACTCAGGAACCAGTGAGTGTCCGCAATTAAAGATTTAGCGTTTTATCATTAGACGATCATGTCATCGCCAAAGGAGCAAGTTTTTGCGGCGCTGCTGACTGACCCAGGATCTGTTGTGTCAACTTCTTTACACTGACTGTTTACAAATTTGCAGCAATTAGCATTCACGTAAGTGCTGGTGAGCAGGTCAACAGCACAAAGCCTCTGTTCGGAAGTAGACGCTGGAGTCTCTCAAGGTTTTGGAAAAACAAAAACTAACAAAACAAAGGCGCAGGACCCAAATACAGATAAAACACAAAACTCTTTATTTAACTATCAAAAAAGGGATCCAAACTTAAAACCAAAAAATGGACCAAACACAAAAACAAAGCACAAATTAAATCACAAAAGAGCTTAACAAAAAAACAAAGAGAAGACAAGACACAAAACCAGTAACTTAACTAAAAAGAAGAACAGAATCAAAGAGGCAAAGTGAAAACACAAGAGGTCAAGCCAAGGACCATAATAAACAATAAAACTGAATAACTCAAAACAGGGAGTATCATGACAGTATCCCTTCAACAATTAAAACAGATTATCATCAATATTAGATGATGAATTATGTATTATATGTTTTTGATACCTTATTTCCTCACTGTTGTCTATACTGTAAACAGACTATTTCACAGAAGCTTGATTTGAAGAAATACACAAATCAAATAGAAATTTCAATATCTTTCAGAAAAATTGTAATTAGATCCTTACTAAAATAGTTCAACCCTAAAAATTGTCGTTTGTGCTGCTATGGTTTTCAAGTTACTACATATTATTTTATAGGTCATCCAGAGTTCACCCAGCCCCCATTTGCTCCTGAAATGGTGTCGTTCGTAAGTGCTTCGTTTGTGCTGTCAGAACTTTTGTTTGTGCTGCTACGGTTTTATAGATATTACACATTTTATTTTCCATCGATGACGCCACGACCAGAAATGATCTCCTGCCGGTACTCTTCATCTGTTTTGGCTGCGATCACTCAAGAGATGTGTGAAGGTCTGTTATCAATGTTGATATGACTGGTTTGTTTTACCTTTGTGTCATATTCAATCATAAGATTTCGAAATACAGAGCGTTTCATGCTATTTGGCCGTAGTCAAAAAACTTTTTAACGTGATGTTCATCCTGCAACAGTGGAATTCCAGGTGCTCTGAGTATGAAAAATGAGCAGAAACATACAAAGGTACATGGAATTAAAATCCAAATGAGCGATTCACTCGGCGTGGCCGCGTGAGCCAAATCTTGTGTGACCGCAGCCAAAACAAATGAAGAGCACCGGCACGAGAGCATTTCCAGCTGTGACATCATTGATGGAAAATAAAGTGTGTACTATCTATAAAACGGCAGCAGCACAAACAAAGCTTTTTACTTAAGCACTAACGAACGGCACCATTTCGGGTCCATTTGGAGCAAATGGGGGGCTGGGTGAACTCTGGAGGACCTATAAAATAATGTGTAACAACTTAAAAACCATAGCAGCACAAATGAAATCGACTATTCCCAAAATTTTGCGTGGGTTGGGCTTGCTGCTTCACGCAGGTTCTGTGGACTCGTTCCTCCAGCTCTGGCCGTGTTACTCTCAGCCCGTGGTTAGCTTTCTGCATTTTCTTAACTGGAGTAAGAGTAACCTCTGCTTTTTGCAAGTCACTCACAAGTTTCTCACTCACTCCAAACTTTCTCTCTGCTCGATAAATGCTGCACATTGTACTACCTGCAGTTTGTTAGAATAGGATTTTCAATTTGGAGGCATTTTGTTTATGTCTAATCTAGACCGCCCTCTCGCGGGTTTAATTAAGTAATGAGTAAGGAGTTAAGTAATGTTTACTCCTTGGTTCATGTCTGTCAGCATGTTAAATAATGTGTATTTGCCTCCACTAAGGAGGTTCTGTTATTGCAAGTGTCTGTTTGTTTGTTTGTTTGTTTGTTTGTTTGCAGCATAACTTAAAAAGTTATGGACGGATTTCAATGAAATTTTCAGGAAATGACCAGATTGGGACAAGAAAAAAATTTTTAGATTTTGGGAGTAATGCGGAAATTCCCAAAAAAGTGCCATGACGAAAAACATGATTTTCGTGAATACTGAACTACTGAACTAAAAGCACTCGGGGAGCACAGACCTCTGCCAGCGCCACAGCCACACCTTTATTTCACCTAAATATTTAGATTCCTTGACTATGAAAACATTAGCAATTGGGCTCATAATGATATCTTTTTTAGTTCAGTAGTTATTCACGAAAATCGCATTTTTTCGTCATGGTGGATCCAGACGGTGATCCAGATCACTCCCAAAATCTAATCTTTTGTTCCTTGTCATAATCCGGACATTTCCTGAAAATTTCATCGAAATCCGTCGATAACTTTGAGAGTTATGTTGCCAACAGAGAGACAAACGAACAAACACAAACATATGCTGGAAATAACATAACCTCCTGGTGGAGGTAAATAGATACCATGATGAATCCACTTCCTAATGGTATGTTTTCATGGTCAATGAATCTAAATATTAAGATGAAATAAAGGTTGGACTAATATTTATGGTGAATATCAAAATATGGGTGAGGACTGTGGCGCTGGTGGAGGTCTGTGCTCTCAGAGTGCTTTTCTAGTTTGATATATAAGTCAGACCTGATTAGAAGTTGCAGGACCCGCCAAACTATGAAAAAAAGTGTGAATTATAGTCTGTAAAATATGGTAAATTTGTAGTGTCCTGTGAACGTAACAAAAGAATCTCTGTTGTCAGATTGTTGATGCAGCAAATCCACATTTTGTCGGAGGAGCGATAAAAATCTAGCACAGTTAGCAGCACACATGTTGTTTTGTCGCAGCTGTGTTGTTGTTGTTGTTGTTGTTGCTCCTTGGGCACTTTTATCTGAAAAAGAGTGCGTGTCACCATTTTTACTAACAACACTGATTCCTGCTTACATGGAGACAAAACAAAAATGTTTTTAAAACTTTCCACTCTGGACCCTGGTTTCTTACTCTGTAAACAGACGTAACAATCACAACAAAAACTCTCCGTTATCGTCCAGTTTCATTGTCGTGTAAATGAGCCGAGTCAATTTGGTATGTTTGTTACTCTGAGTATTCATAATTAATGCCCCCATGAGCAGCATTTGCCCACATGTAATGTGAATTGTCATTATCTCCAGTAACAGCTTTTCAAACATACCACTTTTATTATTATTATTAATATTATAAATGGTTGGTCCAGATTCATGTTTTATGGATATGTGAAGGTGTTTAGCATAACCAGTGTCTAACTCGCTCTATAAATGACAGCTGCTCTCCTGCGGTGGACGCGGCCTCTGTCTCCATTATGTCCTCCATTAATGTTTGATCAGTTAATTACTGCAGAAGTATTTCCTCATATCATCCAGGCAGTGAACAATATGCATCATGCATCACCTCTGACTTCTCTCTAACGCCCCATATTTGTGTTTTCTCAAGCACGAGGTGCAGGGACCAGAGGAGGAGCAGGACCAGGGCCCGGTCCAGGACCTCTACCCAACTTTAACAGATCCACAGAGGACCTGAGAATGAAACAGCAGCCGGCTAATTATGGTCGTCTGCGTGAGTGTCTCTCCACTTCATATGAATCATGGATGCTTTTCTGTATTTATCAATAACTGGAAATATTTTGTTTGATTATCGTTCTTTTGAGTAAGGCTTTGTTAGATGTTTTTGTGTATTTTGGGGGCATTTTGAGCCTTTATTAATAGGAAAGAATGACAGTGGACCGGCTTGTGAAGGGGAATAAAGGGTAGGGAAGACACTCTGCAAACTGGTCACAGGCTGGATTCGAACCCAGGCCGGCAGAAGCACGTATACGTGTAAAAGGCAAGAACACCATTGACGTTCAGTGTTGGGCAATTTACTTCAAAAATGTAATGCATTATTTATTACTTGTTACTGTCGTTTCAAAGTAACTAGTTACATTATAATATTACTGTATCTGAAATGTAAGGCATTACGTTATTGTCACTTTACTTTTAAGTTCCTCTGGTCAAAATAACAGAAAATATGGATTTGTCATTCTAAATGTAGCTCATTAAAAAGCTCTTTACACATCCAGTGAAGGTGATGTGGTGTCTATCTGACTGAGTTCAGCTTAAGGCTAAAAACAGGAGAATATAACAGACACTTTGATGCTCATGGCACAATACAAGAAACCATCAGAGCAAAAACAGAAGGTCAAATTCTGGTAAATTGTGTTAGAGATACTGTAACTTTAAGCCTAGTGGAGGACTTTTCTCCTCTGCTGATCTCACAGAGTATTTGGAGAATTTGTATTCAAACAAACAAAAAAACACGTCTTCATTTTGGGCTAAATTAAAAAGGCATTGTAACTTCCATTACTGACATTCATAATAAGCAAAACAGTTCAAACGTTTTGCTTAGGTGATTCAGAGCATTACATTTTTTTTGTAATGACTTACTTGTTACAGTACAAAGGAATAAACAGTAATCAGATTACTTTTGTAATGCATTACTCCCAACACTGTGATGTTGAAGTAGTGCCTGTTCTTCCATCCTGAAAAATGCCAGTTTTAACTCCACAGACCGCTCCAGACTCGCCACTGTTGCATCTAGCAGCGTTGCCAGATTTGTCAGCTAAAATAAGCACCATGTCTACAAAAGATGCCCAATCAAGCAACCTCGAGCTTTCTTTTTCTAATGCAACATTACATTTCTGTTTTGAGGGAAAGCTACATGAGATGGTTTTAATTTTTATCAGCATAACATTTCAATCCTACATTTTTTCTTCTTTGTCTCTTAAGCTACTTATTCAACATTCTCTTGTTCGGAGGTGGAAGTGTAGGGAGAGGCTACTGTTATGTATAACCCTGTTATCACTAAACAGTTTTTCTAACCTTGATTTTTGTTACCAAACAGACAAAGTCAGGCTTTTGTCTAAGTTTTATGTTGATCCTCTACCGCTTTATTTCAGAGTAAACAGTAATTGCTTACATTAGAAATGATTTAATTCTGGCTATAAGGATTTCTTCTTGGTGGAAACATCATTTTTGTCCTCTTTTTTTTACAGTGAGACTTGAATTTTTGTTTGCAGTGGGAGGAAATACTTGTGTATAACTTCTGAATTGAGTTTATTTTGGTAGTAAAAATCCTCCAATGCAGTACACAACCTTTTATTTTGTTTGTCTAAGTGGTAATTTTGTTTAAGTTCAAAGAAACCAATAATGAAACCTCAGTACAGCTCTATGTTTGGATGTAGGATAACTAATTAGGCCTTTCTGAATATGTTTTTTTAATATAATTGATTAATATTCTTTTATTGTTTGTCTGCAAAAGGATTTGTATTCAATACTTAACACATCTTGACTTTAAAATAATAGCTAATTTAGAGGAAAGAAATCTGAGCTTCAGTTTAGTCTTTTTCTTTATTTGAAAAACATTTTTTATCACTAATCAACTTTTTATTCAAACTTTTATGATGAAAAAAACTTTTTGTCTGCCTCTCTCTTCTTTAATCACATCCTTTGGGTTCATATTAAGAGCAGTTTTCTTCTTAAAATCTGTTGTTCTCATGGTAGATTAAGTAAAGTCTTATCCTAAATATGTTTTTTTTTGTTTTCCAGGTCACGCCCAAAGTAGAAGTATGAATGATATCGCAGATACTCCAAGCACGGACCAGGTGACTCATTTATTTATCTTTTTTGAACATCTGTATGATCCCCATCAATAAGCAGATATAATAGTGTCTGTAGGCCAAAATAACTCAACGTTTCATTTTAATTTGATGTTTATTGATCAGTTAAATGTGGATCTCCAAGTACAGTGGACAATAAATTAAGTATCAAGTTAAATTAAGTTTAATTAAATTAAGTTTATTTCTGGATTTCAGTTGCTGCCTAGCACAGTTATGAAAACTTAGTAATCGAGATCAAGATTTTAATGTGCCATGACATGTTCATTATTATAATTTTTTCATTATTTATTTTATAAGCATTAGTTTGAAGTAGTAACATTTTTTACAAGCATATTTCTATGTTTGACCCTTTAATGTTGAAATTAAATGTGTCACAAACACAGACGTTCAACAAAAGAATTTTGTGTATTAAAATCAGTGAGAAATAATTTTTCATCATCATGATCTCAATGTCTAGTAAAACAATTTTAATTAACATTTTTGCCCCTGTAGAGCACCCATACCTCCCAGGATGCTTTGCTTATTTAGGGTATACATTTAAATGTTGTACTAATTAATGCAAATGAACCATCTCCAGCTAAATCTTTACTTGTGCAAATTGATTTAATTTTTTTAACTATAACTTAGACAACAATATATACACACCAACTGGCCATTTTATTAGGTATACCTGTTCAACTGCTTGCCAATGCAACTTGCTGAATGGCCAATTGCATGGAAGCAACTCACTGCATTTAGGCATGTGGACATGGTCAAGCACACAGGACCATTTAGAGTTAAGATGATGAACTCATGCAGGAGGAGCCTTTGATGACTGTAGGCAGAGGCAGGCTAACACTACCCATTGACTCCCAGTGTTTGAGCTAAGCCAATTAATGTTGGGCAAGCTCTGCTCCTTGTAATTTCACGCACAGTCCAAAGATGGTGTCTGCCTGTCATGGATTCAGGAGTGAGGCAAGACAGGAAAACAGTAAAAATGTTGGCGTATCCCTTTAACGTGGCAATGAGCTCACTGCACTCCAGTAGCCTCAACAGTCACCAGATCTTAATCTAGTGGAGCACCTTTGGGATGTGGAGAGGTGGGAGATGCCCGGCCCACAAATCTGCAGCAACTGTGTGGTGCTATTATGTCAGAATGGACCCAAATCTCAGAGAAATGTTTCTTTGGGCAGAGCTAAAGGCAAAAAGGGGTCGAACCCAACACTAACAAGATGTACCTAATAAAGTGGCCAGCGAGTGTACGATCCAAATGACTGCATTTCAGGGAGATAAAATGTATGTAAACAAACAAACAAATGAAGTCTGTTTACAGTTTCGAGTGTGCTGTAATGCAGGGAGGCTTTAGTTTGTGCCCCACAATTAAAATGGCGAAGAAAGTGTAATTTTTGAAACATGTTGATACTTCCTAAAAAAAGACTAATCCTCGCAGGGCTCCAGAGTGCGAAATTTGTAAAAGTGCGCCTAACATTATTTGTTGGTCACGGGTCCACCTGGCACTCCACTGACTTCTGTTGCAAGCCTCTCATCTCTCTCTCTCTCCCAAATCAAAAGTTTAGAAGTTGAGAAAGCCCATTTCAATTTACCTACAAACGTAATATAGCCTAAAGTTGACAAAAGTGACTGCAGTAGTGGAAAATCTGCCGAAAAAAGTGATAACACACAGCGCCTGCTTCCTCTGTCTCTCTGTTTTACAGCAGGGCCAGCACACAAACAAGCAAGTATGCAAATGAGCAAAGACGGAGCCTGACTGTGGTGTCAGGTTTCAGCACAGAGTGGTAACGCTGAAGAAGCAGCGAAGCTCTGCTGAATTTGTCTTAGTGATTGTCAGATAATTAATAATTAACAACAATAACAAGTAAAACAAAGTAACATTAACTATAGCGTCTATATTTGTTAGGTCCTTTCTCCTGTTGAGGGGGAGTTTCTCAGTCACACAGGCCCCAAAAAAAAGACAAAACAAAATAAAAAAAGAAAGAAAACAGTTATAAAATGTTTTGCCCTAAATGTCATTTTTTATAAATTAGTTTGAATTTTTTTTTTGTTATTGTTATTCAGGTCTACCTTAGTTTCAGTTTTGTAAATATTGACTATAGTGTGTGAAGTCCTATTCTAGGTTCAAATTTATTGGAGAATAGGACCATCCAGTTAAATGTTATATTGTTGGTTGTAAAAATCTGGATATTTTTTCATTTTTCAGTTCAAATAAAACCTTAAGAATTAGCTCTTTTATTTTTAAATATTTTATTTAACTGGAGATGTTTGAAATGTTGATTTCAGTTCAGTAAAGCACTTTAAAAACTGTTTTATTTTGCTTAATAATTTAGTTTGAATATGTACATTTCATTCAGTGAAGCACTTTAAACGCTCTGTTTTCCTTTTAATATATAATTTTGCCTCAAATAAAGACAAGTAATTCTTTACATCTTTAAAAAGCATTTACACTATTTAAAAGTTATGGAGAGTGATAAAATGGTGACCTTATGACGTTAAAAGTGACACTGAAAAATTTGGTGCAACTAATTTTTGTGCGGGTGCATCTTAAAAAACATTTAGGTGCACCGTTGAAACCAAAAAGTAAGTCTGGAGCCCTGCCCCTCTGTTTTTCTTAACTGTGACATTATCTTAAAAATTTTCAGACATGTTTTTGTATGAAAATAACATAATGCTTTGATTTTCTGAATTAAAAATCACTGTAAAATCTCTGTAGAATGTTCATGTATGCCAGCAAACTAAAGAAACAAACCATTTTTAACTAAATATTTGCATTTACAGTTGGATACCTTGTTTAATCCCATAATAATTCAAAACAATAGAACAAATAGGAGACATGTTATCACAGCGACAGTTAAAATCTGCAGAAGGATGACCTAGAGTTTGTCAGTGTGTGATTTGAACTATGAACGTTGTTGTTTTGTTCGTTTTCAAAGAAAAGTCCCGTCTATTCAGCACAGCTCCGAGTGCCCCAGTTATGAGCGGCTCAATCTGTATTTACCGTCCCGCAGTAGGTCACATGTGACAGTGGACAAGTGATAGTTTAATACTGCGTTCCTGTGAGTGTGCCCTGTTGTCTGAGTCAATATCGAGCCGGCACTAGAAAAAAAAAATGGATCTGATTGTCCGAGCCGCGTGCTTGGCCCGCACATGTAGCCATGGATTGGGGCTGTGGGTTATTGGCCGGGCCCTCATTATTGAGTGTTGTTGTCCTGCTGTCCTGTTTCCTGCCACACCTTTACATGCAACCAAACGGGACGAGTTAGTCCATCCACTCTGAGCTGCACAGACAGACAAACCTGAACTCATTTTTATTCTAATTTCTGTTTTATTACTTTTTTTCCCTCATTGTGTCTATTAAGAAATCTATATTTATTTTATTAAAATCATGCCAACGTAATATATTAATAAAGTTTGTTCAGGACACTTTCAGGTCTTCAGCCCTCATCTGTGCAGTCCACAACTATCAAATAACAACAAAGTTTCATATGCATTTATATCTTGTTGTAGATTGGTGAAATATTTTCTATATTTTCCAGAAGAATTTATGTTCTACATGTTGGATTAACATAAACATTTTATTGTAAATGAAGCTGCTTCAACATTTATAACGCCAATGAATGACAAATACATTGGTGGAAAAATAGTGGGAACATTATTCATCTTTGCAGAAAAATTTAGTTTTTTTTCAAACTCAGTTTGATTTCTCTTGATATTCTTTAAAAACAAGATAGATAGATAGATAGATAGATAGATAGATAGGTACACATGTGGACAAAGTTGTTGGTACCCTTCATTTAATGAAAGAGAAACCCACATGGTCACTGAAATAACTTGAAAATAACAAAAGTAATAATAAAAATTTACTGAAAATCAGCTAATGAAAATCAGACATTGATTTTAAATTTTGTTTCAGCAGAAATATTTAAAAAAACAAAATAATGAAACTGGCTTGGACAAAAATGATGGTACCCCTACAAAGGATTGAAAATGGTGTGACCATAGGGACATGTTAAACTAAGGTGTGTCCTGTTATTATCATCACAGGTGTCTTCAAGCTTGTAATCAGTCATTTTGCCTATTTAAAGGCTGAAAAGTGGTCACTGTGCTGTTTGGTATCATGGTGTGTACCACACTGAACATGGACCACAGAAAGCTAAGGAGAGAGCTGTCTCAGGAGATTAGAAAGAAAATTACAGACAAGCATGTTAAAGGTAAAGGCTATAAGACCATCTCCAAGCAGCTTGATGTTCCTGTGACTACAGCTGCACAGATTATTCAGAAGTTTAAGGTCCACAGGACTGTAGCCAACCTCCCTGGACGTGACTGCAGGAGGAAAACTGATGACAAACTGAAGAGACGGAGAATACGAATGGAAACCAAAGAGCCCAGAACAACTTCAAAGAGATTAGAGGAGAACTCCAAGGTCAAGGTACATCAGTATCAGATCACACCATCAGTCACTGTTTGAGCCAAAGTGGACTGAATGGAGGGCATCACTGTTAAAAGCAAATCATAAAAAAGTGAGACTGGAATTTGCATGCATATTGACAAGCCACAAAGCTTCTGGGAGAATGTCCTTTGGACAGATGAGACAAAACTGGAGCTTTTTGGTAAGTCACATCAGCTCTATGTTCACAGACACAAAAATGAAGCATACAAAGAAAAGAACACTGTACCTACTGTGAAACATGGAGGAGGGTAAGTTATGTTCTGGGGCTGCTTTGCTGCATCTGGCACAGGGTGTCTTGAATCTGTGCAGGTACAATGAAATCTCAAGACTATCAAGACATTCTGGAGTGAAATGTGCTGCCCAGTGTCAGAAAGCTTGGTCTCAGTCACAGGTCATGGGTCCTCCAACAGGATAATGACCCAAAACACACAGCTAAAAACACCCAACAATGGCTCAGAACAAAACACTGGGCTATTCTGAAGTGGCCTTCTATGAACCCTGATCTAAATCCTGTTGAACATTTGTGGAAGGAGCTGAAACATGCAGTCTGGAGAAGACAGCCTTCAGACCTGAGACAGCTGGAGCAGTTTGCTCATGAGGAGTGGGCCAACATACCTGTGGACAGGTGCAGAAGTCTCATTGAGAGTTACAGAAATCACCTGATTACAATGATTGACTCAAAAGGTCTGCAACAAAATAAGAAGTCAAGGGTAGCATCATTTTTGTCCAGACCAGTTTCATTATTTTGTTTTTTAAAATAATTATTTTGAACTATAATTAAAAAGCAATGTCTGATTTTCATTATTTGATTTTCAGTAAATTTTTATTTATTATTACTTTTGTCAGTTTCAGCTTATTTCAGTGACCATATGGGTTTTTCTCTCTTTAATGGAAGGGTACCAACAATTTTGTCCACGTCTGTAGGTAGGTAGGTAGGTAGGTAGGTAAACCTCTGCCTGTTCCTGAACTGATATTTTGTACCTGTAGTTGAGTAAACTTTATAGGAACTTTGAACGCCTGCCTGAGTTGTGTCGGTCTTGGACTGAACACTCCCACCATGCTGTTCATGCCAGACTGACAAACACAACCACATTGGTTGACTTAAATAAATACTGGTTGAACAGGATGGTTCTCACACACATAAGAATAAATAATTAAATTGCCAAAATGTCTTGTTTGTTCAGACTTGGAGCATCCAGTCCATAACCTGACAAGCTAGATGGACAGCTCCATATATCTACCACAGAAATATTTCACTAGTCTATCTGGGTAGGAGCCCTTTAAATTTGTTTTCAGGGGCAGAACGTTCAAAAAGAAAAACAAGCTCGTGATTGGACAATCGTTTGGCTCGTCACATTCATCACAGACCAATCCACATCAAACAGGGTTGCCTCCTATAATGTAGCATACATAGCAGCTAAGTTAGCCGCTAAGAGCTAACAACAGATAATGACTGTTAGCCGTTTGTCGCTAACTTAGCTGCTAACAGCTAACGGCCTTATAATATCATCTTACACTAAATTATACTACACAGATGATTTATTTAACTTCTGAGGAGGGAAGATTTCGCCAAGTTTCACTAAGTAGTCATGAGGACAATAGACTAATACTCAACTGTCCATTCTCAACTTCCGGTTCCCAACTTCCGGTTGTCGTCACGTCCGCATTCTGCTGCTCCCGCCTCTCTTCCCTGATTGGGCCGTTAAGAATTCAGCCGGGTGAATTCGTTAGACAATGGAGGCTGGCAAGACGGACCTGCAGGATTTCAGATTTAGGCAGGTCTGTCTGCTCTGCAAGACTATCCGGTCCACACAACACCAAACAAGAGTAAATAGTACAATTAGCGGTGCTCTGCTGCTCATCCCAAAAAAGCGTGTATACAAATGTGGCACCATTAAAAAGAGAAACACACAGGCTTTACAAAACTTTAAGGTTTATTACCAAGATGCATTATCACAAAAGGAAACATTTACAAACACAAATTTACTTACTTTTTTTGCAGTGATGAGATAAATCAATAAATAGATGGATGGACAGGCAGATAGATTTGTTTATGTACTCATGAGGCAAAGGTAAAAGCAACAGAAAGTCAAAGATGAACTCCCGCACACTGTCTAACTTGCAACAAAATCATTATTTGCAACGTTTTGGTCTCAGACCTTCATCAGGAAAACAGTTTGTTAAAGAGGGCAGGACATCTTAAAGAGGAAGTGGCGATCACACCTGTGGCCAGCATCATCATGACATAATGTCTGCACCAGAAAAATAAACAGATAAAAAAACACATCAACTTCCTAACTGAGAGAGCCAACATGACGGAAGTCTATTTAAAGATGCTATGAGGAGTTTCTAAGTAATTACAAAAAAGTCTAATTTTTAGATATATGCCTGATTGAAATACACACTTTAAGATGAGTTTTATAGCATCAAAATAGGTTATCTATAAATGCTATTCCTTAGCTTCATGGTCGGGTCGGACAGAGCTGGACTGGCCTGGATACTCAACTTCAGGAACAAGACAATTAAAACTGGAGCAAATTTATATTATTCAGACACATCTTAGAGCACCGGGCTGTAAGTAGCCATATATAGCCTGCTACAAAACTACAATACTAAGTTTTCCAAAAATTGCTTGTCACACATCAAAAACTACTGCTACGTAACTAGAAAGAGATACATTACCTCGTCGCTTTGCATCCTGTAAGTTGTTGAAAAAAGAAGTTGTAAAGCAATGCAGAGTTCTGAGGAAGATCTGAGCTGCATTTATTAGCATCACAACAAACACACGTATTGGCTTGGGTCACGTCTTTTGGTGCGTTCCAGTTGTAGTCAGAAGTAGGAATTTCCGAGTTCCGAGTTGGAAACTGCAACTGGAACGCCCCCTGAAGTCTGAATTTCCTACTGGGAACTCGGTGAAACCTCGCCACCCCCCAGTTGACAATCAAAGATGGATGCCCCTAGTGTGAACAGTTATTTAGCTCCTGTAATAATCCATTTATTTGCACTTCTGACTGGGGTGTGTCGCTCTAGATCAGCTGTATACATAGTATTGTTAGACTTATATTTACAAAAATGCTGCCATAGTGATAATCACATTCTTCATACAACAACGCAGGGCGTGCTAACAACAGCTAACAATAGCCTGGTAGATCGGCATGTTTTTTTCTGACTTCAACTGGAACGCCGATAAGTCGGAGATGTCACACCCAGTTCCGAGGTTACTGGAACGCAGCATTACGACAGTCGCCGCACATGCTCATGGGTAGCAGAGACTTTGTGTCGCCGGTCATAGATTCTCCTCATAGCACCTTTAACAAACTGTTTGCCTGGTGAAGGTCTGAGACCGAAATGTTGCAAATAAATGAATTTCTTGCAAGTTAGACAGTGTGCGCGAGTCCATCTTTGTGTTTAAATCTACTTTTTTTCTGACGCGCCTGTCTCCTAAATTAGATGTGCGAGGTACTCTCCTGAAAGTAACAGAGAGTCAAAAATATCTTTAACAGCTATTTATTTGTTAACTTCAGTCACTGTCGTCTTTGGCTAGCTTTATTGGCGCGGTGGTCTGACAAAGTTACAGTAAATCAGACTTTAGTTACCCATTACATGCCAGAGAGTCTCAGTGGTGATACTTGACCATTAAATTGAGGATGAGGTTTATTATTAGCTAACACTTTATTTGCTTGAACAGGTTTTGCTTCTCGTTCGGTTTTTCGTGGTCAAGGGTCTGAGTTTTAACATGTAAAGTAACATATGGGTATGTTAACGACAGACTATGGTTACGCCAACTTCTAATTCTGTTCTCTTGAATTCTTGTAGCTAAAAAATAAGTTCATGAAGAAGATCCCCAGAGATGCAGAAGCCTCCAACGTCCTGGTCGGTGAAGTCGATTTCTTGAGTAAACCCTTCGTAGCTTTCGTCCGCCTTGCACAAGCCACAACTCTGGGAGGTCTGACTGAAGTCCCTGTCCCCACCAGGTAAAGCTCACTCAGCAGGGCTCTTCTTTCAGACTCTGTCCCAGAATCACCAACACTGAATCTGTCTCTGAAACCTGCAGGTTCCTGTTTATTCTCCTGGGACCTCAAGGAAAAGCCAAGTCCTACAATGAAATCGGACGAGCCATCGCCACTCTGATGGTGGATGACGTAAGTGTCCGACCTCCTCTGTGTTTTCGATATCCTAAAGGTCTAAACAAATGATGAAGCTGTGACTTCATATTCATAAAATATCAACAGAATTATTATAATAGGTATTGTTAGAGTTTTCACTATTAATATTTTTAACATTATTGTAATGATTACATTTAGTAGCAGTAGCAATAGAGTTATTGTTAGCATTATTATTGTTATTTTAATTGTCATCAATAGTATTGCTGTTACAAGTTATTGGTAAGTTTGTGTTAATTGGTTGAATTCTATGTTTGTTCTTAACAAGTGTACAACCTAAACAAAATATTTATTCATGCATTCATTCATGAAATACTATTATTTCTACTTTAATATTACACAAGTATTATTATAATTGTTATAGCAATATTTAATTATGTCATAATCATTGCTATTATTGTCAACATCATAATCATCATTATTATTGCTCAACTTCTATTACTGTGTCATCATTTATCGCTGTTATTATTTTTTTTTATTTTTTATAATTATTATTAGTAGCAGTAGTAGGAATGCTTTATTGTTACTTTTTTATTTTTACTATTGTTATTTCCACTTCTTTATTATCCTTGTACCATTTAAATTATTATGAATTCTATTATTATAATAAAATAATTATTTCTTTTATAAGGTTTACATTATTACTACTGTAATTAAAACTGTATTACTATTATTGTAATGATTATCATTTCAATTATTATTATACATCATGATTACGATTTGTATAATTTATTAGAAGTAATAGAACTAGTCGTAGGAATATTTTTTTATCATTACTTTTTATGCAGAATTATATTTTATTATTATTATTACTTTATTTTTTTCATGTATAATTATTAGTATAATTACTTTATTACTATGATTGTTAGCATTTTTATTATTATTTATTACTTTTATGTTATTATTATTGCAGTATAATTGTTATTTATGAATTATTATTATTGTTAAAATTATTTATATTATTATTATTAGCATAATTATTATATCATAATTATTACATTATTAATATAGCAGTAACATTTCAACTGCTTTAAGTAAAATTTTATTATTTTCATTTTTTATTCTTGTTGTTTCATAGATTCTGCCATGAATATAAAGTTGTTGATACTGGGATTAGCATTTAGATACTTGTGTGGACACTGGACACATTGTCTAGAAACTTTTTGAAACTGCACAAACACAAACATGCCCGTTCATCTGATCACGGACTAATTCTGCTTAAAAAGTCGGGAAACAAGGAAACAAGCTCAGTTTGATAATTCAGCTATAGACTATGTGTAGACAACATGGTTGACTGATCTTGTTTATGTTAGCTTTGTTTCTTTGGCTGTATTTTCTCTTCTGGTGGTTATTTTAAATAGAATTATATATAAAAGCACTTCACAATGAATCATGGGAGAGTGCACACTCTATTCTTTAAATCCATGTAAAATAATTCCAACTTAATCTCTAAAGAATCAGAGGAGACAGTCAAACATGAGATTTCTTTCGTGAACTCCGTCCGTCTGTCTCCTCACAGCTCTTCAGCGACGTCGCCTACAAGGCCAGAGATCGAGAGGACCTCATCGCAGGCATAGATGAGTTTTTGGATGAGGTGATCGTTCTTCCACCTGGAGAATGGGATCCCAAAATCCGAATTGAGCCGCCCAAGAAAGTCCCCTCAGCCGACAAGAGGTTGGAGTTGAATCATCTACGTTTGCAGCACACATTAATCTCTGAGCACCTTTGTCTGCAGAAAAATGATTTATCCCCCGTCTGCAGTTAGAGACTGTGTTTCCAGAACGAGCCCTGACATCAGAGATTTATGGGCGCTTCAGTAATATCTTTGTTTCAGATATTAGTCATGAATCTTGAAGCTCTTTGTGGGTTTAGAGACAGACCTAATATTACTTCAGAGCAGCCCGTCCATAAACTAAAATGACTGACCCCCGCCCCTGCTGTCTGACAGGAAGTCTGTGTTTTCCCTAAATGAGCTGGGCCAGATGAACGGCACAGCGGGAGGAGGAGGAGGCCTCGCCGAGGACGAGGAGATGCCCGCTCAGCATGAGCTCGGGGAGGAGCTGGCATTCACTGGACGGTGAGTGTTTACATCCAAACTCAGGATTGATTACGAGTGATTGATTCAAAGAAGGAGTCTTTGGTTTAAACTAATTTCATCAGAAGGTCCCTAAAAGCTCCTAAGGGTAAATTTGGTCCCTCATTAAAGAAGCTTTTTCTTTTTCTAATGGTTATTTCCCATTAATAATCCATTTCAGATGTCTCAGGGTAGAAATGTGCATTTTTTATGCTGGAACTTTAAATCCATTTGTTATTCTTGGGTCAATAGTGCTCTGTGCAGAGAGTCTGACTGAGAGTGGCCCCTAAAATACAATATGTCATCAGCATAACATAAATATCAATTTCTTAATTTCCTCTCAAATATTTCTCTTCTCTTGATGTTAAACAAAAAATCAATTCTTTCTCTGTTATATTTGCAGTAAAAAGATGTTCATGCATTATTACATCAGTAAACTCTTTATATTTATGTATGTATGTATATATAGATATAGATATAGCTAGATAGTAAGCTAGCTAGCTAGATTCAGCTTGCAGATGTGTCATTCCACAACTATTAAATAACAACAAAGTTTCATATGCATTTATGTCTTGTCGTAGATTGGTGAAATATTTTCAGTTTTTCCAGTTAACAATAAAGATGGAGTTGAAAATTCCTTTGACAACTTAAAAAGAACTTTTTTAACTTCATTGAAGATAAAAAAAAAAAAGAATTTATGTTCTACATGTTGAATTAACATAAAAGTTTTATTGGAAATGAAGTTGCTTCAACGTTTAAAACTTCAATGGATGGCAAATACATTGGTGGAAAAATAGTGGGAACATTATTACTCTTTTGGTTCATTTTTTTTTCAAACTCAATATGATTTCTCTTGATTTTCCTTAAAAACAAGATAGATAGATGGATGGATGGATGGATGGATGGATGGATGGATAGATAGATTTACATTTTTGGCATGTTTTTTTATAGATGTTAATTTTATTCTATTACAGATCTGAAATCTTCATTATTATAATATATTAATGAGGACTGATTATTTTATAAATAAAAACATGCTGAATACATGAAATGGTGCAAATGCCAAAAAGTTCTTTACATAATGTTATTCACCATTTATTCAATAATGTGGGCAAAAAAGTGTTTTCCCTCAGTGTTTGAAGTTTGTGTCTTTAATCTGAATAACGTCTGTAATAATGATAAGTGGTCCATTAAAAATGTTTCCTTTTGTCATATTTAGCAATAAATCTGCTATTATGACACTTGCTATGAGAAAATGTGAGGAGCTTGTTATGGAAAGGGCCCAATCAGGGGGAACCAAAATTTCTGTGATCATGTAATTACATTGGCCTTTAATGTGTCTGAATATTTTCCATCATTGACTGAATTTTTTTGATGAATGACTTAAAGATTTGGTGTCTGTCTGTCATTATGATAAACTGGAAAAAGAGGGACATGTGCACACGCAATTTAGCACTCGTTATTTCAGGTCTTAGTAGACCAGGTCCATAATGTCTGATAAAATGTTTTTAATATGCAAGCCAAGCGTCAGGCCCCAGGTTTTTCCCATCTCTCAGCAGATGGATCAGAGATGGAGGCACATACCTGTGCCCCATCCAGCATGTACTGAAAGCCCTTGTTTCCACAACACGGTGAGGCCTTGAGTCTTTGAACGTAGAGTAACTGACCAACTGAGCTATTTTCTTTGCTCACTCAGAACTGAGAGGCCACTTTGACAAGCTATGTCAAGTGTTGGCTGGTCTGTCAGCAGGGTTAGCTTGCTGGTGTCTTTCGCAGTCCTTGGTTGGTGCCAAGTGAGGTGAGCCGTATTTCCACAGTAATTTACTCTCATGTGCCACTCCTTACAAATCCCATTTTTCATGTCCATCCTATATGTCCCATTAAAAGTCCAAAGCAATTCTGCAGATCTGATTTCAATGCAGACGATGCTTCCCTTTTGTCTCTCTCCTGTGCAGCCATGTTTGTTTACTGTCTCTCTCCTGCACCATGAGTCTGCTGACCTCACTGGTTGTTGTGTGGACATTATGAGTAATTGATTTTATTTCTATGGAAGCAAAAGCTTTATTAAATGTTAAAAATGAATGCATTCAGTATATCAATATGCTAGCAACACTACCATAAAGTTCTCCACCACTTGTAGTTGCAGAGATAAGCTTTTTTAAAGAGGTGTCAGGAAAAAGGAACAGCCGCTCATTTTTATTTAGGTTTCAACAATGAAAAGCTTCAAACTTACTCGGAGTAAGAGCACAGAAGAAAGCTGTGTTCCTTAAAGTAGTGAAACACTGACTCCACCCGTCTCTACAGTTCTTGTTAGCATCATGTGACAGCAGTATTATCTCCTGAAACTGTCTCTGTGTGAAGCCTGGATGTAATTCTGTGCACAACAGCATCTGTGGTGGTTTGTTCCTGGACATCAAGAGGAAATTGCCATGGCTGCCCAGTGATTTTTATGAGGGTTTCCACATCCAGTCCATCTCCGCGGTTCTTTTCATCTACCTGGGCTGCATCACAAATGCTATCACCTTTGGAGGCCTGCTGGGAGACGCAACCGACAACTACCAGGTACATTTAAGAGCATCAGTTCAGTCAGGGATAACTATGGAGTCTTATGGCTTCCCTTTTTGAAAATAAGAAATGGGTAACATAAAAAACAGGCAAATGTCTTTTATAAATGATCTATGATTAATTAAGTCTAAACTCAGGAGCTCCACCAACATTTGATCTGTGCTAAGAAGATGATGTGAGCTTCTAATTATATTAAAGCCCCAGTCACACATTCCCGTTTCTCATGGCGATTGTGCATGATTGTCATAATCCTGATAAAATGTGCTTTGGTCGTGGTGCATGCTCTACTTGGTCTGGATCAGCGTTGTATAGCCGTGGATGAACGGCGGGGAACGGGGAAGGGTCCCGACAGTTTTGAACAGTTCAAAACTGTTGCGGAGAATCGCCGCACTCAGTATAGCAGGGTGGAAGCCTAATACAGTCCTAAGGTGAACGGTATTAGCATGGCATGTACGGAGCTCAGTCGGGCTGAACGTGGCTCAATCCTGAAAGCTTTATGAGGACGACTGACAAGGATGTATCCATTTGTGCCCCGACTGTGTCTTGTTCAAGATGGTGCAAGCGATGGGGCTCGGTCGGGGCTTAAGTGATGCGAACTGAGCTCGAGTGGGGCTGACGTCGTGTCAGCGAGATGAAAATTCATGGAATCCTCGTCATATCGCCATGTTAACCTAGCTGGAGCGGGACGAATGCCCCCGGAGCGCCGTAGAAGCTCTACTGCCGGTGTATTTACGGGGTGTGTCCAGGGGTGAGACAGTCATTTCATCCCGTATCATAGCGATCACACCAGTCTCGTCAATCATTTACAGTCGTGCACAATCTCCATGAAAGACGGGAATGTGTGACTTAGGCACAAGGACTGATTTAACCTCCAAAGGCTGAGAAACCAACCTCAAATTCAGAAAGGTGAAAACCAACAATGTAACAGAAATAAATGGTTTTCATGGTGCATTAAATGCAAGTAAAGTCACAACAATAATTCACAGTTAGTTAAACATCAATGGAATGGAAGAATGAAAGAATGGATGAATGATTAAGGCCTGGACCACACGAATATGGATATATTCCTAAACGCACATGTTTCTGTCCAGTTGGGCCTCTCAACCACACGAACACGGCGATTTCACCCACATAAACGGAGATATTTTAAAACGAATAAAAAAGTGAAGAAGTAAAAAAATATCTGGTTGAGTGGATCCGTGTAGCGATGTTAAACGGAGCTGGTGTTGACTCGATGATGTCAAGCGCCTAGCAACAAGTCACTGTAGCAACTGTTGCCAACAACAAGAACGATGGCCGACATTTACCGCCCTATCTCTATGTTCTTTGCATTTTTTGCCCTCATTACAGCTCGACAAAGGAATGTAATCTTGTTGCATCGAAGGCACTACACTGCTGCACAACGTCCGCGTCTGCTGCACGCAGTATTATTCTTCTTCCTGTTTTTGACCGCGCATGCTCATAATGTTCTTCTTCTATGGTTTTCACATTTTACTAACCTGCCACTTATCAGCCAGGCGTGGCATTGCAGGCTTCAGAGGCTTTGTCTTCAGTTTTGTCTCTTCGTATGGACAGAGATATTTCTGTTGTGTGGACAGAGATTTTCTTTAAATGAAGACAAAGATATCCAGTCAAAAAAATATCCTTATACGTGTGGTCCAGGTCTCAATGATGAAGAAAATGAACCAAAGCTGAAACTGGGCCTACAGTTTAGATTAAAAGATCCAAAAGCAGAGTCCTGATCCTGTGTTTCTGTTTCTACCACCAGGGCGTGATGGAAAGTTTCCTGGGCACGGCTCTGGCTGGTTCTGTCTTCTGCCTCTTCAGCGGTCAGCCTCTCATCATCCTCAGCTCCACTGGACCGATCCTCATCTTTGAAAAGCTTCTGTTTGAATTCAGCAAGTGAGATCCCACACAGTCAAATGTTTTCTGCTGTAGACAGACATGGTGGGTTCAAGGTGATGTTTGGGCAACGGCTTTAATTTGAAAAAGTTTTTGTTGTGGCACAGACACACGGGATGTCTCCGGAAAAGTTTAAATTTTTCCAACTTTGGTGACTAATGGCCCTTTTCCATTAGCCCTACTCTACGCGACTCTACCCAACTCTACTCTACTTGAGCTGCTTTTCCATTAGCCCCATCATTTTGAGCACGACACAACAATCTGTGTCTTTTTGTCACAAACCGAGTAAAAAAGGAAAGCAGAAGAAGGCTGCAGGTGGTAAGAAGAAATACCCCTTGAGAAGCACAGGAGAGTTTTGGAAGCTATACAACAGAATGAAGCCGAGGACGAGAGCAATCCAGCTGCAAAGACAAAGATGTATGAGGGTAAGCTAACGGTAGCTACAGCTAGCCTGCTAGGTCGTCGCGCTCATGACTCATCGATGACCACAGCGTCTGACCAATCAGTAGCCTGCAGTCAGTGATGTCATCTTTTAGTATGGACTCTGCTTGCTTGGAACCAGAGCGGAGTAGGTACTAAAACTAGCTTGTTTTAGGAGGTACCAGGCTAGTGGAAACACGCTGCTAATCGAGTAGGGCCGAGTAGAGTAGGGCCAAGGCATGCTAGTGGAAAACGGCCATTAGCAACATGACCTGGTCACTTTGGACATGCAACCAGGTCATTTCCACCACATCTTGTGAGGGCTGGTCTCGTCTGATTGCAACTGTACATTGACTTTGCATGGAGAATGTGGTCACCTAGGTCACATTCAGTGTGAACACATTTTTAGAGTCCATCAATACGCGTAACACTATTATTAGAGGGGTGAAAAAATATTGATACAGCAATATATTGAGATATTTTGACCCCCAATACAATATTTCAAATCTTAGTATCGATTAATATTTTATCTTAAAACAACTTCCGAATATGTATGCACAGGTTTTTTTCATGCAGTCTATTCAGTTCAGACAGTGACAAGAGAAATATGTGATTTGTTTTTTACTGACTGTTGTGCTGTCAGTAACTCAAAGCACTTTGTTCCTCGTGTGTTCAATTACAGTTTGAGCTGCACTGCATGTTAGGATGCTTTAAATACTTTGTTAAAAGGAAAACAAGAATAATTTCTTTGCAACATTAGTTCAAGTGACTTGATGTACTCTTTGTTTTCAAGTTAAGTGTATGTTTGTAACACTGCATGTGACATATTTTAAAAACAATAAAACAGAAAAGTTACATAACTGTAGAACATCGCAATATATCACAATATTGTGATATCGAGATATTATCATATCGTGAGGCTCTTGCCAATGCTCACCCCTAACTGTTATGAGTCAAACAGCACAAAGCTGAACAGCAGGTCAACTTCAGATACATTATGTACAGAACCTGCAGTTTTCATATTCATGTCTTCATCCCTGACCTTTTGTCAGGCATTTGTTGAAAAAACTTTTCTGAGATCCTTCAGGTGCGCTCACAACAAACTGACGTGGTGACGTGGCCCACTCAAGTCACGTCACATGTCCATAAAATAGCTCATTTGTCAACATTGCGTTGCTCAGGACGTCATCCTGCTCAACTTTCAATAAGATCATATCTAATCATATATTTCCATGTATTAACTGACATGAATCCAACTGCATCTTTTTCACTCATCAACCAACCATAAACACAGAGTTGATACAGATGAGGAAGGACAAGACTGCAGAGAACCACACTTCTGTTGGAACTAATTTAATTTAGTTTAATTTATTTGATTAGGACAGTGCACATCAATCAACAATTTCATAATACATGTCATTGTAAATATGCTAGAATAAGCACAATGGCTAAATTTCATCCTAAGGCAGAGTATGGTGGCCCTGAAGGTCAATTGAATAAACGTTTCGAAAAACACAAAAACATTACACAGAAAACAAAAACATTTCACAATACGCAAAAAAATTTCACATCACACAAAAACATTTAAGAATACACGAAAACATGTTAGAATGCGCAAAACATTTAAGAATGTGCAAAAACATTTAAGACTATGCAGAAACATTTCACAATACGCAAAAACATTTCACGTTACACAAAAACATTTCACCAAAGTCAAAAACTTTTAAGAATGCACATGAACATTTAAGACTATGCAAAAACATTTCACAATACGCAAAAACATTTTAAATTACAAAAAAAACATTTCACCAAAGTCAAAAACATTTAAGAATGCACAAAAGCATTTGAGAATACACAAAAACATTTAAGCATACGCAAAAACATTTAAGAATGCATAACAACATTTCACATTACACAAAAAAATTTCACATTATACAAAAACATTAAGAATGTGCAAAACATTTAAGAATACACATAAAAAATTCAATAATACGCAAAAATATTTCACAAAACATGAAAACATTTAAGAATACACAAAAACATTTAAGAATGCGCTGAACATGTAAGAATACACATAAAAATGTAAAAATGCGCAAAAATATTTAAGAATACGCAAAAACATTCAAGAATGCACAAAACATTTAAGAATGCGCAAAAATATTTAAGAATACGCAAAAACATTCAAGAATGCACAAAACATTTAAGAATACACAAAAAGTTTCAAGAATACACAAAAACATTACGAATACTCAAAAACATTTAAGAAATTTTGTGTATTGTGAAATGTTTTAGTGTTCTGTGAAATGTTTTTGTGTTCTTTGAAATGTTTTTGTGCTTTTTGAAATGTTTATTCACATTGACATTCAGGGCCACCGTTGGCAGGTGATAAAATAGAAAAAAACAAATTAAAATAGCAACTCTTTCCATAAGACAGTAAACAGAAAAGACACTGATCTAACAAACAAGACCGACACAATGTGCAAACAACAGATAACTCACAATCCATCTAAAAACGACATCAACAACAATGAAGGAGGAGATGAACATTATGTATGATTACATGACTGGTTTGTTTTCAACCAGTGTTTAACTTTATTTTTAAAAGTTACATTATTGTCACTGTGTCACTGTAATGTACTCACTGTTTAATGCTTCCACACAGAAATGGATTGTCACTCAAACTTAATCTGGAATAAAACAGTTGTTGGAATGAAACAATGCTAATTGGCTGTCATGGCACAACCACATACTTTGACACCTGAAAAGTTAAAATTTTTCAATTTTGGGATCAAGCTGCACGACCTAATTGCATGTCCAGAGTAACCAAGTCACCCAGATTACATCTGTTGCATTATATAGCAAGGCTATACATTGACTTAGCATGAAGTTTGGTCGCCCAATTCGCCCAAGTCATGTTCAGTGTCAACGCACTTTTAGACTTTGTAACAGACAATTTACAAATTCACACCTGTGATTTGAATGGTGAAAATGTTTCTTTGGTAGAGTTACTCTCTGCCTTTGTAAGCCTTTAAAACCAATCAGTGTTATGTCTCTTTAAACAATGTTTGTTGTGGTTAAAATAAATCACGGCGCATGTTCCATCGTTCTGACATATGCCACTCCTCTGACCCTCCTCTTTTCCAAAGGAGTAATGCCATAGATTACATGGAGCTTCGTCTCTGGATCGGCATTCACTCCTGCCTGCAGTGTTTTATCCTCGTAGCCACAGACGCCAGCTACATCATCAAGTACATGACGCGTTTTACTGAGGAGGGCTTCTCCAGCCTGATCTCCTTCATCTTCATCTCTGATGCCATCAAGAAGATGGTGGGCTCCTTCAAATATTACCCCATCAACACCGACTTCAAGCCTGACTACATCACTGCTTACAAGTGCGAATGTCTGGCACCAGACCCAAGTGAGTTCACCTATTAGCTCAAAGAATTACAGGTGGATTATCCATGAGGGGGTCCAGGCTAAGGAGGCCTGACATGTTGTAGAGGAGGGTGAAGCCATCTGTACCGTCACAGCAGACTTTTAACATGCAGATGATATTATCAGCCTGAAGTAACTCTGTTAAAGAAAGTGACTTGTGATCAAGTCATTACTTAAAGCTGGGGTTGGCGATTTTGGAAAACTAGCATGAATTTGAAAGTAGCATCTCCTCAGGGCTCCGCCTAACCCTCAGCACAACGTGTTTGTTTTACACTACACCAAGTCAAGTCTCAGTCAGCGGTAAGAAAACACCAAACAAACATGTAAAGTTAGTTAGTACTCACAGCCCGATGTTGATCGGGGTATAGGTAGTTCCTCTGACATTCTCCACATAGCTGTCAAGTCTCCCGTTTTGGCCATGAAACTACAGTATTTTACGTATTTTATCCTCTTTCCTGACATCCTCCTGTATCAGTATTCTCCTGTAAATCTCCCATGTGACGATATAATAATAAAAACATTCCTCTGCCTCTCCAAACTGAGCTCTGTCTCTAGCCTGAAGGGGTCGGTAATGCTCCAAAATGATGGATGCTGACAGCCGTAAAACTGAAGAAGAAGAAAAAGCCTGGTGAGAACGTCCACCTGCAGTAGCCTGGGTGGCAGCTGTCGTGAGATTAGAGCAGCAGAACAAACCAAGAAAAACAAAGAGTTTATTTTAGATTTCTTGTTCACCTGTCTTAAAATGTGAGGGATACTGGAGCTTGGTTGGGGTTGTGGGACGGCTCACGGCGGGCTTCCCTTATTTTCAAAGACAAAACTTGAAAGGTAAGCATTCTCCAGCGGACTCTGATGCGTATGAGCTCGGCTACATGCACCGAGTCTACACCGGTTTAAAAACAGGTGTCCCGGCATGATTATTGGTTGGGGTTTTCCCTGTTTTACTCCTGCTGTAGATAGCGGATATTTTTCGCTCTGTTTTAAGAACACATTATGAGTTGATTACCATTGGGTCCTAAAGACCATTTTAACCAGTATTACAATAAGTATATCTAAATCAAATTGCCAACCCCAGCTTTAATCAGCTCATATCCTTTATTACAACAAAGCTATTATGCATGAGACATCAGCCGTAAAGAGTTTTGAAAATTCAGCTGCTGGATAGTAAAAAAAAAGCACAGACTGTGACAGGAATAAAAAAGTACAACTGGTTAAAAAAAAAAAAGGAGTAATCACATTTTTAGTGTGTCTGATGTTGTGGGAATGCCTCAGTGAGATGTAACTTTAATCTGAGCATCATTATATTTCATTTTATTAAGTGTCCTGATGTGTTTGCCAGCACATTAAACGGAGATGAATAAAATGATTCAACCATAGTATGACATCAACATCAAATCCATAATTTAAATAGCAAAACAATCTGCGTGTGGTTCGCTCTTTCGTTATTCTGTTTAAAACAAAATCAAGAAAACTAAAAAAACGGTCTTGTTTTGTTTTTCTGTTTTAAAACCAAAACAGAAAAAGGGAATAATAGAAAAACAAAAAAAAAAAAAAAAGATTTTGTTTAAATTGTTTGTGTGATATTTTGATATATATCATAATTTGCCAGAAGGCTTTGCCGAGCTTAGAAGTTAACGTAGCTACAATGAACAATGGACCCCCTGCCACAGCTTTCGCTGCCGGAGATGGATAGGTTGTTTTAGGTTAGTGGTTCAATTCTCATTTGATTGACATTTCTCAGAGAACTGCCGTATTATTCTTGAATCAGAGTCTGTGGTTGACAAATGTTTAAAGTGTGCAACTGCCAAGGAAAACTATTCATAAGACAATTATGACATTTATGATCTCATGATAAATAATGTAACAACCACATCTGACATTTTTTCTGACAGTTAACTTCTTAGCTTGGCTTAGCCTGCTAGCAAATTATGATGATTCAAAATGCCTCACTTGAAAAACCATGGAGATTTTTTCGACTGTGAGATCCTCTGCTCTTAAAGCGAGTCGCCTAACCCCCGAAACATGAGGTAGCTCGCCCTGTAACTCGCCATCGCCGTTTGGGTTCTGACGTCCCCTCTCGTTAAACGTTGCAGTGCACTTCTCCCTCTCCTCTGGCTCTTCTTCGCGGGTGGAAATCAAAACAATCCTCACTTTTAGAAAAAGTGCAAATCTAGGCACTTCTGAAGACTCCAATACAGGGCTGCTCGATTATGGCAAAAATTACAGTCATTATTTTTTTGATAGATTTTAAGATCACAATTATCTAAATTATGAAACACGATTTCTCACAGATTTTAAAAACACACCACATGCTTTTATTGAACATACATGCCTTTAACACTTTCATTTTGTAAATTTTAGAACTACAATACAACATACATAATACACATGCATAAATCTTTTCCCTATGTCTTCAAAGAGTTCAATACACAAGGAGCTAATTTGTTGTTATATCTTTTAAAGGTAGAATTGGGTTGGAATTAAAATTTTAACCCATCCATCCTGACATTTGGCGGGAGGCAGGGTACAACCTTCTTCCACTGAAAGAAAAGGTTTAAGCATGTCACAGTAAACATAAAAGCGCAGCTCTGAAAACTAAGCCACATCCACTACTAGCCTGGTCAAACAAAGCTCATGGGGATTTACCGTAAAATACCAAATAATGGCCAGGGCATTTATTTTTTTCAGTCACTGAGTAGACAAGGCGTTTATTTGGGACCAGGTGCCTTTGTGGGACAGGCCTTTAATTCCTTTCTCACAAAAATCTTGCTTAGCAAAAAATCTAAAAATATGGTAAATGTAATCAAATTTTAATTTACAACAGTAGCCTATTCATTTTCACAGCAAGATTGTTGTATCATAGTTATATTCTTGTCTTCTTTCAACTCAGCACTCTCTAAACACTCTTAATACTGGTAAGGAACTACGGTAGTTAATTTAAGGTCGTACTTCTATTTTTTCGCTGCACCAGGGCGATGGAGTTCAGCAGCAATGTACCGCTAACTGACATGGCCCCCCTCCTGACGTTAGTTAAGGGCAAAAAACCTGCAGTGGTAGTATCAACGTCTTCTTCTTTGATTTGTACAGATCTTGTTTGTAAGATTCCAGCTTTCTGCTCTCTAGTGGCCTCTGTGGACGCTGAGTGTAACTACACTGTTGTGAAACAGAGCGCCGCACACCAACCTGATTTTGTTGACATACAGAGGGAGAGCAGACGTCCAGAGAGACAAAAAGACCATGTGGGCTGTTAAAGCTCAGTCTGATCATGTTTCTTTTCAAGCGTAAACTGTCAGTTGTGAGCTCAGCATTTGTATGTGTGTTCTGTAACTTCGACCCTAGCTCGTAGGCTGTGCCGAATAAATTACACCGTTTATTTGGATGGGCGTCTATTTGTCAAAATTTACTGCTACACTGGTGTTATTTGGGACCCGACGATTCATTGGAATTCGGCTTTTGATTGGTATTTCATGGTACACTCAAATAGTCTTCTACTTAGCAAAGTTGACGCATAGCACATTACATACACGACAAATTCCAAGATCTCTAAGGAATTTAGGGCAAAATCATATCTTTAATTTTTGTTTATTTTGAACACCTATTACATGTTAAGCACATGTCCTGCTCAGAACTGAGGGCTTCTATGCACAAGACAGCTTTTAAGATTTCCTTCTCCTTACCTGAAAACAGCAATGCATCCATTTTCTGTACCACTTATCCCTTCCAGGGTAATGTTGGCTGAAGCCTAACCCAGGTACACCCTGAAACGGTCAACTAGCCAATCAAACGGCCACATAGAGAGACAGACAACTATTCATGCTCACACTCTAACAACCAAGGACCAATTTAGTCACTAGTCAACCTAATGAGCATGTTTTTAGTCTGTGGGAGGAGGCTGGAGTGTCAAAAATGTTCCCCTTCATTCTGATAAACAGTTTAAAGCTTTCTGTTATTATCATTCACAATGGGTACTGCACTGCATCCCTCCTCCATGCCCAACTCTGCTGTCGTTACACAACTTCTTCTTGTGGCTTCATCAATTTTAAGACTAAAAAAGGTTTTATATCTGCAGAGGGTCAGATTCTGCCAACATCATTTTCAGACAGAAAAAGCCTTTTTCTGCATTCTCTCTACTCGACCTGTCCCAGTCTGTGCTTTTTGACATTCAGCAGCTGGAGCCTGTGGTCTTGCACACATTAGAGGCCTCGGTGCATTCACCCTCTATCCCAAGTTCTCGAACTCCTAAAAATGTCAAAGTGATTTCTACAGACATTGATTTCTGTAACTGATTTGTGTCTTGCTTGTTTTTGCCATGCATCAACAATTTGGCTGCCATCTTTTGCAAGTGAGTACCTCCCAGTGTCCTCAGAGTGTTTGCATTTCCTGATCCCTTTTGTTTTCCCGCCCTCCTCTCCTGATTTAATATTTTAATACTTGTCCCTCCTGAATTGACTGTCTTTCGCCCTCTCATGAACAGTGGCTGCAATGATCTTCAATGGTTTAGTTCCAATGCCAGATAACACCTCTAGTGTCTCTGGGGTAAGTGCTTGTTTTCCTTTTGTTTTTCTCTGCCAAATGTTTTTTTTTTTACAAGCTAAAAACGTGAAGTATCAGCTTCATATAAGCTACAGGAAGTTGGGGCATTTTGAAGCTTGAGTCAGGACGATGCTTTAAAAGAATACACCAATTTTTTTGGTTCCATGTCTTGCCTCACTTACGAGTCCATGACAAGCAGTTAGACACCATTCTTTCGACTGTCCATGCAGTAACAAGGCTAAGCATGCCCACTGCTAATTAGCATAGCTCAAGCACTTGGAGTCAGTGGGTAGCGTTAAAGCGATATTGCTTACAGTCATTGCATAAACTATTCAGCAACTCTTGATGGTCCTGTGTGCTTGTTGTGACTCTTTATCTTGTTTTTACGTTATCTATTTTTAGACTGAGATTAGTACTTTATATACGTTTTGTAGGAAATACATACACAACTAAGCCGCAGGGTGCTCGCGCAAACCACCACAGAAGTAGGTCAACAAACAAAATAAAACCTTTGTTTACGAGTAGAAGAATTGTTTTGGAAGCTGAGCATGCACGAAGATAGCCTTGCAGAGCACACAAACCTGCCTGATTCTGAAATCCTGCAGGTCCGTCTTGCCAGCCTCCGTTGTCCAACAAATTCACTCGGCTAAATTCTTAACGGCCCAATCAGGGAAGAGAGGCAGGAGCTGCAGAATGCGGACGTGACGACAACTGGAAGTTGAGAACTGGAAGTTGAGAACGGACATGCCGATTAGCCTATTGTCCTCATGGCTACCTAGTGAAACTTGGCGAAATCTACCCTCCTCAGAAGTTTACTTGTAGGGATTGTCTTTGACGAGGTTCATGCCACATAGTGTTACATGAATCATCTGTGTGGTACAATCTAGTGTAAGACGATAGTAAAAGGCTGTTAGCTGTTAGCAGCTAGGTTAGCGGCTAAAGGCTAATGGTCGTTAACTGTTGTTAGCTGTTAGCGGCTAAGTTAGCCACTATGGCTAACATCCATCAACTGTTATTAACTGTTGTTAGCCATTAGCCGCTACATTAGCCGCTATGTATGCTACATTAAAGGAGGCAACCCTGCTTGATGTGGATTGATCTGTGATGAATGTGATGAGCCAAGCAATTGTCCAATCACTTGTGGGTTTTTTTTTAAGTCCTGCCCCAGAAAACAAATTCAAAGGGCTCCTACCCAGATGGACTAGAGAAATATTTCTGTGGTAGATATATGGAGCTGTCCATCTGGCTTGTCAAGTTAGCACGAAGAGAAGCTGAGGAACAGTTAATTTTAAAACATTTCTTCCCAAAACTGTACTAAAAGAACAAATCATAGTCTAAAAATAGATAACATAGCATAACACAGTAGAAAACAAGTCACAACAAGCACACAGGACTGTTTCACTAATGACTGTAGGCAAAGAAGGCTAACACTACCCATTGACTCCCAGTATTTGAGCTAAGCTAATTAGCGGTGGGCAAGCTCTGGTCATCTCTTCATTGTTGTTAAAAGAATGGGATCTATCTGCTTGTCATGGACTTGGGAGTGAGGCAAGACATGGAAAGAATGAAAAATGTTAGCATAAAGGGTATCAGTATTGGTAAACGTCCCTCTCTATCCTTTGTCTCTCATTGTCTCTTCCATCATCCTCCTCTCATTCTCCCTCCACTAATAATAACTCACATCCATGCCTATAAATTCAAATTGTCCATGTCTGTATTTCTCATTAGCCTGCTATGTAAGTATCTGCTGTTTCCTCATTTTTCTGTTTCAAAACACTTCACTCTTCTTCATCCTCTCACGTCTCCCCAACACTGCCGCCCACCACCCAGTTAAATGTGACAGCTCTGGACTGGAGCCAGCTGAGCAAGAAGGAGTGTCTGAAGTACGGAGGCTCTCTTGTGGGAAAATCCTGCAAGTACGTCCCAGATCTGGCCCTCATGTCATTCATTCTGTTCTTCGGGACCTACTCCATGACTGTCTCGCTCAAGAAGTTCAAGTTCAGTCGCTACTTCCCCACCAAGGTAACCGAACTGTTCGTATTATTTCATTTTAGTTTAATAAAAAAAGAAAAATTTAAATGTAAAATATATGTCTTGTCTCAAATTAGTGCCTAATCAAAGATGCTCAGTGTTAAAGCAAGTGGATGTAAACAAACTTTTTGTGGCATGTGATGACCCCAGGCTGTTTTTGTGGTTTGTTTTCTTCCCAATTTTGTTTAATAAGCCGAGAATCTGGCAACTTGCATTTTTTATGTCTTCAGATAAACTTCTCAGCAACTCTGAATGGTTCTGTGTACTTGTTGTGACATGTTTTTTAACCGCGTTATGTTATGTTGTCTTCTACTATCATTGTATTATCTTCTTTTCTCATGAACAGAGGCATTCGTGAACGAGTCGAGTCTTTTGAATCACTCTTGTAAGTGAACAATGAGCACTGATTCGCAGTTGTGACTGAGCTGTTCATTTCTGAGCCATCCTGTAATGCAAACTGTCTGTAAACAGCTCAATCACAATTGTGAATTGGTTCTCATCATTCACTTAAAAGATCTGTTCAAAAGGCTCAACTCGTGCACAAATGTCACATCTCTAGCGCAAACTAACACATGTGTTTGGAAGTATGTCAACAAAAAAAGCCCCCGTTTAGGAGCAGAAGATAATACAACAAACAAGTCACAACGAAAACATAGGACCTTTTACAGTTGCTGCAGAGTTTATCTGATGTCTGTAGGCAGAGGCAGGCTAACACTACCCATTGACTCCCAGTGTTAGAGCTTAGCTAAATAGCAGTGGGGGAGCTTTGCCTGTCTCTTTTTCTGTTCCTAATATCACAGTCGAAAGAATGGTGTCCATTTGCTTGTTAAGGACTCAGGACTGTGGCAAGACACAAAACGAAAACAAAAGTTATATCCCTTTAAGATGGCACGTTCAGTATGGCAGTGTCTATTAGAGGGCAGTTACAATGTTCCAAAGGCTTCTATGATATTCAAATGGCTGACGTCACATCGCTTCTTCCAATTCTTTTACAGTCTGTTCGATATACACTATGGCCATCTGCCATTTTGACCCATTACCAGTTGTGGCTTCAATTATGGGAAAAATTCTGCATGATAAACTGGGCTGATGCATACTGCTGAATTGTCCTGAATTACTTTGACATTCAGGTACATTTGGCATTCTGCGGATTTTGTTAATCTTTGAACTGTTCTGATTACATTTTGACAAAGTCAGTACGTGCTGGTGTTGTATGCTGTTTTCAAAAGCATCTCCTGCAATGGAAGAGAGACTTGTCAACATGCTTTTATTTCATTTGTTCCTTCAGACATTATAAACTTTACTGTAGCTCACCCTGTTTCTAACCTGACACGCCAGATAGACAGTTCCATATTGGAAATATTTCACTAATCCATCTGGCAAGGAGCCCTGCAAAAATGTTTTCAGGGGCAGAATCTTCTAAAACAACAGCAGCTTGTGATTGGGCGATTGTTTGGCACATCACACTTATTGCAGACCAATCCATATCAAGTAGTGCTGCTATGACGTAGCATATGTAGCAGCTAAACATATTAGCTAACAGTTAGCTGTAGTGGCTAATGGCTTACAAGGGCAAACAACAGTAAATGGCCGTTAGCCGTAGTGGCTAACTGTTGTTAGCGGCTACCGGCTGTTAGCCATGAGCTTAACTACCTTAAGACTCTCATTTCACATTAAATTATACCACACAGATGTATCATTTAACAGTTTTATGTGACATGAACCTCGTCAAAGACAATCCCCATGAACTAAACTTATGAGGAGAGCAGATTTCACAGAGTAACCATGATGACCACAGGCTAACCGACATTAGCCGCCATTATTTGTACAACAGGAAGGGACTTCACTTCCTGTCAAGTCACTTCCTGTTGTCGTCATGCCTGCAACTTACACTGCTCCTGCCACTCAAGCGCAGGCGCACCTGCCCTGCGCCGGCCTTCGCCGCGCGGACAGGGTGCGACCGGCGCACTTTGCAAGTTTCCTGCAGTGCCAAGAGCGGTGCACTCAAGGTGCAGAGGAGCGCGTCCACGCCCACGTCTCTGCCTCTCCGCGCAAATGTCAGAGTAGGAGGAGAATAGACGTGAGTGGGTTTAACACAGCCAAGTGTTGTCTCCACCAATCAAATGAGCGCCTCTCCTCGCCTTTAAATGCGCTGCGGCAGAGGCGCAGTGTCTGATTGGTCTGAATGATCCCCGCTGCTGGAGACGGTCAGAGCTGCTGTCATTCAGCAGCTGGGAGAACAGACTGGCCATCGGGGCTGGCATCGGAGGCCCGAGGCGCGTCACTGTGTGGGCCAGCTCCCAGGACAGATGTAATCTGTTCCTTTGTCATTAATAGGAGTACAAAATTAAGAGACAGTTACACAGTTACAGCTGGCTTATCCATTTATAATGCTTGTGATCCACCTGCACTCCTGGTTTGTCATCGCCAAATAGCAGAGCCTTTAGTGATATACTGTATACTCTCCCGGTGTCTCCTCCTCATCCTCCTTACAATAATGTTCTCCATCTTTTTAGATCACGTTAAAAATAAAGACTAAAATAGAGGAATATGGGAAATCACAGGTAATCCTGAGTGACATACATTTATTTTATCTCTTTTTTCTTTGTCTTTTTTCTCCCTCTTTTCTTTGAATTTCATGAAATGAGAGAAGCCATATATATACTCAGTATCAGATGTTAAGGCTGTTTATTGTTGACTTGTAAGATGTGCATCAAACTTCCAGCTGCCGTCAGGTTAAGTTTCCATTATGACAAACGGCTTTAATCCGACATCAGATGTGACGGGACAGTTAATATAGATACAAATGTGTATGCTGGTTCAGACGGTTACATTAAATAGTGATTGCTGTGATTGTTTATTGCATTAAAATGTGCCTGACACTCTGGAAACGTGCCTCTGAGGCTTTGTTGACGTGTGAGCACATGTGCGCCTGTCACCAAATTACAGCTGCGGAGGGTGCGCTCCACTTTGCGCCGAGAATAGACCAGGTTGGAGCTGGCGAGCTTTCAGCGCACTTTCTGCACTGTTTTTGGCACGAAATTGTCACTGCACCAACGTGAATCTGTCAACACCTCCCCCTGGTGCCCCGTCACCTCCCCCTGGTGCGCCGTCACACCCATCTCTGCGCAGACGGTCTACCAAATTGTCAAATTGGCAGCGCACAGCAGTGCGCTGCACGAAATTAACACTGCGCAGGGTGCACCAGGCTTGCGCCCCCTGCGCTGCGCCACGAAATTAGAGCCCTGTAACTTAAAAATTGCTGTCAAAATTAAAACTGGTTAAGAACAACATTAAACTTTCAAACCCCACAAGTGAGACACTTCTATTTCTGTCTTTGAATCCAGCTGAGGAAACTCATCAGCGACTTTTCCATCTTCATGTCAATCATGACTTTTGTGGGGCTCGACATGCTTATCGGACTGAAGACTCCTAAACTGATCGTCCCCACAGAGTTTAAGGTATATTTGTTTGTTTGTTTTATTTGGGTTACAGAAAGGTGTGTCATTTATTTTCTGCTCTTTATATGTGATTGTTGATGTTTCTCCTGCTTTTGACAGTTGTATAAGAGTAACAAACTTATCACTGATTTACAATTTTTATTTTGTTGACTAATTATTGTCATCATAGTTTTCCTAAACAACCCTTTCCCCCTGACAAAAACTAGACAGTAACTAATAAAAACAAGTGCACATGGACAAAAACTAAAACTAAATTAACTGACATTTACATCAACAGATAAAAGCTTGACTAAAATGTTTGACGGAGACTTAATCCAATCAGACTTAATCTGGTCTTGCAGAAAGTAGAGACAAGTTAGGAATATATCCAATCACAGCTACTTTGGTTGTGTGGAAATGTTGGAATTGATATATTCATGTAGAGCAGGTCCACTGTTTGTTGTCAATTCTGGTATTGTAACCGAGAAGTTAGAGTGAAGATAACTACATTTCACACAAAAGTTAAATTTGTTTCTGTTCATTAATAAATTCAAACTTTACTTACATTCAATAAAGGGTTATTAGATGTTTGATTTTATCAAAGTGTGAAACATGACAACTTTAGTCGACTAAAGTTACAGTAGATTTCATTGAGTAAAATGTTGGGAAAATTCATCATCTAAAACTAGACTAAAATTAAAACATAGATATTTTAGGCAAAAGATCTTATCTTGTCTTTCAGCTGGAAACAAGTGATTTAACTCCAGCTGATGCAATGAGACGCTTCTCATTTCTTAAACAACCATGTCAAAGACACATCCTGTGGTCGTGGAAAAGATGTTAGTCTGTTTAAGAAGGGTCAAATCATTGGAATCAAGCAGAGAAAACATCTAAGGAGATTGAAGAAACTACGAAAACTGGGTTAAAAACTGTCCAACACATTATTAAAAACATGAAGGATAGTAGGGAACCATCGTTTTGGAGGAATCTTGTGATGTTCTACATGTACGTGTTTAAGATTTACCTAATGAAGCCACTTTTCTGTTTTTTAACTTTAACTTTAGCCAACTCGTCCAGGCCGCGGCTGGCTGGTGATGCCTTTTGGTAAGAACCCATGGTGGATTTATCTGGCAAGCTTTGTCCCTGCTCTCCTTGTCACGATTCTCATCTTCATGGACCAGCAGATCAGTGCTGTCATCGTGAACCGCAAAGAGAATAAGCTTAAGGTACATTGTTCATAACTGAAAACACGAAAACTGTTTTGATGTAAACATTATTGTGTGTTCTCTTGAAGAAAAGCACAAGAACAGTAAAATCTCTGTTGGGTTTCCATGCAGAAAGGCTGTGGTTACCATCTGGATCTCTTCTGGGTCGGCGTCCTGATGGCCGCCTGCTCTTTCCTGGGCCTGCCCTGGTACGTTGCTGCCACCGTCATCTCGATCGCGCACATCGACTCACTGAAGATGGAGAGCGAGTCCAGTGCTCCAGGAGAACAGCCACAGTTCCTCGGAGTCAGGTTGGTCCACAGTCAAATAAAATACAGACCCACCAAAGATTAAATTTAACCTTGAAGACCAGGGGCCTCATTTATAAACGCTGCTTGTGCACAATAGAAGGTGTATGCCACTTGTAAGCAGCGTTTGGGATTTATCAAAACAAGGAGAAAAGGAAACCTGCTAACCTGACAAGCCAGATGGACAGCTCCATATATCTGCCTCAGCAATATTTCACTAGTCTATCTGGGTAGGAGCCCTTTAAATTTGTTTTCAGGGACAGAACGTTTAAAAAAAAATACCAGCTTGTGATTGGACAATCGTTTGGCTCGTCAAATTTATCACAGACCAATCCACATCAAGCAGGGTTGCCTCCTATAATGTAGCATACATAGCGGCTAATGTAGCGGCTAGTGGCTAACAACAGTTAAAAACAGTTCATGGACGTTAGCCAACTTAGCCACTAACAGCTAACAACAGTTAATGACCGTTAGCTGTTAGCCGCTAACCGCTAACTTAGCTGCTAACAACAGTCAATGACCGTTAGCCGTTAGCCGCTAACTTAGCTGCTAGCTGTTAATGGCCTTAAACTATCATCTTACACTAAATTGTACCACACAGATGATTCATTTAACACTTATATGTGACATGAACCTCGTCAAAGACAATCCCTACAAGTAAACTTCTGAGGAAGGCGGATTACACCAAGTTTCACTCAGTAGCTATGAGGACAATAGGATAATCGGCATGTCCGTTCTCAACTTCCTGTTGTCGTCATGTCTGCATTCTGCAGCTCCCACCTCTCTTCCCTGATTGGGCCGTTAAGAATTCAGCCGAGTGAATTAGTTGGACAACGGAGACTGGCATGACGGACCTGCAGGATTTCAGAATCAGGCAGGTCTGTCTGCTCTGCAAGGCTAGAAAACTGCAACCTCAACAGTAGAAGAATGAAACTAAAGACAGCTCTGTGAAACTGATAACTTATGTTAAATAGTCGAACACTATACATTTCAAAACGTATATTATATTTGAAGGTTATATTTGCGAGGAGAAGAGGAAAAAAATATAATATTCAGTCATAGTGATACAAGATTTACATGTTTTCATGAAACCCATTCACATAAACAATGAGGCGGACAGTGATCGTGTTCCCAAAATGTGCCTTACCAATAAAGTTTTATAATTATAATAATTGTTACTGAAACCACATAATAATTGCGCAAAACTGTTGGTCAATGAGACTACAACACCTGTAGCTGTTAAGGAAATCAATGGTTGGATTTAAAAAGGCCCGCACCCACAATGTGTAATTGCGCACTATGACTTATGTGGCCCTGCTGGATGATGTGGTGCATTGAAGACTCCATCATCTGTGTTTATGTCCTCCGTCACCACACCACTCAGGAGGGATTCCCCAATGATCCCCGACAGCTCTTAATCTGTTGGGGGTGGGCCCTGGCGTGCACTTTCCCCACCTGTTGCTCAGACAGTCTACAACACCAGCCACATGCTTCAAGAATTTTGCCTTTCTGGTATTAGTGATGCCTGAACGGTGCCCACCTATTAAATGTCAACCTCATGTTAAGTAGAATTTCTTATTCGCTCGTTTTGGTGTCATTGAATAATTACCAACAGAATTCCCCCAACCTTTAAAAGGCACCATGTGGGTGGAGCAGACCATTCCTGTTTTATAAATCTGAAGTCTTCGTGTCCAAGCATTTTCTATGTTTCCGGCATACGCTGCCTGTAGTGATCTATCCTAGGTTTCACAAATAAAGCTCCTGGATATCCATAAACTCTCCTGTCAGCAGCAATGTCACAGAATCAAAGTTAAAGGCTCAGACACTTTTGAAAATGGATTTAATGTTTTTTTTATGTTCCATTATTTCCCAAAAACAGAGAGCAAAGGATAACTGGTCTGTTGGTGTTCGCTTTGACCGGAGTCTCCATCTTCCTTGCCCCAATTCTGAAGGTATGAGGATCATTTTTCTAAGACACATTTTTTTATTGATTGAACTGGCATGAAGGGGAATAATCACAAAGCACTGAGGGAGAAGAACCACTATCAGGTCTTCAAGGCTGTGGTGTCCTTCTGTATCATAACAAACTTAAAACTCTGATTTTAGATTTAGAAATGAGAAGGACTTAAAGATGGCTTCAAGCTGCCTGCAGGAGGACAATGTTGGATGCTAATAACATTTCATTTTCAGTGTTGATAGTCAATATTTGATGTGTTTTTACTGACTTCTGTTGCCCTTAAACTGCAAAACTCAAATCTTCTTATGTGTGTTTGTCTAAGTTTAAGTAAAAAATATCCAGGAGTCTCCCTCAAATTCATATTTTTTCATACTTAGATTTTATTGATCTTTTTTTCCCCTTATTGACAGAAAATTAAACATAAAAATCAACAGAGCACAGTGCATGAACATCATTATAAGCCGATATCAAACTCCAAGTATCCAGTTCAGTAAAAAGTTTGCTATGGAGAGCACACAGTGGGTCTAAGAAACCGTACATCACACAACCCGCCCTCTTCTGACCAGAAACATTCAGAATATGTGGAAAATTTTTGAAGAAACTAACTCATTTTCCTCACCTTCGTAAATCAAGGTGTTTTTTAAGTCTGAGAAGGAACGTTAGTCTTTCAATCTTATGAATTCCTTAATAATGCTGAGCCAATTATCTACTGCAGATGGTCAAATTTCAACTAATTTCAGGTGTTTGCTTTGGTCATCATTTTCAAAAGAGACTTGTCATTTACTGTCGAGTCCACCGGTAAATCTCCTAGATAGTGACACACATGTTGGTGGGTCCATCTCTCTCAAATTTAAGATTCATTCGACAAGTCCTGACGGTTTAAATGTAAGGGATTGAAAAGAAAATATCTGTAAGCAAAATGGGGTCTTAAATTTAGGTATAAAGACTACATAAGAGAGCATAACTTTAAATTTAGCCTTTAATTTTAAGACATCATACCAGTGAAACTTGTCTTGTCTCTATAGCACATTCAGACTATATTTACAAGACAACGAAAACAGCCAAAAACAGAGATTTTGTTGCGTTTGCAGTGTTTATTAATAATAATAAAAACAATACTAATACTTTATCTTACTTGTTCTTATTTGTTTTTTCTCCTCAATGTATTTTATATCGCCAGCCTTGAGGAGATGATGTTTAAAAAAAAAGCAAACTTGGAAAAATGTTGGGGCATGTTTGTCCCAGAGCCATACTGTCATGGTAAAGAGGGCCAGCCCCCACCAGTAATGAATCGCAAATTTAATCCATCAAAAGCAGATTTATCAGAATAGGGGGGCAGGGCTCAGTCCTAAGGATGGACTGTCAACATGTGGAGGGATCTTGAAGGAAAACAGCTGCTCTTTTGCATCATAGGGAGCCACTTAAGGTGGTTCAGGTGGCAGACTTTAGACCATAAACCAGGTTTAATGAGGCTTATAGTGAAGCCAAATTATCTGCCCTCAAGTTAGGAACACCCCTCTGTATTTTCAGGCAGACACACCCCTGGCCGCCAATGGCACTGCATGATCATTTGCTATTTTAGCAGCATGAGTACACGCCATATGTACGACACATGCAACAGGTGGAGATTGGGAAAGACACCTGCACTTCACGCCAAAATTCCTTGTGCCCATTAACTGCCCCATCAGCCATTTTAGACTAAAATAAAAAAGTATTATGTCATATTTAGTATTAAAAGTATTTTCATGCTTCTAGTTTTCTGAAAGTTATAATAAAATGTCTTTCTGCTCCTTGTAGTACATCCCCATGCCAGTTCTGTATGGTGTCTTCCTCTACATGGGGGTAGCTTCCCTCAACGGGATCCAGGTGAGTCCTGAACCAGCCGTCACTCTGTGTCAGTGCCTCATTTGTTTTTATTTTTGATGCGAGATATGATGGAACTGCTGATTTTATTCACTGTCAAGGAAATCAACATCCTGCTGGCAGATTTAAAGTCCAGCCTGAGAGAATCAAGCTCATTAAGAGAGAAGAAAATAGATAATTAGACCAAAAACTGACTCTGAGATGTTTTGAGCTCCAGGGGAGCCACAGTGGACTTAATCAGACATAAACCTGCAGTCTGAGGATGTAAACTCTCTCTGTGGGGGGGCTTCCATCTGTGTACGAAAGGGAAATCTAAACTTTGACTATTTCTTATGCCTTTTTATACAGGGATAAATGCAAGAGGGGCATATCTTTGTTATATCCAGTGAGTAAGATTCATGTTTACACTACAGCAACCCCTACCTGACCGCTCTGCAGCACTTGAGGGGAGCTGCTGGCAAAATGGAGAAGAAATCATCTCCAAGGGGAATGACTTCTTTGTTGATAAAAAAAAAAAGAAAAACCTCTATAGTCTCTTCCTCCCATACTTAGACCATATGTTGCATCACATAATAGTTCCAAACATCTGAGCTTTGTTGGGGAAATTGTCAACACTGTAAATAATCTTACTGTATCACCTTGTCGATCCAAAGAAGTTTTTTAAGTAGTTTTAACATATAATTGGTAGGCATGCACCGAAATGAAAAATTGTGGCCAAAGCAGAAGCCAAATAAAATATAAACGCGAATACCGAATACCAAATATCCAATGTGGAGGCTGAGTAGTTCACTATAGTTTATAATAGTGCATAAATAGCTTAGAATGCATTTTTAGACGTTTTTAAAAGAAAGTAATTGTTTATTGAATACTATGACATTTTTTAATATTCCAGTAGCCTTTGCTTTTCAAAAAAAGCACAACAAAGTTTTTCATTCATATTAGGCCTTCAAACAAAACAAAACATGCATTCACAAAAAAGGACCACACCATCAACAGGATGAATCTGACAAATTTTTATTGCTTACAGTGGATAGGAAGCAACATAGCAGATACGTGAAGCGGATAACGGTTTGGGCAAACTTCATGGGGAACCCGCCGTAGCTCCTGGCACGTCAAACCACCCTATATAAGGTCCTGAGTAAAGAAGGAAGGAGGAACTTTTTTAAGAAAGGGAAGGGAGGGAGGGGTGCGTCAAGTGTGCGAAACATTGGAGGGAAATGGTTAGTTAGGATTTATAGGAACACAGGAAGAGGCATGGTCGAGGTGTGGTCCTGCTCCTGAAATTCTGCTTAAAGCCCCACTAAAAAAAAACAGCAACTAAAGTGCACTGAAATGGATTAACCTGCAACCAATGAATTATTGTCCTTTCAACACAAGTCTGCTTAGCTACAGTCACATGCAATGACGTATTTGAATTCCTCATTGCGTCACACAGTAGGCCTACTATTGGGCCTTGCTATTGCCTTACTCCACCAAAGGCCAAATATGGCTTTTTTTTCGGTGCATCCTCAATAATTGAGTTAATTACCAGGCTTTTGGTGGCACCATGTACTGCTAAACAAAAGTTCCAAGTTTTTATTGGCAAACCTACTTCAAAATTTGAAATTAGTCTTTAAGTTGAAGTCACGAACATTGAGATGTGTTTATTTGCTGAGCTAAACAGACTTTTAGACAAATGTGTATGTGTGGTGAATTTTACCTCTGCCTAGGAGGTCATGTTTTGCCAGCCTTTGTCTGTTTTTCGTTTGTTTGTTAACAAGATTACATATAAACTGCTGAATGGATTTTGCCAAAATTTTCAGGAGATGTTGGTAAAGGTCCGACTTAAAAATGATTCAGTTTTGATGGCGATCCAGGTAACCACCATTAGTGAACAATTGTTTTTGATCAATAGCTGTCTTACTAATAATGTTGGGGCCAAAAGGAAGTCTGATTTAAATAATGATTTTAATTTATGGTAAGCTGAATGTAAGGAAAGAGTATCTATTTAAACTGTCTGTTGCTATGAATTTTCTTACTTGCGTAAATATTAATATTTTAGTTGACATTTATTTGAGTTAATTTCTAAAAAGCAAAAGAACTAAATTTTTTTTGTTTATAATAACATATCGACCGAGTTCATTTTCACCGTTCTGTCCATCCCTATGTACCCGAGTCGCTGCCCGCTTCAGGTTATTTAATGTGATTAGTGACACCTGGCTAGAGGATGGAGAGTGGGAGTGTAAAAGTTTGCAAAGAGCAGATCTGCCAAGGATAGTAACTTTTTCATTTAGTTTTATCCATAAAGTTATGACTGTAGATTCTTTTTTTTTGTTTGTTTGTTTTTTTGTAAGTAACCCTCGGAAGTGACGCTGGATCCGCGGCTCCTTTTTGTTTGGACTGAGTGTATTAGACCCACTCAGTAGCGGTTTTTGGAAGCTTGAAGCCACTACAAATAATAGTATAAACATGATTCAGAGCGCTAGGTGTGGGTATTAAGGGTCATAAATCATATTATGATGGTAACTTTATCTTGACACTATTGCTTATAGATATAACAGCAATATGTGAGCTACTTTGGTGGAGGTTTGTGCTCTCTGAGGACTTTGTAGTTTCAGATGCAATTCAACAAAAGATAGTTAATGTTTTGGATAGAAACTTGAATGAACTTGACTTTGCAAATGTGAGTTCTGAGACTTTTTGGCTTCCACAGTATTGATCAATCTATTTAGCCTTTTATAGAGGCTCAATGATTTTTTTTTTTTCGTTCAGTAATAAAAGTTTTCTTCTATTTACAAATATGAGCCTGAATATTCTATGAGTTTTATCATGTTGTGTACTTCAGTTATCCTCACTGAAGGGTACTTTTTGATTTTTTTTTCTTATTTGTTTGTACTTACCTCTTGAGCAAACACAAAAGTAATTAGTAATGATACTAGTTAAACACAAAGCTTGTTGCCACTCAGAGGTGATGGATGTATGGCATCAAAATGCCTAACCAGGGTATTTCAAGTTTTATTAGAAATATTTTAAATATGCAGAAAAAAAATCCTCCATTTTATCTTACTGCACAGCTCACTCAAACTATTTTCTTCTCTTCTCTTTCCCTTATGTCTTCTCTCATTGTCGACAGTTCTGGGACAGGATTAAGTTATACCTGATGCCATCCAAGCATCAGCCGGACTTCTCTTACCTCCGCCATGTTCCTCTGAGGAGAGTCCACCTCTTCACACTGATCCAGATCATATGTCTCGCTGTCCTCTGGGTTCTCAAGTCCACCTTCTTGGCCATCATCTTCCCTGTTATGGTAGGATATGTTAAGATATAAAAACACGGGTCCCCTTATGTTGCTGTGCTGAAGTGAGAATGTGTGCCATTTCAGACAGGCCAGAAAGCCTGTTTAAGCCCGGTAACAATTGGTTCCTGTTGGCAGTTTGAAAGGGTCTACTTGGCATTTGGACCCGGGTCGACTGACCCTGCAAACGACACGGGTTTTATTGACTTGCCTCCTTTAATGGGTTGGGCCGGTGAGGCGGAGCGGCTAGCGGCTAGCACAAAAGACCCGGGATGACAGGTTATCTCAGACAGGAGATGAGACGCGATAGGGATTTCCACACGATGGTTTATTCTGCTAAACTGACAAGCCAGATGGACAGCTCCATATATCTGCTACAGAAATATTTCACTAGTCCATCTGGGTAGGAGCCCTTTAAATTTGTTTTCAGGGGCAGAACGTTCAAAAACAACCCACAAAACTAATGTAGCGGCTAATGGCTAATAACAGTTAAAACAGTACATGGACGTTAGCCATCGCGGCTAACTTAGCAGCTAACAACAAATAATGACTGTTAGCCGCTAACAGCTAACAACAGTTAATGACCGTTAGCTTTTAGCCGCTAACTTAGCTGCTAACAGCTAACGGCCTTATACTATGGTCTTACACTAAATTGTACCACACAGATGATTCATTTAACACTTATATGTGACATGAACCTCGTCAAAGACAATCCCTACAAGTAAACTTCTGAGGAGGGCAGATTTCACCAAGTTTTACTAAGTATCTATGAGGACAATAGGCTAATCGGCATGTCCGTTCTCAACTTCCGTTTGTCGTCACGTCCGCATTCTGCTGCTCCCGCCTCTCTTCCCTGATTGGGCCGTTAAGAATTCAGCCGAGTGAATTTGTTGGACAACGGAGGCTGGCAGGACGGACCTGCAGGATTTCAGAATCAGGCAGGTCTGTCTGCTCTGTAAGGCTATTATTCTGCAGCTATGCACAAAGATCACATAACGCCAGGTCTCCATGGCGCTTTATTCACTAGTCATACATGAGCAGCGAGACATAGGCAAAACCTGAACCAACCTGTTACTTTTTAAGAGTCCATTCTCTGCCGTAGAGCACACATGTATCACCAATGGCGATGAGAGGGAGAAGAACGTGCATTTACCGCGCCATCTACTGGCAGAACAGTGTATAGCAACAATAATATTCTGGCTGTTACACTCCTAATGGCTACAGTGGGAACATCACACCCAGGTCAACCTACTAATTTACGCCATGACATTGGCATAACTTACTGATGGCATAACATCTTCCTGTCCGTCTATAACTTACATGGCTCTTTGCCATCTCAGCAACCAACTCCATCTGCTTTTGTATTATTAGCGCTCGAATGTTGTTCAGTCTGCACCGAGTTTGAATATTTTTGAAGAGGAACAAAAGTATGTAAACCAGCTGATCAATGTGGCGACATCAGCTTGATGCACCAGAGGAAAAACGGGTCTGCTGGCAGTGGGAAAGGCGTCTCTTGCTGCTTGTTAGCAGCTAAACCCGCGTTGAAACACCTGCCTTGACCCGCTATTTTGGTGTGAAAGCAGTATTAGTGTGTCTTCAGGCAAGGTGCATTATCTCAATGGACCGTTTGTTGGCTCACAGCACAGTATGCCTTACATGGTGACTAATAAGTGAAAATTAGACTGTTTTTTTTCCTTTGGGGTAAAAGTACTAAGTAGTTACTTCAGTAGCAAAAGCACAGTCCACGCTCATTTCCTTGATTAAATTCTTTCTTTGAGTTACCACAGAGTTCAAGTGAAACAACATCAGAACAAAAGTGAGACATAAAATGACATCTGGCTGAGCTGAAAATGAGGCCTGTGTGTTAGTGTTTCTCTGTGTGGAACCTTCCAGATTCTAGGACTCATGGTTGTCCGGAAGATGTTGGACATGGTCTTCTCGCAGCATGACCTGGCCTGGCTCGATGACCTGCTGCCTGAGAAGGAGAAGAAGAAGAAGGACGACGACAAAAAGAAGGGCAAGGAGAAGGAGAAGAAGAAGAGTGCGAAATCAAATGACAGTGAAGATGAGGTGAGAAACTGATGTTTTTTTCTATCTATCTAGGATCATAGATCACGCTGGATACAGATATCACACTAACCCTCTATTTTTACAATGAAAACTGCTAAAATTTTATGACATAGTCAATCTGAAAACAGCTCAAGTCCTATATAAAACATTGCACAATAAGTTACCTGGTAATTTACAAAATAATGTCTCATCATTCACTCAACTCTTAAACATATTTGCATTTCTGTTTGTGGAGTCAAACTCTGGGGCAGCCTGGATGTCACTTTAAAATAAGCAAAAAAATTTGCAATAACATGGCCTTAGAGTAAAACAGTTTGTTAGCATATATTTAATTTTTGAGGTATGTATATTAACACTAATTACTATTAACATATGTAAGTAATTATAGTAAATCAATTAAAATGTATTTTCGAACAGATATACTATGGGGAAGATTTGGTATGTAATAGTCTTGAAATGATTTGAGTACATCTACACTGTATTTGTAATATGTAGATTTGTGTTATATGGATATATAATGTAAATATGAATTTTTCTGAAGTGCTTCTTATTATTAGGATGTTTTTGTTTGCTCTCTTGGTGATTTATATGAAGAAGTGGGTTACTATTACAGATGAATTTACATTGTTTCTATGAATAATGACAGCAAGTATTGATTTATAATTCAGTATTGTATCTGATTTATAAGAAGGGGCAGGACTAGATCAGCTTTTTGCTTCTTTCTGATCCTTCTCAAACGGTTTGCTGTGCATGTGTTTGTACTCACATGCTGAATATGTTTGATGTACATCTATCTATCTATATACATGATCTTATATCGTCTTATATTGTTTTATATTATAATATACCATGTCATATCATATTATTTTGTATCATTTTATGTTACATTTGTTTTTCTTGCTTTCAGGAAAAGTGCCACAACTACTCAAACCACTCTCCGAGCTCAGAGTCAGACCTGGACCGCAGGTACTGTGTCCTCAAACTTCACATTCCCTACAAAGATCTTGTTTATCCAGATGTTGTCCAGTCTCAGTGGGGGGCGTACTGCCAGCGTGCTGAAAGAGATGCTGCTTATTAAAACACAGACACACACACACTGCACGTAGATACAGTCACAAGGGCACAAACCTGTGGAAATCCTCTGTAAATAGGTCAATAGGTGAAATTTAGTGAGAGCAGTATGTCAAAATAATCTGAAGTGTAGCATAGATTAATGTTTAATGTAGAATCTAATTAAAAGAGTTCATAGTAGAACCTAATCAGACCTGAAAAACAAACACAGCTCAACTTCAAGACTACACAACTGCATGATAGAAGTTTATAGAAGATTATAGTCCGACCAGATCATGGTGTTTTCTCAGCTCATGTCCTGTATTGTAGATTACAAAAATCTAGTCTTCATATTTAGACACCTCACAGCTCTCCGTAAGAAAGTTTGATTTGTTTTGCTCTGTCACTGAAGATGATGAGAGCACAGAGCACTTTACATGTGCCATAATCATGGATGCAAACAAACCGAACAGCAAAGAAAAGAAGGACGAAGTTACTGAGTAGAGTTGGAGATGTGATACAAATACAGCAAAGTAATATAAATACAATTATAGCAACGTAGTCTGTCATACCTGCCATTTATGATCCTGTCTAATCGAGTACAGCGATCATTAACAGGCAAAATAATCACTCTAATTATTAAAAGTCCAACTGTATGAAATGGATTTTTAAACAGATTTTGGGTGAGGTTTAATTTTGGAATGTACAATATTTGAACATATGAATCAAGTGGGTTTTCCTCGAGGCAGGAAACAAATATTTGTGTTTGTGTGTTTGTGTTATTTACTGGGAAAGACAGGGTAGAATATAAGAGTCAGTATAAGCTATAATTTAGTCAGCTATGCTAATTAAATATAATTGTTGTTATCATCAAATTATTTCAAGAACTTTGTTGAGAACTGTTTTTTTTTTCAAGATGGCTTGATACTTTATGTTTGATGGCAGGTTATCGGTCGGGCATGAGGAGAAAAATAATAAAAGGAGGAGGGATTTTATTTTCATGATAAACAAAAAAATCCAAAGGTTAGGATCCGTGTTGAAATATTTGTTTTATATTTGAGAGAATAATGACTTCAAATGTTAAGAAAAGTGTGACAGCATTATAGAATTAAATTGACCGTAGTTTTTAATTACATTTTAACACAATTAAAGGTGTTAACACAAAAAAAGGTGCTATGAGGAGAATCTATTTGTGGCGACATTAAGACTCTGCTACCCATGAGCATGCGTGGCGACTGTCATAATGCTGCGTTCCAGTAACCTCGGAACTGGGAGTGACATCATCTCCGACTTATCGGTGTTCCAGTTGAAGTCGGAAAAAAAACATGCCGATCTACAAGGCTGTTGTTAGCACGCCCTGCGTTTTTGTATGAAGAATGTGATTATCACTATGGCTGCATTTTTGTAAATATAAGTCCAACAATACTATGTATACAGCTGATCTAGAGCGACACACCCCAGTCAGAAGTGCAAATAAATGGATTATTACAGGAGCTAAATAACTGTTCACACTGGGGGCATCCATCTTCCATTGTCAACTCGGGGGTGGCAAGGTTTCACCGAGTTCCCGGTAGGAAATTCAGACCTCGGGGAACGTTCCAGTTGCAGTTTCCTACTCGGAACTTCGAAATTCCTACTTCTGACTACAACTGGAACGCACCAAAAGACGTGACCCAAGCCAAAGCGTGTGTTTGTTGTGATGCTAATGAATGCAGCTCGGACCTTCCTCAGAACTCTGCATTACTTTACAACTTCTTTTTTCAACAACTTACAGGATGCAAAGCGACGAGGTAATGTATCTCTTTCTAGTTACATAGCGGTAGTTTTTGATGTTCAACAACAAGCAATTTTTAGAAAACTTAGTATCGTAGTTTTGTAGCTGGCTATATATGGCTACTTACAGCCCGGTGCTCTAAGACGTGTCTGAATAATATAAATTTGCTCTAGTTTTAATTGTCTTGTTCCTGAAGTTGAGTATCCAGGCCAGTCCAGCCCTGTCCGACCCGACCGTGAAGCTAAGGAATAGCATTTATAGATAACCTATTTAGATGCTATAAAACTCATCTTAAAGTGTGTATTTCCATCAGGCATATATCTAAAAGTGAGACTTTTTTGTAATTACTTAGAAACTCCTCACAGTCCCTTTAAAATATATATTTTTCAATAATCAGCCATGAAATCAAAATCTTCCTCCTCTTAGTATTTGCTTTGCCTTGCCCTAATACTCTTTTACACTGATTTCCAGAGCTGTCAGTTTGATCTGAAGCAGGTCGAGTTAGCTGTTATGTCCAACACACAAAACCAGAAAGTTCCACAAACATTTTCTTGAGATATAATTATCCTTCCTTGTGTGCTCTTTGTTACCTAATATCTAAATTAAATAACCTGTCAAATCTATACTCTAACAATCTTATATTTTACTTTCAGGATTAAGATGATAATTAAAATGTTTGAATATATGTTCACCGTGCACATCTTTCCTTTGTAGTGTTGTCATGTTTATCCAAATTCAGAAAAGAATTTCAGTCTGGTCGTCCTTTTCTCCCACTCTGTCATGTTCAGATCACTCTCCTCTCCATGCACTTTAAGGCAATGCAGATCATTGTACTGTGTTTACCTGTGTAATCATCCCGCCAATCTGTTAAAGCTTCTGAAACAAGCTTCTTTTTACAAAAATGTTCAAATTCTGTGTGGACTTTTGAAGGTTGTAACTGTGAGGTGATGTCCTTAAATGCATGATGTATATTTTTCTCTGTATTTTAAATCAGTAGATCTTGGACTTTAAACGATGAATAAAAATAATGTGTGGTTTATTTAGTCTGTTTTATATGTGGTACATTATGAGAATTTGTCTTTACGACTTTACATGCAGTTGAAAAATAATCCACATGCAACAAGCATCACTGTTTTGGTTGTTTCTTTTTCTTCTTGTGCTGAATGTTTTTTGCTACCAGAGAAATTTCATCCTGGAGCAGCAGCACCCTCCATGGATAAAACTATACCTTGCTTCCTTTACCAAATGTGCTGATTTTTTCACACAAATGCTCTGTTTGACTCTGTTATCTGATGCTGTTTATTGAATCTTGTGTGTGCATGTGTGGGTGGGGGGATGTGTGGGTAAGGGGGCACTGCTAACAAGCTCTGCATTGCTTAAAAGAGGCATGGTTAGGAACTGACAATGTAACTGGTGAATAAATTGATACATGTATTTTGATCAGTGCAATAAAACTGGCAATACTATGTCTGCTCCCTAATTCTGACAGTGCAGGTAGTTAAAGATGTTACACACTTAGTGATGATCAAACCCTAAGTTAACCCCTCTTTCCTTAATTTATTCAGATTGAGTGGTGCAGCAAACCAGACCACCCACACATCTTAGCACACCACAGTCAAAGACAATGAAACACCAGAATAAAGCAAAATAAACACAATAAAAAATACAAACTGGGTGCTAATGACACATTGGCGCCCTCCTGTGCCCCCTTCAAGTAATGAAGCATGCATGAGCCCATAAAAAGCCCTCAAAGCCTTAGCTAACAGTAGAAGCCACAAGTAGACTATTTAAGAACACTTATCAATTGACCCTTCACTAAGCCCCGCCCCCCCTTGGTTACTGTTGCTACGCCTGTCAAGCTTTGCCTCGTAGAATGAGAAATATGGGTTGTGTCCGAAATGGCATACTAACGTACTACTCATAGTAAGTGTGACATCAAACTGAGTATGTAGTGTGTTACATTAGATAGTATGAAAAGATTAAGTGTGCGAGAAATACCCGGATGTATACTATATCGGAAAAAATTTTAAGTATGCGAGGTGGGCATACTAGTCACACTCAAACGCCCCATAATGCATTGCGCCATGCAAGACCGACCGGCATTCAGCTAAAAATCAGCCACTAGCAAACTTCCCATTTTCAAAATAAACAAGTCTTTTATTATTTCCTTTTAGTTCTTTAACACTTTTAAATTGGGCTCTTGTTTTTGAGCCGACCGGAAGTTTCTTCGGTAGCATAATTGCGCACATAGCGGAATGTCCGAAATGCCGAAATGAAATTTGTATCCATGTGTTTTATGGCTCAAATGACCACATTTTGGTATTCTACGTGGTGACTTTCTCACCTATAATGCTCTTTGAACTTTCAAATGTGGCGAATCAACAGAGATATTTGATAGCCTGGTGTGCTTCTGATTTTTGTCGTCGGAGGTTTGAAATGCATCATGGGAAACTTAGTAGTATACTACAGTGTGAACGGTTGGCATCCTAATCATACTTATAGTATTTAGTATACAGTATATACACATGAGTTTGTAGTATGTAGTACGTTAGTATGCCATTTCGAACACAGCCATGGAGTTTTTAGTGGTTCGGTGAGTGATATTCCTGAGGAAATATCTGCTAATTTCTGGACATTTTCTTCAGATATATCAAAAAGGAGTGGACAGAAAGATCTGCAGTATGTTTCTGAGAGTTTCATTTACCAAATAAAATGTCAGAGTTCAAATGTAGAGGACATTAAAATAGAGGGGAAAGCACACAGATCTCAATGCAAGCGTCAAGCAGCCTGTGTGTTGATACTTCACTTTAAAATAATCACATACAAGAACAAGAACAACAATGTTCTTGTCCAGCAGGGTAAGTTCATATATATATTGTTTGAATTGAAATTAATAATGTTATTGTTATCGTTGTGTTTGCCCCTTTCTAGGACATCTGTTCAGAAAAATGTGAACAGATACAGTGTGTCAGAACTTCTCTGCTGTAACTAGTTTTTCTTTTGCCTAAATATCACCCAGTGGCTCAAGATTTAACAGAAGTGACCAACTACTGAGACCTCTTTGTTTGCTAACGTTGTCTTATCCAGCACACAGAGCTATGGTTAGCTAACGTTAGTTAGCACCTTACTTTAGAACAAATGTAGGTGTTCTCGTGCTTTATCCACACAGCATCTTTCTGCTTGAGTCTTGGGCTTGGAGAAGACAAAAAAAACAACAGCAACCTCCAAACTTCTTGGATATCAACTGTCGGACTTGCTAGTCCCGTATGCACACCGCTAGGGCATACTGTTTCCTGCTGAGAGCTTGACAGGCCTCTTGTGCATAGTTACGGTTGCTAACGTGGGATTGGACAGTAGCTGTTTGTGGGAGGGGCTTAGCGAAGGGTCCATTCAGATAAGATAAACAGACAGCTCCACTGAGATTTATATCTCAAAATTGAGACTTTTCATTGTGTTAGCGCCTTCCGTTTACACGTGAACGGTGTCTGGAGTGTCTGAATCCACAAACTTTTGAAACCAAGGTCCAGAGTGAAAAGTTTTGAGAATGTTTTCGTCTCCATGTAATCAAGAATTGCCGTTTTCAGGGACAATGGGGACTCATGGGTCTGTGCAGTACTATTACTTCAGATAAAGGTAGTGCGCACCTAGGATCAACCACAACACCGGAAAGCATTAGCGCGCGTTGTGATACCGCTGCTTCACCGCCAACCTACGTTGCTAACTATTAGCCTAGCATATGGTTACTCAGTCGTTCTCACAGATCTGTGTGAACACGCATCATTTTCACATCATCTCTGTGTGAAGGCTTTTGAAAACACAAAGGAAAACTTCCTGGTTCTGGTGACAATGTTGTCATGTAGATGGGCACCTCTCAAAGCACCTCTGGCAAATGGTTCAGCCAATCACATCCATTAGGGGCCAATCAGATGTTGCAGTAGGTGGAAAGGACAGAGTGTGAGCTACTTCGCCAAACAACAGCAATCCCACGAGTAGACTGACCAAACACAGGAACAAAAGAGTTTCCGCGTCATTTCCAAAAACAGTGGAATAGTGGAAATAATGTTGACACCTACAGCAAATCTACATCAGGCAGGTTATAAAAACTGTTATGTAGATGTTCTTCTTCCTGTTACCTTGTAAATGCACAACTGCCTTGTGAAGTCGTGTGTTTCGTGATATTTATGATCTTGTGTCCAGTTCCCAGGCCTGTCCCCAGGGTAATACCGTTAATAAATCATACCAACACACTAATGTAAGCTTGTTCCTCATCTCCCAAACAGCAAAATAACTTATCCAAACACATGGAAAACATAATCTCACAAAGCAGTCAGATTTGCCAGATCCCATTTCTGCCTTCAGGTAGATATATCTTGCAAGGCTCCCAGACCTGCGCTTTGAGGTGCAGCACTTTCAGTACACTCCCAGTAGGCGAGAACATGCCACATGGGTAAAAGCAAAGCCACTGTGTGGACATGATGGTTCACGGGTGGACTATGTGGAACTTGGGGGTAATACTGTCGATAATTACTACTAACAAGCTGATGTTAGCTTGTTCCTTATCTCCCAAACAGCATCCAAACACATGGAAAACACAACCTTGCAAAGCAGCTGGATTTGCCAGATCCCTTGTCTGTCTTCAGGTAGATTTATCTTGCAAAGCTCCCAGTTGAAGCATGCTAGAATTCTTAAAACTAGCTTACAAATCTAGATGTAATCTGTCTTGAAACTAGATTAAATTGCCCTGAATTTGAGAAAAGTTTGCTTATTACAAGCATAGAAAAGTTATTTTTTCACTTAAATGTTGTGTTCTGCTTTTTGATTTAGCTTATTTCAAGAATATTTTTACTTAATTTAAGAATTATGTTTTTCATTTAGTAAAAAAGTCTTAGAATATGATAGATTTTCTTAAAACAATACAATGCCTTTCTGATTTAGCTGGGTTAAAGAAATTGTTTTCCAACTCCAAGAAAAACAACAAGCAAAATAAACTCAGAATAAGACATAATTTCTTAAAGGTAAAACACAAATGTAAGGGTTTTTATCTAAAATCAAGGCACCAGAAGCAATCCTGTTTGCAACAAATGCATTTGTTATGGATTACAAAATGACAGGAGCATTAGGCTGCAGAAAATGACGTTCACTCTTTGATCCTCATTATAGCTTTAAAAACTAGTTTGGCCTGAAGATCAGTGAAGCAGCACAGCAATCATTTTCATGTTCCTTATCAAACATTCGAGCCTTTGCTGTGAGACATGAGGACCACAGTAGGACACCACAGCAGCTCGCTTTGCTCCAGCAGGATGAGCTGCTGTGGTGGATGGACGTGGTTATGATGCTTCATGACTGAGCTCCCCCACCCTCCCCAGCCCCTTCTCCCTGAGCCCATCAGTGTTGCAGACTTGTGGGTGTCTATGGTAACACAAACTTGCCCTTCCTCAGCATCACCCTGCACTTGAAGATCTCCTGTCCGTCGTCTCCGGCTGTGCCGATGGGCCGAGGGATGGCCTGTCCTGTGCCCCAGGTCAAGATCGAGATGGAGTCAGACTATGACTCAGACATCGACCACCACCGCCCCCGGGACATGAGCAGTGAGACGACATTATAGAGCTGAGGCTCACTGTGTCGGTGCAGGAGGCACAGACCACCTGATGCAGCTTGTGCTGACCCTCACAGGCTTCACGGACTGACGGCTGATCAGACCGACACTCTGGCTGAATGGAGCTTATCCGATCTGTGGACTCCAGAAATTTAAGTTAAAGCAACATTTAAATAAATCAGTGTATTTTTGATGAATCATAATATAAATTATACAGTATAAAATTTATTTATTTACTCGTGTGATGAAAGAACGCCACATTAACAGTGTACATATTTTAGGAAAATGTGGGCTGATGTGTCTTTGGATGTGAAAATATGTATCTTACTGAAATATAACAATGTACATGAAACTACACTTCTATTTTCTCAAATGAAATAATCTAAAATCTGTATGTGGTCAGAATGTTTTGTTCAGTAATACCAGGTTGATGTTGTGGAAAAACATGGATCAAATTTAGAAAGTATTAACCATTAGGTTGTCATGTTTATAGTACAATGCCATGTTCATGAGTGTATGTACGAGCTTGTATATCTGTGTGAGAATAAACTATACTGTGCTTCTGGTTTGAGAGAACTATTTCCCCTTCTGCTGTTTCTCTGTTTAACCCTCCAAAGAAGCACAATCACCTGGAACAAAAAGAAACAACCAAAAGTCCTGATGTTCATGTGTTGCTCAAGTGAATCACTTCTTACATAGTTTGTCGAATGCTTTCTCTTTTTTATAGTGCAAACACAAACTTTCAGAGCTAGTCACAAGTTAAAAAAAGAGCAGAATATGCAAGAGTGTTTTTTGGGGACTCTGCCATGGCTGACCCAAACACAGTGTTCGTCCAAATCCCCTTCAGTTTGGAAAGAAAGGCAGAAAGAGACGAGCTCTCGCCTTCAGAAGTGGATGTGAAACCAAAACTTCTCACAAGAAAAGTAAAGTATGACAGAGCAGAAAGTGAGGTAGCAGAGAGCTGAGGGCAGGCATGTCAAACTACAGGCCTGCAAGCCAAACTTGGCCCAGGATATGATTAAAAATCATTGCCTATGTCCTTCATAATTATAACTAACCAATTATACTACAAATCCCACAATGCCCCACAACAGGTGAACAGAAAGTGCCAGGATCTGGACTGAACTCGGCACAATCATGGAGGTTGTTATCCTGTATGAACACAAGTTTTGGGCACATCACTTACTATTTTGATTCTATATGAATTACCAGATGCCAATGGGATTTCACATTTAAAAAATTCAATGTTTTTGTGACATCAATCTGGATGATTTCTATGTGAAATTTATCTTGATGATGGACACATGGACCCCATATCATCTGGAAAAGTTGGAAGCAAATCTGTTAAAAAATGGTGGAGTAATGTTATTTTTATTATTATTATGACCAATGTTAACTCAGGGAATAAGCAGTATATATATACTAGAAGGGTGGATATTTAAGTCAAGGGAAGGCTGCTCTCATTTGACCTTATAGAATAACTAGAAAGGCACTCCCGAGAGCACAGACCCCAGCCAAGCAGCTCAGCTCCACCCATAAATTGGTTTCTACCCAACATTATAGTCCTATATTTATTTTATATGCAGAATTTATTATGAGGGTCAGGTTTTTTCTTACACACACACACACATACACACACACTTCTATTTCTGTATTGACATTATCAGCAACCTTGTTTCCAGTGATTAACAGGCACAGCTGGAAGGGCTGCCGTGCATGTTTCTATAACGTATATGAGCTCATGGTTATGTTAGATGACTGAGATGTTTATTACAATTTCGAGAATTCCTCCATTGGAAAAACTTTTCCTCCTCTCCGCTGTGTCTGTGAGCAGAACAACATGCACAGCTCTCAGTGCTGATTGGCTGTTCGGCATGCCTTCGCTATGCGTGTAACCAGAGTGTGTAACCAATGGGATGGTGCTGCAGTGTGCAGAACTTTTCCCCTGGAATTGCAAGGGAAACTGAAGAATGTAGTGACATAGGCTTGGAAAATGTTGACGTCAGTTTGCAAATAAACTACAATTCCCATAATGCCGTGAATGAATGTGATTTGCCATTTCATCTCTAAAGTTTTTGTGAAGTCCTCCTTTGAACAAACCCACTTCTGGTAAAATTTGCATGTAAATCCATCCTGTTATTTTTGCATAATCTTGGTAACAGACAAACAAACAAACAGACAGACCCCGGTGAAAACATAACCTCCTTGACGGAGGTAATAATAATGCAAACAATATGCACAAAATATTTTTATTAAAGGAATACGCTAAGTTTGTTTTGTTTTCTGTCTTGTTTCATTGTAAGTTTTATGATAAGCAGATAAGACACCATTCTTTCCGTTGTATGCACAGTAACAATGACGAGACAGACAAAGCTTTCCCACCACAAATTAGCTTTGCTCAAACACTGGGAGTCAATGGGTTTTGTTAGCCTGCCTCTGCCAACAGTCATCAGATAAACTCTTCAGCAACTCTAAATGGTCCTGTGTGCTTTTTTGTGACTTGATTTTTACTGTGTTGTCTTACGTTAACTATTTTTAGACTAATATTACCACTTGTAAGTAGGTCTGTGCTCAGATATCAATACAGCAAAATATCCTCGCACACTCCTTGGTGATACGTGTATCGATACAGCCTCAATGTTTGGACAGTTTTTGTGAACACACTTCGGTTAATATTAAAGGGCAACTCCAGTTTTTTGACACCTGGACCTTATTTATAGGTGTGTGCATGCTCATATACTCACTCAGACAAACATCGTGCAGCTCGGAGTCCTTCAGAAGTGATTTAGATCCAACCGATTTAGCCGCACTTAGCGGGGGCCACAGCAATGGAGCTTCAGCGCGGGACATAATCTCTGCAAAATCGCTCATTTCGGCTATATTTTTTCATCCGTCGCCAGTGTTATCAGAAAGTCAGCTCGTCTACCATCTTCAGGTGGGTCAGCTGACCTGGTAAACAAACTTTCGATGACGTCATAGCCGCGCGACACAAAGGTACAGCTGACTTACTTTTTGCCAGCATTGCTGAGCAACATGGCAGAATATTTATCTGATGTCGAAGAGTCAGACTACGACTTCGAGTTTGACGGTTGTCCTTACCTGTTTGAGCCTGAGTACATGGACGAGGAGCTCCATGAAAGAAGAATACGGAGGGAGAGACGGCAGTTCTCTTCAGGTTCTGACGCTGTGGTTCCTGGCCCTTCTTCTTTGGCTTCGTGCGAATAAAGTCCTCAGGAGCGAAGTGAGCACTGCAGACTCGGTGACTGGCCCGCTTCAAATCCTCTATTTCTGTATTCCGATCCATTTTCAGTGCAACGAGCACACTTTTAGTAATCCTGGATAGTCCAAAGGAAGCCTGTGGAAGCTGAACTTTGAAGAACTTGTCATTTTATTCGGACAAAGTGGGATTACGCACTGCCGGACCATGTTTGCAGCTGAGTGTGAAACAGCATGGATGAAATCAGCGGTACCCTTGTGTCGCGCAGCTATGATGTCATTGAAAGTTTGTTTACCAGGTCAGCTGACCCACCTGAAGACGGTAGACGAGCTGACTTTATGATAACACTGGCGATGGATGAAAAAATATGGCAGAAATGAGCGATTTTGCAGAGATTATGTCCCGCGCTGAAGCTCCCTTGCCGTGGCCCCCGCTAAGTGCGCCCTTGTTCTTTTTCTTCTTGTGATAAAAAACAAAAGTTGCAGGGAATTCTATTAAAAGCGTAGTCAATGTTCATAATTTGTGTGTTTCCGGATACGTTTCGTAGTGTGGCTTCAGTTATTGCTGGAAATACCCAGCCCTACTTGTAAATAGGTCAACAGACAAAGCACACCCGCTGTGGTTTGTGAATGCGCTCTGTGGTTTAGATTTGTATGTATTTCTCGAAAATGCCTTATTTAAGTGCTACTCTTAGTCTTTATAGATAATGAAGCACAACGCAGTAGGAAAAATGTCACAACAAGCACACAGGACTGTTTCAGGTTCCTGAAGGGTTTAGCTGATGACTGTAGGCAGAGGCAGGTTAACAATACCCACTGACCCCCGGTTTTCAAGACAAGCTAATTCAGTCAAAAGAATGGAGTCTGTTTGTCATGGACTTGGCAGTGAGGCAAGACAATGAAAGAAAGAAAGGTGGCGTATCACTTTAAGAAACAAACTTAAACAGCCCAAGTATCAAACAGATATGCTGAATAAAAGGTCCTGTAACTTTTTAATGTTGGATCTTTTAAAAGAAAAAAGTGCAACCCTGATTTTTTTATGCACACATTCTCTCACATGGTCATCCAAGTCAACAAAACAAAATGACATCCAACAGAATATTTGGCAATAAAGGTTTTTAAATTGTTGTTAAAAATTAAAAAATATATTATTTCACAATATATGGCACTACTACAAATTTATAAAACAAAATCAAAGAACCTTTCTTACAATCAAGAGTGGTGTTTCATATTTTCCACCATTTTATGGTATAGTATTTACAATACAATAATCCTCTTCAGCTCCAGAGTTTAAGTATTGATAATCAGGTTAGACAAAAATTTAACTCACCAATCATCTGACTGTTAAAGTTTTGCATTCTTAGTATTTCAGAGTTTTAACCCAACATGAATCTTGGTCAGACACTTTTAAAGACACCAGAGAGACCAGCTTTAAGTTCAACAGATTATAGTCGTACTTGGATTCTGTGGTTTTATCAGTGTTTGGTGAACCCGTCTGAGAAGCCCCTCCCCTCCACCAGAGTCGGCCTCCTGTTGCACATGGGGCACAGTTTGTTGCGCTCCTGTGAGGATCTCATCCAGATGATCAGGTTCCAGCGCTGACCAGAGGAGATGGGGAGGGCGCCGTGCTTCTGTTGGCTCCGATGGAGAAGGCCCTCAGTGATCCTGTGCTCAACCTCTGAGCACTCGGACTCCTCCAGAGGCACCTGCAGGAAGCACCAAGACCATGAGCTCAAGCAGGAGGAACCTTTGAAGAACCTCATGATTTGATTTGATTTTCGATTCTTTAGGTGGCAATTCGATTCAGTAAGAAGTATACACAAATACCCTAAAATACCAAATAAAAGCTGGGTCCCAATGACTTACCAGGTCCCAAATAAATGCCAGATGTAGTAGTACATTTTGACGAATCGACACCATTCCAAATAAACATGGGTGTAATTTATTCGGCGCAGCCTACGAGCTACAGTCGGAGTTACAGAACACACATGAGAACGCTGAGCTCAACACTGACAGTTCACACTTGAAACAGTCCGCATGGTTTATTTGTCTCTCAGGACATCCTGTTGGCTTCTCCTCCCTCTGTATGTCAACAAATGCAGGTTGGTGTCAGGTACTCTGTTTTACAACAGTGCAGTTACACTCAACGTCCACAGAGGGCACTAGAGCGCAGAAAGCTGGAATCTTACAGACTAGGGCTTTACAAAGCCAAAGAATAAGACCCTGCCACTGCATGTTATTTTCCCTCAACTAACGTCAGGAAGCCGATCACGTCAGTTAGCAGTAAACTGCTACTCATCTCCATCGCCCCAGTACAGCGAAAAAAAAAAGAAGTAAGACCTTAACTTAACTACCGTAGTTCCTTACCAGTTTTAAAGAAATATTACACCCAAACAACGATTTGGCCTCATTTTCTACTCACCCTCGTGCTGAACAACACTGTGGAGTAGTTTTGGAACATCTAGGATGCAGCCGGAGATCTGTGGGAATCCTCGCTGTCCACTGACATTGATATCAATGCTTAGATCGGAGCCCGAACGAACAGTGTCCTTAAAAGTCCACAAAAAGTCGGCAATATTCCTCCATACTGCTCGTGCGCAGTAATCCAAGTGTCCTGAGCGGGTAACGTCCACCATTTACCCGAAACGACATCATTTAGCACATGTTTATAGCCTGAACAGTACTACTCGGCATTTCTATGATACACTTACGGGTGCCTACGGGAGCCGCGGATGACCAAACAAAGGAATGCGCACTCTGCAATAACTAGGAGTGTAAAACAAGAAATCCCACATTCTGCTGTGAGCAACGGAGCCGTGGACAGACACAAGAGGGGTCAGCAGAATGTGGGATTTCTTGAGTTCTTGTTTCTTGTTCTACGCTCCTAGTTATTGCAGAGTGCGCATTCGTTTGGTTTGGTCATCCGCGGCTCCCGTAGGCACCCGTAAGTGTATCATAGAAATGCGAAGTAGTACTGTTTAGGCTATAAACATGTGCTAAATGATGTCGCTTGAGTAAATGGTGGACGCATTCAGGACACTTGGATTACAGCGCACGAGCAGTATGGAGGAATATTGCCGACTTTTTGTGGACTTTTTGTGGACTTTTAAGGACACTGTTCATTCGGGCTCCGATCTAAGCATTGATATCAATGTCAGTGGACAGCGAGTATACCCCCAGATCTCCGGTTGCATCCTAGATGTTCCAAAACTACTTCACAGTGTTGTTCAGCATGAGGGTGAGTAGAAAATAAGACCAAATCGTTGTTTGGGTGTAATATTCCTTTAAGAGCGTTTAGAGAGTGCTAAGTTGAAAGAAGAAGACAAGAGTATAACTACAGTGCTGTAATCTTACTGTGAAAATGTACAGGTGATATTCATACTGGTGTAAATAAATAATTTGATTACATTTACCATATTTTTTCATTTTTTGCTAAGCAAGATTTTTGTGAGAAAGGAATTAAATACCCGTCCTAAATAGTCGCCTGATCGCAAATAAATGCCTGCTTAGTGATTAAAACGCCCCGGCTACTATTTGGTATTTTACAGTATTTAGGGAAGCTGTTTTCAGGTTTTTTAAATTTTATTTTAATGACATGTAAACATATGTGGTATGTCACCTCGCATTTTGAGCAGTCAAACACCTGCAAATACAAATTTGCACAATAACAACTTATTTGTGAATATGGAGTACAAAGTAAAAAAAAAAAAAAACACAACAGTTAATACTATAATTATACATTTCCACCTAGACTTTTGTCTTTTTTTGTCAATAAATGTGTCAGGAATTGTCCTTTGAATACATTTCCACCCATTTTCATGAGAAATAAAAGTAAACAGTTCTGGCATGTACTTGTCATATTATGTTATAAATGATTAAAACAATGTAATTACAAGACAAGAATAAAAATGGATTTGAATTTTCAACAGGATTCTCCTCATAAAGTTATAAATTAGCATGCAGGACAATTCTGAGATGACCAAAAATAAACCATTTTACATAAACTAAAACATTTTGTTTCCCGACAGCATTAGTGTCCATGTTATAGCCTGCTATATTACATCATATTCAGGTGGGTCTTTTTTACTGATGGTAGTCCCTGTAGCAGTTCCTGTCCAGCTGAAGACAGAGATCTAAACATTTCTTCCTCCTATAAGTCTAAAACTATTATTAATGTAATCCAGAAAAAATGAACTATGTTGAAAAGGATGATCAATGACAAAAAAGACACACGTCCTTTTATACGTCGGAAATATGGCAAAAAACAAAGATACGGAAAACGAACGGAAACGAAAACTTCCGAATGATACTAATGCTATTGTTTATAATATTGACATAGTTAATACTAATTAACTACCATTAAATTACTCACGTTTGGTCTTCTGCAATCAGCAACAGCTGAAGGATTTGCTGAATAGATATTAAAGTTTGAGGGGAAATGTTGCAATGCATTGATAATAATTAATATTTCTAAATTAATACTTCTACTCATCCCTACTAACCAGCAGCGGTTGAACTCTGTCCGTCTGCTCGGCCTGTCAAAAGAAAGGTGTCACGGAAACAAAAAAGTGTTGGTATATCCTTTAAACAGAAAAAGATCTCCTTTTACATTTTACAAATAATGTCCTCTCAGAAACAGTGAGGTGGAATAGAACGAAAAGGTGAAGTGTGAATGGTTTTCTCTTTAAATATTTTGTCTGTTGGGGCCCTGTCAACAGGAGATGGAATAATAAGAAGAGGAATAAGCACGATAATCATCATTATATATATATATATATATATATATATATATATATATATATATATATATATATATATATATATATATATATATATATATATATATATTTCTTTCTTATCAATCACCTTTTCTGCCACCCTACAAATGACTTTAAACTGCAACTGCATTTGTATGACATGTTTTTTTTATAAATGAAATTTGATTGACTGATTGATGCATGTTTAAGGGGCCGTTTTACTGTATTTTAACATGGTTTGCCCTGAAAGGTTGGCACACTATACTAGCTCCTGCAGAGAAGACTGGAGTATCAAGAGTAACTCAGCTCATGCTCTGGGAGAGCAAACTTCCAACAGGAAAGCTCGTCCCAAACTGAGGAGGTGATCCAGCAAATTTCACCACTGCTGCACCACTGAATATCCTCCAAAAGTTCAAAAAAAGGTTTAGATTATAAACCAAATAATCTGCTGCTTTAATTATGCTACATCATTAAACAATACTCATACTGGACCCCCAGAGGATTACACAGACTGAAGTTAAGTGACTCTGCAGCGTGCTGGAAATGTGGAGGGGATGAGGGCACTCTGGTCCATATGTTATGGACATGTCCGAAGATTCATCTGTTCTAGACAAAGATTCATGGTTTTATTGTTAAGATCATAAAGTTGCAGTTTGCTGTCTGTCCAAAGCTGTTTATATTAGGAGACTCTGAGGTTTATCATTTTTCCACAACCACTGGACTCGAACAACTATCATGATTGGATGAAAAATCATCCTCCTGAAGTGGGACAGTTATATTTCTTTTATAAAGGAAACAATGTAATGATGAGGTGGAAATGCACCATTTTCTCCTTTATCTTCTCCTCCTGATGGATATTGTATTTCATATACATTTATTTATTTATTTTCTTCTTTAACCCACTATATTATGGACAACAGGGCTGTGCACAAGCCATTTTACTTGAAAGTTGACCCCTCTCATTTACATGTATGTTGGGTGGGGGTAACCTGACAAGCCAAGAAGCCCTTTAAATTTATGCTGCGTTCGAGGCAACCCGTAACTCTTATATTTCCCAGTAAAAATCTCAGAGTTTCAACCTGAAAGCGTTCCAGGCAAAATACGACTTCAGTTTGGGCGCCAGGAGTTCTTGTAAGTAAATTAACCAACATGGTAGCAATCATAAGATTAATGCTTTATCCACTATCTCATTTGAGTGAAACAAAAGCAGGTAAACAGCGCATAATGTAACTGAAGTTTACTTTACAGTGTTTGTCATTATTTAGAGGCTGCCTTATTGTTTAGGCAGTGATGTGACGTCACAAGTCGTAACTCGGAGTACATCGATCTGGTACGAGTTCACGGGTTGTAAGTTACGAGTTCGACTGCCGTTCCAGTGCATTTTCACGAGTTACAGGTGGGAAAAACACGAGTTACGGGTTGCCTCGAACGCAGCATTTTTTTCAGGGGCAGAACGTTAAAAAAAAAAACACAAGCTTGTGATTGGACAATCGTTTGGTTTGTCACATTCATCACAGACCAATCCACATCAAGCAGGGTTGCCTCCTATAGTGTAGCATACATAGCGGCTATTGGCTAACAACAGTTAAAAACAGTTCATGGACATTGGCCATAGCGGCTAACTTAGCCGCTAACAGCTAACAACAGTTAATGACTGTTAGCCGTTGGCCGCTATCTTAGCTGCCGACAGCTAACGGCCTTTTACTATCATCTTACAATAAATTGTAGCACACAGATGATTCATTTAACACTTTTATGTGGCATGAACCTCGTCAAAGACAATCCCTACAAGTAAACTTCTGAGGAGGGCAGATTTAGCCAAGTTTCATTCAGTAGTTATGAGGACAATAGGCTAATCGGCATGTCCTTTCTCAACTTCCGGTTGTCATCACTTCCGCATTCTGCAGCTCCCGCCTCTCTTCCCTGATTGGGCTGTTAAAAATTCAGCAGAGTGAATTAGTTGGACAACGGAGGCTGGCAAGACGGACCTGCAGGATTTCAGAATCAGGCAGGTCTGTCTGCTCTGGAAGGCTAGGGTGGGGGTGGGAAAGGGGATGTTTTATGTGTTTGGAATGTAATGTGACACACCATCTGCAGTATGATTGATGTCATGGCAAAAATAAAAACTGCAAGTCATAAAAAAACAATACTTTTTAAAGAATATGCATGACTGTGAACAAAGCTGTGATAACACACACAAAAATGATCTTTCCACAGCAGATGCTCACCTGTCTCATATCACCAAAATAAAGGTTTCCGTCAGTGAAATCCTTCCCAAGGGAAACGTTCAGGGTGACCTCTGCGTTGTCGAAGTGGTAGCTCAGGTCCAGATCTTCATTCAGGTCGTATTTCACAACAAAGGCCTTGTGGCTGTCCAGACAGCGCCCCCCACAGTCCGGGAACAGCAGGGAGGTGAGTGGGGTCATGTAAAGCTCACGGAGAGGCGTGATGAAGTCCTTATCGAAGCCCATTTCATTCAGAAGGAACTGAAATTTAAATAAGCACGACTCATCAAAAAGATAATTTAATATGGTGAAAACTGACAACATAACTGTATGACATTTTTATGACTGAATATTAACAACAATAAAACACTTTTATAACTCTTTAGAACAAAGGCTCATTTTTAAAAATATAATAGAAAAGTTGTTTTCCCTCAAAAGGATCACAAACATTTTTTCTTTTTGTGTCTTGCCTCAGTCCTGAGTCCATGATAAGCACATAACATTTTTTCAGGGTTCCTGCACCATCTTAAAAGTCAAATTTAATGCTTTTTAAGACATTTTTAAGACACCCAGAACCTCAGGAAGATGTCCACAGAGTTCGGGGTCAAATGTCTCAGTGCAGTAAAGGAGAAAAATAAAAAGCAAGATTGAATGACCGGTCTTCACAGATAAATTACCCCGTAATGATTCATGGTGTTGGGTCTTCCTTTAGGGGCAGAGGACTGCTCGAAGTGCTCCAGCTCCTCCAACAGCTCATCACAGAAGCTTTTCTCAAACACGGGGAAGCGAAACACCCTTTCTGCTTCAACAGGGAGATAAAGCAACAAAACAAAGCCTCTGTTTAGGATTAGATGATACACAACAATGGAAGATAACGTAACATGAAAAAGTAAAAAAATGACAACTAGGGATGTAACGGTACGAAAATTTCATATCACGGTTATTGTGACCGAAATTATCACAGTTATCATTATTATCGCTGTATTGTTGCAGTTCTTTTGTCTTTTTATTATTTAGTCACCCTGTCTAAAACACCAAGTTGTGGCGAAAGAGAAATGTGCGTGATTGAAATTGCTGTAACTCCTCGAGTAAACGAGCAGAGAGAGAGAGAGAGAGGATTTACAGGACACTTACAGGATGTCCTAAAAGTAAATTTGTTTACACTTTTTAAATGAGAAATAAAAGTAAACAATTCTGGCAAGTATTTTTCATTATTATGTTATAAGTGCTTCAAACGTGCGTAATTACAAAAAAGAAAAAAATGATTTGAAGTTTAAACAGGTTTCTCTTTATAAACTATTGTAACTGAACTTGTTCAAAGTTTTGAGACAACCAAAAATAATCTTAGTCTATTTTACAAACACTCACACATTTTAGTTTGCCTGCAGCATTAGTGTCCATGTTACAGCTCGTTATATTAGACCATGTCCAGGACTTTTTATTTATTTATTTTTTGTTTTACTAACGATGGTCCCTGAAGCAGTTAGCCCCCTTCATGACTCTTTTCTGCTCTCCCCTTTCCATGGCAGATCTCCTCCACATCTCCTTCTTTATATTTCCAAATTACGATTGATTAAATCCATAAAACACAAACTATGACGGAAAAAGATGATATACTACAAAATATGGCAAAACACGGTGAATAAACGGCAAAAGAACGGCAAGAACTCACTCCAGAATGATACTAATGCTGTTATTTACAACCTTTATACATTATTTACACAGAAAATCCTGATAAACCTCCTATAATTCACTCAGGTATGGCTCTCTGAATCCTCTCTCTCTCTCTCTGCTTGTTTACTCGAGGAGTTACAGCAGTTTTAATCAGGCACATTTTTGTCTTTCACCACAGCTTGGTGTTTTAGACAGGGTGACTGTCGTCAATCAGTTTCCCCTCGACATCCTTTAAAATCCAAACTTTGACCAGACTTTAGACTTCAAACATGGTTTAACAGTAATTTTAATTTCCCACGGTAATGATTACCATGGGAAATTTTACTGCGGTTTACCCTTTCACCGGTAACTGTTACATCACTAGTGTCAACACAACCAAACAGGACTGTTCAGGGTTGCTGAAGAGTTTATCTGATGACTGTAGGCAGAGGCAGGCTAACACTACCCACTGACTCATAGCACTGGACAAGCCCTGCCCGTCTCTTCCTTATTACTGGAGCACAGTTGTAAGACTTCTAGGGCTGGACGATATGGCCTAGAAATAAAATCCCCGATTTTTTTCAACAACACTCATTTTATGATTTTAATCGATTTTTCCCTCCCCAAAAGAAACAAAACTCCCAGTGACATAAAAATGAAACAAATCAAGTTTTGCCTTTATGTTGTCTAAATGTTTCCCTCTTAAAGTCATAAAGGTTGATTATGTAGTATAAACGTAGGCAGGTTTGTCTACATAAACACTAAAAGGCTGAGGTATTTTTACAGTATTAGCATGAAACTCTCTGATCAATATTTAATCTACTTAAATAACAAATACAAAACTATAAAAGTGCTTGTGCAAACCCTACAAGGCCGACCATCATGAATTTTTTTTTTTTTTTTTAATTGCAACTACTTACAATTGGACTAAGGCAAGAAAAAGAAAATCTTGATTTTTAATTTTTTAAATCTTCTGCAGAAAATAATTTGAATTCATTAATTTAATTGATTTTTTTGCCCAGCTCTACTTGAGTCTATCTGCTTGGAGTTCAGAGTGAGGTAAGACAAAAAGAGGGACAAAAAAAGTTGGCATATCCCTTTAAAGACAGGAAAGGGAGGAGACTCTTCACCTTGTGGAAGTGTTCCTTCAAACCAAGAACATACTAAACAAACTAAAGAGCATAAAAACTCAGACTTGGGTCTTTATTTGACAGAAAACTGGATGTTCTTCTGACAAACTTTAATTAAACTAACTTAGTTTTTTACTGAGTGCTCCAGAGAACTAAAATGACAAATCTATTTCCACTGTTTTCTCTCATGGGTAATCATCGTTATCAAAAGATAAATAATTTACTTAATCTCTGTGCGGCTAGTTCAGACTGGAGCTTGGACTTTATCCCTCAATTTGTTTTAAATTCATTGACTTACTGTTTAGAGACAAACAGTCTGGCCACAAGCTGCACTTCACAGAGAAGTTAACTTTTAAAATTAAACACCATTACAGAGGTTGTCAACTTTTATTTGCAAATTATCTTTGGTGATGTCAACAACAACAATCCTCTGTATCCAAAGAGAGTTTTAGCCTTATATTCAGAGTAGTCTTCCATCAGAGATCACAGGTTTGACCAGTGAAATGAGTTTTAAAGAGTTTGAAGAAATATCATTAAGATTACTTTTAAAAGACCGTCCACTGTAAAACCTGAAGTGATGTAGAGGAGAAACGTTTAAACTGTAGTTCAGTCAAAATACACAGTACCAGGAGGAATCATTCATTTAGAGAAGTGTTTAAATTATAATTTATTAACACACCCTGATCTTTGGACATCTAAGAGACAATCCCTGTGACCATCAGGAAGTTGATGTTTGCTTTTTATTTTCTGATTTAATTTTCATGGCATGTTGAACATCAGTGATGTGTCGTGATAATTGTGTTTTAATGTGTGGACCCCAGGAAAAGTAGCCGCTGCTTTAGTACCACATCGGTCCCATTTTAAAGTCTCTGTGTTGGCTTCCTGTGTCTTTCAGAACTGATTTTAAGGTTCTTTTATTAGGTTTTTAATCCCTTAATGTTTTTGCTCCTTCTTATTTATCCAATGTGTTTTTACCATATGAACCCAGTCGAGCCCTCAGACTTTTAAATAGTTCCCAAAGTAAAAACTAAAACATACAGTGAAGTTTTTTTTCAGTATTCAGGTCTTCATCTAAAGACCTAAGAGCAGCACTGACTGTTCATATTCTTAAAAGCTAACTCAAGACCGGCCATTTTAGTCTTGCTTTTAGCTGAATATATTCATTATAATATTTAATCGTATTTATTTCTTAATTTTAACATGGACAATCCAAGCAAAAGTGGCTGTCCGGAACTGGGACTTCTCATCTTAACCCTTTAAAGAGGACATATCATGCTTGTTTCTCCTTTTCACTATGCCAGACTAGGATGCCTGTAAAGCATTTCTGCCCTCAGTACAAGTCATTTAGTTCCTTCATTGCTCCACAACAGCGTTCTCAAAATCCTCACTTTAGGCCATTATGAAGCGCTTGTTGAAACACTCGGTCTCAAGGATGACCTAAAGTTACCTCGCAGCGTCACAGCCCTTTGTGCTCTGATTGGTCAGTTGAGCCAGCCTGTCCTTCTTCTTCTACTGTATTTTCCGGCAGGCTTAAAGCAGCGACCGCATATTGAGTCCCCCTACAAGCCAGAGCTGGTAATGAGTGAGTGTGAGCTAGGGAGCTATATACTGTTGCTTGGTGGATGTGTTCCTCGGTGAGGGTTTGGGGCTGACGGACATCACAGAGGAGGAAGTGTTTTATCAGATTACTCCAATAAAAAGAAAGGTACCTCGTGTCGTCACGACGATTTAAATCTCGCGGACATCTCGCAATGACCTATTTTCAGAGGCATCAAATCTCGTTCTAGGATATCAGAAAAAATACAGTATCTCATTTTTTGAAAATTAAGGGGGTGTAAGGTCTTGTTTTCAAATGTATTATATTATATGTAAGTATTAAATCATGCATCAGCATGATATGTCTCCTTTAAGGCCCAAGACCATAGATTATAGCCAGAAAATTCTATTTTTTTGGAGCTGAAATGTTTGTTTCACTTTCTGCTAAAATCCTAAAAATATCAAAATGTCCATAAAATTCAAGATATAGGTTTTTCAAATCTCATTTGATACAGTAGGTGTTTTTGGCAACTGATAATCCATTTGAGGACATTTTTATCATTTATCTGATTGTATTCAGATGTTTTTTTTGTAATTTGTTGATCATATTGAGTAGATAGAGGTATTATAAAAGTATGTATCAAATATGATACAATTGAAATGTAACAATTATCCAGGTTCGTTATATCACTGTTTATGGAAGTGTGATAGAAGTCTGTCTTACAGCATGTCTCTCAGATAACGTCATGTTCGGTACCTTTACGTCCTAAGTTATGTATTTTAGGCATTTATCCTGTTGACTGCTCTCTGTCTGGTAAGGAGAGGAAAATGGTCGACTTTTGCCTTTTACAAGCCAAACGATCAATTGCTCTGTGTTGGAAGAATGTTGGTTGCCCTTCTTTTGATTACTGGTTAACTAATCTATCCTCGAGTTTGGCTCTTGAGAAACTAACATATATTGTAAGAAAGAAAGCCTCTGAATTTTATGACGTTTGGAAGATGTTTTTAGAACTTTTAAAGAATTGTAATACTGAAATGGGTTAATGGGAGAGTGACTAATGGTAACAATTCTCTTACTGTAGGATTGTATGATGTAATGTATATGGTTTTTTTTCTTTTGAATTATTTTTATCTTTATTTATGTATTTGTTTATTTATTTTTTTGTTATATAATCTCTGCCAATGTTTGATTTGTTCAATTGTTGGATGTTAATGTTAAAATGAACATCAATAAATATATGCTTAAAAAAATGATACAAATGGCTTTAAAGGGTTAATGCACTGAAGTTAGAGCTGGGTGATTTTCCTACCCCCCAAAAAATTCTGCGATTTAAAAAAAAAAAAACCTTGATTCACGATTCGATTCGATGCCCTTGCCCGATTTAAAATGTAATAACTTCTCACTGTAAATGAATTTCCAAATTATACATTTATTTATACTTAAAATATACATTTAAAGTGCCTCCAGGTCAAAAAATCAATACAGATATCCACGCTAAGTTTCTGTGCCCTGTAGTTTTATACACTTGTTGAATTAACTATGACGATAACAAAATGCCTGAGGAAACGCTTGTTGTAAAAAAATAAATATCTTAATAACTGTTGTTGTAAAAACTGTAAAAATGAACATAGTAATGAGAAAAGTGCCTCAAAGTGCGAATGTGAAATGAACAGGTTGAATTAAAAAAAAAAAATCGTTAAACTCGAGTTTCAGGAACACAAATCGATTTTTAAATCGTATCAGTTTTTTTTTGCCCGAGCCTAACTGAAATCTTATTTTATGTATTTGATGACTGTGTGTTTACTGTGTAATGTGCTGCTGTCTTGGCCAGGACACCCTTGAAAAAACGATTTTTAATCTCAATGAGGCTTTTTCCCGGTTAAATAAAGGTAAAATATAAAATAAATAAATAAATAAATGCACCCTCTTATTGTTTTATTTCTAAATTTCAGCTCAGATGTATCAAGTTTACTTTATTTTATAATGCATTTGGTGTTGGGCTGTCCCATTTACCATATTATTATCATTTAAAATTTTATTTTATTTACTTATTTATTTCCCCATAGTATCGTTAATCTGATTTCTTTTTTTTTCTTATTATTTAGTCTTAGCTCCTGTTTTCCTTTGTGTGTGTAAGTGAGTGGGGAGTACTTTTCATTGTATTCAATTTTCTACTTTTTAAAAAATTTATATTTAATTTCGTTGTTTTTATGTAAAGCACTTTGAGCTACAAGATCTTGTATGAAAAGAGCTATATAAATAAGAGTTTGATTGATTGGTAGTAGCAAATCAGTGAACTAGAAAACACTCAGAGAGCACAAACCTCTGCCAAGCTAGCTCATATACTGATGCTACATCCATAATTAATAGTTTCATGATAAAGTTACCATCATAATGTGATTTATGATCCTGAAAACACACCGAGCACTCAGAATCATGTTGATAACATTATTAGTTAGTAGGAGTGGGAGAAAAAATGGATTCACATACAGTGGGTACGGAAAGTATTCAGACCCCCTTAAATTTTTCCCATTTGGTTACATTGCAGCCATTTCCTAAAACCATTTAAATTCATTTTTTTCCTCATTAATGCACACAAAGCACCCCATACTGACAAAAAAACAACAGAATTGTAGAATATGAAGATTTATTAAAAAAGAAAAACTGTAATATCACATGGTCGTAAGTATTCAGACCCTTTACTGTTCACCTGTGTGCATTAATGAAGAAAAAAATGAACTTAAATGGTTTTAGGAAATGGCTGCAATACAACAAAATGTGAAAAATTTAATTGGGTCTGAATACTTTCTGTACCCACTGTTAAGTAACAGGATTTTTTGTTTGACAATTTTTTAATTTATTTTTTTCTAAATTTAAATGCTTCATTTTAGTCTGAGTTAATAAGACACTTTTAAATGCAGTCCAGGCTTTTGAGGAGAGAGTAGAAACAGTAACCTGACAGGCCAGATGGACAGCTCCATTTATCTGCCACAGAAATATTTCACTAGTCCATCTGGGTAGGAGCCCTTTGAATTTGTTTTCAGGGGCAGAAAGTTTGAAAAAAAAAACACAAGCTTGTGATTGGACAATCGTTTGGTTCGTCACATTAATCACAGACCAATCCACATCAAGCAGGGTTCATGGAGTTCATGAACCTTAGCCATAGCGGCTAGCTAACAAAAGTTAACAACAGTTAATGACCGTTAGCCGTTAGCCGCTAACTTAGCTGCTAAAAGCTAACGGCCTTAAACTATCGTCTTACACTAAATCTTACCACACAGATGATTCATTTAACACTTATATGTGACATGAACCTCGTCAAAGACAATCACTACAAGTAAACTTCTGAGGAGGGCGGATTTTGTCAAGTTTCACCGAGTATCCATGAGGACAATAGGCTAATCGGCCTGTCTGTTCTCAACTTCCAGTTGTCATCACGTCCGCATTCTACAGCTCCCGCCTCTTTTCCCTGATTGGGCCGTTAAGAATTCAGTCGAGTGAATTCGTTGGATAACGGAGGCTGTCAAGATGGACCTGCAGGATTTCAGAACCAGGCAGGTCTGTCTGCTCTGCAAGGCTACATAAACAGCTGTTTAAAATATATTGCTGAATAAATCCTAAAAACAGACTCACAGGTGATGTGTATTTTTCCTGATATAGTCTGTAGGCATCATCATTGTTCATCTTTTTCACTGGTGTTAAAAAAGCTAACTAAAGATTGCAAAAATCAGCAACATCGAAGAATCCCAATTTAAATTGAATCGGCCTCCAAAAAAATCGTAAAAAAATGAACTGGGAGAAAAGCCTATTGTACCAGCCCTAATAGTTAGACAGTTTTTGAGCAAAAACAACCGTCCACTAATGGTTGTTATCTGGATCCCCACCTAGTTCACTTTTTAGTTAGTTTAGTTACTGCTTTTCTCCCTTTTTTATTTTTGGTCTCAACCAAGACATTTTTTGCACATATTTTTTATTGTATATAATTACAAATACACTTTTCTATTTTTCAATTGCTTTAAATTGTAATTTGAATTATTTTTTTCATTTTGTTATTAGTATTTCATATTGAAATAAAAAAGTTTCCTATCACATTTGCCTGCTCATTCATTACTTACAATGTGCTCATGTACAGTTAGGTAAAGTTAATCAATTTATTATTATGGGCATTAATACAAGGATAATAATTAAAGGTTGTGGGGAGTTTTTATATAACAAAAGGTAACCAAAAAGTAACATTCCCCAAAGGTTAGGGGAAGGTTCTAAACAAAGTTATAACATAGGGGGAACGTTAAAGGAACCAAACACCTAACCAACACCTAACGTCTAGAGAACGTAAAAAAAACTTTCCATAGGGAACCAAGGGGCAACCAAAATCACAACCAAAATATACCCTTCCGGGAACGTAATTGCAACTTAGAGCTTTTGCTCCCAGAACATTCTGGGAATGAAAAATTGTTAGTGGGGTAATCATTTTTAATTTGGGCCATGACCAACATCTCCTGAAAGTTTCAGCAAAATCTGACAAGTAATTTTTATGTAATCTTGCTAACAAACAAACAGACAGACGTATGAATCAGCATCCTCAGTGGAGGTAATACATTCTGAACCTTAACCAAACAGAGGATGAGAAACTCACCTGCCTCCTCCACCATCAGGTCCAGCAGACCCTCCACAGTCGAGTCCTTCCTTCGACTGAACTCGATTATCTCTTTGAACTTTGGTGCAAGGTAGGACTCCTACAGAGGAGATGTGTGTAAGACTGTCAGAGAGAAAGCTTAACATGTTCATGTGTAAGAAGTAGTGCTGTAGGTAAGTACCTGCAGATGGTAGACATGAGGACGGAGCGGCTTGTACGACTCTCTGATCGCTGCTGCTCTCTGCACAGACGTCTCATTAAGATGCTTTCTCCTCTCAACTTCCTGGGAAATCTAAACAGAGGAGTAAATAAGGAACAATTAGAGAAAAAAACCCAACACATCCATATTGACATTTACAACATAACCATGAAGAAGGGTCAACAAGAGAAAAACATGAGGAAAGAAAAGAATGCAGATTTGATTGATCCCTCATTGAGAAATTCAGAGAAATACACATTAACAAACATGGAGCGATGGAAACACGTCAGATTCTTCCTCAAACTTATGAACTTAAGTGGCATCCCATTCCTAACCCATAGGGTTCAATATGACGTGGGTCCACCCTTTGCAGCTATAACAGCTTCAACTCTTCTGGGAAGGCTGTCCACAAGGTTTAGGAGTGTTTATGGGAATTTTTGACCATTCTTCCAGAAGAGCATTTGTGAGCTCACACACTGATGTTGGACCAGAAGGCCTGGCTCTCAGTCTCTGCTCTAATTCATCCCAAAGGTGTTTTATCGGGTTGAGGTCAGGACTCTGTGCAGGCCAGTCAAGTTGATCCACACCAGACTCTGTCCTCCATGTCTTTATGGACCTGCTTTGTGCTCTGGTGCACAGTCATGTTGGAAGAGGAAGGGGCCAGTTCCAAACTGTTCCCACAAAGTTGGAGCATGGAATTGTCCAAAATGTCTCGGTGTGCTGAAGCATTCAGAGTTCCTTTGACTGGAACTTTGACTGTTCTTGCTGAAACAGATGAAGCTGTGTGCATGACACCACTGCAAACCCTTACAAAGGGACTAGGACTTGATCCGTGAAGTCCAGTCAAATGTTTCCCTGTTTGTGTTGATAAAGATAAAGATAATGCACTTGAGCACACAAACTATTTACTGTAAACTTTAAAACTCCGGCACTACATGATCTTGAACATGTAAGTTTACAACAGGGGTAATACCATAAATGTGTGTATTAATTAACTTTTTTATTCTGCTTGAATAAATGTAAGCACAATGACTGGAGCTTATTTTGGATCAAGATATACAGAGTATTTGTACTTTGTGGCAGAAAGAAGTAAGAAGTAAACAAAAACACTTCTCAGAATAAGCCAAGTATACTTCACTCTTAAGGATATAAAACATGGTAAAGAAAAGTAAACTTCAAGTCTACTGCATCAGTTCAGTATACTCGCAGTAAACTTGAATAAGCTACTTTTTTTTAAGGGCACTGGGCTACTTTAGATTTTATGCATTTTTATAACATCCATAAATTAATATTTGATCAGCATGGTTGATATAACTGTGGTATGTAGACTTCAGGTGTAATAAGTAACTAAGAGAGGAGGAAGCAGACTGTAGACAGTTTACCTCTGAGAGCACCTTCTGAAGCTGCTGATGGGTGACACAGCCCAGCCCCCTCAGCACCTTTAAAGGATCGATACATGATAATCACTCAAACAGACAGTCATTATAGTCAATGTAATAGTTGATGTCTAAATAACATCCACTCACTGCTTCATATTCCCCTCTGAACTGCTCCTCTGACACGAAGCTGACATGCAGTCTGTAGTCCTTTAAGAAAATATTGTCGGTGAGGTAACAGCCACACTGATAAAACTGGTCCCGCTCTTCCTCCGTCATCATGACCCCCTGTTCAGACCTCCTGATCAGACCTCCTGTCCCACCTGCAGCCGACGCCTCTGTAAACACACGCTCTTCTTCTCCTGTGGATGTTCCGGCAGTGTGAGCACATCCGGGCATTACACTGCCCCCTGCAGGTGAGTACACACCTCATCATTACCCCGCCAAAGAAGTTATGTGTTTGTGTTAGCAAGATAATTTAAAGGTACTGTGAGGAGTTTTTAAGTAACTACAAAAAAGTCTCCCTTTTAGATAAAGGGTAGAGTGAGGTGAGTTGAGCCAGTGGGGAAGTTGAGCCACCCCTTGTTTCTAGGAAACCGTACAAAAATTTGGTCATGTGACCACATATTTTTAAAGAGTCATCCATTTTACCCAAGCTGTGATGGAGAGAGGCACATAGAATAAGTGGTAAGCACATTTAAGTTCAAAAAACTGTTTTTTGACATTCAAAGTGATTTCTTTATGTTAAAGGTTTCATGATTCTTGTGTCTGAACAATTACAGACAAGTTTGAAAAAATCTTGCACATGTGTTAGTGCTGTAGGAAGTTACAATATGATACTATACTGTTAGCATTACATTAGCTCTAAACTGCTGGATGATACAAGTTTGTTAAAATGGCCGGGTTGGGGTAATTTGAGCCAAAAGGTCTGGGGGAAGTTGAGCCACTGGCTCAGTGGTGATATGTACTGCTGTGTGTTCATTTCATTGACTAAATATGAGCTAGAATACCTTCATCTTTTGTTCAGAATCAGCTTCTTATCACAGGTAACTGGAGCGACTTCCTTCTCATTCATCCCCGCAGCTTCTCAGCGCTTTAACACAGTCGGACACTGAGCGTCTTCTGACTTCGATGGGGAAGCGTAGAGTGGGTTGTTCCACTGTGGAAACTGGACGGTCATTGGATAAACGCTGGGCTTTGTCCCGCCCATCGGACGCTCAGCGTCTCTGGGGGTCTATGAGGCAGTGGGCTGGCCTGGACGCTCGGCTTCTGCATGATGATTGGATGATCTGTCTGAGGCCGAATCCCTTTTTGATTGACAGTGAAATGAGCCAATCAGCGATCTTGACGTGTAACCCTCCACCAGAGCATCTTCTAAGTTTTACATTCAGTTGCTGTGGAGAGGAGCTTCTCCTGTTTGAAGCAGCTCAAGTCTTACACCCACAACACAATGGGCCAAGGCCGTTTAAGCAGCCTAGCTCTGCTGGCCATTGAGAGAAAACTGGTAAAATCCCTGGAAAAGACACCTAGTTGGTACGACAGGGTCACAGATCATTTTCTTGAAAGGAACGGAGGGTAGAATTTACATTTAAATAAAGAAATTTATGATGTAGGCCGGAAAAAAATGAGCTTCCCCTCCTTGACTGACCAGCAGCCGCCACTGACTTCAACATAAATAACGGCGCAATTTACCCCCATGTGGCTCAATTTATACTCTCCCTTGGCTCAATTTACCCCTCATTAGGGGCAAGTTGAGCCAAGAGACCAGTTTTTTTTGGAAAGTCATATTTTCAAAATGGTTTATTTTAGATATAAAGTGATGATTCCCAGGGATGCACAAAATCCTGAAATATGTGTACATATTTTAGTTGGGGACAAAAGTGTCAACCCCTCACTTAAAAGAGGTCTCAAGTAAAAACTGGCTCAACTCACCTCACTCTCCCCTATGTCTGATGGAAATACACACTTTAAGATGAGTTTTATAGCATCTAAATAGGTTATCTATAAATGCTATTCCTTAGCTTCGTGGTCGGGTCAGACAGGGCTGGACTGGCCTGGATACTCAACTTCAGGAACAAGACAATTAAAACTAGAGCAAATTTATATTATTCAGACATTCATGGTTTCATATGAAGCTTTTTGTTTACGTCACTGGTGTAACCAACTTTATTGGCAGGGAATTGCAAACAAACGAATAAAAATGTATTTAGAAGACATAATTTAGTGAATAGATCAGATTAGTAACATGCTGTGTCATGCTCTGCAGCAGACATTTTGTTAAAGGGCATTTTTTGTGAAACTGTCACTGGTGTTACCTTTCTTATGGGTAACAATCAGGAACACCAGTGACAATCAGATGTGTGGATACACTTTATTAAATGGTGTTTTGTGATAAATGTCAAAAAAAAAAAAAAACATGAAGTTTTCCTTTATGTGTATTCATAAAGTCAATGACATATGTAACAATGTAGTTGAAGTTTGAATGTTAAATAAAGAAATAAAAAAAGACATCTTGCCATCCCAAAAATCCACATTTCTGTAGAATGACCCACAAACAAACAAACAGATGTCATCAATAACATAACCTCCTATCATACGTTTTAAGGAAAGTTCCAGAGGCTGCACTCCTTTTTATTTGTCCTTTTTGTTTTAATCAGCAGAGGAGACTAAACCAAATTGTTTTGCTTCCCTCTGCAGGTCACTCAGAGGAGCTGCACCGACTCGTCCTTGCAAACAACTCAGTCCTGCACAGAGCTCTTAAAATAGCTTTTACTTTATTTCTTTGTTTGACACCGTAGGATTCCTCCATCTGATTTTGATCCTGCGCACAACGACATTCCTACTGCGCCCATTTTCTGCACATTTTTCCTTTGCTTTTAAAAGTGTCAGCGGTAAAAGAAACAAAGACAAAAAGTTAGAAAGAAGAAAAGGTGAAAAAGTAAGCAGTTAAAGCAATGACAATGTTGAGTTTAATGTGCTCGGTAAAAGCAACAATAAAGTGCACCTCAAAAGCAATGACAATGTACTGATCATAATGTAAAATTAATGTGCTTTTATTAGCCTTTTCTTTTGTAGATTTATTTATTTTTTGGTTAATATTCCTTCATATTGCCACATTATTAATTTTTTACATTTATTTATAAGCCCATTTCTTTAAAATGTTTTAAATTATTTTATTCATTTGTCTTTTTAATGCAACTTTAATTATCCTTTTCTTTTATGGATGTTTTTGTTTTGCTTTGTTTTATACAGCACCAATATTTTTCATTTATTTCATTTATTTGTATTTATATTTCCACTTTTGTTAGCTTTTTCATTTATACATTTATTTCGGTAATTTCACATTCCCATCTCTACATCGATATCTTTGCTAATTAAAAGCACAGATCTCAAGACATGTGTGGTTAATACATAAGATGTCAAATTTACCTTCAATACAAAATCCTACAGAAAACACTTTACCTCATAAAGTACAATATAATTAAGATTATGTGGAGCAAATTTCATTTTTAATTGAGGTTTCTATATAATTCATTTCTTTTTTTGTACTTTTTCATTTTTTGATTTAAATTTCTTTTTACAGCCACATTTTTTTTTAATTATTTTTTAAAAAATTATTTATAAGCACATTTCTCTAATGAGATGTAACTTTAATTATCCTTTCCTTTTCTGGATTTTTTTAAATTAGTTTTGCTTTATACAGCACCAATATTGTTTATTTTATTTAATTTGTTTGTCTTTATATTTCCACTTTTGTCAGCTTTTTCATTTATACATTTATTTTGGTTATTTGGCACTCTCACCACTCCATAGATATTGTTGCGAATTAAAAGCACAGATTTCAAAACACATGCAGTTAATACGTAAGATGTCAGTTTTACCTTGAATATATAAATACAATGGAAAACATTATACTTCATAAAGCACAATAGAATTAAGATTAAGTGAAGCAAATTTCTTTTTTTTTTTTCATATCCATGTTGTTCACAAACAAGTTCCTCTTCAAGAAGGCATTTCAATAAATTTCAGCATGAATAAATAATCACAACTTGACTGAAATTAAAAATTAAAAATTAAAAATATGCCACCTGTTGCCGTGAGCTCGTCCACTCCGGGACAGCAGGTGGCGATGTTCAGCTCAACAGGAAGAGCCGCCATCTTGTCCGAGCAGAGGAAGAAGAAGGAGAAGCTGCAGGAGGAGCAGAGGAGCATCTCTGGTGAAGTTTGTGCTGTTTTGGTGATGCGGACTGTCCCGTAGGAGGACTCCTGCGGACTCTTTGGACCCCCTGGTACCTCCTGCAGCTCCAGGAGCAGCTGGAGGAGATGCTGAGCATGGACTCACTGCAGGTCGCAGAGGAGGAGGTGGTCGACTCTGCCTCCAACAAACTCTTCGACATTTACACTTTTGTGACCAAAGGCTCTTTTCCTCAGACCATGAACTCTTTACGGAAGAAGAACCTGAAGAGATATGCTCGGAAGTTCATCACTGATGGTGAGAAACCCTCCCCCTGGTTATTGAGTCAGCTTTTACTAAAGTGTTTTTATATTAAATGTCATTTTAGTGCAGCTTCAATCAGCAAAGTTATTTATAAAAATGATCAGAGCAATGATTGAAGGAAGATGTGTTATTATTATCTCATCCCTAACAATTACAGCAGAGCTCCATCTACTGCTGTAATTATTAGGGATGTACAAAATCATCAGTATGATATTAAGGCTGGGTGACATGGCAACATATGATTGTAGTTGTTTTTTTCTCTTATAAAGATGCTATGAGGAGTTTTTTAGGTCTTTTAGATACACGCCTGATGGAAATACACACTTTAAGATGAGTTTTATAGCATCAAAATAGGTTATCTATAAATGCTATTCCTTAGCTTCACGGTCGGGTCGGACAGAGCTGGACTGGCCTGGATACTCAACTTCAGGAACAAGACAATTAAAACTAGAGCAAATTTATATTATTCAGACACGTCTTAGAGCACCGGGCTGTAAGTAGAGATATATAGCCGGCTACAAAACTACAATACTAAGTTTTGCAAAAATTGCTTGTTGTCACACATCAAAAACTACCACTACGTAACTAGAAAGAGATACATTACCTCAGATTCTTTAAGTTGTTGAAAAAAGAAGTTGTAAAGCAATGCAGAGTTCTGAGGAAGGTCTGAGCTGCATTCATTAGCATCACAACAAACACACGCTTTGGTTTGGGTCACGTCTTTTGGTTCGTTCCAGTTGTAGTCAGAAGTAGGAATTTCCTGGTTCTGAGTAGGAAACTAAAACTGGAACGTTCTCCGAAGTCTGAATTTCCTACTGGGAACTCGGTGAAACCTCACCACCCCCGAGTTGACAATGGAAGATGGATGCCCCCAGTGTGAACAGTTATTTAGCTCCTGTAATAATCCATTTATTTGCACTTCTGACTGGGGTGTGTCGCTCTAGATCAGCTGTATACATAGTATTGTTAGACTTATATTTACAAAAATGCTGCCATAGTGATAATCACATTCTTCATGTGATATTTGTGAACAACAACACAGGGCGTGCTAACAACAGCTAACAATAGCCTGGTAGATCGGCATGTTTTTTTTCCGACTTCAACTGGAACGTTGATAAGTTGGAGATGATGTCACTCCCAGTCCTGCGGTTACTGGAACGCAGCATTATCACAGTCGCCGCACGTGCTCATGGGTAGCAGAGTCTTAATGTCACCACAAATAGATTCTCCTCATAGCACCTTTAAATAAAAAAAAAAAACTCCAATTGACAGAAAAATGACATAATCAAGTTTTGTCTTTGTTATCAAAATATATCCCTATCCAAACAGAACCCCCCGTAAAGTTAAAATGCATGTCATAAAATGTTGATTATATTATTTTTTATTATTATATATATTTTTTTGTAAACCCTGAAAGCTGATAGCCATTCACAGTATATTAACATGGAACTCTATGATCAGTAGGTGGTTAACTTACATTGAAAAATAATTCAGTCAATCAATCAATCAAACTTTATTTGTATAACACCTTTATTACAAAAATGTAGCACAAAGTGCTTTACAAACAGACAAATTAATTAAAATGAAGGATTTATGACCCAAACCGACTCCACCCAGCCCTTGAACCCATCCACACCATAATCCATACTCAAGTGTTGATAAAGAGGATCATAAAAAAAAATAATAATAAAGCACACCGCTGTACCCAGTACATACTGAGGAAATGCCATCTTAGAGGTTTAAAAATTAGGTAAAAGTGTAAAATTGAATATATCATAAAATAAAATAAGAAAAAGAATTTTAAAAAATACTAAGTATAAATAATAAATTGAAATGAATTTTAAAAAATAGAAAAACTAGAAAATAAAATAAGGAGAGATGGAAAAGATTAAAAAATAAGATAAAATAATTCAAAAAATATTAGCCTTAACATGTGCTTGTGCAAAAATTGACAAGACCCTTCATCATAAAAACTGCATTTTCAGTATTACGTTTTTCAAACATCACAACAACTTACAGTTTAAGAGAGTCAAGGAAAAATCGCTATTTTTAATTTTTAAATCCAATGCAGAAAATAATTTGAATTACTGAGCTTTATCGATTTTCCCATTCCTATATGATATCCGTTTCAGATATTGAGGCAGTACAGCTCCGCTCCTTATATCCCCTATGATGACTGAAATATTTGCAGAATGTCCAAAGTCACACTAATGTTTTATCTCATAGTCACTGAAAGTCTAATTAGATTACATTAGATTAAATAGACCTTTTTGAATCCCTCAGGGCTCCAGAGTGCAACCATTTTAGGGCGCACATGCACCCAAAATTTGTGAGAGTGCACCTAACATTTTTTCTTGGGCGCACTGGTGCACTGACTGACAGACCCCTACTGAACATAAAGCTGTAAAGAAAAAAAAAATCCGCAAAAAGAGGAAAAAATAAAGAAAAAGTCATCAAATGTTTTGTCCTATATGTCATTTTTATAAACTAGTTTGAGAATGCTTTTCATTGTTTACTTTAGTTTCAGTTTTGTAAATTTTGACTTTAGTGTGTGACGTCTTACTCTTGGTTCAAATTTATAGGAGAATAAGACCATCCAGTTAAATGTTGTGTTGTATGTCGTTAAAATATGTATATTTTTTTCATTTTTCAGATTAGCACAGCACCTTAAGCATTGGCACTTTTATTTGGAAGTTTTTATTTTGCTTAATGTGTTAGATTGAATTTGTCAATTTCATTATTTCTTTAAATCTTATTCTTTTTTAAAAATTATTGACATTATATAACCGTTATGGGGAGTGATAAAATGGTGACCTTGTGGCATTAAAGGTGACACTAATGAAAAATTTTAGGTGCACCTTTGCAGCCAATGTAAAAAGGTAGTCTGTCCCTTTGGAAGACCTCCTTGGGAAATTAGGATTCCAGCAACAAAGCAAGCACACAGGGTAATAAAGTACACAGGAATCAAAAAAGTGAAAAAAAAATAGTGTGTATATGTAAATAAAAATAAAAATATGGCTACAGGCTACTGCTCCTTCCCGTCCTCAGTCTTCCTGTTACTCCTCCTCCACCTGAGTGAGGAGTTGTACAGTCTGGTGGCCTGATGGACCGAAGGAAGGAAGTAAAAATCAAACATAATTAATTACAAAACCTTGATTTTCTTGCTTCACATCTGTTCCTTATATTAATCGACTGTCGCTGTGGCAGAAACAGGTCAGTTTTAGTGAAATGGAGACTTTCTGCCCCTTACAAAAAATATCAGTATCCATGATGATGAGCTCAAAAATATTGTTTATCTGCAACATTTCAGTATTACGTCTCCACAATAAGTGGAGATGAAGATGATTTCAATACTAATGCACAGCAGAATAGGTGAAATTGAAAAATTAAAAAATTAACATTAAGATGACTGTTAGAAAATATAAAACAAAGGAAACAAGATAAAATGCAAAACAGTAAAAGAAATCAACAAAGAAAAATAAATAGAAATAAAAATATAAAAGAAAAATAAAATCATTAAATTTAAAAAGATAAAAACCAATAAATCATAATGATAATATCAACCTGTACTAAAGTATGTAAAAACATCAAACAATAAAATGCAAAACTAAACTTTTGTTGTAAATTCAACAGTGATACAAATAAATGCAGAGAAGCACGTGAGGAGATTTTTGCTGATATACGATGTGCCAATATTCCAAAGTCATCATCACAGATACTGATATTGATCCCAGTATTTTGACCAAATGCTCTCATGGTTAGTTTATTTGTGTTTGCAACGGATATGAAGCAAGAAAAACAAGGCTTTATTCTTTAATAAATAATCAAATTGAGTTGTTTTATGCATGTTAAATATATAAGCATAATACATACACACTATTTGACATATATTGTAGACTGTTTACAAGATTTGATGTGTGTGATAATGTGCATTCCTTTTAATAATTATAACATTTTTTCGATAAAAAAGGGCATAATCACCTAAAATGTCCATTATCTTCATTACTTCTGTTTGTAACAAAACAAAACAAATTAAAAAAAATAATCTAATCAGAATACTAAAGTCTTCCTCTGGATTTTAATAAAACAGTTTGATATTTTCTGTCTCTTTAACCAATATCCTGCATATCATAAAGAAAAATGATGGGTACGTGTCACCTGATGTTCTTCTTTCTCTTACTAAGTATCAAAAATCTTCTTTTAAGAGAACTGTAAAAGTGACAAAGCTGTTTCCTTCCTTTTTTTCAATCTTTCATTGAAGAGAGTAAGTTATACTACGTGGGCTCAAAGCGTGAGATGAAGAGGGAGGTGGTGATCGAGGCTGAGAGGAAGAGACAGATTTTTCTCGACTGCCATTTCAGTGAAATCGGTCATCATCTGGGTCAGAAGAAGACCGTCAACAGAATCCAGAGCAGATACTACTGGCTGGGGATCATCAAGGACGTCGTGGACTGGGTACTGACATATTCAGAATTATCTTTTTTTTAAAGGAATGTGCAAAAAAAAACTTTTCAGTGTCTTCACTTCTGAGTCCATGACAAGCTGATATCAGTCAGTTAATCAGCTGTTATTTGCATAGACACCATTCTTTCACCTGTACATGCAGAAACATAAAGGAGACGGACAGAGCTAGCCCACTGCTAGTTAGCTTAGCTTAAACACTGGCAGTCAACAAGTATTATTAGCCGGTAGGGCTGTCACTTTACATTTGATATTTGAGTAACCGATCGAATATGGGGTTAAATATCCGTAACGGAATTGTAAATAAATATTCGAATGTAAAATATTGAGTGTGGCGGCACATTAGGACGCCTGGAGCAGTGAACTGTTCCGTCCAGCAGAGGGCGCTGTGAGCGCAGCTTGACCGTCAGACACATCCGCTGCTCTCTTGACTCCAGTAAACAAAGAGTTTACACTCCGAGCAGACATTAATAGCTCCAAATCATCTGAAGAGGGCTGTGTGGGAGTAGTTTTGGTTCTACACCGTAGATGATAAAGTTAAAAATCAAAGACTAGGCTGTGTGTTCTGTGAAATATAGTTTAGTCATTCGTCCTCCACATCAAATGTGCGCGCTCAGCAGTTGGCTTTTCATCCAAGCTATACGGCCGAGTGCGGCAGCGCTTCGTCAAGAGTTTAACAGACAGGCGCTTAACACCGAAAGGGCGTATAAGAGAGTCTACCTTACACAGGGTGGGGGGGGGAATAATCGATTGTCTTCGATTATTTGAGTGCATGTCTGAAAGCCGTTCGACTTTGATTTTTTGGAAAAGTGACAGCCTTATTAGCCGGCCTCTACCTACAGTCATTAAAGTAACTCTTCAACAACTCTTAAACAGTTGTGTGTGCTTAGGCAAATTTTACTGGATGATAATTGTCCAAAAAATTATTGCAGATAAATGATATTATTGTCAATATCAGTTTGAAACATCAGTTTTTTCATTAAAGGTGTAGTCAGCGATGTGGGAGAAAACGAGTGGAGAGGTTGTTAATAAATTTAGACCGGCCTCTCCCTTCATACCTCACCCCTGGTTTAACCCTGGAAGCTGATGGACGTGCATCGTCATGAAAACGGACGTAGAAACTGCGTAGCTGACCAACGTAGCTAAGCTAACCCCGACTCGTCAGATAACTCGACTGCCGTTATTGAAAACATCACAACAACAGAACATTCTGGCAGATTAGACAATAAGATGAATGCCTGACAGCTGTTACTGTTATGTGAAGCACCACAAAGCTAATGTTGCTAACCTATCCAGCAGAAAGACAACGACATCCTTGTCCGTTTTCAGGTCTTTCAATTTGCAGAGTTCCCTCCACCATCGGAAAGCGACACCAATGTTGACCCGGGTCTTCGCTCTTTCATGGTCATAGCCCTTCTTTTTCACTTTTCACTCCTCTGACCTTTTTCTTTTGGGCTGTTTTTCAGCCATTGCTACTGCACCTATTGTATCTCTCTCTTACACTAACTGTGCACGCTACGCAACCTACTACTCCCCCTCCCCCCTCTGTCTGATCTGTGCATGAGTATGATCGCCCCCTGGATGTGGGGGGGTGTACCCTGTTTTGGTGACTCGGCCCGAGCCACAGTATTTACCTGCTGAAATTCAGAGCCAAGGCTGTGTACTGAAACCAGACTTTTTTTCAACATGCTGTCAGTGGTGACCTCTTGTGGATGGAGAAGAGAAATACGGTCATTTTGACAAAAAGTGCATTAGATTAGAAGATTAGAAGATCGCTGACTACACCTTTAATGTAATTATAATATATCTCATAATAAAGTGAGTACACCATATCAAAAGCAATGGACTTCAATTTCTTAAGAGTATTTAACTGTAATTGGAAGGTCAAGAGCTTTTTACAAAAAAAAAAAATAAACAATATAATAAATTTAACAAAAAAAGAGGAAAAAAAGCCCCAGTGAAACGAAATGGACTCTCTTTCGGGAAAAAATGCTTGTAAATAAAAATCATTATACTCTTCAAAAACTATAAAAATAGCCCCTGTCTCTGTAAATAAAAAATAAATAAAAACTCCCACAACATAAAAAACAAGAAATAAAATGGAGTTCATGCAGTTCCTGAATTGTTCGTGCGTTTTGGCCTTGTGTTTACATGGGAACTCTCTACAGAGTTTCATAATCCTTTTGAAACCAGGGTCCAGAGTGTAGAGTTTTCAATACGCTCTCCATGCAGCGCCGTGTAAACAAAAATTAGAGCGTTTCAGGGTGAAACGCAGACATCACCACATGTGCAGTACTCTTTCACATGAGGACTGTGCACACATACCAGGAACAACAACAGCTTCGGCCGTCTACAGAGTAACATGTGAGCCGCTTACCGTGCTCGATTTGTTATCCAGACAGATTTGTTGTCCACAAAAGAAACTCTTTGTGTGTCCACTCACCATCGTTTTTGAAAAAAAATAATTTTTTCGTACGTGTGTTGTAGCAGTGCTGCCTCTCTGCAAACCTACATTGCCATCTACTGAACCAACATGCACACTACAGCGGTTTCATTCCTCTCCAGCATCTCCGTCTGAACGCAGATCCAGTTTGAATATGCAAATGAAAAATCTTTGCTTTTTTTTTTTTTTTTATGTATTTTATGGGCATTTTTGTGCCTTTATTGATAGGAGAGAGACAGTGGATAGGTTAGTGAAAGAGGGTGAGAGAGTAGGGGAAGACACTCTGCAAACTGGTCACAGGCTGGATTCGAACCTGGACCGGCAGAAGCAAGTACATGGGATGCCTGGTTGCTAACCACTCCGCCAAACCAGCACCCCAAATCTTTGCTTTTTAAGTCACAGAGTCTCCATGTAAACATAACCTGAATCGCAGTTGCAAATGGCCCAGAAACAAACAGCTCACACACAACTGCGGATCAGTTCTCGACGTTGACTGATCAGAGCTGTTCAAAAGGCTTGACTCGGTTGCAAACGTCACATCTCAAGCACAAACCACCACAGAAGCAGGTCAACAAAGCAAAGCCTCTGTTTAGAAATAGATGAAGATAATGCCATAATAGTAGAATATTACATAACATAACACACTAAAAAACAAGTCACAACAAGCACACAGGAGTTGCTGAAGAGTTTATCTGATGACTGTAGGCAGAGGCAGGCTAACACTACCCATTGCCTGCCAGTGTTTGGACTAAGATGATTAGCAGTAGGTGAGCTCTGCTCGTCTCTTCCTTGTTGCTGCAGCACAGTCAAAAGAGTGGCATCTATCTGCTTGTCATGGACTCAGGAGCGAGGAAAGACACATAAAGAAAGAACATATTGGTGTTTTCCTTTAATATGACAGAGACAACATGATGCCGTTTTGATTTATTTTTGCTGTTTCAGATAAAAGACTGTGAAACATGTCAACACGCAGAGAGGACGAAGACTCTGTCCAGGACTGTCAGGCCTATTAAAGTGGACGCACCATGGGAAATAGTTGGGATTGATTTTATAGGTTCGCCTGAACTCTTTTCATCATTTTCTCCATGGTGTATTGTTTCTTTCTACACTGTGAGACCTGTTCTTCCTTCTTTTTTCTGTCCAACCAGGGCCTTTTCCAGAAACTGAGCGAGGGAACACCAGCGCGGTGGTCTTTATCGATTACTTTAGTAAATGGCCAGAAGCATTCCCCGTTCAAAATATGGACGCTCTCTCTGTTGCACGATGCATTTCCACTTGCATATACAGGTAAAATAATTTCACAACATTAAAAAAGTGATGCTCAACTTAAATTGATTCAGCTGTACTTTGGAATCAGTTTGTGCAAATGGTTTAATTGGTTAAAGTTAGAAATATAACAGTTATTGGCAAAATGGTAAACCATGGTAAAATTTCCCACAGTAATCATTACTGTGTCTTCTTAAAATTACCATTAAACGGTGTTTGATCTCCACACTGTGTCAGTAACTCACGGTGATGCTGCTCTTTGCCTAGAAAAGCCTGAACTATGTTTCAAAATTGCTGTAACTCCTCGAGTAAATGAGCTGACTGAGCTGTAGAGGTAGAGAGAAGATTTAGAGAGCCATGCCTGAGAGTATAACAGGTGGTTATCAGTATTTTCTGTCTAAATAATGTATAAATCCTGTAAATAATAGCATTAGGATCATTCTGGAGTGTGTTCTTGCCATTTTTTGCTGCATATTTGCTGTATTTTGAAATAGATCCTCTTTATCCATCAAAGTTCGTGTTTTATGGATTTAGTTTTATGGATATCGTAACTTGTAAATATTAAAGGAGATGTGGAGGAGATCTCCATGGAAAGAGGAGAGCAGAGGAGAGTCATGAAGGGGGCTAACTGCTTCAGGGACTATCGCTGGTAAAACAAAAAATAAATAAATAAAAACTCCTGGACATGGTCTAATATAACAAGCTGTAACATGGACACTAATGCTGCAGGAAAACATAAATGTGTGAGTGTTTGTGAAATAGGTTAAGTTCATTTTTGGCCATCTCAAAACTTTTAAAATGTTCATTTACAATTGTTTATAAAGAGAAACCTGTTTAAAGATCAAATCAATTTTTTCTTTTCTTGTAATTACACACAGTTTAAGCATTTATAACATAATAATGACAAATGCTTGCCAGAATTGTTTACTTTTATTTCTCATGAAGAAAGTTTAAACAAATTTACTTATAGGACATTTCCTGACACAGTTATTGACAAAAAAGACAAAAGAATTGTTAAAGTTATAATATTAAAGGGGTTTAATGATTTCAAGACTGTGTTAAAGTACTTTTAACATTTTGAGCACACTGCAACAATACCACAATAATAATGATAACCGTGATAATTTTGGTCACAATAACAGTGATATGAATTTTTTGTTTTCCACTTCCTGCTTCCAAAGGCCAAAAATCCATGAATAAGTACCTGGTATAGTGTTTCTCATAAACACAAACATACCAGATTTTAACATTAAATTAAACATCAAAATGAATTTGATTTTTTCAGCTGCTGCTTGTTCAAGTGTTTTAAAAGGAGGTCCAGATAAACTGCTATTAAGGACTATAAAAACGGCCCCAATGCAAGCATCTCTGATCAGTTTATCATGATCATTCATACAGCAGCGCCAAAACCATTTCACCTACAGCTGGTTTAGCGTCTGTAATCAGACTGATCCGGCTTGCGAGCCTCCAATCTGTGGACCGTGAAAGGACAAATCAACAATGGTTTATGATTCAGGAGCAGGAAACGACAGATGCATTTGATTATATCCCATTCAGTGTTGGGGAAGTTACTTTCAAAAAGTAGTGTTTGCTCGTTACTCGTTACATCTGAAAAAATTAACTCTTTACTTTACTTAGTTACCCTCTATGAAGAGTAACTTCTCAAGTTACTTTTCCGTTACTTTTACATTGCTTGATCATGGACAGAACCCCATATCTGTTCCTAAATGTGAAGGCCTACAAAAAGTTCTACTACAGAGAACATAACAGTTTTTTGTGCTCTTTATTTTACAAAATGTCACATACCCTGTGGAGTCAGAGCTCCTGTCCAGTGTTTTCACATTTTGTTTCTGAAATAAGCAACCTGGTCAAAAAAAAACAAGCCCAAAATAAGCAACCTCCAGCTATTTCCTTTCCTAATGTGATATACTACTTTTTAAAAAGAGAAGTCTACACAAAGTGTGTTAATTTTTGTCTACATTACATTTCAATATCACAGTGCTAAGTATCTATTCAAGAAAAGACCGTTGCTTATAACAAGCAGACCTGGCAACTTTGGCTCTAGAGCATGCGCCTTGTTCGTGAGTGTGTTTGGGGGCATGCACGATAACCAGGAAACGAGGAAGTGAACAAACTGCCTACCGCAGTCGTGTTTTCCTTTATGTTAGGAGCTGGAAGATAATCAGGGGGATACACACAGACTTAAGAGCCCCAAGAAGCAACTTCACGTCTAGAAACAAGCCCAAAAAACCACAACCTGCGGCCGTGACTCACGAGATTTTCAGCCTTTAGACACTTATAACGAGCGGACTTATCAACGCTGCTCGTGTCTGTGCGAGCAGCTGAGAAGACAGCTTCAGTGTCAGATCTGTCCGAGGGAAATGTAACGTCGCGCTGCATTGAAAAAGGAACGACGTTTCGTTACCAAATTTTCAACAGTAGTGTGTTACTTCACTTTTTAACCGAAAAAGTAGTTTCGTTATTGTAACGTGTTACACACAACACTGATCCCATTACACATTAAAATCTCATATGCGTGTTCAAAACCGTACTTTAGGCATTTATCTTAAAAGGATGTTCCATATCTCATATCATTTCAGGCTGCACTGCTCTATAAAGATGAATGGATTTCTCCAAGAAGACATTTCCAGAAAAATGCTGAAGTACATTTTTAAGGAAAAAAGTCAAAATGTAAACAAAAAAAGCATTAAAAGCAAGTGTTGAAACACAATTTTGAGAATGAAGCTGAAATTGAATGTTAAATCAGATAAATATCATCCTCCCAGGTCCATTAAATCAGACAAACAAACCAAAAAAATACACAAAAAAACAGAATTAAAAAAAATGAAATAGTGAAAAGAAAAATTGCAGATATAAATAACTGAAATAATTAATAATATTATTTATTATTAACAATAATAAAAATGTAAAAATTAAAGAGTGGCTACTGGCTGGCCACTACCATCTTTTGTCTTCCTGTCACTTCTCATCCCCACCAGTGAGGAGTTGGACAGTTTGACGGCCTGAGGGACAAAAGAATAGTACATCTGTTAAATAGTATCATATAGATAGTTAATTTTTTCTGTGTAATTAAAATTAGTACTATTTATTCTATAATCTATTTAATGGTATAATTTACTGGTACATCTGTTTATGTGCTCACTGCACTTCTGTCCATGCAGACTTCTTTGTATCAGCTCCAACTTCTTACTTCATTCTTATTCTGTAGATATATTCTATTTTTATACTTTATTATTTAACTCTTATTCTCCTTTATACGTGTTTCCTCTTGTTTGTACATTGAAATTAAAATAAACAGGTCAAATCTGTTGTATGTTGAACATTCCCAGCCCGTTCAGCTGATTCTGAATGTTTTTAAAAATGCTGAAATGCATTAAAAAAGGCCAATTTAATCCCGAAAATAAATTCCTGTACCCAGGAGCTGAACTAATTTTGTCTCTGCACAATTTTTAACCCTTTCATGCCTGTTGCCCACTACAGTAGACAGATATTTGGAATACATTTTATTCACTTTATGTTGCAGTACCATGTTCAACTCTCAGCTGGTAAATTCCCAAACCCTTGTCTTAAGTTTCATAAAATATTATCTTTGCCCATTTTTTAACATATTGAGAAACTGCATCATAAATCCAAAGTACCTGATAAAGGGAAAATTGGGTATAAAAACTGTATTCACATTTCAAAATAATTTTGTATTTTTGATTTTAAATGTTGGTGTAATTCACAAGTGAACAGTTTGATTAAACAGCAATAAAACATATACTTCAGATTTTGTTTTCTCTTTAATTTACTCTTAGTAAATGTTTGTCATACACGTTTGTTGATCTTTATTAATATCCACCGACAGATAATTCCCTCACAATATAATATTGAAGAAAATTGACCACGATTTTTAACTTGTTTGAAACTTAACACAAAACATTTTTAAAAGTATTCCTTTGTGACTTAAAGGTCACCATCATGGTGTCAGCATTTTAAAAACTAGACAACAAAACATTCTTCTCGGACTTGAAACTGAACTTTTCTTGTCGTTGTTTTCAGGTTTGGGGCCCCTAAAACGATTGTGTGCATGCAGAACGCTGACTTCTGTGAAGAGGTGAGAAGACGTCATGAAAAAAATCGAGCATTTCCACTCTTGACTAAGTTTTCTTAACATATTATTGTTAGAAATTGTCCTTTCTTTTTCCTCTTTTGGTGCCTTGTTGGTTGCCGAGGTGATTTGAGTATCATCATAACAACCCTGCATATGTTAAAAAAAGAACTGTTAAAGGTGCATTGTGTATAATTTGGCATTTTTATACATACACCGCATTTCGCCAAACAGAAACGGTGAATATAGGAGATATATGTTTCTATTTGTATGTAAAGTCCATCAAAATAGGAGTACAATCATCCCCATAAAATGTTTGTTTTATTTTTACTAAGTCAGAAAAATCTTATAAAAAAAATTACATTACTGCGGGCTGCTGTTTCGTGTAGGCCGACATATTGATCCGCCGTGTTGTCTACAGGTGGTTTTTAGGGACAAAAAGAACGAAACGCGAATCTGTCCACCGGTTCCAAAATCTACCTGGAATGCAGGCGAAGAAGAGGAGAGGATGGCGGTGGATGCATAGAAAGTTGTTACTCTGTCCTAGGGATTCAAACTGTGTATATAAACACACACACAACATAAATTGTGTGCTGTGTTCAGGATCCTTTTTGGTCTTCACAGGATTCCGTTGCTTAGCGATGTGACGTTTTGGCTACAGTTAGGTTCATTTTAGAATCTGAACACTAGATGTCGCTAAAATGCCAAATTCTACACACTGCACCTTTAAAGTATAATCTGTAATGAAAACAAGCTGCTTAAATCTGTGTAGGGTTGAGCCAATGGAAAAGCTCCAAATGAGGTCACCATGGCGATGATCAGTGTTTTCATTGGTTCTTCTACAGGTGACAAAGCTGCTGTTTGAGAGGTGGAATATTGTGAAGAAGGTTTCACACCTGGATCAGCCTCAGCCAAACCCCCTCCACGACTGCACCAGTCCTTTACTAAAGGAAGCCATCGTGAGCATGGTGTCCCAGAAACAGGCCGAGTGGGACGACTTCGTAGATCAAGTGCTGTTCCTGTTCAGGACGTCCACCAACCCAACGACCAAGTTCACCCCGTACTCCCTGATGTTCAACAGGACAGACAGCACAGCCACTGAGGTAGAACTTAACTCTCTATCTTCCTCAATTGACCCTTCGCTAAGACCCTCCCACAAATAGCTACTGTCCAATCCCATGTTAGCAACTGTAACTATGCACAAGAGGCCTGCCAAGCTCTCAGCAGAAAACAGTATGCCATACGGGACTAGCAAGTCCGACAGTTGATATCTGAGAAGTTTGGAGGTTGGTGTTGTTTTTTTTTGTCTTCTCCAAGCCCAAGACTCAAGCAGAAAGATGCTGTGTGGATAAAGCACGAGAACACCTACATTTGTTCTAAACTAAGGTGCTAACTAAGGTTAGCTAACCATAGCTCTGTGTGCTGGGTAAGACAACATTAGTAAACAAAGAGGTCTCAGTAGTTGGCCACTTCTGTTAAACCTTGAGCCACTGGCTAATATTTAGGCAAAAGAAATACTAGTTACAGCAGAGAAGTTCTGACACACTGTGTCTGTTCACATTTTTATGAACAGACGCCCTAGAAAGGGGCAAACACAACGATAATGATAACATTATTAGTTTCAATTCAAACTATATATATATGAACTTACCCTGCTGGACAAGAACATTGTTGTTCTTGTTCTTGTATGTGATTATTTTAAAGTAAAGTATCAACACACAGGCTGCTTGACGCTTGCATTGAGATCTGTGTGCTTTCCCCTCTATTTTAATGTCCTCTACATCTGAACTCCGACATTTGATTTGGTAAATGAAACTCTCAAAAGCATACTGCAGATCTTTCTGTCCACTCCTTTTTGATATATCTGAAGAAAATGTCCAGAAATAAGCAGATATTTCCTCAGGAATATCACTCACCGAACCACTAAAAACTCCATATTTCTCATTCTACGAGGCAAAGCTTGACAGACGTAGCAACAGTAACCAAGGGGGGCGGGGCTTAGCGAAGGGCCAATTCAAAGGACAAATAACACTTGGCAGCACAATTTTTGTTGAGTTTGGTCTGACTGCTATTTTTATTTCATTTTTGGGTGCTGAATCCAAAACTGATCTCAGTTTTTCTCGATCACGTCAAGTTTTTGAAGTTTAGGATCTTCATTTTCTTAAGAAGTATGAAAAAAACTGTACTTAAAAGGCCCAAATCATATGCCAAATCATTCAACTCGTGCTGATCAAATCCCCTACGTACTGAATCCATGTGAATTTCAAACTTTCCATCACTGCTGTCACTGCGTTCTTCAACATCACTCAGATCTTCTAGAGGAGGAAGTTGTTTGAAAACTGGCACTGGAATTTCAGCTGAATGAGGCTTTGGTCTTGTAGCTGACAGTAGATTTTCTATTTTACTTTATTGTTCTTGTTAAATCCTGATGTTTTCACTAAACTAAAGTAACAATCAGTGCAATGATCTTTCGCCGACTTTTCACGTGTTCCTTTGGTCCACATCCGTAAACTCTCCACACACTGCTTACACACTTTGTTAGGGGCCCATGGCTTGTCTAAGTTTTACTTTACAATGTACAAAATATGCTTGTTTGACAAATGCACTGATGTTGTAACCTGACATGGCAGATGGACAGCTCCATATTGAAAATATTTCACTAATCCATCTGGGAGGAGCCCTGCGAGAATGTTTTCAGGGGCAGAACCTTCAAATACAACAGCAGCTTGTGATTGGACGATCGTTTGGCTCTAAACACTCATCGCAGACCAATCCTTATCAAGCAGTGCTGCTATGGCATAGCATTTATAGTGGCCAAACGTAGCGGCTAACGGTTAGCCATTAGCAGCTATGGCTGACAAGGGCAAACAACAGTAAATGGCCATTAGCTGTTGTGACTAACTGTTGTTAGCCATTAGCCTAGCTACCTTAAGACTATCGTTTCACATTAAATTATACCACACAGATGTATCATTTAACATTTATATGTGACATGAACAGCTAACAAGACCCCACTTCTCTGATGTCCCTGGTTTCTTACTGCCTTCAATTCCTGTAGGAGCCTAGATCAGCATAACACTTGGACTGCTCAAGCAGTAACACTGCCTGTCTGTCTTCCTTTCCGTTTGTCTTGTCTCAGCTTGTCCTGTCTGTCACTATTTCCCCTTCTTTCAAACTGTGGTGTGGCATGACCCTCCCCTTCAGCTCACATCAGGGGTTAAATAAAGTTTGATTTGATGGAGTAGCCTACAGGGAGGGCTGGTGATGGTCACTGTAGCAGTGAATCACATTCACATATCTCTGACTGCTAGAAAAAAAAATGCATTGGTCTTTCTAACGCTGTCATCAGACACAGTGCCCAGCTGAAAAGACAATGCAAACAAGGGGAGAAAAGGATAAATATATATATATATATGTATATCTATATATATATATATATATATATATAGATAAATATATATATATATATATATATGTATATATATATAGATAGATATAGATATAGATATAGATAGATAGATAGATAGATAGATAGATAGATAGATAGATAGATAGATAGATAGATATGTGACATGAACCTTGTCAAAGACAATCCCTACAAAGTAAACTTATGAGGAGAGCAGATTTTGCCAAGTATAACTGAGTAATCATGATAGCTAACTGACATTAGCCTCCATTATTTCTACAGAACACTGAAATGGAGAAGGGCTCGCTTTAACAAGAGCTTTGTACCATCTGCCATCTCCATCCTGAACAAGACAACCCACTGACCAATGGGTTGTAACGAAAATGCGTGCTCCATGGTTTTCTGTGGGGTTTTTTTGTATTATTTTGCATGTGGTGTCTGTTTCCCTTACTATATGTTTTACTTGTTGTATATGTCCTTCTTGTTTGGCAGGCTGTGAAAATGAATTTCCCAATTGGGACAATAAAGTTATCTATCTATCTATCTATCTATCTATCTACCTATCTAACAGGAAGTGACTTCACTTTCTGTTAAGTCACTTCCTGTTGTCGTCACACTCGCAGCTCCCGCTGCTCCCGCCTCTCTTCCCTGATTGGCTCTTTAGGATTTAGCCGAGTAAACCGTTGGACGATGGAGGCTGGCAAGACGGAGATGCAGGATTTCAGAATCAGGCAGGTCTGTCTGCTCTTCAAGGCTGCTGATGTTTGCCCTCTGACTTGGAGAAACTACCACATATATAGAAAAAGGAGTGAGGGCTGTTTAGACATTTACAATGAGAAGCAACAGGAGCAGACATGATCTGGAACTAAGGAAACATATATCTATGTATATAAAACACTAAAATGGATAATTGCAAGTTTTGAAAACTAAAAAAACTGCATAAAAAGAAATAGAACTTAAAACGGTATGCCCATAGTTACAAGGTTAAGAGAAAAGTCAGCACTGTTCTAGCTTTCTGTTTGCAGATGTTGATTGTTCTGACCTATTAGGAGCTGCACACACCTCTAACCGCACTGTCTCAACTGTGACTGCACAAACAAGCTGCCACGTAGCTGTAGATGAGTCCAATTGTAATTAGCTGGAAAGTCTTATTACAGCTGATCAGGGGAATTTTGCTTATCTGTAGAAAAAACTTGACGTGCTAGAAAGAAACAGACTACAGTTCTGGAATCAGCACAAAAATCTAACTCAACAGATTTTTTTTCCAATTGTTCCCCAGTGTAATTATAGGCTTAACTGGTTTGTACTGTTGTTTACCTCAGGCGAGCTCAGGTATGCTGACCTGTGGGGACCAACAGAAGACTAAGTCCCTCCTGAAGGACAAGACCCAAACAAATATGACAGCAATGCAGGAGCAGCAGAACTCCGTCAAGCAGCTGGTAATTATGTTTAAGACTAAAGGGGCCTGTCATGATAACAAATTTTGCTGGACGATAACTGTCCTCACAATTATTGCTGATAAACGATATTGCAGTCAACATTATATTGGGACCATTTTAAAGAGACTGGGAGGAGTTTCTAAGTAATTACAAAAAAGTCTCTCTTTTAGATATATGCCTGATGGAAATACACACTTTAAGATGAGTTTTATAGCATCAAAATAGGTTATCTATAAATGCTATTCCTGACACCGGGATTCCACTGGATGCGTATCCGGTCCTTCTCCGCTCTGCTCCGTCATCTGACGCGCATCAACTCCCACTGGATCCATCTGCAGTGCACTCAACAAGCTCATAAAGTATTTTGTGGTTTTGCACCTCCAAAATCAAAAGCTCCTCATCCATGGTGAAGTGGGGTGAGACTGAACTTTTGACACCAGGTCTGTCTCCGCCCTAAATGACGTTTTCCAAGAACTTGCTGACACGTTTTTTTTTTTATTTTGAAACATCTACAGATGTTTTTATTTTGTGTTTGTGCTCAACTTCCTGTCCCGCACGATATTCTGTGTGCTAAATTGCTGCGCCGTGGTCCGGCATCCGGCAAAAATAGAAGCTCTGCGTATCTGCTCCGCCGGCCTCCAGCAGACGGAGCAGATACGCAGCCGTGCTGGAGCCGTACCGCAGCTGGTGGAAGTACACACATTGCTTATAATTGAAACGGATCAGCTCCGTTGCCGCAGCGGAGCGGAGACAGACCGGATACGCATGCAGTGGAATTTGGGCTTTAGCCTTCCAGTCGAGTCAGACAGGGCTGGACTGGCCTGGATACTCAACTTCAGGAACAAGACAATTAAAACTAGAGCAAATTTATATTATTCAGACACGTCTTAGAGCACCGGGCTGTAAGTAGAGATATATAGAGAGCTACAAAACTTCGATACTAAGTTTTCTAAAAATTGCTTGTTGTCACACATCAAAAACTACCGCTACGTAACTAGAAAGAGATACATTACCTCGTGGCTTTGTTCGCTAAGTTGTTGAAAAAAGAAGTTGTAAAGCAATGCAGAGTTCTGAGGAAGGTCCGAGCTGCATTCATTAGCATCACAACAAATACATGCTTTGGCTTGGGTCGCATCTTTACGACAGTCGCCGCGCGTGCTCATGGGTAGCAGAGTCTTTATGTAGCTGGAAATGGATCCTCCTCGTAGCACCTTTAAATCAAGATGTTTTCGCGAAATAAAAGTAATAGTCTGTGCAATGATCTTTTTGCTCTCGTCAAACCATGGAGATACCTAATGTTAACTTTTCACGTGTTCCTTTGGTCCACATCCGTGAACTCTCCACACACTGCTTACACACTTTGTGAGGGGCCCATGGCTTGTCTAAGCTTTACTTTAAAATATGCAAAATATGCTTGTTTGACAAATGCACTGATGTTGTAACCTGACATGGCAGATGGACAGTTCCGTATTGAAAATATTTCACTAATCCATCTGGGAGGAGCCCTGCGAGAATGTTTTCAGGGACAGAACCTTCAAATACAACAGCAGCTTGTGATTGGACGATTGTTTGGCTCTTAACACTCATCGAAGACCAATCCTTATCAAGCAGCGCTGCTATGGCGTAGTATATGTAGGGGCTAAGTGTAGCTGGTAACGGTTAGCCATTAGCTGCTATGGCTGACAAGGGCAAACAACAGTAAATGGCCATTAGCTGTTGTGGCTAGCCTAGCTACCTTAAGACTATCATTTCACATTAAATTATCCCACACAGATGTATCATTTAACACTTAAATGTGACATGAACCTCGTCAAAGACAATCCTTACGAAGTAAACCTATGAGGAGAGCAGATTTCACCAAGTATAACTGAGTAATCATGATAGCTAACTGACATTAGCCTCCATTATTTGTACAACAGGAAGTGACTTCACTTTCTGTTAAGTCACTTCCTGTTGTCGTCGCACCCGCAGCTCCCGCCTCTCTTCCCTGATTTGCTCTTTAGCATTTAGCCGAGTGAAACCGTTGGACGATGGAGGCTGGCAAGACGGAGATGCAGGATTTCAGAATCAGGCAGGTCCGTCTGCTCTTCATGGATACCGATGTTTGCCCTCTGACTTGGAGAAACTACAACAAACATAGCAAAAGGAGTCAGGGCTGTTTAGACATTTACAACGACAAGTAGCAGCAGACATGACCTGAAACAAAGGAAATATATACCTATGTAAATAAAACACTCAGATGGATAATCACAAGTTTTGAAAACTAAAAAAACAGCATAAAAAGAAATAGAACTTAAAACGGTATGCCCATAGTTACAAGGTTAAGAGAAAAGTCAGCACTATTCTAGCTTTCTGTTTGCAGATGTTGATTGTTCCGACCTATTAGGAGCTGCACACACCTCTCACCGCACTGTTTCAACTGTGACTGCACAAACAAGCTGCCACGTAGCTGTAGATGAGTCCAATTGTAATTAGCTGGAAAGTCTTATTACAGCTGATCAGGGGAATTTTGCTTATCTGTGGAAAAAACTTGATGTGCTAGAAAAAAACAGACTACAGTTCTGGAATCAGCACAAAAATCTAACTCAACAGATTTTTTTTCCAATGGTTCCCCAGTGGAATTATAGGCTTAACTGGTTTGTACTGTTGTTTACCTCAAATGAGATCAGGTATGCTGACCTGTGGGGACCAACAGAAGACTAAGGGGCCGTTTACATGACGCCGAAAACGGTCAATTCCGCAAACATTTCGTTGCGTTTTGGTCTTCTGTTTAGATGAGACCACGTTGCGTTTCCACCTAAAACGCAAACTTTTGAAAACGCTCCCCAGAGTGGAAAGATTTGAATCCGCTCCTCCATCCAGCCTCGTGTAAACACAGAGCAGAGCGTTTCGGGGGAAAATGCTGACGTCACCGCATGCGCAGTACTCTTTCACATGGAGGCTGCGCGCGCATACCAGGAACAACAGCAGCTTCCTCCGTCCGCCAAGTAATGTGTGAGCGTCTTACCGTGCTCGGTTTGTTATCCAGAAAAAACTATCCAGACAGATTTGTTGTCCGAACTGATTTGTTGTCCAGAAAAGAAACTCCTGCGTCTCTTTGCGTCTATTTGCCATTGTTGTTTGTGAAAGGTTTTCTTCTTCATTCGTGTGTTGTAGCAGCGCTGCCTCTCTGCAGACCTACACCGCCATCTACTGAACCGGCATGCACACTACAGTGGATTTACAGGGGATTAACTCGTCTCCGAGTGTTGTCATCTAAACGCAGAAGAATTCGAAAACGCAAAGGAAGAATCTTTGCGTCTTCAAGTCAGGAGTTTCCATGTAAACGGCCCCTGAGTCCCTCCTGAAGGACAAGACCCTAACAAATATGACAGCAATGCAGGAGCAGCAGAACTCCGTCTAGCAGCTGGTAATTATGTTTAAGACTAAAGGGGCTGCAGGTCAGGCTTGTTCTTACCTGTGTGATCCTCACACTCACTGCAGGCTATGGAGAGACAGTTAAGCCTGTCATGATAACAAATTTTGCTGGACGATAACTGTCCTTACAATTATTGCCGATAAACGATATTGCTGTCAACATTATTTTGGGACCATTTTTTAAAGGGACTGTGATGAGTTTCTAAGTAATTACAAAAAAGTCTCTCTTTTAGATATATGCCTGATGGAAATACACACTTCAAGATGAGTTTTATAGCATCAAAATAGGTTATCTATAAATGCTATTCCTGACACCGGGATTCCACTGGATGCGTATCCGGTCCTTCTCCGCTCCTCTCTGCTCTGCTCCGTCATCTGACGCGCATCAACTCCCACTGGATCCATCTGCAATACGAAGCATTGCGGCTCCGCCTTGCAGCGGGTCTGCGAGCTCATAAAGTATTTTGTGGTTTTGCACCTCCAAAATCAAAAGCTCCTCATCCATGGTGAAGTGGGGTGAGACTGAACTTTTGACACCAGGTCTGTCTCCGCCCTATATGATGTTTTCCAGGTACTTGCTGACACGGTTTATTTTATTTTGAAACATCTACGGATGTTTTTATTTTGTGTTTGTGCTCAACTTCCTGTCCCGCACGATATTCTGTGTGCTAAATTGCTGCGCCGTGGTCCGGCATCCGGCAAAAATAGAGGCTCTGCGTATCTGCTCCGTCTGCCGGAGGCCGGCGGAGCAGATACGCAGCCGTGCCGGAGCCGTGCCGCAGCTGGTGGAAGTACACACATTGCTTATAATTGAAACGGATCGGCTTAGCTGCCGCAGCAGAGTGGCCGGACCGGATACGCATGCAGTGGAATTTGGGCTTTAGCCTTCCAGTCGGGTCGGACAGGACTGGACTGGCCTGGATACTCAACTTAAGGAACAAGACAATTAAAACTAGAGCAAATTTATATTATTCAGACACGTCTTAGAGCACCGGGCTGTAAGTAGTGATATATAGACGGCTACAAAACTACGATACTAAGTTTTCTAAAAATTACTACATAGCTACGTAACTAGAAAGAGATACATTACCTCATCACTTTGCATCCTGTAAGTTGTTGAAAAAAGAAGTTGTAAAGTAATGCAGAGTTCTGAGGAAGGTCTGAGCTGCATTCATTAGCATCACAACAAACACACACTTTGGCTTGTGGTACGTTCAAGTTGTAGTCAGAAGTAGGAATTTCCAAGTTCCGAGTAGGAAACTGGGACGTCCCCCGAAGTCTGAATTTCCTACTGGGAACTCGGTGAAACCTCACCACCCCCGAGTTGACAATGGAAGATGGATGCCCCCAGTGTGAACAGTTATTTAGCTCCTGTAATAATCCATTTATTTGCACTTCTGACTGGGGTGTGTCGCTCTAGATCAGCTGTATACATAGTATTGTTAGACTTATATTTACAAAAATGCCGCCATAGTGATAATCACATTCTTCATACAACAACGCAGAGCGTGCTAACAACAGCTAACAATAGCCTGGTAGATCGGCATGTTTTTTTCCGACTTCAACTGGAACACCGATAAATCAGAGATGATGTCACTCCCAGTTCCGAGGTTACTGGAACTGGGAGTGACAGTAACCTCGGAGCATTACGACAGTCGCTGCGCGTGCTCATGGGTAGCAGAGTCTTTATGTCTTCAGAAATAGATTCTCCTCATAGCACCTATAAAAGCAGCAGCAGTCACACGTTTTCTCACCAATGGCTCTAAAAAAGCTGTTAGCTGTCATGTTGTTTGTACTGTATATATTTTTTTAATAAAAGTATCTCGGCCACAGGGCATCATTACACAAAACAAGCCAAGTTTTTATTTTCAGGTTTATTTCCAGTCAAACTGAACATACTTCTGTGTTTTAAATGTGTGAAATGCTGAATTTTCTTTGTCTTCAACATGTTAAACTCTCAAACTTTTGTGTTTGCTTGAATGTTTGTTCTTTTTCCAGGTGATCGCCAACATGAACGCATCTTACAAACTGGAGAAGAAGAAAAAAATCAAACGCAGGACTCAAAACACCCCCTCTACGAACTTTAAAACTGATCCGCCATACTGTACAGGGCACTCCCCCTCCCCCCCGAAAATGAAAGATGGGTTATATTTGTCTTTTCCTGTTGAGACCGTGCTGGCCACGGAGCAAAGCTAGGACCTGAAGTCCTGAAGACCTGGAGAGGACGTTAGTGGGACGTCTGAAGTCTGAGACAGAGGATTGGACTCCATGGCTGCATCCCAAGTCGCTGATGTGAGGGTGTCGGCCATGTTTGAATTACTGAGGGCTGTCGTGGGTGAACCGATGAGTGAAGATCCAACAGACCAGACTATGAGAGAGGGAGTTTACTGACAGACACGCCCCCTTTCTGAATACTACTCTCTGATTGGACGATACAACACAGTGGACTTTAACGAAGCTTCAGAACAACAGAGGAGTTTAGTAACAGAGAAAACAGACACCAGAACGAACAATGAAACGGACAGAATGGACATTTAACCTGAAAATAATCCAAATAAATGTTTACGGATGTCTGAGATGAGCTGGATAAATATAGAGGGCTGACTCATCCACAAAGAATAAAATTAAAATTATGATTTATTCCTAAAACTTGGTATAAGTGTATCACTCCAAGGTTCCACATTTTACTCTTTTTTTCTGACATCCTGCAAATTAGAAGTGTTTCTTTGAATTTTTAGACTTAGTAAAATTATGATCAACTTTGTTTTGGCCAATTTTTATATATGGGTCAGGAAAAAACATGTTTAACGTCTTTAAAATGAAATAAACTTTAAGAAATCCTCTACCAGAGACATTGTGTTTGATTATTGATTTCATTTGATTTTATTTTAACAAATACAAACTATTTATAATACAGTTAGTTGCTCATTAGCAAATATATATATATGTATATGTGTGTGTGTGTGTATTTTTAATTTTTTTAACTGGTTTTATTATTTTAAGTTCTACTGTTCTTATCCTCCTCACAGTTTCTCATTGTTTTTCTTTTCTTTACTTTTCTTTTTGATATACTCAGTTTTTATCATCACTATTTTTATTTCACTTTATTTTATGTATTGATTTATTTATTAGTAGGTTTTATTTTTATCATTTTATTGTTTCTCTCTTTACCAGTCCTCTATCGGCCCTCTTCAGTCTTCCTGATGTGATGTCTTCAACCTTCGACAGTCTTAAATCTATCTATGTATCTGTAAATCTATTATATATCTACTGTCTTATCATCTCCTTATCATTATGCATTATACCAGCTGTTTCAATCCTACCAGTTTATTCTATTTTCTTTCATTTTGTTGCTTTAGTTAACTCGACCCTCTGTGCCTTTTCCACTTTCCTCTGGTCTCTGATGAACTGATTGTTGATTCTATTTTGCCTTTTTCATCCTTTGTTTTGTTTGTTAAAGCACTTTGTAAACTTCGGATTAAAAGGTGCTATATAAATAAAGTTATTATTATTATAAAATAATTTGTCGCAAATAGGGCTGAACAATTTATCGGTTTCAGATCGAAATCGCAATTTCAGACAATGCAATTTTGTGATCACCAAAGCTGCAGTTTTTTTGCAGCGCTCCTGACTGACTCAGGATCTGTTGTGTCAAGTATTATACACATACTGTTTTACAAAGTAGACAATCTATATGTTAAAAGTGCTGGTAAGCAGGTCAACAACACAAAGCCTCTGTTTAGGAGTAGAAGTTAAAGGAGACATCTCATGCTGATGCATGATTTAATACTTACATATAATATAATAAATTTGAAAACAAGACCTTACACCCCCTTAATTTTCAAAAAATAAGATATTGTATTTTTTCTGATATCCTAGAACGAGATTTGATGCCTCTGAAAATAGGTCATTGCGAGATGTCCGCGAGATTTCAAACGTCGTGACGACACAAGGTACCTTTCTTTTTATTGGAGTAATCTGATAAAACACTTCCTCCTCTGTGATGTCCGTTAGCCACAAAACCGTCACAGAGGAACACATCCAGCAGGAGGGGTATATAGATCCCTAGCTCACACTCCCTCATTACCAGCTCTGGCCTGTAGGGGGACTCAATACGCGCTCTCAGCTTTGAGCCTGCCGGAAAATACAGTAGAAGAAGAAGGACAGGCTGGCTCAACCCTGATAGAACTGACCAATCAGAGCACAAAGGGCTGTGACGTTGCGAGGTAACTTTAGGTCATCCTCAGATCCTCGTGTTTCAACGAGAGCTTGATAATGGCCTAAAATGAGGATTTTGAGAACGCTATTGTGGGGCAATGAAGGAACTAAATGACTTGTACTGAGGGCAGAAATGCTTTACAGGCATCCTAGTCTGGCATAGTGAAAAGGAGAAACAAGCGTGATATGTCCTCTTTAATGAAAACAGAATATTTATCATCACTATTGAAGGTGAATAATGTGTTAAGTGTTTTTCATCATTTATTTCCTTACTGTTGTCTGTACTGTAAACAAAGTGAAATTTGCACTGAAGTTTGATTTGAAAAAAAGTCGTGAATTGCAATATCTGCCAGAAAAATCGAAATTAGATCTTTTCCTAAAATCGTTCAGCCCTGGTTGCAAATGTATTTCTTAGTTTGGAAGTCAAAGGGTTGAAGGAAGCATTCTTAAATTCTTGAATCTCTTAATTTCATAATGTCTCTCTTGATTTATTAATCAGATTGAATGACTGTTGGGCCTCTTTGTGCCCTTTCTCCTTATTTTCTATCAGGCATTCACAGCCTTTGATAGAGTTTGCTGTACTCAGCAACAGGTTCAACCACCATGTTAAGCTTAATGCAACCTTTCCCTCCTACAGAGATAAAGCATAAAGGTTATTTGAATTCACTCATTGTGTTTTCAACAGCCTGTAAAAGCCAGGGCATGAATGGACTTAAGTTATATGACTCAGCGTTAAGGCAACAATCAAAGCACCTCTAAACTTTGGACATGCAGCCGGCTGCTATAGGGCGAGCCAAACCGGTTCTTCTGCTCTGATTAGTCATCAAGCAAATGAACAACCTGCAGGACAAACCCTCAGGGGTGAAACGTGACGACTGCTGGAAACGACAATCAATCTGCCAGGCTTACAATCTAAAATAATCCAGCTTTCATAACACTGAAAATTTACACATTTGTTTTCTTTTCATAGTCTTTGATTTTGTGTTTTGATATTTCAATGCTTCCATTGTATTTTTTGATTACAAAACAAAGACACAAAAAGAACAAGGTACATCAATAAATACAAAAAGGCATTTTCAGGTATCAGTGGTATATTTGTTGGTTTGGAAACTGTCTCATCATGGCTTTTAAAGATGCTATGAGGAGTTTCTAAATAATTACAAAAAAGTATCTCTTTTAGATATATGCCTGATGGAAATACACACTTTAAGATGAGTTTTATAGCATCTAAATAGGTTATCTATAAATGCTATTCCTTAGCTTCACGGTCGGGTCAGACAGGGCTGGACTGGCCTGATACTCAACTTCAGGAACAAGACAATTAAAACTAGAGCAAATTTATATTATTCAGACATGTCTTAGAGCACCGGGCTGTAAGTAGCCATATATAGCCGGCTACAAAACTACAATACTAAGTTTTCCAAAAATTGCTTGTTGTCACACATCAAAAACTACCGCTACGTAACTAGAAAGAGATACATTACCTCGTCGATTTGCATCCTGTAAGTTGTTGAAAAAAGAAGTTGTAAAGCAATGCAGAGTTCTGAGGAAGGTCCGAGCTGCATTCATTAGCATCACAACAAACACACGCTTTGGCTTGGGTCACGTCTTTACGACAGTCGCCGCGCGTGCTCATGGGTAGCAGAGTCTTTATGTCACTGGAAATAGATTCTCCTCATAGCACCTTCAAAAGAATGGAAAAGAGTAACAATAAGGAGTGACAATCAAGTATAAATCAAACTTTATTGATATACAGTAGCACTTTTCCTACAACATATGTAACTCAAAGTGCTTGCAGAAAAGAAAACAAAAGGAAAGGAGAGGGGAAAAACAATTCCAAACTAGGCACCTGTTGCCATGCAATAATGAGAAAGACATACAGTACATACAGCACATGTAAATTAAATGATAAGATAAAGATAAGATAGAACTGTAATAACCCCTTGGGAGGACTCCTTTAGTGATATTGATATTCCAGCAGCATTGTACAGTACACAGGTATAAAAGAAAAGAGGATATCAAAAAGTATAAAAATAAAAAAAATGATAAAATGTATATGTGTAATAAATAAAACATTTAACTAATATAAATAAATATTAAAATAGAGTAAGTTTACGGTTGATTGAATTATAGTAGTTAAGTTGTAGAGTGAAATATTGAAATGATAAATGAAAATAAAGGAAGGACCAATGAGTAAATGAAACTGTGATTACAGATAATAAAAAAAATACAGTAATACTCCTGTGAAAAGTAAGTTACTGTAAAAACAACAGCGTGTTTTACAGTGTAGCCTGATTCTTTTCTTCAGTGCAGGGAAGCTGATTTTTTAAGAGTGATAAGTACTTTACATTAATTTACAATAGCTTAGTACCCATGTGTTTCAGTTGTCACCACCTCGGGAGGCTTTTATTTTGAAAATCCTCCTGAAGTGAAACCTGGTGCATCTTCTTAAAGCTGCAGCAGAGACGGTCGGTCACACGAGGACGCGCAGACCTGCGCTCGTGGTGTTTGAGAAACCCTCTTTAAGTTTGCTTATTTGTTTATTTGTTTGATGTTTGTTGTTTATCGTCGTGCCGCGCGTGCAGACTTGGTGGGAGGAGTTTGATCCGGCACGTGCGCAGCTCCGGAGGTCAGATCAGAGAGGGAAGAGGAAGCAGACCAGCACCAGCAGGCAGGATTAAGCTGCTCGGGACACCTCCACCTACCTCCTTCTCGGCTGTTCACGCTCTTTTCTGCAGGTTTTTTTTAAATAGTTTCCAAGATGGCAGCTCTCCTGAAGACCTGACTCAGAGTTAGAGTGACAGAGCATGCTCCAAGAGTGTCAGGACTTCTCCAACGGCATCATTAATTATGCAAAAGCGCCGTGGAAACAGGCGACTGGCAGTGACACAGCTGAAAAACAGAGCTGCAGACACTCCAGGACCTAACTAACAGAGCTGCAGGCAATCACACGGCTGATGAATAGAGCTGCAGACACTCCAGGATCTAACTGACAGAGCTGCAGACAATCACACAGCTGATAAATAGAGCTGCAGACACTCCAGGAGCTGCAGAGTCTAATCTGAATGACAGAGCTCACCAGCAGAGCTGCAGGATCTACTCACACGTTTCTCGCCGTTGTTGTGGCTCCACTTTCTACATCAGGTAAATAAATTATTTTGTTTGACTGCTTCAACTTTACCAGACAGAGTAAAAATAGACAAGGAGATATTTAAAAGTTATTCCATCATGATTAAGCTCCCAGGCTAAACTATAATTCATAGTTATTTGACTGTTTAACCTTCAGGCCCCTTAATAAAAAACACTAATTTCCTAAAAAGCTCTTTAAGGATGTTTTAAATATGTAGAAATCTTAAACATGACTCTTGTTTTGTAGTGAACACATGACTACTTTCATTATTTTAACCCTCTAAAAGTCAGTTTTTGCTTACACAATAATACTTTTTAAAGAGAAAAATAATTATTTCCTCTACGATGAAAGCATGATTTTTGCTATAACGTTGATTTTGAAAGATTATAACTTTTCACGCAATGAAAAAATAGAAACCACACTTCTCCCCTATCAATACGAAAAGGGCCACATTAATTTTTCTTAAGTGCCCGAGGGCCACACTGTTACATTTTATTGGCACAGTCAACAAAGAAAAACGTATAAATGATCAAAAATTACAAAGATAAAGCTTAACCAAGGATTATATAAACACTTAAATATTCTAACTCAAACACAATTAAAAATTAAAAATTATTTAAGTGAGCATGACACGTAATTAAACCTAATTTAAGCATCTTTTTAATGCAATAAAAGAACGAATGCTTACCAGTTTTAAAGCTCAAATATATAACCATTACCATTGTTTCCAAATATGATATTTACCAATACTATAAATTATGTTTTAATGCCTCATAGGATATTTTTAGAGACACAATCATAGCTAAGTGAGAACTTTATAATTACTTGTGATAAAAAAAAAGCATGTATCAGCGATCTAAGGTTAATGAAAATATTTGATCACATATCCAAATGTATGCATTATATGGTACTGGTTACACATGATGAATCATATTTAGCCACTGTTGTTTTGTTTTTTCATTTTTCCAGTTTGTTTTGTTTTTGTGGAAGGGCCACATATGGCCCCTGGACCACCAGTTGCCCACCCCTGCCTTAAGGCCTATTTGAGGACACTGGATATATGTCAAAATATTAAACATTATTTTAAAAAAAAAGTGTTTTGCAGTTATTTATTCTAAGTCCCTGTCATGTAACAAATGTGAACTTATTTTCATAATTTTAACCCTCCTCATTTTTTAATGAAAAATTACTTATTTTGAATTTGATGGAAGCAAAGTGGGTTTTATTGTGCAGGGATTTTTCAGTCGGATATGCTAACTATTAGCAACAGTTTCGATTTGCAAAGAGTCTTACTTTTTGTACAAGAAATACAAAAAGTCACGCTTTCCCCCTTAAGGTCTTTTTAGGACTTAGGACTTAAAGGAATATTTCACCCAAAGAATGATATGCCTTCATTTTCTACTCACCCTCATGGTGAGCAACACTCTGGAGCACTTTTTTGATGTCTCAAATGCAGCCGGAGGTCCGGGGGGATTTTAGCTGTAAACAAACGTCCATCTACCAGGGGACAACGGAGCCCGAAAGAAAAAGGTCCATAAAAGTCCACAAAAACGTGCCTATTTTCCTTCATACTGCTTGTCGCTGTAATCCAAGTGTCCTGGAGTGCGTCCATAATTAATTCGAAACGAAGTCATTTAGTACATTTTTCGAGCCTAAGCAGTGCTATATCGTACTTCCGCAGTGCACGTCTACGCGCGCTCCCTGAACTACGGAAGCCGCGGCAGACCAATCCAGACGCTTGCGCGCTTTCAGGGACTACGCTGCTAAATTGCAAGCGTAGAAGAAGAAGTTCCGCTGTTTACACTCTGCTGTGAGTGACCGAGCTGTGGACAATCACAAAAGTGGTTGGATACTGTTTTAAAACAGTCCCTGAAAGCACGCAAGCGTCTGGATTGGTCTCCCGCGGCTTCCGTAGTTCAGGGAGCGCGCGTAGACGTGCACTGCGGAAGTACGATATAGCACTGTTTAGGCTCGAAAAATGTACTAAATGACCTCGTTTCAAATTACTTATGGACGTTACCCACTCAGGACACTTGGATTACAGCGGACGAGCAGTATGAAGGAAAATAGGCACGTTTTTGTGGACTTTCATGGACTTTTTTCTTCGGGCTCCGTCGTCCCGTGTTAGATGGAAGTTTGTTGACAGCGAAAATCCCCCCGGATCTCCGGCTGCATTTGAGACATCAGAAAAGTGCTCCAGAGTGTTGCTCAGCATGAGGGTGAGTAGAAAATGAAGGCATATCATTCTTTGGGTGAAGTATTCCTTTAAAGTGTATTTCAAAATACTAGACATGAAAAAAATCATTTTGTTTTAAAATCTGGTCCGTCTTATGTTCAGCAATATTAATTCATTTTTATATTTTTTTCCCTTCAAGTGCCGGTAATTAACAAAATGAAACTTTTTAAAAATATGTTCTATTAATGAGTGCAAAGTGTTTTTTTAAGCTAGTTGGGAATAATTCGTTCCACTGGCCAACACTCTCTGTTATATCCTTTCACTTCAGTCAGGTCATCAGTGCCCTCGGTGCCTCTCTGCATGAATAAATGAGAAAATCTGGGTGTAAATTATTATGTTTTTTGCTGCTGAGAGACGGGGTTATAAAGGAATTAAGATGATTTTACAGCAGAGTTCCTATCTATGTTAAAGGGGAAGCTGGAGACAATCATTAACATGAACTCAGACATTAGGATGAGCTCCTGTAGGAAAATTATCCCTTCAGCTTTTTGGACCACCTGTCTCTGCCTCAGAAAACGCAGGTCTATGGTTATTTTGGAGCAACCTTTAACGACACTGTGGAGGCTGTTGTTGTCTTTAACAGACGGATTTATGCCGTTTGGGCTGAAAACTGATAACGAGGATATCAACCGTAGTTCAGATATACTAGTACTCAAATTTGAAGTACATGTAGTAATTCAACTACTTAATTTTGGTCAACTCGTGCGTGAGTAACCTTTACTGGTGAAAAAAGTGTCACTGGTTCTACACGTAGTCTTAAAATGTTTGCTCATATTACTGGTAAGCCTTAACCCCTTAACTACCAGCTTAACTGTTTGGCAGAGGTCATCAGTAAATTCAGGGATGTTTAAAGTTTTAAAGCAGAACAAATCAAATAATTGTTTGATTCCATTAACACCTCAGCAAACAGAGGAAAGTAAAAAAACAGGTATTTCCTTTGTGTGAGATTTAAAGGTTTAAAAATCTTACAGTTGATTGTGATGACATAAAAATGCACACATATTCTGGATAAAAATGACTTAGAAAAGGCAGAAAAGTTTGTAAATAAAATGCAATCACAAATAACTTAAAATAGATGATGCTATACTGATCTCCTGGACTGGCCTGGATACTCAACTTCAGGAACAAGACAATTAAAACTAGAGCAAATTTATATTATTCAGACACGTCTTAGAGCACCGGGCTGTAAGTAGCCATATATAGCCGGCTACAAAACTACGATAAGTTCTCCAAAAATTGCTTGTTGTCAAACATCAAAAACTACTGCTACATAACTAGAAAGAGATACATTACCTCGTCGCTTTGCACCCTGTAAGTTGTTGAAAAAAGAAGTTGTAAAGTAATGCAGAGTTCTGATGAAGGTCTGAGCTGCATTCATTAGCATCACAACAAACGCACACTTTGGCTTGGGTCATGTCTTTTGATGCGTTCCAGTTGTAGTCAGAAGTAGGAATTTCCGGGTTTCGAGTAGGAAACTGCAACTGGAGCGTCCCCCTAAGTCTGAATTTCCTACTGGGAACTCGGTGAAACCTCGCCACCCCCGAGTTGACAATGGAAGATGGATGCCCCCAGTGTGAACAGTTATTTGGCTCCTGTAATAATCCATTTATTGGCACTTCTGACTGGGGTGTGTCGCTCTAGATCAGCTGTATACATAGTATTGCTAGACTTATATTTACGAAAATGCTGCCATAGTGATAATCACATTCTTCAAACAACAACACAGGGCGTGCTAACAACAGCTAACAATAGTCTGGTAGATCGGCATGTGTTTTTCCGACTTCAACTGAAACGCCGATAAGTTGGAGGTTATGTCACTCCTATTTCCGAGGTTACTGGAACGCAGCATTACGACAGTCGCCGCGCGGGCTCATGGGTAGCAGAGTCTTTATTTCGCCGGTAATAGATTCTCCTCATAGCACCTTTAATAAATGGTAAAGTATTTAAAATAATGATGAAAATAATAGTAACAGCTTTTAGCTTTTTAAACCTTAAAAATCTACACAAAGAAAATAAAAATAAAAATAAAACAAACGTTTTATGGGGATGATTGTACTCCTATTTTGACGGACTTTACATACAAATAGAAACATATATCTCCTATATTCACCGTTTCTGTTTGGCGAAATGCGGTGGATGTATAAAATGCCACATTCTACACACTGCACCTTTAAGTACAGTACTCAAGTAAATCTACTTTGTTACTGTCCACCCCTGGTATATAGTGAAGTTCAGGACTCTTCTGACATTTGTTTTTCCATCTCCACCTGTTTATAATAAAGCCCCTCACAGGTGTGGGCCTTCTATAATCGGTGTGTCTTGTGTTTCTCAGCATGGTCTTCCGGCTGGCTGTGGGCGGCACCATGCTGTACACCCTCCTGGACATTTTCATCACCACGGCCCTCTACACTCAGGGATCAGACTTTGACATCTTCAGAGAAGATGCGCTGCACTTTGACGTCCTGCAGTCGTCTCTGGACGTCTGGGGGACCGTACTCCTGAGGGCCTCCATCCTGCTGGGGGCCTCGATCGGGGTGTCGTTTAACAGGAGAGATGGTCCAGGGAGGGTGGACAGGCTGAGCACCCTCATCGTCTTCATCTGCCTGCTCGTCATCACCTACACTCTGTCCAAGCTGCTGATGCTGACGGAGCACGTGCCGCTGAAGGAGCAGCCCTGGTTCCTGAGCCTGGTGTGCTGGACCTGCACCTCCTGCCTGGGCGTGGTGCTGCTCTGGACCATACTGGGGAAGGACACCAGCAGAGTGGACCATCACAGCAGGGGGGGTGACGGAGGCTGTGAGGACACAGAGAGGCTGGTGCAGCCTGATGCTGAGGAGATGGGTGGAGAGGGGAAGAAGGAGAAGGAGAAGGAGAACATGAGCACGGATGCCACGCTGGGACGTCTGCTGATGTACTGCAGGAAGGACGGAGGGCTGCTGTCTGTGGCTGTGCTCTTCCTCATCATCTCTGCTGTGTGTGAGTGTCGCTGCAGCTGCAGCAAGAGCTAAGCTAGCTGTTAGTCTGGTTTGAAGGAGTGAGACACCTAAATCTGAATGTAGCTGCAGCATCTGATCAGAGCCAAAGAAAAGCAAAGGTCTGGGAGAATAAGAGTTTATTGATAACAAAGCTGCCACTGATTCTGCCTCTCAGTCCAGTCATTGATTCTTTTATTGATCACTGTGGTGGGCTTAAAAGGTTTTCATTTTTAGCAACAATCAACAAAACCTGGCCACATGTCAGGAGAAAAAGTGCAGCTTCAAGGACCATCAGACAGCACGCTGCGAAACCCTTAACCCTTTCACCTCCAAACTAAGAAATACCAATTGTTTGTTTCTTTGTTAGCAACATAACTCAAAAAGTTATTCATGGATTTTGATGAAATTTTCAGGAAATATTCGGATTGGGACAAAGAACAAACGATTTGATTTTGGGAGTGATCCGGATCACCGTCTGGATCCAGGAACTTTTTAAATGATTCTTTAACATTGTGAGATAGGACCATTTTTGTGCATATTTGTAAGTTTTCATGATCAAGGAATCTAAATATTTAGATGAAATAAAAGTAGGACTAATATTCATGGTGAAAATCACAATATGGGTGAGGACTGTGGCGCTGGCGGAGGTCTGTGCTCTCCAAGTGCTTTTCTAGTTTGTTGCCAATGTTGACTTGGGCATGAATGTAATTCTTTTGTTTCTGCAACAAAATGTTTGGGTTTTTGTACAAAAAAAAATCACAGAGTGCAAAATTAAGATATGTAGCAGTTGACCCAGTATTTTGAGAAACCATAGATACATTTTCTATTTCCTTTATCCAAATTTTGATTGTTAGAGGATCTGTAAATATATGAAAAGATGTTTTCTTACTCCAATATTTGCTCTTACTGTTGGATTTCGGGGGAGCTATGCAGCATCGACTTGCTTCCGTTTTGTCTAGTCCTCAAACAGTTATATTCATGTATATTAGCGCCACCTAGTGGATACATATTAGTGTCACAAATGCTATTCAGAGAGGTGAATAGGGAGAAACAGGCATAAATGGGCTTTCAGAGTTTTAAATACAGTGGCACCAAAAAGTCAACCGCATGGTTACAATGCCAGTCAAAGGGTTAAAGGGTACACAAACTTCTTAATGTTTTTGTGTCTTGTATCACTTTTAAGACACAAAAACATGCACACCATTGTTTCAACTGTGCGTGCACTAACAAGAAAGAGATGGGCAAAGCTTGCTCGCTGCTAAATAGCTTAGCTCAACACTAAGAGTCAGTGGGAAGTGTTAGCAATCCTCTGCCTACAGTCATCAGATAAACTCTTCAGCAATTCTAAACGGTCCTGTGCTTGTTGGGACTTGTTTTTTTAACTATGTTCCGGTATGTTTTCTTTTCCTGTTATCGTATTTTCTTCTTCTACTCCTACACAATGGCTTTGTTCTGTTGACCTACTTACAAGCACATCTGTGGTGATTTGCACTAGCTATGTGACGTTCACGGACGAGTTGAGTCTTTCGCAATTTTTTTATAAGAATGGCTCCCTGAGAAACGGCTCATCCACAACTCAAAAACAAACATGCAGAGCTGATAGACAAGCTGCGTAAAGCAGAACATTCACCATTTTGCCTTCTGACCAGGTTTGGATTAAGCACCAAGTATGCAGAGTTTTGGATAGGGCTGAACAATTTGAGAAAATAATCTAATCATGATTTTTTTCCCCCAATATTGTGATTTACTCTGCAATTATTTTAATGTTCCTCATCTTATGTAATCTTAAACAAACATAAGCAGTGGATCTTTTTATAGTAAAACCAATATGACATTAAATTAACCTAAGGATAAAAGATTTGAGAAAAAGTGGAGAAGTGAAGAACAGAAGCAAAATAGGTATGAAACTGTAAAAACTGGGTAAAAATGGTATGAAAGAGGAAAAAGGTTAATGAATAGGTGCAAAATCAGTTCAGTTCAGAGCTTTTATCGTCCCTCCAGGGGAAACTTTGTCTGCAGTGACGGCACATCAAACAACAACAATCAATAAATAAACAAACATTTGTACAAGACAACATCGCAGAACACAGCATAGCCAAACTTGACATGAACATGAACAACCCCTGATGATGTACAAGGATTTAAAGGGTTTAAAAGAATATAAAGAAGTGAGGTCATGGGTAAAACTAGTTGTCAATATAAAACAAGGATAAAATAACCTGAGCAGTGCAATTAAGAGTTTTGCAAGTTGACTGCAGTAATTGCTCGTGGCATAAAAGGAAAATTTGTACCTATTAGTGCGTGCCATAGGTACCTTATATCTCCTTCCCGATGGGAGAGAAATAAACCCTCCAACAGTGGGTGGTCAGAGCTAGACAGGATAGCCAGTGCCTTCTGTAAAACTTGTCAAAGATCTCTGTGAGGGAGAGCTGCTGCAGGCCAATGATCCTACTGGCTGCCCGCACGATCTTGACTAGACGATTTTTGTTTTTAAGGTTTAAAGGTTTCCATAAAAGGAAATTAGACAGAAAGTTAAAACCGACTCTATGAAAGATTTATAAAATAAAACCATCAAAGTCTTATCAACATTAAAAGATTTTAGTCTTTGCAGAAAGTATAACCTTTGTAGGCCCTTTTTGCAACTCGATGAGGTGTTGAGGTCATGTGATAAGCTTTTGTCGATCACTGATCCCAGATACTTGTAGGACTCGACAATCTCCACCGCTGTACCCTTGATCATGGTTGGGTGAGCTTGTTATGATGTTTTCCTGAAGTCAATGACCATGTCTTTAGTTTTCTGGACATTTAGCTTGAGGAAGTGGCTGTCACACCACTCCACAAAGTCAGCTGTAACTGGCCCATGGTCAACCTCTCCATCCTGGAGTAAACTGACTAAGACAGTGTTGTCTGCAAACTTTAAGATATGCCTGTCAGTGTAGTGGCTCCTACAGTCATTTGTAAATAAAATGAACAGTACGGGGGACAGGACACTCCCCTGAGGTGAGCCTGTAGAAGAGAACTTCTTTTTGGATAAAACATTATTTACCCTAACTACCTGAGGCCTGTGGGTGAAAAAGTGTGTGAGCCAGTCGGTCAAACCAAGATCAAGACCAAAAAGAGACACAAGTTTATGGCGTAGAATGAGTGGCTGAATCGTATTAAAAGCTGATGAGAAGTCTGCAAATAGAAGTCTGGCATGAGTTTTTATACCTTCAAGATGCTTTTACAGAAAGTTATACAAAGTGATGGTAGCATCTTCCACACCTCTAGTAGGCCGATAAGCAAATTGCAAAATAGGTATGAAATTGAAAAAAAATGGGGAAAAATTGGCAAAAAAAAATCCAAAAGTGGCTTAGGAAATTGATGATGGCAGCAAAACTGGGAATTAAATTTGAATTTAAATTTCAAAAGCCATGTAAAAATTCCAAAAATGGTTCTTACAGTGGCCAAAAAAGATGAATGGGGGAAAAATAGACATAAAGTTTGAAAAGCAGGGTTAAAAAAAGATTTTAAAAAATGGTCCAAAAGTGGGAAAAAAATTGTATGAATAGAGGTAAAAAAAAAAAATAGGCTTGAAATTGCAAAAAACTACATCACAATGCCAAAATGTTCAACACATTTTGGACAAAAAATATTGAACCTTCTTCGATTTGAAAATTGCAACAAGCCATATTGCGATTTAATCTATTTTGCAGTTAATTGTTCAGCCCAAGTTTTGGATTAATTTCAATTTTAGAGCCAAAACAGCAGACCAGGAGGACCGAACATGACCATATTAAGTGATAGTGCATTCACATAAATCACATGAAACACAGAATAAGATAATGCAGTGGTTTACTGAAGAGAGCGAGAAGCAGTCGAATCTTTACATCAGCTCTTTTAAGAGAAGAATGAGAACTGATTCATAGTGTGAGTGAGCTGTTTGTGAACTCACTTAACACTACAAAAGGTTGTCAGTGTTTTAAAAGAGCTAATTAAAAGTCTCGACTCAATCACGGACGTCACATCCCTCAAGCAAACCACCGCGGACGTAGGCCAACAAAACAAAACCTGTTTACACGTAGAAGAAGCAAATATGATATTAGAAGATAAAGTAACATAATCTGAGAAAAAAAGGAGGCAACACTTACACACAGGACCGTTTAGAAATGATGACTGTAGGCAGAGGCAGGCTAACAACACCCATTGACTCCCAGTGTTTGTGCTAAGCTAACTAGCGGTGGGCTAGCTCTGCCTGTCTCTTTCCTGTTACTGCACACACAGTCTAAAGAATGGAGTCTATCTGCTTGTCATGCTCTCTGGATTGAGGCATGACACAATAACAACAACAATGTTGGCGTATCCTTTTATCCTTTTTTAAAAATGTTCCACTTCAGACCTTTTGGATCCTCGGTAGAATCAATAAAGATGTTATAATGCGGTACAGTTCACTGATGCCTCTGATCACTGACTTTATCCTCATCATGTGGTAATATTTACATCACAACAGGGACAGGAAGAGTGAATAATCCTTTTTTAATCATTTATTCATTTACTTCCTGTCTCTCTTTTTGCGCTCTGCCTTTCATTAACAGGTGAAGCCTTCATACCCTTCTACTACGGCAAAGCCATAGACAGCATCGTTGTTCATAAGAGCATGGAGCAGTTTGCCAAACCTGTGATCACGCTGACAGTACTCGCCCTCTCCAGGTATTAAAGACACACTCACTGTTTACACTGATGTCCTGATGTCTCAGAGCTTTGCCACGTTTCTCAAACATGATGTTCTGTGTGCAAACGAAGGAACTGTGGAGAGAGCCAGCTCTTATTGGTCCAAAATAGTGTGACCTTTAACCAGCAAGCAGCGCCTTAGTGGCAGTTTTGTTTTATACTGTATATATAAAAAAGTATAAGGGATGGACAATATTGGTGATATCAGTATCAGCTGATATTGACGTTATTGTTGAAATTATCTCCGCCAAGGAGGTTATGTTTTCGGGAGAGTTTGTTTGTCTGTCTGTCTGTGAACAAAATAACTCAAAAAGTTATGGATGGATTTTGATGAAATTTTCAGGAAATGTTCAGCATGGGAAAAAGAAGAAGTGATTCGATTTTGGTGTTGATCCAGATCACCGTCTGGATCCGCCATGATGAAAAATGTGATTTTTGTAAATTACTACTGAACTAAAATAGATATCATTATGAATCCACTGCTGATGGTATGTTTTCATGGTCAAGGAATCTAAATATTTAGATGAAATAAAGGTAGGACTAATATTTATGGTGAAAATCACAGTATGACTGAGAACTGTGGTGCTGGCGGAGGTCTGCGCTCTCTGAGTGCTTTTGTAGTTACAGCTGAAATCTGCCATGATTCCTCCTACCACCCGTATGTGGACAAAATTGTTGGTACCCTTCTCATTAAAGAAAGAAAAACCCACAGTGGTCACTGAAATAACTTGAGACTGACAAAAGTAAAAACGATCCTGAAAATTCACTAATGAAAGTCAGACTTTAATTTTGAATTATTGTTCAACAGAATCATTTTAAACAACAAACTATGAAACTGACCTACGGCTGAAATCAAGCTGTCTGACATTGGGCAGCACATTTGGCTCCAGAATGTCTCGATAGTCTTGAGATTTCATTGTACCTGCACAGATTCAAGACACCCTGTGTCAGATGCAGCAAAGCAGCCCCAGAACATAACTGAGCCTCCTCCATGTTTCATAGTAGGTACAGTAAAAACATAGAAATACAGAAAAGGAATATTTACAACACTACCTTGAGCTAAGGCTAGTAAAATCAAAATAAAATCTAATGAAAATAGTAGGCTAAAATTTACAGCATTATATAAATGGAATCTTAAAAATTGACTGTCGTAAAAGCAAGAAAACAAAATTTAGAAATCTTTCAAAAACTTGTCTGAAACCAAAAATGTTATCGTTACTGGACAAACATTTTGAACATTAATGAGGGATATCCAACTTTATTCACCTTCTGATAGCCAAAACTTGAGCTGCTCACTAAACTTTCCTTAGAAGTCAAAAATCAAGCAGAACATTCAAACACTAAAACATTTTCTCTGTCCAGGAGTGCAGTTTAATAACTAGAATTTGACATCTCATTTGAGAAATAATGTTTTCCATACTCTTTCTTTTTTTGTTTGATTGTTTGTTATTTTAGTTTAGTAAAGGGCTCTTTCAATCATGAAGTATTATTTGTATATGGTACCATCTGCAGTATTTTCAGATTCTTTTTTTTTTTTGTTTTGTTTTTCTGATGTGTTAATTGAATCCTTGTGTTTTATAAAGGAAGTGAGGGCTTTCTTGACCCTGCAGTGTTTATTAATGTCTTGTGAAAAAGAGTCAGATCATATGGGATTAGAACTATTTCAGATCATGTTTAACACATAAAACTAGCTGACTTTTCCTTCCTTGACTTCCTTCTCCTCAGTTCAATTGCGATGGGAGTACGAGGAGGAGTCTTCACGCTGACCTTTGCGAGATTAAACCTTCGTCTGAGGAACCACCTTTTCAGAACCCTGATGAGGCAGGAAATCGCCTTTTTTGATGAGAACCATACAGGTGAGACACTTCAATTTTTCTGGAAATATGATCACTCTCTTGTCAGGTGAGCCCTCTTTAAAGGGATACACCAACATTTATTTTTCTTTTCGTGTCTTGCCTCACACGCGAGTCCATGACAAGCAGACAGACACCATTCTTTTGCATGCTGTAGCAAGGTAGAGACAGGCAGAGCTTGCCCACCGCTAATTAGCTTAGCTCAAACACTGGCAGTCAGTGGGTAGTATTAGCCTGCCTCTGCCTACAATCATGAGAGAATCTGTTCAGCAACTCTCAACAGTTCTGTGTGCTTGTTGTGACTCATGTTTACTGCGTTATGTTATGTTTTCGCCTACTACCATATAATCTTCTACTCATAAATAGGGATGGGAATTGATAAGATTTTATCAATGTCGATGCTGTTAACGATCCTGCTTATCGATCCAATTCTTTAACGATTCCCTTATCGATTCCTGCAGATTTGCATGTGGGCAAATGTTGGTCTGATTTTCAGTGGCAACAATGTCAGACACACATCACAGCATAGATAACTGCTTCTGCAAGTTGCTGGTATTTCCACTCACTTATGGTTGTGTAGTAGGTGCAATGAAAATTAAGTAACAATTCTGATGCTTTCTAACCCTGCCAGTGGAAGGAATTGATAAGGGAATTGATAAACAAAAAGATTAATGATATCGATTCTTTAATGGAGCTGTTAACGATTCTCAACTGGAATTGGTTTTTCGATTTCCATCCCTACTCATAAACAGAGGTAAAGATCCACACACTGACTTCCTACCGCTAAAGAGAGTTTTTTCTTGCCTCCATGATGGATGGAGTCATGATTGGCGGTATGGGTTAATGTCTGGTGTTGGATGAATGTATATATATGAGGTGAGTCAGAAAAGTTCCAGGACTGGTGTCACAAAGACTTATTCATGATCCTCCACAGTAGGCCTGGGCAAGAAATCCTTAAGATTTAAAATTGAGTTGGCAAGTCAAATCAATTCGTTTTTCCTGAAATTCGAGTTTAACGATTTTTTTTTTAATTCAACCTGTTCATTTCACATTCACGAGGACCTGAGGCTTTCCGTAGTGCACTTCCTGCAGTATGTCAGTCTCCTCCCCCCAGACGTCACGCACGTAAACAACATAGACAACATGGCGGCAGCAGTAACCGGCGAGGAGTGAGCTGTTTTCTGTTAAGATTTTTATTTTTTTTACAACAAGCGTTACTTCAGGCCTTTTGTTATCTTCAACAAGTATATAAAACGACAGTGCACAGGCACTTTGTGTCGATTTCTGTGTTGATTTTTTGACCTGGAGGCACTTTAAATGTATATTTTAAGTTTAAATAAATGTATATTTTGGAAATAAATTAACAGTGAGTAGTTATTTCATTTTAAATGGGGCGGGGGCATCAAATCGAATCGTGAATGAACTTTTTTTTTTCATATTGAAGATTTTTTGGGGGTGGAATCATCCAGCTCTAGTCCACAGTGAGTTCTTCAGTAAGGCCAGATAATCAACCAGCATGTCTACAAAGAGATACCGCGGCGTTTGCTTCGTTCAGTGCACAAGAAGAGAGGAGCATTGTGGCAGGACAAGTCGTGGCTGCTCACAGCCCTCTGAGCACCCGACAGTTCCTGGTCAAGAAGAACATCACCATGCTGGAGCTACCTCCCTACTCACCCGACCTGACTCTGTGTGATTTTTTCCTCTTATCTAAACTCAAGTGGGCATTCAAGGGGACCCTTTTTTGAGACATGGACAACATCAAAAAGGCTGTGAGGACAGAGCTGAAGAGGATCCTTCCAGAAGTCCATGAAAGCGTGGCAGAGAAGAATGGGAAAGTGCATTATACCCTTTTCAGACTGACAAAAAACCCCGGTAACAATTGGCTCCTGTCGGCACTTTGAAAGAGTTTAATCGGAATTTCAACCTACGTTGTTTTGACCCTGCAAGGGACGCGGGTTTTAATCAGCTCGCCTCTTATCGGCTTCAATATGGACATCACACCCTCCTCAACCTGCTATTTTACAGATTACGTCGGCATAACGTCCTCAGCCCACCCCTCTCCGTCTGAAACCTGCATGACTTTGCCGTCTCAGCAACAAATTGCATCCACCTTTGAATCATCAGCGCAGAGTATGTACATTTTTAAAAAGGGACAAAAGTACAGAGTAAAGAAAACCACATCCATGGCCTTCATGCTCCTTCCTATTGTTTATATGGAGGGGCTACGTTGCGCTGATGATGTCATCAACTTGATGACATCAGCTTAATGCACCAGAGGAAAATAAACAGCCACACAGCTCCTCTGCTGCAGGTTAGACCCGGGTCTGCTGGCAGTGGGAAAAGAGTTACTTGCCGATTGTTAGCGGGTTAAACCAGTGTTCAAAAAACCTGTGTTGACCTAATAATTTTAGTGTGAAAGCGGTATTAGACTCCAGGGGGATTACTTTGAAGGGGAAAACTTGTTGTTTGTAGTTTGGATGCCAAACATTTTTTGTGACACCAGTTCTGGAACTTTTCTAACTCATATTTTCTATATGAAAATATGTGTGTAAGTATATATATATGGGCTGGAGATGCGATGTTTGCAAACGACTCAAGGTTTTGAGCAGCTCTTATAAGTGAACAACTACAATCATTCACAGTTGTGAGTGAGCTGTTCATTTGTGAACCATCTGGCAATTTGCATTTTAAGAATTGCTTGCAAACCAAAGACTCACTCACAACTGCAAATTGGTTGTCGTCTTCACTCAGAAGAGCTGTTCAGAAACTCGACTTGCGAACGCCAACATAGCTAACATAGCAAGGTAAAAAATGAGTCACAACAAGCACACAGATCAGGCTAACACTACCCACTGACTCCCAGTGTTTGAGCTAAGCTAGTTAGCAGTGGGCGAGCTTTGCCGGTCTCTTTCTTGTTACTGCACGCACTGTCGAAAGGATGATGTCTATCTGCTTGTCATGAACTCAGGACCAGTGTTAGGAGTAATGAATTACAAAAGTAATGTGATTACTGTAATGCATTCCTTTTTACTGTAACATAGTAATCTAACAAATGTCAGTAATGCAAGTTTCAATGCATTTTTAATTAAACCCAAAATGAAGAGGTGTTGTTTTTGTTTAAATACTAATTCACCAAATACTCTGTGAGATCAGCAGAGGAGAAAAGTTCTCCTCTAGTCCTAAAGTTACAGTATCTCTAACATAATTTACCTTAATTTGACCTTCTGTCTGTTTTTGCTCTGATGGTTTCTTGTATTGTGTCATGAGCATCAGTGTGTCTGTTATATTCTCCTGTTTTTAGCCTTAAGCTGAACTCAGTCAGATAGACACCACATCACCTTCACTGGATGTGTAATGAGCTTTTTAATGAGCTACATTTAGAATGACAAATCCATATTTCTGTTATTTTAAACTTTAAAGTAATGTGATAATAGTGTAATGCCTTACATTTCAAATACAGTAATATTATAATGTAACTAATTACTTGAAATGACAGTAACAGGTAATAAAGAATGCATTACATTTTGAAGTAACTTGCCCAACACTGCACGGGTCTGTGGCACAACACAAAATGTTGGCGTGTCCCTTTAATGTAACATCGTTCTATGCCCACTTCCTCCTGTAGGGGACATCCTTTCCCGCCTCTCTGCTGACACCACCCAGGTGAGCGACCTCATCTCTGTAAATGTCAACGTCTTCCTGCGAAGTGTCATCAAGGGCGTCGGCTTCTTCATCTTCATGTGTGGGATGTCCTGGAAGCTCACACTGGTGACCGTCATGGGATTCCCGTTCATCGCTCTCATATCCAAGTTTTATGGCAAATACTACAAGGTAAGTATCTTTTGTGTCCCTGTCGATCATTCAGTGGGAGAAACATTAATAACGTCTGGATTCCTGTGACAGAAACTGACCAAAGAAGTGCAGACGATCCTGGCAGAGGCCAACAAAGTAGCCGAAGAGACCATTTCAGCCATCAGGACGGTGCGGAGCTTTGCTAACGAGTGCGGGGAGGCTGACAACTACTATGCCAAACTGTTGGCTATGTTCCAGCTAAACAAAAAACAAGCCCTGGCCTATGCCTGCTACATGTGGTCCAGCTGTGTAGGTAAAATTTGGATGTTTGATTCAAACTTTTATTGAATTTAGACGTGGTCGTCGAAGTGAAAACAACAGTCTGTCTTTTCAGATCTCTGAGCTCGCCCTGGAGGTGGCTGTTCTCTACTACGGCGGTCACCTCGTCATAACCGGTCAGATGACCAGCGGGGCCTTGTTGTCTTTTTTCATATACATGCTGGAGATGGGAGAATGTCTGGAGGTATTTTAACTATTTTATTTTATTTGATTTTTAACTCCGCCAAGGAGGTTTTGTTATTGCCGGCGTCTGTTTGTTTGTTTGTTTTTCTGTTAGCAACATAACTCAAAAAGTTATGGACAGATTTCAATGAAATTTTCAGGAAATGTCTGGATTGGGACAAGAAACAAATGATTAGATTTTGGGAGTAATCCAGATCACCGTCTGGATCAGCCATAACGAAAAATGCAATTTCCATGAATAACTACTGAGCTAAAATAGATATCATTATGAATCCAGTTGATAATGGTATGTTTTCATGGTCAAGGAATCTAAATATTTAGGATGAAACAAAGGTAGGACTAATATTTATGGTAAAAATCACAATATGGGTGAGGATCGGGGGTGAGCAGTACACAATACGATACGTATCATGATATTTGAGTCACGATACGATAATATCACAATATATCACGATATCACAATATTGTGATTTACTGCGATTTTCTATAGTTAACTAAGAAAAAACTAGAGATGGTGTATATGTAAATCACACAATATTACTCAAAACTACAAATCAAGTCATAACTTTTTGATTCAAAACAATTTTTCCATTTTATTGTTTTGCAATATGTCAAAACAAAGTGCTTCGAGTTACTGACAGCACAACAGTAAGTAAAAAAAATCACATATCATAAATTTCTTGTCCCTGTCTGAATGGAATAGACTGCATGAAAGACAACCTGTACATACATATTTATAAGTTGTATTTTATTACTCTTCCTCTGATGAAATATGAGTTTTTATTTTTACAAAAAATAAATTGATATTAAGATTTGAAATATCGATATTGTATCGGTGGTCAAAATATCGCGATATATTGCTGTATCGATATTATTTCACACCTTCAGTGTGGACTGTTGTGCTGGTGGAGGTCTGCGCTCTCAGAGTGCTTCTAGTTTCTTATGTTGCACTGATTTATTAGTCTTTTACTGGCAAACATTTAACAAGACATGCAAATGATTAAAGAAGAATATGAGCAGTACAAAAGAAATACCAAGAAATTCGAAAAATACAGGAGAAGACAAGATATAACGAGACATAACAAAACAAAAACAGGACAGTGACAGTAATAAGAATAAAGATGCAAAGAGGACAATTAAAATACTAAAGAAATAGTGTTTGTATGACAAAAACACTGTTGTGAATAAAATTGATGTGACTAAACCATGTATACAATAATAAGGATAGATAAATATGAAAATCATAAATAAAAACAAACAAAAAGAACTACAACAAAAAAGTAACTAATAAGCAACTGGGAGGGAAAAAGAAATACAAGGAAGAAAATGATAATGGCAAAAACACTAATGCTATTAAGTGGGGGTGTAACAAAATGGTCAACTCACGAAACGATACAAATACGAAACAGGGCTCACAATACGAAATAAAGATTATAGATACATTTATAATATATAAATATATTATATTTATATTTATATCATATATGTCTGTCTCCAGTTCAAAGTAGTTGGTAGTTGAACTCGCGGCATATTTTGCACACGTTTGTTGTTTTGTCCGCAATCTTCTCACCGTTCTGTCGTGTTTTGGAAGCCAAATTGGAAGCCAAAATAGGTCCACATAGCCGATTTATTTGACAAAGGAGCGTCAGCTAATTCCTCGACCTCATCTTTCACCATTCGGAAGCAAGTTTTTTGCTACGGTAGTCGAGGAGGGTAAAAATTCACCAGTCTCAGTCATGTGCGCGCCCCTTCGCGTTTTTTATTTTGTGCGTCCTTGAATTTTATTTCAACATTATTTATTTCGCCAAATTTCATGGCACGAAATTTTGTTACAGCCCTAATATTAAGACATTAAATTAAAAGTAGGGCTCTGAGAAGAAGAGGGGTCCAGATAAAGAGTCTGATTCTAGAGAGTGGATGTGAGCTTTTCCAATTTAACCTTTTTAATGTTTTATAATCCAACAGAATGAGCACAGACGATTAACCGTTAACTCTTCTGTTTGCCCTCCAGAGTATCGCCTCAGTTTACACGGGACTCATGCAGGGAGTCGGAGCAGCTGAGAAGGTTTTCGAGTACCTGGACAGGAAACCCAAACACCCAGCTGATGGCACAGAGGCTCCCGACACGTGCACCGGCCTGGTGGAGTTTAAAGGCATCACATTTGCCTACCCGACACGCCCTGAAACACCGATTCTCAAGGTTATTTCTGATTTTACTACCAAATTGATTAGCTTGTTGTACGACTGCTTAAAGGAAACAGGATAAAGACTCAGGGGATGCATGTTTCAATCATTTGAATACTCTTTCCAAACATTTACTTTATACCTCAGTGGATTTTCCAGCTTCTCACAACAGGAGTTTGTAATTCTTTAAAAGACATAAAATGCAATATTAGTTTTTTTTCACAAAATGGACTTTTCTGTGGATTTTTTTAATCCATCCATCCATTATCTTTTTACCTGTCCCTTTCAGAGTTGCAGGGGACTGGAATCTATCTAGGGCTGGGCAGTTAATAGAAAAATAATTAAAATCAACATTTAGACCTTATAATTGATGTAATTTTAGTGTTCTTTTACTGTTTACTGTTCTTCTGTTTGTGACTCTCCATACTTTACACAGTGGCGCCACCTCCTGTGGAAACCAGGAAACACACATAGATAAACAGAAGACAGAACACTCAGCTGTAGTTTGGTTGAGAAGGCACGTGCAGTATGGCAGTGTCCACTTAAAAACATCAGAAATGATCCAAAGGCTCCAGTGAAATTCAGAGGCCTGATGCCACAGGGCTGTGTCCAGATCTTTTACAGTCTGTGCATGTAATGCAGAGTTTTTCCACAAAACCATAAGCTGCTTTTCTCTCTACCTTTTACAAAGTGCAATTTTTATCAAATAGAGTCCGTCCTCAGTTTACACAACAGGAAACAGTGAAGGTGGAGGGGGGTGATTGTAATGTGATACGCCAGACGGACAGTTCTATATTAGAAATATTTCACGAATCCATCTAGGGAGGAGCCCAGAAGGATTCATCACACTCATCACAGACCAATCCATATCAAATAATGCTGCTACGTATATTTAACAGTTTTTTATTGCGAGGAATAACCCCTTGAGATAAATTATCTTGTTTTCGAGGGGATCCTCAGATTCATAGTAGCGTAATACAAGATAGCAAAATTATATATACATATGAAAAAGTATATATATACATAAACAATAATAAAATAAAAAACAAAACAAAATAAAATAAAATAATAATAAATAAATAAATCTAAATAAACACAATAAGCAAAAACGTAACAGCACATGTACACACACACACACACATAAACCAGCTCTGTATGTTCACCTCTCCCCACCCAACACTGTCATTACAGTCACATTACATTACCTGAAAAACATTACAGTAATGATGTTATTACAATCATTTATAGTCTTTCAAAGAAAAGTAATCACAACAAAAGTTAAATCACATAAACCTTTTCGTTTATGGTCGTACAAAGCAAAGCAATTACAACAAACATGAAAAATCACATGACCAAGTTCATTTATGGTTGGATGATGTAGCATATGTTGCGGCTAACGGTTAGCAACAGTTAGCTGGTATGGCTAACGGCTAGAGCCGTAACGATTCCTCGAATATTCGCGAGTGCTCAATAACAAAATATCCTCGAATTAAATTTTGTGCCTCGAGGCCTCGTTTAATGTATAATTATACATATAAATATATATCTGGACTACTACAGTGCACGGTGTTTGACAGGTACGGTCATTTCTGTTGCACAACGCGCCTGCTACCTCCGCTGCTGCGCGGCTTGTAAAATCATGAAGGAAGAGAAAAGAGAGGGACAGAAAGGAGAGAGTCCACAGAAGAAACGGCAGAGAGTGTCCCAAGTGTGTGGTCACTACAAGAAGGGACGAAAAGAAAACACAGTGCAGTGTGTCTGATGTCAAACAGAGTGAGCTTATCATGTAGCTTAGCATGATAGCACGTTGTTAGGGCTGCAACTATTACTATTACAGCATTTTAAATATGCTCATCACAGACATGCGTCCTCTTTCCATGGTGGAGGACACAGGATTTAAGAACATGATCAAGGATTTCAATCCAAACTACACAATGCCCTCCAGAACACACTTCACAAATATAATTGCAGAATTATATTACTGCTTTGTAAATCAGTATTGTATTGGCTTTGTTTTAAGCCAGTACTGGTTTAAACTTTGAAAGTTGTTAAAATAAAAACCCTTTTCTGAGGAATAAACGGCATTTGGTTGCTCATTTTGAAAGCCCTAACATGTTGCATTGTATACAATTGATTTATTTGTTTAAAAACAAAAAAGTATATTTTGTTAGAGTACTCGAGTACTCGAAGAAATAATTGACAGAGTACTCGATTCCAAAAATACTCGATAGTTGCAGCTCTACTAACGGCTAATGGCTGTTAACTGTTTTTTGCCCCTGTTAGCTGTAGCCGTAATGTTTCACATTAAATTGTACCTCACAGATGTATCATGTAACACTTACATGTGACATGAACCTCGTCAAAGGTTCATGTCACAGGCTAACCGGCATTAGCTGTCATTATTTTCAAACATGCAGTCACTGTTGTCATCACATCCGCTGCCCCCGCTGCTCCCGCCTCTCTTCCCTGATTGGGCCGTTCAGCATTTAGCCGAGTGAAGCGGTTGGACAGTGGAGGCTGGCAGGATGGACATGCAGGACTTCAGAATCAGGCTCATCGGTCTGCTCTGCAAGGCTATGGTGATTGGGGTCCAGCTCTTGTTCTGGGCTCATCACGAGTTGTTTTGTTTGTTAAGAGCGTCCTGGTGGGACGTTTTTAGTAAAGCACTAATGTTCCATGTGATTGTGTCCTACAGGAAGTCTCATTTACTCTTCAGCGTGGAGAGGTGACGGCCCTCGTGGGACCCTCTGGTAGTGGGAAGAGTTCCTGCGTGAGTCTGCTGGAGGACTTCTACCCTCCTCTGCAAGGCCAGGTGCTTCTGGATGGACAGCCTGTTCATGTTTTCCAGCATGGTTACCTCCACTCCAAGGTCTGTCTGTGCACGCAGTCTGATCATTGATTCATGGAGTTATAAACAGCCTTGACCTCAGTGTCAGCAGCCGTATTAATGACTGAACTCACATCAGACTAAAACTGTAAATGCTGTCTGTGTTTCCTGTGCAGGTGGCCCTGGTGAGCCAGGAGCCTGTTCTGTTTGCCCGCACAGTGAGGGAGAACATCACCTACGGCCTGACGGACATCCCCATGGACGCCGTCGTGGAGGCTGCTGCTAAGGCCAACGCTCATGACTTCATCTCCTCCTTTCCTAAAGGCTATGATACAAGTAAAGGCTTTCACTATTAAACACACCCCTGAGTTCTACTGTTGTTTTTCTTTGATTTGATTTGGCCAAACGTTTAAGTGATTCACCGATCACCATCATTCAGGATTTTATTCTGACCACATTTCTTCCTTGAAGACGATGGTTCTCCACTATCCTTCCAGTTTTTAATAATGTGTTGGACAGTTCTTAACCCAGTTTTAGTAGTTTCTTCAATCTCCTTCGATGTTTTCTCTGCTTGATGCCAATGATTTGACCCTTCTTAAACAGACTAACATCTTTTCCACGACCACAGGATGTGTCTTTGACATGGTTGTTGAAGAAATGAGAAGCTGCTCATGTCATCAGCTGGAGTTAAATAACTTGTTTCAGCTGAATGTTAATCGACCACTCAGTAATTATCCAACAGGAGGCTCGTACCTGTTTACTTAGTCAAATCTAACTTCCAACTTTTTTTATTATTGTTATTTAAAAAACATGTTAAACTTATCACAAAATGATCCCTCTTATAAAAATGTTAAAAAATATATGTGTATTTATATAAATATTTTTTCACTCTCACTGTCTTATCAGATATATGTTTTCAACCTTATAGCTTAACATAGAAATCATTTTTTCATGCCTCTTTCTCATCTGAAGCACTGTTTTTTTTTCAGAATGAAAAATGAAATGTGCAGCATTTTCCAAAATGAGGGGCAAACTAAAATAATTGGAATAAGAGGGCAGGACAGGGGCCATGTTATTACTTACTCGACTAGGTCAATAACTGAAAAAAAACATTGGTTTGAATACGTTGCCAGTATTTTTGGAGCAATAAGAGATTTTATAAAAATTACCTTTAGGTCAAAAAAGGGTCCCGCTCATTAAAATATTTTAAAAAGTGATTTAATATTACTTTTCCTTCTTACCTCATCCTACCTGTTCAACCTCTTCAGACCCAACCATGAAGGGGAGGTTTTTGTAATATAAAAAAAAATGTTTATTGTCCCTTTTTCATATGAACCACTGATTTTTAATAGAAAAAATGAGTGTGCAATATTTTCCAAAAATTAAGCACAAAGTTGAATATTCTGGATGAAGTTATTACAGCCTCAACTTTAATTGATAACCCTTAAACATTTTACTCTTAAGTCCAAAATAATTATGAAAGTAATGTGATGTATTTTTTTTCTCTTTCGCCACATCAAGTTCTTTCAGGAACTTCAGAGCTAAACATACATCGAAAATTTGTAATTTCTTTTAATGCACTTTTTGTCATAAGAATTTGCAGTTGTTTTTTTGAAGGGGAAAACATAGATGATACGAGAGAATAGTAAATGGAAATGTAACTGAGCACAACAAGCACACAGGACTGTTTAGAGTTGCTGCCTACTGTAGGCAGAGGCAGGCTAACACTACCCATCCATTACAAGTAATTGAGCTAAGCTAATTAGAGGTGGACGAGCTTTGTTTCTCTCTTGTTTCTGCACACACAGTTAAAGTATTTGGTGTCTATCTGTTTGACATGAAAATAAAAAAAAAAATCCTTTAACTGGCACGTCCTCCTGGATGTTCCTCTCATGATGTGACGTTTCCTCTCATCTTTAGTCGTCGGTGAGAAAGGCACCCAGTTGTCTGGAGGGCAGAGACAAAGGGTGGCCATCGCTCGAGCTCTCATCCGTAACCCCAGTGTTCTCATACTTGACGAGGCCACCAGCGCCCTGGATGCAGAAACAGAGCACTTGGTGAGTAAAAAGCTGCTCGTACTAAAACTAAAATGACATACAGGCCCAACAGCTCAGTGGAAGTTCAAATGTCTCCAAGTTCAGATGAATTCTGACTTTTGACTGAGCTACTGCATGTTTGAGTTGTTGCACGAGAACCAACTCATTGTTCAATAAGAATAAGAAGTTTATGTCAGATATTTAAAGGATAAGTTCGGTTTCTGCAGCTTTCACATTGTTTATAGAATGAAGTAGAACAATATACTCACCCAGAAGGCTTTCCTGATCCAAACAGTGCTTCAGGAGATATTTAGATCCAAAATCGAGCAGCGGACATCCGTATAATGGTAGCACATAGGGCATACAGCGCCGCTCCTAAAACTGCATTAATCGTCCAAAAACTCATTAGTTTCACCAATATTCCATCATGGTCCGCTCACGCTACTCCTCCATTACAGTCCGGGGTTGCTCCACCCATGTTTTTGTGACTGTGCTGACCTCTGAACTGGAAACTTTCTTCACGCCTGCCGCGCATATGCAGTACGGCTTCCCCCTTCGATGAGCTCCTCATCTGTAAACTCTGGCTCAAACTGTAAGGACACCCATCATATTCAAAGTTCTCCTCCACAACATCTTCATCTGATAGATATTCGTCCATTTTGCACAAAACTGGAAGAAGAAAGTTGTTCAGTACCCGGCGGTCGCCCCTGAAACAATGAGCTGTACTAGTTTTTGGACGATTAATGCAGTTTTAGGAGCAGTGCTATACATGCCCCGTGTGCTACCATTATACGGATGTCCGCTGCTCGATTTTGGATCTAAATATCTCCTGGAGCACTGTTTGGATCAGGAAAGCCTTCTGGGTGAGTATATTGTTCTACTTCATTCTATAAACAATGTGAAAGCTGGAGAAACCGAACTTATCCTGTAACTACAGTGGGATGAGGCTAAAGGAAAGGCCAAAGATTTGTAGTTGTAGTTATTAAAGCTATGTAGGTCCACAGCAGCAGGCAGTCTACACCGAGGATCCCAAGAAGCAAACAAAAAGGGGTAAAGAGATGTAGAGAGAGCACAGAGAGACAGATAGGGAGGAGCTCAGTGTGCCAGATCCCCAGACAGTCTAAGACTATTGAATTTTTTTAATGTATTTTTTGGGCCTTTATTGACAGGAGAGAGACAGTGGATAAGCTTGTGAAAGACGGTGAGAGAGTAGAGGAGGACATTCTGCAAACTCTGCAGGCTGGATTCGAATTCAGGCAGGCACAAGTATGTATATGGGACGTGCCTGGTTGCTAACCACTCCGTCAAACCAGCACCCCAGCCTGTTGCATCTTAACTCAATCAATCAATCAAACTTTATTTATAAAGCGCTTTTCATAAAATGAATGTAAGTCAAAGTGCTTTACATAGAAAAAATTAAAAACATATCCTCAAACCCACCTTCCCACCCCTGTTTTACATAAACTACCAACATGCATGGACGTAAGGCTTCACTCGTGCACTCACTCACCCCCACACACTCATACACAAACACATACAGACTAAAACAGTGGCAAGAAACTAAGAACAAGAACAAAGGCTGAGTACAGACGAACCAGGTGAGAGAGTGTCTTCAGAGGAGCCGTCTGCACCAGGAGCTGAGAGTCGACCACAGCCACAGGACACCGACGCAGAACCCAGAGGAGAGGTGATGGACCTCAAAACTCCTCCAGGAACCTACGAGACAGAGCCCTGCAGCCATAGCCGACCACAGCTCCTGGTGCAGAGGAAACACTGGAGATCCTAATGATAAAAGAATAAAATAAGTAAAACTAAGATATCAATAAAAACTAAGAACCTGACCATAAAATAGTACTACTAAAACATTAAAGGTGCTATGAGGAGAATCTGTTCCCGGCGACATTAAGACTCTGCTGCCCATGAGCACGTGCGGCGACTGTTGTAATGCTGCGTTCCAGTAACCTCGGAACTGGGAGTGACATCATCTCCGACTTATCGGCGTTCCAGTTGAAGTCGGAAAAAAACATGCCGATCTACCAGGCTATTGTTAGCTGTTGTTAGCTCGGGGTAGGCGAGGTTTCACGAAGTTCCCAGTAGGAAATTCCAACTTCTGGGAACGTTCCAGTTGCGGCTTCCCACTCGGAACTTGGAAATTCCGACTTCTGACTACAACTGGAACGCACCAAAAGACGTCACGTCAAGACATGACCCAAGCCAAAGTGTGCGTTTGTTGTGACGCTAATAAAGCATGCAGCTCGGACCTTCCTCAGAACTCTGCATTGCTTTACAACTTCTTTTTTTAACAACTTACAGGATGCGAAGCGACGACGTAATGTATCTCTTTCTAGTTATGTAGCGGTAGTTTTTGATGCAGTTTTTGGAAAACTTAGTATCGTAGTTTTGTAGCCGGCTATATATCACTACTTACAACCCGGTGCTCTAAGACGTGTCTGAATAATATACATTTGCTCTAATTTTAATTGTCTTGTTTCCGAAGTTGAGTATCCAGGCCAGTCCAGCCCTGTCCGACCTGACTATAAAGCTAAGGAATAGCATTTATAAGACACCTCGCTGTGTGTGTGTGTGTGTGTGTCCTGACTTTTGGGATGACTAGGAGCCCACTGCCGGAGGAGCGCAGGGTCCTCAAGGGTTTGTAAGGTAAAAGAAGTTTTGAAAGATAAGAAGGCCCAAGACCATTAAGACATTTAAAAACCAATAAAAGAACTTTAAAATAAATCCTGAAACACACGGGGAGCCAATGCAGTGATTCTAAAAGTGGAGTAATGTGGGCCCGCCCTCTGGTCTTAGTCAGGACACGTGCTGCTGAATTTTGAAGTAACTCTAAACCTGAAGTGTTCTTTTTTGGAAGACCAGAGAGCAGGGCATTACAGTCGTCAATACGACTGATGATAAAAGCATGCATTAGCGTCTCCGTGTTAGCCGTTAGAGAGAATGGGGTGGACTCTGGCGATGTTCTTTAAATGATAAAACCTATGAGCTCTGAGCTCTAACTGAAGGCTTTATCACAGAGGAATGTTGTAAGTGTAACCTTAAAGGTAGTGTGAAGGACCCTGCTTTTCCACGCCTCAGACAGTGAGATGTTTGAATGGAGGATTCTTAATACCAGACTGTGATTATCATTGTTTATTGCATGGTCGGTACAAATAGACGTAGATACATAGTGAGTAAATGAGTGAGTGTCTGTGAGTGCGGATCTGTCTCCTACATGCTGTGTCTGAGTGAGGGTGTCGGTCTCACTGCATGCTATTTCCTCACTGGAGAATATCATCTGTCGGACACCTATATAAGTGTGCAACATTCTCTACATGGTAATGTCTGTGTGTCTGTCCTCTATACATGGTCAGGTTTGTGTATGTGTATTTCTTCTACATGCATGGACAGCAAACTAAGATATGGATAGAGTAATCAAAGAATGAGAGATGATACATGAACTGGTCCATGACTAAACTGATTGATACATGATTTGAAAATTCATGCTGTCAGGTAGAGAGGGTGTCTACCTCCTGAACCGTGGTTGCTAAATGGTTACAGAGAAAAAGAGCCTGATAAACTGAAGGCTCTACCTCCCATACTACTTCTGCAGATTGATGGTATCATGAGCAGGCCAGCATCATGAGCATAATATTCTAGAGGGGTTGTATGGCACTACAAGCTCTTTAAGATAAACTGGTCCACTGAGAGCTTTATAGGTGAGGAGAAGAATCTTGAATTCTGTTAGATATTTTATGGGACACAAATGCAGAGAAGCGAATACAGGAGTATCTCCTCCAAGTTGTAGTCAGTACCAAGGGCGTAGGTTTTATTTTGACATTGGTGTGGACATAAAAGTACACCATAACGGCGCCTCTGAAAGGTGATGTGTTTTGCATTTATGACTGCTTTTAATGTCATTTACAGCTAATTAAATAGGGAAACTATCTGATTCAGAAAAAAATATTCTACTGGTGTATAGTTCACCTCCAGCCTCTCCTCCTTAATCTCTACTGTCTGTTCCTTGACAAAAATATATTGATGTATGACACATGAACAGCGGGACAGTTTGGAATCAATCAGAAATGTTGATGGTATTACTATAGTCTGATAATATATAACCTAGGGATGTAACAATATGAAAAGTTTGTATCACGGTTATTGTGACCCAAATTATCACGGTTATCATTATTATCGCGATATTGTTGCGGTGTGCTCAGAATGTTCAAAACGTACTTTAACACAGTCTTGAAATCATTTAAACCCTTTAATATTATAATCGGAACACTTATTTTTTGTCTCATTGTCAATAAATATGTTTAGAAATGCCTTTTGAGTACATTTTTACCCTTCTTTCATTAGAAATAAAAGTAAACAATTCTAGTAAGTATTTGTCATTATTATGTTATAAATGCTCGAACAGTGTGTAATTACAAGAAAAGAAAACAACAGATTTGAACTTTAAACAGGATTCTCTTCATAAACAAAACAAATAACCTTATTTACATAAACTCAGATTTTTGTTTGCCTGCAGCATTAGTGTCCATGTTACAGCTCGTCATATTAGACCATGTCATGGCCTTTTTTTTTTACTGCAGTTAGCCCCCTTTGTGACTCTCCTCTAGTCTCCCCTCTCCATGGCAGATATCTTCGATGTATTCTCCTCTAATCTTTCCAGAGTACGATCGATTAAATCCATAAAGCACGAACTTTGACGGAAAAAAGACGATCAATATAAAATACGGCGAACCATGACGATCACAGGCAACCATCATGTCAGTGGAGGACTTCAGTGTTCTCTACCAGTTTTCCAGCAGTGATCCCCGATCAGGAGAAAAGCAAAAAAAGGGCAAGAAAAAAATTGAGCTCATTTCTGATTAAAAAAACAACAACAACACTTCCTGGTGTCGTCAAGTCCGCAGCTCTCGCCTCTCTTCCCTGATTTGACCGTTATATGCAGGATTTCAGAATCAGGCAGGATCGTCTGCTCTGCAAGGCTAACTTTGTTCATCTCTTCTGTGTCCTGTGCAGGTTCAGCAGGCCCTGAACAAAGTCATGCAGGAGTGTACAGTGTTGGTGATAGCACACCGTCTCAGCACAGTGGAAAAGGCGGACAACATAATAGTGATCGACAAAGGCCACGTCGCTGAGCGGGGCTCTCACAGTCAGCTAATGGCCAAGGAGGGACTTTATCACAAGCTGGTGCAGAGACAGGTCCTGGGTATGGAGACGGGTTTGGAGACCCTCGTCCCTCCAGAGAAATCAAACAGCTGGAAGTCGGATGGTTCTGAACTGAAGAGAAGACAAAGCAGCAGCAGCACCAGTGGGTCTGAGAGTAATCTGCGCTACTGAGGAACATACATGGAGAATCAAGACTGAAGATCCAGTTTGTCACTCCATGATTTACACTCCATGTACATGAGAGATGAATGCTGTTCTCTCTCAATGAGTCCACAAGTACACAAAAAAGAGGGGATACAGGATATACTTGAACAGAATATTTATGTTAAAACACTGCAGTAAGAAAAAAAATGTTTTAAAGTGAATGAATTTAAGGGAAGAATAAAACTATGCAAGATTAAAGTGATGATATTTTATTTAAATAAATAAATAAATGAAATGCTTGATGTTGAAATGTGCCAGACTTCATTTCTTTTGATGACTAAGACATGTTATACGTGAGTTAGCATTTTAGCACTCATGGATCTCGATGTCCTTAATCTGTAAGAATATCTATTTTGAGTAAATGCCTGAAATTAGATCTGTGATGAACACAAGCATATGAGATTTGAATGTTACACTTTGCAACATACACTATATTGCCAAAAGCATTTGCTCACCTGCCTTGACTCTCACATGACCTTAAGTAACATCCCATTCCTAATCCATAGGGTTCAATATGGCGTCGGTCCACCCTTTGCAGCTATAACAGCTTCAACTCTTCTGGGAAGGCTGTCCACAAGGTTTAGGAGTGTTTATGGGAATTTTTGACCATTCTCTCAGTCTCTGCTCTAATTCATCCCAAAGGTGTTCTATCGGGTTGAGGTCAGGACTCTGTGCAGGCCAGTCAAGTTCATCCACACCAGACTCTGTCCTCCATGTCTTTATGGACCTGCTTTGTGCTCTGGTGCACAGTCATGTTGGAAGAGGAAGGGGCCAGCTCCAAACTGTTCCCACAAAGTTGGAGCATGGAATTGTCCAAAATGTCTTGGTGTGCTGAAGCATTCAGAGTTCCTTTGACTGGAACTAAGGGGCCAAGCCCAGCTCCTGAAAAACACCCCCACACCATAATCCCCCTCCACCAAACTTTACACTTGGCACAATGCAGTCCCACAAGTATCGTTCTCCTGGCAACCTCCAAACCCAGACTGGTCCATCAGATTGTCAGATGGAGAAGCGTGATTGGTCACTTCAGAGAACGCGTCTCCACTGCTCTAGAGTCCAGTGGCGTGCTTTACACCACTGCATCCACGCTTTGCATTGCACTTGGTGATGTGAGGCTTGGATGCAGCTGCTCGGCCATGGAAACCCATCCATGAAGCTCTCTGCACTGTTCTTGAGCTAATCTGAAGGCCACATGAAGTTTGGAGGTCTGTAGAGATTGACTCTGCTGAAAGTTGGCGACCTCTTCTCACTATGCGCCTCAGCATCCGCTGACCCCGCTCCGTCAGTTTACGTGGCCTACCACTTGGTGGCTGAGTTGCTGTGGTTCCCAAACACTTCCACGTTCTTATAATCCAGCTGACAGTTGACTGTGGAATATTTAGGAGTGAGGAAATGTCACGACTGGATTTGTTGCTCAGGTGGCATCCTATCACAGTTCCCCGATGGAATTCACTGAGCTCCTGAGAGCGACCCATTCTTTCACTAATGTTTGTTAAAGCAGTCTGCATGCCTAGGTGCTTGATTTTATACTCCTGTGACCATGGAAGTGACTGGAACACCTGATTCTGATTATTTGGGTGGGTGAGACAATACTTTTGGCAGTATAGAGTATAATGTGTCTGATGTTGCCCTGCTTTTGAATTTTAAAGAAGTGTTGTGTTCTTAAATGGATGGTTGCTTGTAAACTGCTGACAAGGACTACAAAAATGGGTTGGGATTATAGTTCAATAATTTTAGAAAAGTCCCATGTCTTGCAAAATTATTTTTCTTTAGTTTTGATGTTGTTGAAAGCGGCTTGGGGAGAAGAAGAGCTTGACACCTTTGACTAAATTCTCAGTTCACAGAGAAATGCTCAAAGCCTAAAAAGAAAACACCCCTAAAATGCTCTATTTTTAACTTCCTGTGGTTTATGATGTCATAGCTATACAAACTCCACCTACATTCATGGTTTCTGCTCATCACAGGCAGACTAGATGACTGCTTTGAAAGTCCACTTAGTGGCCTGTAACCCCTTCTCCCCCCTCCCATCAGGCATAAGTCAACCACCAATCAGCACAGAGATCCTACTATTGCTCCCTGCCCCCTCAGATCCTCGTGTTTCCACAGGGGAGGGAAAAAGAGCTGCATCTGAGCCTCTACAGAGACAACAGTTTTGATTTTCTTCCATTCAACCGAAATCAAATCCTTGCTTAATAAACACCAAAGACAAACAGGCAAACACATCAGGACGTGGGACTTTTAATAGAATATGAAATTTGCATGATAGTCACAGCCGTGAATCCAACTCTATCAGGTCATTTGATTAAATGTGTCATGTCCTGGCTAGGGGTATGATTCTCACTTCCTGTGCAAGAGGTCCCAGGTTTGAATCCCGGATGAGCCCCCACTTGTCATGACCTGGCTCAGGTGGTCACAACAAAGGAGGGGTTGTGATTCTATGAACTTGAGTTTTTTGTCAAATAATTCAAAATTATTGCCAAGGCCGGAGTACAGTGTCCTCTTTCTCTGCTTGTCCCACTGCTTAGAAATGAGTGAATCAATGTTATCTTCTCTGGGACACCCTTGCACAACTAAAGCTTCACACTTAGCGACAGGCAAAGAATCAAAATAGAAGTAAACATTCACAGATAAACTAGGAACAGAGTAAAAATGTAAATAAAATCTTAACATGACAATGGATAGATATGCAAAACAAACTTAGCGATTGAAGGCACAACATAAATCATAAGCAGATAAAGATTATTTTAAATGGTACTGAATAATCTGAATTTTAATAGTAACCACAGGCCCTCATGTCTCTGTAAGGGCATGAGCAGCGCAGACATTAGACTATGGCTGCAGTCGAATAGTCCTTTTTGCTTAGGAAGGTTCTTTACGGAGTAAAATGAACTGGAAGTAGTTCGTGATTAGAGCTGTTCGAATAGCTTAAAGAGGACATATCATGCTTGTTTCTCCTTTTCACTATGCCAGACTAGGATGCCTGTAAAGCATTTCTGCCCTCAGTACAAGTCATTTAGTCCCTTCATTGCCCCACAATAGCGTTCTCAAAATCCTCATTTTAGGCCATTATGAAGGTCTCGTTGAAACACTCGGTTTCCAGGCTGACCTAAAGTTGCCTCGCAACGTCACAGCCCTTTGTGCTCTGATTGGTCAGTTCTATCGGGGGTAGAGCCAGCCTGTCCTTCTTCTTCTACTGTATTTTCCAGCAAGCTCAAAGCAGCGACCGCGTATTGAGTCCCCCTACAGGCCAGAGCTGGTAATGAGTGAGTGTGAGCTAGGGATCTATATACTGCTGCTGGACGAATGTCTTCCTCAGTGACGGTTTTGTGGCTAACGGACATCACAGAGGAGGAAGTGTTTTATCAGATTACTCCAATAAAAAGAAAGGTACCTCGTGTCGTCACGACGATTTAAATCTCGCGGTCATCTCGCAATGACCTATTTTCAGAGGCATCAAATCTCGTTCTAGGATATCAGAAAAAATACAATATCTCATTTTTTGAAAATTAAGGGGGTGTAAGGTCTTGTTTTCAAATTTATTATATTATATGTAAGTATTAAATTATGCATCAGCATGATATGTCTCTTTTAAATGCTTAGGAAAGGTGGCTCAATGCTTCCTTTATTAGCTCCTTTAGCATGGGATACACCGGACCATCATCCGACTGCTTCCAAATTCAACCAAAAAAAAGACGAACAAATCCCTCAGACCATCTAAAGTTTACCAAAACCTGCCTTAACTTTCCAGCAGTCCGATTCTCTGAAGAGAGCAGGATATGAGACATTTGATGTTGACTATGCTTTAAACATGGTTCAATGTTAATAATTTCTACTCTATTAGATCGTGGTCTTAACAGTTTCTGCCTTGCATTCACTGATTGGTGTTCATGTTGATAATGAGAGGACAGATTTATTTAAATCCTCAATTCAAACATCGGTTATGCAGATGCAATTTTTACCTGGTTGTTAATGTTCAGTGTTGTCTAAAGGAACAACATTGTCATGATACACCAGCTCTTCTAAAATGAGCCTTTTGTAGTCCATCTTCAGAAAATTGTAGTTTCACCGCAGCAGTAACATCCGCCGTCACATGATGACGTAGCGTAGTGAAAGTGTAGTCGGATTCTCTCTGCACGCCAGTTTTCCTTTCCTAAGTCCTTCTGAATTCTCCTTTCCTTAACCTCGTGACGTTTTACATCAGGGCTAAGGAAAAGTATAGATAGGAAAGGGCTTAGGAGGTGACCACTGGACCTCAGCCTTTCTATTCCTCTGGTGGGGCCAAGAGCCTCAGGCTGTTCAGTGAGTTTAGGTGAAAACAAACCAAAAATAGCATTAAGAGGACTGTACACTGCTCTAAGCACATTAGCATCCCTGTACTTTCCCACAAACTTCTTTATTTTCTCACCATGCCAAGGGGGATGTTGATCATGCAGTGAGTCTGCTGATACAGTACAAAAACCAGAATTGTGGAAGAGTAAATCATTGTGAGTGGATTCGATACAGCGTTCAGTCACTCCAAAGCACTTTTTTAGCAAAAGGTTGGAAATCAAACAGCTTTTGGCCTCATCTGCAGTGAAGTTCAGCCCGATAATCATCAACTGGCTCTCACAGCATCCCATATTAAGTTAAAAAAAGAAATGAAATAAAGAATCTCTGCACAGGATCAAGTGCTGCTCTTTTCCCCTCCCCTGTGGAAATACTGAGGGAGCAGGGAGGCTATTTAAGGAGCTCCATGCTGATTGCTGTCCAAATTATGCCTGATGGGAAAGTAAAAAACAGGCCATTTTCATTAAAGTTGTATAGCACATTCTCCCTGAACTGAGAGTGTAGTAAAAGTCTAATGCACTTCTGCTCCCAAAGTCCCTTCTCAGAATAACTAAACATTAGAGGAAGTCTTCTCAACAAAACCTAAAGGAGAAGGCGTGTGCAGATTTAAGCACGACTGCAAACATTAAGAAGATACCAAAACATTTGTCAACAGAACTTGGAAATAAATATCATGAGTATCGTGTGTTTGACATTGTTACCTCCACCAAGTAGGTTTTGTTTTTGCTAGCGTATGTTTGTCTGTTTGATTGTTGGTTTGCAACATTACACAAAAACTACTGGACAGATTTTGTTGAATATTAAATAACTGCCCAACAAAAAAATAATCAGATTTTGGTGGTGATCCAGGTAACTCCCATTGGGTTTTTGGGTCAAAAAATCATATTATGGTGGTAACTTTACCATTGAACTATACTGCTTATAGACAGGGGTGGACAGTAACGAAGTAGATTTACTTGAGTACTGTACTTAAGTACGTTTTTTGAGTGTCTGTACCTTACTTGAGTTTATCTTTTTTTGGAACTTATGACTTTTACTTCACTACATTTGAAAGACAAATATTCTACTTTTAACTCCACTACATTTCTATAAATGGCCTCGTTACTTTAAGGTAAAGTGGTGGCAGTAATGCACTTTTGAGTCGGTTTGCCAACCACTATTAAACAACAAAGAAGCAGAAGAAGCCACGCGTGCGCTACTGCGATCGGGCAGGTAAAGGTTGAGCTAACGTTGGTGATTACGGTTCATCTTGGCAGTAATGATGGCTACTATGGCAGATAAAGACGACATTCCACACCAGAGCACCCATGGCCATATCTGAAGTCCATGTTTGAGATGGTCCAAGTGAAAAATGATTGTTTTCGACTCAAATGTGTGCTCTGTTTGCCGCGCCGATATCAGCACTCCGATACAAGCAGTTCATTCCAATTTATTTTATTTTTTATTTAATTTAGGTGTAGAATATGCTTGTGGGGCGGCACGGTGGCGCAGCTGGTAGAGCGCGTACCTCACAGCAAGAAGGTTCCTGGTTCGATTCCAGGTCGGGAGGGCCTTTCTGTGTGAAGTTTGCGTGTTCTTCCCGTGCCTGCGTGGGTTCTCTCTGGGTACTCTGGCTTCCTCCCACAGACCAAAAACATGCTTATGAGGTTAATTGGTGACTCTGAATTGACCGTGAAATGGTTGTCTGTCTCTCTATGTGGCCCTGCGATCAACTGATGACCAGTTCAGGGTGTACCCCGCCCTTTCGCCCGATGATAGCTGGGATAGGCTCCAGCCCCCCGAAACCCTGAAAGGGATAGACGGGAATAGAAAATGGATGAATATGCTTATGTTTTAGTTAAACACAGTGGTTATTTTGCAATTTAAAAATATATGTTTTTGTTTTTTTGGATTTATTTAGGTTATTTTCCAGGGTCTTCAAATTAATTTGTAATTTATTTTATTTCAACTGTTGTATATTCTTATGTGTAAAGTTGAATATATTTAATTTATTGATTAATAACAAATTGGTTAGTTTTACTCTCTGTTGCTGACTTCTGTTCTCTGTTTGAGTAATCTCACCTGATCAAGCCTTTTCTTACAGTCCATACTACAAAATAAGTAATAAAAATCAGTATGATTCCTGCTGATATCAGATCACATTGATATCGGTATTGGCCAATACTTTGGCTGCAATATCGGTATCGTATTGGAGGTGTAAAAAATGTATCGGGACACCCCTAGTTGGTGATATTTCACTGTCTTAAAATAATGTTTGGTTATTAATTGATACAATCTTTACTGAGAGACAAACAAGCACTACAGTTCGTTTTTTGTCTTTTTTTGCAGTGTTTGGTTGTACCTGTGTCAGAACACTTCCATGTTGTTTTTTTTTTTTGTTTGGGAGGGTGGGGTGGGGGTGGGGGGGGCGTTAAAAAAAAAGAAAATGTCAATGGTTGTCCTTTTGTTGATTCATTAGTGTTTCAGTCTGCATTTCCATGGGCTTTGTAGCATATTTTCAAACTCTTTATTCTCCATGATCTATAAGCAGGTCAGTGCATTCTGTAGATTGTTTCAGTCATTACGTTCTGTAAGGTCAATGGGAAAATGTGCTTTTAATACTTGAGTATTTTCAAAAGCAGGTACTCCAGTACTTTAACTGAACACGAGTATCTATACTTTGACTTGAGTACTTTCATTGAGTACTTTGCCCACCACTGCTTATAGATGCAACAGTAATATGTGAGGGAGGTTTGCGCTCTCCAAGTATCTTCTAGTTGGGACATAAACTCCACAAAAATTAAAAAGGGAGCGAATAATTAATTGGGTTGATAAAGTGAGTCTATAACAGCATTTTAATAAATAAAAAATGTATCATGAACAATCTCAAGTCAAATAACAGTGGTGCTTTCTTTTTTTTCTTTTTTAAAAAAGAACATGCTCAAAAAAATATGGAAGAGGTCTAAGGCCACTAAAAAAAAGTTTTAGAGATTGATTTAATTTTAATCTGTGAAAAAGTCATATTACTGAGAAAAAAGGCTTGATTATCAAAATTATGACACTGAATATGCAAGTAAATATGGATGAAGATTAGGGTCACTGGAAAAGTATTTAAAAACTATTTTTTATGGTTGATTTTTTTTTTCAAGTCTGTAAAATAGTCAGAATTCTGAGATTTTAGTCAGAATTTCGATTAAGGCTTTTCTTTCACAATTCTGACTCTTTTTTGAGAATTCTTACTTCTTTCATGACTTTAATTAAAGCAACCTCTAAATATTGTTTTCAGATGTTTTTTAAAGGCCCTAACCCTCTTCTGTAAATAAAAGCAAAACATAAAGATTTAAATTTATCCGAAGGGTTAAAGAATCTAAAAAATAAACAGCTTAACCTTTTGACTGGCATTGTAACCATGTGGTTGACCTTTTGCTGCATTACCGCTGTATTCAAAATCCCTCCATTGTCTGCTTTTCCTTATTCACATCTCTGAATAGTGTTCATAACACCGATATGCATCCACTGGGAGGCGCTGAAAACCAGAAAAAAAATCAGAAGTGAGTCGTTGCTGCATACCTCTTCAGAAATCTGACAGTAAGTTCATAAATTAGATTAAGAAACAAGATCACATGTTCCCAGATCCTCTAACAGTCATAATTTAGTACAAGGATATAATTTTGATAAAACAAAATGTTCTATGTTTCCTCAGAATACCAGGTCAATGGCTAAATTTCCAAATGTTGCTCTCTGTGATGTTGCAGAATGAAAGAAATCCATTCATGCCCAGTATAGGGGAGAGTGGGGTGAGTTGTGCCACGCCTGTTATCTAGAAAACCACAGAAGAGGTAGGTCATGTGACCAGGTATTTTTGAAGTGGCTTTAATTTCACTCATCCTGCAAAGACGGGAGACGCATGGCTAATACTACTTCTTGTGAATTTGCGCTTTGCAAATAAAGATTGATTGATTGAAGATTGAAGTCAGGCACATTTCAACGTCATGCATTTCCTTTATTTGTTTAAACAAAATATAATTCTTTTTTTATTTTGCGTTGTTTTATTCTTCTCTTAACCCGTTAACTATCAGCTCAACTGTTTGGCAGAGGTCATCAGTAAATTCAGGGATATTTAATGTTTTAAAAAACAGAACAAATGAAATCATTGATATGATTCTGTCAACATTTCAGGGAACAGAGAAAACAACAAACAAGCCAAGTATCAGATATTTTCTTAAAATCCATCAGAAAAGGCAGAAATGTTTGTAAATAAAGTAGCAATCAAAACTTAAAATAGATGATGCTCTGATGATGCTCTGTTTGCTCTGCTCTGTAAAATAGTAATTTAATAAAAATTTCAGCTTTCTAAACCTTTAAATCCCACAGAAAGAGATAAGTTATTCTGGATTGTTTGCAGTTTTTTTCTATCTAAAAAAAAAACTATCTTATTTTTTTATCACATTAGATCAGGGCTATTCAATTAGAAATTCAGTCAGGCCAGATTTTCAGACTTAGGACATGAGCTGTGCTGGACATTTTTAGCAGACAATGAGCAAAGTTAAAAGAAACACATATGGATAACAAACACACCGGATGTTTATTAATTTATAGCCTCATCCAAAAGGACATAAACTCAATAAAGAGCAGTAGTTAAACTAAACTTCTGCTGAAATAGTGTTTCTTTAAATGTAACACTTCAAACAGATAACTACAACACGTTTTGACAGGTAAATATAAACACATATTTAGGTGTGTATGAACATAAAAACGGGCAGATTAAAAACACCATCTTTTGATCACATTTGAAGTGCATGAAAAATAACAGCAGGCTTTCAGAGTGTGTTGTATTCAATGTCTGTAATAATGTTGGAATTTTTGGAAGACTTTGTCAGTGTAAAAGTTTTTTCTGTTTTTCACGTTGATTTCAGGCCACTTAAGGGTGACATGTGGCCCGCGTGCCGCTAATTGAATAGGGCTGTGTTAGATATTCCAGAATTTATTGACCTCTGCCAAGCAGTTGATCACAGTCGCTGCTTTGAGCCTGCCGGAAAATACAGTAGAAGAAGAAGGACAGGCTGGCTCTACCTCTGATAGAACTGACCAATCAGAGCACAAAGGGCTGTGACATTGCGAGGTAACTTTAGGTCATCCTTGAGACCGAGTGTTTCAACGTGGGTTTCATAATGGCCTAAAATGAGGATTTTGAGAACGCTATTGTGGAGCAATGAAGGAACTAAATGACTTGTACTGAGGGCAGAAATGCTTTACAGGCATCCTAGTCTGACATAGTGAAAAGGAGAAACAAGCATGATATGTCCTCTTTAAAACCCACCTTTTTAATCTAGCTTTTAACTAATTTGATCGACTTATTTATTCCTTATTTTTTATTCTTCTATTACTTTATGACTTAGTTATTCTTTAGTCAAACTTCTTATCGTATTTAATTTTCGATTTTTTATCCATTTTATGTAATTTTATCTCTCTTCTTTTCTTATACTTTTATTTTTGTTTTAGTATGATGGTTTTTAGCTCCAGTGCTCCCTCATGGGGGCTCTCCACACTGGGAGCTGCTCCTGGTCCATTTCTGGGGCTGCTGCCGGGTGACGGCACTGCCTGCATGGCCCCTGCACTGTGTTGTGGGGCCTCGTGTCTGTGCGTGAGGATGGAAGTCCCCGGCTGTGCTCCTCGTGGGCCGGAAGCCCTCCACAGTGTTGATGGCCCCCAAAGGTAGCTAATTCCTTACCTCAGTCCTCGGTGCACAGCCATGTCTCTCTTTCTCTCTTTTATGACAGCTCGTATGAATGTTGTAGGTATGCGTGTGTGTGTGGGTGCAGGTGTGTGCGTATGTTGATGTCCACAAGTATGTGTCTGGATATGTCTCTTTGTTTGTGGGAGGGGGATAGCCGGGTTTTCTGTTTTTATGTTGTTTTTAGCCTCTGTGAGGCACTTTGTGTTGCTTTTAAGTATGACAAGTGCCTTATAAATAAAGATTGATTTGGTTTGAATTTTACCAACAAATAAATTGCTGCAAATGTGTTTCTTAGCTTGGAAGTCAAAGAGTTTGTAACAAGATCTTAGGTAAATGTGATTAGTGACGATGTTATGGTGCGTTTCAGTTGTAGTCGGAAGTCGGAATTGCCCAGTTCCGAGTAGGAAATTTTATCTGGAACGCCCCCCCGAGGTCGGAATTTCCTACTAGAAACTCGGGGAAACCTCGCCACCCCCGAGTTGAAAATTGAAGATGGCAGCCCCCAGTGTGAACAGTTATTTAGCTCCTGTAATAATCAATTTATTTGCACTTCTGACTGGGGTGTGTCGCTCAAAATCAGCTGTATACATAGTATTGTTATACTTATATTTACAAAAATGCTGCTATTTGTGAACAACAACACAGGGCGTGCTAACAACGGCTAACAATAGTCTGGTAGATCGGCATGTTTTTTTCCGACTTCAACTGGAATGCCGATAAGTCGGAGATGACGTCATTCCCAGTTCCGAGGTTACTGGAACGCAGCATGAACTGAACTACAAATTCCAGCAGGCCCTGAAGGCAGCACGGGGCCTGCGTCTGCTCTGACTACTTCCGGTAGGGCCAGCGCAGTCAGCTGTCACAATCCGGAGCTAAGGAAGGAGACTGGAGCGTCGAAACACAGCCAACTACAGCCATGTCTGCCCTACACTCCAAGTTTAGCGACTACTCGATGACCCAACTCAACGAATTTCTGGAGGACGACGAGAAACTTTCGAGAATGATCCAGGAGATGGACGAGGTGAGTGCGTGATAGTTCGGCGGTGTGGACGTTAGCAGCCGAGTGTGTTTGTCGGTCACTGTTTCTCCTCAGCCCTTTGTTGTGCTCTGCCTGCTCACCGCCTGTTACATTTACGGAAACGGTTGCCATGTTTGCCGTCATGGACTTGATTAAAAACCGGTTATCTGCTGTTGGCCAATGCTAACAGATCGGAACAGCAAGAAATCGGTTAACCGTCGCACCAAGAAGCGAAGAGGGTCAACATGGAGCCAAGTTTGGGGCACTCTGTGAATCTCAGTTTACGACATCACGAAACTGTGCTTATCCAAGAGCTTTCCAGCTCAACAAAAACCGGTTAATGGGCACATTTCTGCTGCTGAGTCATCTGTCAGAATAATTACACACAACAATCGGCCGGACCGCGACAGTCTTCAGACAGCCCGTCATCTCAGTCTGCCATTTTACATCAGTGCTGTCAGAAAGGATGGAAACCTGCAGCCAATAATACTGATCGATCAACCTCTTACATCTACGATCGAAATCATGTAGTAAAGATAGGCAACACCAAGTCCTTGATAGGTAGTTGTAGCCAGGGGTGTTGCCAAGAAAAGTGGTCCCCAGGACAAGTTATCTAATCGGGCCCCCCCACCAAAACCCAAAGATACCCCACAAAGCAAAATTAAATATGCATGTAAATCATACTTTAAAATAGAGCTCTGCAAAAAATCAGTTAAATTGATTGATTCAAATTATTTTCTGCAGACGATTTAAAAAATTAAAAATTGAGATTTTTTTCTTGCCTTCGTCCAATTGTAAATAGTTGCAATTTTTTTTTTAAAGTACAATTTTCATGATGGTCGGCCTTATAGAGTTTGCACAAGCACTTTTATAGGCTTGTATTTGTTATTTAAGTAGATTAAATATTGATCAGAGAGTTTCTTGCTAACACTGTACAAATACCTCAGCCTGTTAGTGTTTATGTAGACAAACCTGCCTACGTTTTTACTACATAATCAACCTTTTATGACCCAGACTTTAAGAGGGAAACATTTAGACAACATAAAGGCAAAACTTGATTTGTTTCATTTTTATGTCACTGGGAGTTTTGTTTCTTTTAGGGAGGGAAAAAATCGATTAAAATCGTAAATTGAGTGTTGTGGAAAAAAAATCTGGGATTTTATTTCTAGGCCATATTGCCCAGCCCTACTTTACAAAGTGACAATTGAAATTCAAACATTGTCAAATAAACTGATACGACACCAAACTGATAATTTCATAAATCCCTACATTTATTTACAGTAAAATACCAAATAAATGCCTTGTTCCAATTAATCGCCGGGTCCCAAATAAACGCCTGGTGTAATTTATTTGGCGCAACCTACGAGCTACAGTCGAAGTTTACAGAACACACATGCTAACGCTTAGCTCATAACTGACAGTTTACGCTTGAAAAGAAATTTAATCATGTACCGTAACAGTCCACATGGTTTATTTGTCTCTCTGGACGTCCTGTCGGCTTCTCCTCCCTCTGTATGTCAACAAATGCTGGTTGGCGCTCTGTTTCACAACAGCCCAGTTACACTCAATGACCGTAGAGGCCCCTAGAGCACAGAAGGTTGGAATCTTACAAACTAGGGCTTTACAAATCCCAAGAAGAATATGTTGCTCGTGCTGCTACATGTTTCTGCCCTTAACTAACAGGAGGTCGGTCATGTCAGTTAGCGGTACATGCAGCGTAAAAAAAAGGATGACCCTAACTTGACTACCTTAGTTCCTCACCAGGAGTAAGAGTGTTTAGAGAGAGCTGAGTTGAAAGAAGAAGACAAGAGTATTAACTACAGTACTGTAATATTGCCTTGAAAATGTAAAGATGATATTCATACTGGTGTAAATAAATGATTTGATTACATTTACCATATTTTTCAATTTTTTGCTAAGCAAGATTTTTGTGAGAAAGGAATTAAACACCTGTCACAAATAGTCACCTGGTCTGCTCAGTGATTGAAACAAATAAATGCCCCGGCTTTTATTTGTTAATTTACGGTAATTATTTATATTCAACAGTGTTAGTAAACTTTCAGTTCTAGTTTATGAGCAATGCTTTAACATTTTATTTCTAATTTATTGGATATGGAACATAAACCAGTATTGTTTAAGCATTAAAAAATGTGAGTGTAGTGTTTTATAAAAGCAAACTTTATTGATTAATCGATATTGAAGTTTAAATTTTATTATAATGACAACACCAGTGCATTGAAAACTCTGATTGGTTCAATTTTTCCGCTTATTTTTTACATAGATGCAGAGTTGAAATTTCTGAAGTACAAAATGTTCCACAAAAATCCTTAAAATAAAAAATAGTACTGGTGGTAAAAAATTAATTGGATCACATGTTAAAACGTAAGAAGTTACTATTTATCACTACAAGTTTTTAAAATGAGCTGAAATGTGTCCAAAATTTCATACAAAATGTGTTTATCCATTAACTTTTCTGAAGCTTCATTTGATAAGATGAAATCATACCTAAGAAAATGGTTAATTAAAAAAATAATATTATATACCTTTTTGAAAAATGGTCATATATCAGGTTGTTTAGAGAGTTATGTTATTTTAACTCTATTCAAGTTTGAAAAAGAACATTAAGAAAAAGAACAACATCACACTGTTTTATTCAGGCAAAAATGATGCCATCCAGCATTTAACTTGATGGAAATTTATGCTAAATAAACATTATTGTCCTCGTAGTTGATGTTTAACATTCATATCCAACTATAATTATCTACTGATGTGTAGTTGACCAATTTAACAAGGCTTAAATTTCAGTTTTCACTGTGTAGACTCCGTGTTTATTTAAGTCTCCTCGTGTGTCCAAAACACACAAAGGTCATAATCCCTGGAAAGATTGGTAGTTTACTCAGTTGGGCAGTGGTTGTTTTCCTCTTTTGAGCCTCCCTGTAAAAAGACGATCTGTCTGACTGCCATGCAGCGTCGATTTCATGTTACCTGTTGTTATTTTACAACTGCAGATAAAGGCTGAGCTTTGGCTATCGTCTTATCATAATCTGATTAATCTGATCGACAAAACGTACACACATTTTTGTCACTATACAAAGTTCTTTCCAGCCATTAGTCTGTGCTCTGATACATCGCTCAAGTTGCCGAGGCTGTACTGTTGTAACTAGAAAAGCACTCGGCGAGTGCAGACCTCTGCCAGCGCTGCAGTCCTCACCCATATTTTGATATTCTCCATAAATTTTATTCCTACCTTTATTTCATCAAAATATTTAGATTCCTTGACCATGAAAGAAATGAAAAATGAAAATTAGCAATTGGATTCATAATAATATCTATTTTAGTTCAGTAGTTATTCACGAAAATTGCAGTTTTCATCATGGTGGATCCAGACGGTGATCCAGATCACTCCCAAAATCGAATCATTTGTTCCTTGTCTCATTACGGACATTTCCTGAAATTTTCATAGCTATCCGTCCATAACTTTTTGAGTTATGTTGCTAACAGAGAAACAAACAAACTAACTAATTAACTAACAAACAGGTGCCAGCAATCACATAACTTCCTGGCGAAGGTAAAAGTTAAACACTCTTCTTAGAACTCAAAGGCAGCTCCTACCCCTGGCACCCATCATGGTTCATACATTCAAAGCATACATAAATACAATCACCTGCTTAACAACACCTGTCCATCCTTCCCACCATGCCTTGCAGTAGAGTTGTGCTCAAGACCACACTGTCCAAAACCAAGACTTGCCCAAGACAATAATGCACTGAGACCAAGACAAGACCAAGACTTTTGGGAGTCAAGGCCGAGTTGAGACCATGGCCGAGACGAGCCAAGACCGGGACATGACCAAGACCATCAAAATCAATTTTAAAAACCATGACGAGGTTGAACAGTTAAGGGGGGTGTTCCTCAGTCACAACATCGGGAAGGTTGCAGTCATCACAGGGGAAATAACACATGAACTGAAGCTTTTTGTTGTTTTACCAAGTGTTCCTCCTTATTCACATTTACGAAGTTAGGGCTGGGCGATATGGCCTAGAAATAAAATCCCTGTTTTTTTTCCACAACACTCGATTTACGATTTCAATCGATTTTCCCTCCCTTAAAGAAACAAAACTCCCAGTGACATAAAAATGAAACAAATCAAGTTTTGCCTTTATGTTGTCCAAATGTTTCCCTCTTAAAGTCTGGGTCATAAAAGGTTGATTATGTAGCATAAGTGTAGGCAGGTTTGTCTACATAAACACTAACAGGCTGAGGTATTTGTACAGTATTAGCATGAAACTCTCTGATCAATATTTAATCTACTTAAATAACAAATACAAGCCTACAAAAGTGCAAACTCTACAAGGCAAACCATCATGAAAATTGCAATTTTTTTTCAAAAAATTGCAACTACTAACAATTGGACTAGGGCAAGAAAAAAAATCTCGATTTTTGTTTTTTAAATCTGCAGAAAATAATTTGAATTAATTTTTTGCCCAGCTCTAAATGAAGTTGAAGAACAGCAGATCAGTGCTGGTCTTGATCAATCTTCATGGTAAATCCAGAGTCTGGCCAGTCCAAGACTGAGACAAGACCGAGTAAAAATGCTCTCGCGTCCGAGACGAGACCAAGACCTTCAGAATGTGGTCTTGAGACCGGTCTCACAACACTACCTTGCAGTCCATAAAGACTTCCCGTACCTGCCGGGTTTTACGTGGAACATGATTAACCCTGACAATCATCTTTTCAAAAGCGAAGTCTTTGTCATGAGTGTAAACCTCCCCACAAGCTCTCAGTGATATTTCTGTTCTGAAGTAATGATACTTTCTGTTACTTTGGTGGCTCAAGAATGCACCTCCACAGTAATTATCGGTTCAGATGCCTCACAGTCTATTGACTACAGCTTTACCTTCAGGTTAGCTTTCAGCAGAGGTTACATGAGAAATATAAGCGTACTGTACTGAAGAGTTTTCCACGTATGTTCCTGGTACTTTACTCAGTTTTTCCATAACCTGATAAGCAGCTCATAAACCTCCTTTACAGTCACAGTTATGACAACCATAGTCCCAAGGTCTCAGCGAGGGCAGAAAAAAAAGTGGAAGTACAAAGTAAAATATACTTTATTTCAAATGTACCCACAGCACTGAGTGCTCAATACTTTCTGTGTCACACTATCAGCTGGACTGTGGTGAGTCCGCGAGTCATTTAATGATGTAGTAATATAGTAATAAAGTACCTGATAAGACTTGACCCAAATTTTAGAAGGGCTGTTCGTTGGTGCAGTGAATGGTGCTTTTGCCTTCTAGAAAGACAACAACTCAGATGTTGGAACTGGGAATTATTTCACATTCCAGTTTCATACATTCTTAGAAAAGATCGTCAGACTTCAGGAGTATGAATCAAAATCAAATGGATCGATGCCGCTTATCGATCAGGTTCTTTGAAAATGCCTTCATCCGCCAAATGTCAGTAATTTAGTGGTGTTTCAAACCACTGAATGTGCAGTAAGCATCTGAAAAAATGACAAATCTTTCTGCCCCCTGCTTGGCATGATCACATTTTGGTCTTCTTTGTTGTCATTGATGCTGACTGTCTTCAATAAGACTGCGATGATCTGTATTTGCCATGCAGGGCTAAGGGGAAGGAGCTGAAAGGGAAATAATAGGCAACAAAACTAATGATAGTGATTCCTTAAAGCAGGGGCGTCCAAACTTTTTACATCGAGGGCCGCGAGAAGAGGAATTCATGGACGACTGGGCCACTTGCCGCCCCTCCCTTTTAGTGTATTTTGGTTAAAGTTTTAGGGTTCATGGGTGGCTTATCACCTGTCAAGGCACCCTTGTTACCCAGGGCTTTTACTGGATTCACACCTATTCAGGGAGAGAATGACCTTTTGAGAAGCAGAGGTGGGAGACACTAATGGCTAATCTTCGCTGTCAGACACAAAACAAGAGAAAACTGCAAAAATGTTGGTGCTTTAAGATGAATATTGCAATATACTTTGTAAGTGGGACCTTTTGACAAAGTAAATGTGGCAGAAAATGAGCATGATTGATGGTATTGCAGCTGTAATCAAAATGCCTTTATTCATTCAACTGTTTCAGGGGCCTATTCAAAATAGTCAGCGGGCCACAGTTTGGACACCCCTGCCTTATAGGATTTATTATTGATCCTCAAATTAAATTGTTTTTTTGGATTCCCATCCCTGTTTAGACACACGACAGTGTCTCCTCCTCTTCCTTTTCCTCCTCTTCTTTGTTTTCTTCACATTTTATATATGGTTCGTAAACATAGGTCCCTATAAAATCTGCATTATTTTATTTTTATATTTTACCATGGTTCAGTTTTAATTTGTGAAAAATGTGTAAGGAGATCCGCACACCAAAAAATAGCTCCCTTGAATTTTTTATTTTCAAACGGTGATGTTTTGAGCAAAACAGCTCTTCCTCAGACTTTACAACTTAAGTGCTATTTTTACTTTGACTTTGGTAAAGTCTGAGGAGGAGCTGTTTTGCAATGCGTGCCAAGTGGTGTAATTAATATTTACAAATTTGCAAATGGATCACCACCAACATTCACTTGTTTTTTAACTGGACCATTACCAACATCTCCTGAAGATTTTGATGAAGTTGTAATCTAAAAAAACTTTCACTGATAAATTTACACTGTCTGTGTAAGTGTATCATCCTTGCTATGAACTTATACTCAGTATACACTTACAAATTTTTCATGCTTGGAATCTTTTGGATCCAGCACCCTACATAGGATGTGCGTGTCCACCCTGTTTATTTTTCAGTTTTAATTTGTCCCATATTCCCTTTTTTGTTTTAATTTTTGAGATTTTGTTTTTTAGTATTTTACACAAATTCAACCCAGAGACACAGAATAAAGTAATAAATCATTCACTCTTCAGGTGGTCCTCCTCACTTCTATCTTTACAGATCCAGTCAACAGTATTTTTGACAAAATTTGCAAACTACTTGATCACCTGACACATAACAAGCGTTGGGAAACTGATCTGCCCTGTAGTTTGGAGTTAGCTGGAGTTTCGTAGCCTCTTTGCCAACTTAACTGGGGCCTCAGGCGGGCACTTCAAAATGTTTGCATTGTCCCCAGCCTTAGTGACCCCCTCGGAGCATTTTCCTGTGAGATACGCTCAATTTTATTTAAGAAAAAAATTTACATTTATGTCAAATGTCGTCCATTTCTGTAATATTCCACATTACATTGAATTCAACAACAGCAAATAATGCATTGTTCACTGGCTTTAGTTGGTTTGACGAATCATGTAGCCTGTGATCCTTCTTCAGGAGCAATTAAGTGTGTGATCCCAGTTTCAATTCTTCTGCAAATATCTGCTGAAACCAGTCTGTCAGTCTGAACTTTTTCTCAAAGACTGTGAAAATTGTGTAGTTAGGCCTGTCACGAAAATCAATAAATCAATTCACCAAACGATAAATAAAAACGTCCTTAGTAAGTTTGCCGGCCTCGATAAACTGACTCGTGCATGTGTGTTTGTTTTCATCCTCTCTTTCTACCAAAGAGGCTGAATGAGAAGATGGCTCACTCTGTCCATCTTTCTTAACACCGGGGTGCATCGGCTCTATAGCAGATTTAGCGGATTTATAGCGGAGTGAGCATCTGTCAGTGATGCAATCTTTGGTGGAGAGGCAGGGTCGCTTGGGTGTATGCACAGAGAGCTGAAGTGAGCGTCTTGAGGAGTAACGAGGAAACAAACACTAATATGGATGATGGCACGAAAGATACGGTTCTTAAGCCGAATGCCACAGCCCCAGTGTGGAAATATTTTGGTTTTAAACAGAATGAACAAGGTATGGGCCCATGAACACCGACGAGCCGATACGTCGTATTTGTTTTAAAGTAGATGTGACGAAGAAGAAGAAGAGGAGGTGCAGCAGAGCCTTTGTCCTGACAGTCAGCGCTTACTGAGGCGTTTGGTTGGAAAAGTAAAAATAAATAAAACAGAGTGAAATGGTACGCGCTCACAGACAGTGCTGTTCGATACTTTGCAAAAGAAATGCAGCTCTTTAATACGGTTAAAAAGCCAGCAATGTTACAAACGTTTGACAGACAGTACGGATTGACCGGGAGAAAGTACATGTCACAAACAAGGAACCGCATAAACTTCATTTTATTTGTTTTTCTTTTTGTGTGTGTTTTGATTGGAGTTTCGTTTTTTTCTTTTCAGAGACAGGATCTTTTATTATTGTTTTGATGAGTATAATTACTTTTATTTACATGCAATTTTTCCTAAAAGAGAGTCCATTTCATTTTCATTGTTTATTTTTTAAATCTTTTTTTTGTTTGCTAAATTTATTATATTGTTTGTTTAATTTGTTATTTAAAAGATCTTGGCCTTCCAATTACAGTTAAATACTCTCAAAGTTTCTTCTAATTTGATACGGAGTACTCACTTTATTATGACATATATTATAATTACATTAATGATAAAATGAAAAAAAAAAAAATCAAAATAATATTGACAATAATATCGTTTATCTTCAGTATTTTTTGGACGATTATCGTCCAGCAAAATTTGCTATCGTTACAGGCCTATGTGTAGCTTGTTAGCAGCTTTGCTGATAGGTAGTGTTGTCTTTGCATGGCTGGCGAAACTACCTTCCACATCTTGACAGTAAAGGAGCAAACAGAAGTGATCGAGCTGTGGACGGAAAACTGAAATAACCTGGTTGAGCAGTGCTTACGCTGCACAGTGGAAAGTCACATTAGTCACAGCTGTGTAAATCTGTAAATATTAATTACATCACTGAGCACACATTGTTCCTTGAGAAGCCGTGGCCTTTGTATACAACACCCTGAATACAATTTAGTCCACTGTGTAACCTCGACTGATAACGACTATTAATCAGGGGACTTTGCCCAAATGATGCAGACCTTCCTTTTAATGGGGGAAACAGTCTAAATGAATGGTGTGGTGAAAAGAGAAGATGGGTTAAGAGTAGGGCTGAACAATTCATTGCAAATTAGATTAAATCACAATATTGGTTGTTGCAATTTTCAAAACGCAGAAGGTTCAATATTTTCAGCCCAAAATGTGTTGAACATTTTGGCATTGTGTTGTAGTTTTTTGCAATGTCATGCCTATTTTTTTTTTACCTCTATTCATGCACTTTTTCCCACTTTTGGACCATTTTTACCTTTTTTTTTAACCCTGTTTTTACAACTTTATGCCTATTTTGCCCCCATTCATCTTTTCTGCCTACAGTCAGATCCATTTTTGGAATTTTTACAAGGTTTTTGAAATTTAATTTCAAATTTAATTCCCTATTTTGCTCCCATAATCAATTTTCCTAAGCCACTTCTGGATTTTTTTTTGCCAATTTTTGCACCTATTTATTAACCTTTTTCCTCTTTCATACCATTTTTACCCAGTTTTTTACAATGTCATACCTATTTTGCTTCTGTTCTTCACTTCTCCACTTTTTCCTCAAATCTTTTATCCTTAGATTAATTTAATGTCATATTGGTTTTGCTATAGAAAGATCTACTGCTTATGTTTGTTTAAGAATACATAAGATGAGGAACATTAAAACAATCGCTGAGTAAATCACAATATTGAAGAAAAAATCGCAATTAGATTATTTGATTAGATTATTTTCTCAAACCGTTCGGCCCTAGTTAAGAGTGATTTAAATCCTAAAATTAGAAATACTTTGCCCAACAGCATTTAGGAGCCTAAATCCAACAGCCAGCAAGGCAAAGACTGAGCTTTCGTCCCTCCAGAGAACAGATCTGCATCATTATGTTATAAAATAAGCAGACCAGTGGGCGTGTTAGAGCGTCTGTTCAGTCTGTCACTGTCCAACTTGGCAGTCATTCCTATCTTGTGACCAGAAGTGTCATAAACTGACGTCACATATGTCTGTACATTATTCCTGTTAACTGAGTTGAAACTTGCCTTTAACTACGTCCTTAGTGAATGTGTGAAGAATGAGCAAACAGACCACAGAGCGATCAGACAAAAGGAACAAGACTCTGGTCCAGTATTTAACCACTTAACTCCTTTTTTTAGTTTCAGCCTGAAGCCTCTACGATCCTCCTTTGCACTGCTTTGAGATTAAATCCAATTTGTTTTTTAAATGATTTTCCTCAACCGGGAAAAGAAAACCTAATGGGATAAAAATCCTTTGGTGCAGATCACAAAGTTACTGAACAACAAGCAGCCAGGTTTTTGCATCTGTTTTGCTCTTTGCTCTGGTTTAATGATGTGTGGTTATCTTGTGTGTCTTTCCATGTTGCTGCTCTCTTTGCCTTTTTATTTCCTCCTCAGATACAAATAAAGTGTCGAGTATAACTGGAATGTCAAAAGCATGATGCAGAGAAAGGGAAGGAACAAAGTAAAAACAAAGATGAGCTAAAATCAAATATCTGCAGCCTTCCGTATCATGTCCCATCCTCTCCAAGTTTCTGTTTGGTTTTGTTTGAACAGTTTCTATTCTGCCGTAACGCCTCCTCTCAGCTCAGGTCTGACCTTTGGAGCAGGCCTAAGAAAATATCCAACGACTGAAGATTATTTGAACTGCACTCCTCTGACTGAAAAAGGTCAAAGGGTTACTGGGAGTAGACCTGGAGTAACGGTTAAAAGATTATAAAACGAATATTTTAACTGAGATATGGATCTCATTCTCAATGGAGACTCGACCCCATTCACACTTACAACAAGAAATCAAAACAAAGTGTTTATTGTCGATGAGGTAAAAGGGAACAGGACTTTAAGAGGAACTGTGTTTGCCTCAGATTTGTTCACACAAGAGAAACAGGTTTGAGAAGGTCACCAACCGGGTCAGCCTCCCCGTGACTAACTTATAATGAATCCTGTGATAACATAATAATTATTGTAATTAGGATATCATGCTGCACAACTCCTTCAATTAAAAAAACAAATTGTAAGTGTAAGTGCAGATTGAAGTAAGTTAATAACGAGGACTGAAACGATTCCTCGAATAATCCCGATTATTCGATTACAGAATATCCTTGGGGCAAATTGTGTGCCTCGAAGCCTCGTTTAATATATAATTATACACTTCTAAAATCATGAAGGAAGATAAAAGAGAGAGACAGAAAGGAGAGAGTCCACAGAAGAAATGGCAGAGAGTGTCCCAAGTGTGTGGTCACTACAAGAAGGAACGAAAAGAAAACACAGTGCAGTGTGTCTGATGTCAAACGGAGTTAGCTTAGCACGTAGCTTAGCATGATAGCACGTCGTCAATGCTAAAAACATCCGGTCTGTGCACTGCAGACACAACAGGATGACACTCATGATACATCAACAGAAGCAGCTAATGTGATCAATAACTGAGATACGGGCTAGTAAATAACCTACTTTGATTATGGCTCCGTGTAAAGGCTGGTTCAGAACGTAAATCAATGCGGAGGCTACTTGCCCAGAATCATGTGTATTTTGTTCACATACTTTTCACATCCAATAACTTTACATTTAATTTGATTGCAGAGAGTAGAAGAGGAAACACTGACAGTGAGTAGAGGAAGCAGGTGTAGGGAATGTTTTCATATGTTATGGAAATGTACATTAGCTAGTTAAATTATCTTAGTATCTAAGTATGAGATAATTTGGTCCTAGAAATAAAGTAAGTAAAATAAGATGATCAATATGGTACAGTAGTAAAGGCAATAATTTAGCAAAAAGAGACTATCATGAATACAAATAAAATAAAAATAACCATACATAAAAAAATACTGAAAAAAGCAAGATATGGCCCAGAGTAAAAATAAAAGTATAGATTTTGATTTTGAGATCCCATTTATGCTCAGAATGTTCAAAATAAGAAAAATAAGTTAATTTAAGTGACCTGGCTTTTCTGTTTTGTGTGTTGCTAATAATAATAATGATGTGTAGTGATTCAGTGTAAAAAAAAAATAGCAGTGAGCGCAATGTAACTGTTATCCAATTAATCGATTAATCGCCAAAAATTTGACAGAGTAATCGATTACAAAAAGAATCGATAGTTGCAGCCATATTAGTGACAAGGATGTGTCAGTGAAAGTTGGTTTAGAATACAACTTCATCAAAGTCTTTTACAAATTCAAATGTTAAAGGTGCAGTGTGTAGAATTTGGCATTTTAACGACACTGAGCGTTCAGATTCTAGAATGAGCCTAACCGTAACCAAAAGGTGTCGTCGCTGAGCAACAGAACACTGTGAAGACCAAAATAGATCGTGAACACGTTATCGTTGTCAATTCTATAAACATAAACAATCTGTTGTGTTGAAAAAAATTATTAAAAAGTTGCTAAGTGTTAAAAGCTTTAACGGTTGGCACAGTTGCTGAAATTGGGTTTCTTTCCAATAAACAATGCAATTTAAACATAATAAACACTGTTACAAAACGTTATAAAACTGCATATTGCACTCTTACCTGTCCAGCAGAAAACAAGCAACTTCGGCATCAGTCTTTAAACATAACTTTGTAAACAAGGCTCAACACCTTGTAAAAGCAACACCAATGTTTATCTTTGTTTTCTGGTGTTTTCTACCACGATTCCGGTTCATTTCGTCGTGCTTTCTTTTTTTCAAAAGGAGTGGATCGGACTCTTGACTCTCGAGTGATTTTGAATAAATGTGGTCCTCCATTTCCAAAGCTTTAACTGTCAAATACACACAATTTAAATTTCTAGTGAAGAGTAACATCTGTCTATACATCCACTAAAAAATCGGAGAAGGTTCAATATTTTTAGCACAAAATATGTTGAACATTTTGGCATTGTGATGTAGTTTTTTGCAATTTCATGCCAATTTTTTTTACCTCTATTCATGCACTTTTTTCCCACTTTTGGACCATCTTACCTTTTTAAACCCATTTTAAAACTTTATGCCTATTTTGCCTCCATTCATCGTTTTTGGCCAATGTCAGAACCATTTCTGGAATTTTTACATGGTTTTTGAAACTTTATTTCAAATTTAATTCCCAATTTTGCTGCTGTAATCAATTTTCCTAAGCCACTTTTGGATTTTTTTGCCAATTATTTCCCTTTTTCTTTTTTCAAATTTCATACCTATTTTGCACCTATTTATTAACCTTTGTTCACTTTCATACCATTTTTACCCAGTTTTTACAATTTCATACCTATTTTTCTTCTGTTCTTCACTTCTCCATCTTTTTCTAAAATATGTTATCCTTAGATTAATTTATTGTCATATTGGTTTTACTATAAAAGAGCTACTGTTTATGTTTAAGAATACATAAGATGAGGAACATTAAAACAATTGCAGAGTAAATCGTGATATTGGGGGAAAAAATCGCAATTAGATTATTTTCTCAAGTCGTTCAGCCCTAGTGTGGACAGATCTTAATAATGGAATTTCCAAGCTTGTTTTAATGATTCCTCAAGATATTTGTGATTGATTCTAGACACAAATTGATTTTCGATATCCCAACCCAACCCTGGACTAGACAAACAGTCAATAGGAGCTCATGAGACAAGGGGGCAGAGAGACCCACGATAATGAAACCTGAATATCCAGAAGGATTTACAGTCAGCTGAATCATTAAACAAAGAGAGAGACAGAGAAGGAGCTTGCTGTGTTAGCTCCACAGCAGTCTTTGCCTCACTCTCAGCTCTGTTGCCAAATTTGGATTCAGCTCCTCGTCTTTCTCACTTCAGGCTCCTGTGAGGAGTTTTTGTGTGACTGATGTGATTTTAGTTTTTCTTTGGAAGCCCATCACAGCGAGGCTCATAGTGAACTATTACACGAGCTAATGCAAATGCAGCCCTGCTGTGCATCCAGACAGCTTAACCTACATTTCCTGTTGTTATTTTTGGCCTGTATGTAGAGAATCAGAGCATTTAGAGCATTTAGAGCATTAGGAGGGTTTCAGGCAAATGATGTGTGTGGTTTACTGAACAAGCCTGAGGTTAGCTTTGCTATTTCAAGGTCTTACTCAGTGATCCTCAACGAACAAGAGAACCAGCTTTTTGCACAGCCAGCAATAATGAAATCCTTGATTATAGAAACTCTGGGACAATTTTGTTTGATAAGAAGATGGAATTTAACTAAAGGTGGTGGACTTTCGCTGTAAGGCCTGTTATGTTTCTCTCAAGCTGATAGCAGGAGGACGATTTGCACAGGGCACAACAAAGCCATGTGGACCATCAGCCTTTGCACTACTGCCTCTTTCATGTTGTTTAATGTCCACAAGTACTAACAACGTATATCACAAGTAGACATTAGTGAGGTAGAACAAACCACAGTATGAGGCCAGGATGATAGGTGGATGAGGATGAACCATCATCTTTTGAAGGGGTTTGAACTACCAGCAGGTATATAACTCATCCCAATGACAAACTGGAACCACAAAGAGCGACATACCTTCATAGACTGAGGATAGTCCTGAAATAAAAATAGGATCCAAGCTGTCTATCCAGAAAAGAACGAGGGAGATCTATATGTCCCCTATGATGGTGAGCCAGGTTGTTTTCACACCAAAAACTTAGTTAACTTGGTTTTCTTTTCTTTCACGCTGCACTCTGTCAAGCACAGCAGTTTTCCAATGATTATTATGCATCAGGCCATCAAATGGTCTGCAATTTTTGCTAACATACTGTTGACTGGACTGTACAAGAACCACCTGATGAACAAGCATCTTGCAGCCTTCTTTTTCTTCTTCTTTGTCGTTTAATGGCAGTTGGCAAACCAACTTTTAGTCCATTACTGTCAGCAACTGGACTGGAGTATGGAATGGGAGGTGTGTGGTTGTTACTCAGTGTGTGTGCGACCTTTATCCAAGCGAGTATTGCATATTAGGGCTGAACAATTTATCGGTTTCAGATCGAAATCGCAATTTTAGACAATGCAATTTTGTGATCGCCAAAGCAGAAATTTTTTTGCAGCGCTCCTGACTGACTCAGGATCTGTTGTGTCAAGTATTACCCATACTGTTTTCAATCTGACAATCTATATGTTAAAAGTGCTGGTAAGCAGGTCAACAACACAAAGCCTCTGTTTAATAGTATAAGTTAATGAAAACAGATTATTTATCATCACTATTGAAGGTGAATAATGTGTTAAGTGTTTTTCATCATTTATTTCCTTACTGTTGTCTGTACTGTAAACAAAGTGAATTTTGCACTGAAGTTTGATTTGAAAAAAAAATTGTGAATTGCAATATCTGCCAGAAAAATCGAAATTAGATCTTTTCCTAAAATCGTTCAGCCCTATTGCATATGCACAGCGCGTCGTGGTTTTCTCTGAAAATGCTGATTCCTGCTGACACAGTGAAGAATACGAAAAAGTCCTCAAAACTTTTCACTCTGGACCCTGGTTTCAAAAGTTTGCGGATTCGGGCACTCCAGGCACTGTTTTCATGTAAAAGTGAAAATGCAAAGAAAAGTCTTTGTCGTCGGCTGTTTTCATTGTTGTGTAAATAGGCCCTGAGACTGAGACTACATTAACACGGACACTCTCTGACTTAAAATGCAAAGATTTTTCCTTTGTGTATACATTCATATATACATTATCCACGTTCAGACGGAGACGCTGGAGACAAATGAAGCCGCTGTAGTGTGCATGCCGGTTCAGGAGATGGTGATGTAGGTCTGCAGAGAGGGAGCGCTGCTGCAATACATGTACGAAGAAGAAAAACTTTTCACAAGCAACAATGGCGAGTGGACACACAAAGACACAGGAGTTTCTTTTCTGAACCACAAAGCTGTTTGGATAGTTTTATCTGGTTAACAAACCAGGCATGTAAGCAGCTCACATGTTACTCGGGAGACGACTGTTGTTCCTGGTATGTGTGCACAGCCTTCATGTGAAAGAGGACTGCACATGCGGCTCTGATTCAGGTTTACACGGAGCTGCATGGAAGAGCATTTTGAAAACTCTCTATTCTGCAGCCTGTTTTCAAAAGTTTCTGTTTTCAGGCAATCCGCAAAGAGTTTCCATGTAAACACAAGGCCAAAACACAATGAAAACGTATCAGATCTGACCGTATTGGGCCCTGTGTAAACAACCTCTGAATTAGGATGGGGGCAAGTTGAACCCTCCTCCGCTCTGTCTCCCAGTGAAGTGTCAGAAGCATTATATTGGAGAGAGGGAGGCCGTTGACTCAGAGAGGGATAGACAGTATGTGTGTTTTCTTTTTTGTGTTGGTGAAACATGCATCTTGTCATGCCGTATTGCCGTACTGACACCAATATTGCATCCCTAAGCAATAAGTGTAAATGTCTAAAGATGTAACGGTGTGGCATTTTGTGTAAATTAGGCTGACATCAAGATTTTGGCATCTTGTGATCATAATAACAAGATAATCAGCCTGATGCGATCACGGTGCCTCAGGTTGTGTGGCACTTTCATTGTTTGGTAAATGAAGCACCCCCTCTCTTCTCTTTCTCACAGCACAGCTCAGACGCTCTGCGGCATAGAGCCTGTGAATTCTGACTTATATTTCAGTAATTGGAGGATCCTGTAAGGAGCTAAAATCATGCCAAAACCTCACAAACACTCAAGACATGTTCTTTACTCAAACACTCGCAAGCAAACTCACTGTGGTTTGCAAATACAAAGCACAAACTAATGCACTTTGTTTTGCAAATAAGACATGTGCCTATCAAACAAATACAGCATGCTGCAGAAACAAATACACAATACAGCATGTTTTACACATACAAAGAAACATTTCTACAAGTACAGAAAATACCCTTCACATTCAGACCAATATCTTCAAGTACAAAAAAATAGTCTCCGAGAACAAAACAGCAATTCTACTACTTAAACTTTCACATTACTTTTGACACTAATTTGCAGCTTTACAGTTCTGCACAATAATGCCAGTTAACTTTCTAAGAAATGTCCTGTAGTTTACTCTCCACACCAGCCAGGGGTGAGTATTGGCAAGAACCTCACATAACAATACGCATTATGATAATTGGCTCTTGATACGATAATATCACGATATATCACAATATTATGATATATTGTGATATTCTACAGTTAACTAAGAAAAAACACGAGATGGTGAAAATGTAAATCACTCAATATTACTCAAAACTGAAGGTAGGGCTGGACAATAGCTGGGTTTCACGTGACGTCACATTGTCTAATAGCGACAGCGTGCAATTCAGATTGAGGACAGGAGGTAAAGTAACGTTAGAACTTGCGGTGATAAGCAATCAAGATGCCAATGTTTTGTGTTGTTTACGGGTGCTTTAAGTATATCACAAATTAACGTCCTTGTGTTCTTTGACTGTTGGGCTAACGTCGCCCAACAGTCAACCGTATCTGTTGATTAACTGATTATATCTATTTCTTGAAACTGGATATAGATCAGCACAATACGAACTTTCGCCGGTCTTCTTCATAGACTCCATGTTTACTTCCTGCCCTCCATTTGAAACCACGCCCTCTTCATACGTCATAATAATCACGTGACTGAAACCCTCCTATTAATCTGATTTTGATCGTGATTTCAATTTTGCCATCTGACAATCATAAAAACATTAAAATCGAAGAAAAACGATTAATATGCCACACAGTGTGGAGTGCCGTGTATGCAAGTTACTGCTCTTCATAGCACTTCTGTGTTCCACGTGCAGCCACAGCAAATGTCTGTGACTTATGTGGATCAATAATACTGTATGTGCCACTCGCTGGTTCTTTAAAGCTGTGTTAAATCAATACCGAAGTTTTTAAATAAATGAATAATTGTGTATATTAATTGTGATTTCAATATCACTTAAAGTAATCGGGATTCTTATTTTTACCATAATCGTCCTAACCTGACAAGCCAGATGGACAGCTCCATATATCTGCCACAGAAATATTCCACAAGTCCATCTGGGTAGTTGCCTTTTTAATTTGATTTCAGGGGCAGAACATTTAAAAAAAAATGCAAGCTTGTGATTGGACAATCGTTCTGCTCGTCACATTCATCACAGACCAATCCACATCAAGCAGGATTGCCTCCTATAATGAAGCAATGTTTTCATTTAATTTTCTTTTTTTTTTTAAATATATACATTTTATTTAATTATTTTTTTTATATTGGCTGCTGATGCTGCTCAGTGGTTTTTGAAGACTGTATGATGCAAAATGTGCCTGTTTGTTACTTGAAATGGCTGAATAAAGAATTGAAAAAAATAGCATACTTTTTTGTTAGCTGTTAGCGGCTAAGTTAGCCGCTAACAGCTTACGACTGTAAATGACTGTTAGCTGTTAGCCGCTAAGTTAGCCGCTAACAGCTAACAACAGTTAATGACCGTTAGCTGTTAGCGGCGAACTTAGCTGCTAACGGCCTTATACTATCGTCTTACACTAAATTGTACCACACAGATTCATTTAACACTTATATGTGACATGAACCTCGTCAAAGACAATCCCTACAAGTAAACTTCTGAGGAGGGCAGATTTCGCCATGTTTTACTTAGTAGCCATGAGGACAACAGGCTAATCGGCATGTCTGTTCTCAACTGTCGGTTGTGGTCACTTCCGGTTGTCGTCACGTCCGCTTTCTACAGCTCCCGCCTCTCTTCCCTGATTGGGCCGTTAAAATTTTAGCCGAGACTGCCGAGTGAATCCATTGGCCAACGGAGCGCTTCAAGATGCAGGTCTGCAGGATTTCAAGAACTGAATCAGGCAGGCCCATCTGCTATGCAAGGTTATAATCATCCAGCCCCAACTGAAAGTACAAATAAAGTCAAAACTGTTTGATTGAAAACAACTTTTCCATTTTGCTTTTGAAATATGTCAAATGCAGTGTTACATACATACACATAACTTGAAAATAGGGTGCATTAAGTCACTTAAACTAATGTTGCAAAGAAATTATTCTTGTTTTCCCTTTAATAATGTATTGTAAACATCCTAACCTGCAGTGCAGCTCAAACTGTATTTGGAGGGACAAAGTGCTTTGAGTTACTGACAGCACAACAGTAATTTTTTGCATCTATTTTGTCACGCCTCTAACAACAGCAGGTGTAAGAAAGCCACGTTTGGTGTATCTGTGAATTTGACTCCATAATCTTGTCCAGGTTTTGTATTTTTAAGTCTTTGCTATGGTTTTTCTCTTGTGTAGATGCAGGAAGTCCAGAACAGCAAGGAGAAGACGCTGGTCAGCAACCGCACCCTGGCAGAGCAAAACCTGGCCCTGCAGCCCAGACTGGAGCACAAAAAAGAGCAGCTCACCAAGCGCTACAGCTGCCTCCAGGAGTGCTTCGAGTCCTATCAGCTTCGCAAGTCCACCGTCGGTAAAGTAGCAGCGCTGATACTTCTCTTTCCCAACCCACCCAAAATGTGGCTACACCTTCATAAGAAAGATGATACATAAATTAAGTCACACCAACCCTGCCTGAGTCCCAGTTGAGCACAGTTATGCTGTGTCCCATCAACCTCTGAACTGGGAAGAGGGAAGAGGGAGTGACGTCATCTCCAAGTTATTAGCATTCCAGTAACAAAGCCAGAAGAAATGTGCTGATCCACCAGGCTATTGTTAGCTACTGTGCTAGCCACTGTAGCACGCCCTGCATTGTAGTTCTACCACATAAAGGACGTAAATAACACTATGGAAGCATTTCCATAAATTTAAGTTGAACAATACTCTGTATACGACTGATTTAGTGTGACAAACACGAGTCAGAAGTGCCAATAAACAGAATATTACAGGAGCTTAAAAACTGTTTACACTGGGGGCAGCCATCTTCGGTTGTCAGCTCGGCAGTGGCGAGGATCCCCAAGTTCCCAATAGTAAATTCCGACCTAGATGAAATTTTACACCTGAACTAGGAAATCCCGACTTCCCAGTACAACTGGAATGCATGAACACATCATACGAGGCAGGCAGACCACAAAATACACACTCTGCACAACAGAAAACACAGAAATACAGGGATAAAGATTTACATATTTGTGATTTTGTTGTACTAGAATATTTCTGAGAGGAGTGGTCACTTTAGGTAGTATCTCACCTGAGCAGCTGTAAGCAGTGAAAGAAAGAAAAAGGCGTCCAATTACCTGTTTGTTTGTTTATTAAAAGCTGTGTTATCTATTTAATATAAACCTTTAAACCTGTCATATAGTTTTCTGCAGCCGATGCTGTCTGAGTTGTTCTTCTCTCTCTTTCTCATACTTGTGTTTGTTTTTGGTTCATTCGGCTGATGTGGTAACTGAATAATGAGCGACTCAATCCAAACCAGAGTTGTAATGTTTGTAACCTCAAAATAATGCTTATTTTCAGCATATTTTGATGTATTTTCTCATTTCTTCAAATTAATTTCTTTTTATTGCCCATCAGTAAAGCATGTGGTGCGAGTTTTTGAACCAGTTCCTTTGACGTGATCTCATATCTGTTAAAAAAAAAAAAAAAAGATACAACCAGAAAGTGATCGAAGAGAGCAAACCTTCGACAAGCTAGCTCACATATTGCTGCTACATCTATAAACAATAGCTCTATGATAAAGTTACCATCATAATATGGTTCCTTGAGCCTGAAAACCCCACTCTAAATACTCAGAATCATTTTGATGTCATTATTATTTAGAAAGTTATTCAACAAAAACAACTGTTTACGAGTTTGCCACCAAAATCTAATCAATTTTAGGTTGGGCAAAAACCAACATCTCCTGAAAATTTCAGCAAAATCTGTCCAGTAGTTTTTGTGTAATCTTGCTAAAAAACAAAACACAAATGCTGAAAAAAACAGAACCTCCTAGAACCTCCTAAAATAGCCCGAGTTGTGATTCATTTTAATTCTTGCTTTAATTGGCAAATTAACCATTCAAAACTAGAATTACAAGCACTAATTAACCTAAGGGACTGGATTGAAAATATTGTTTTATGATGCATGTAAAGTTAGCTCAGGAAAATATCGATTAGGTGAATAAATAAAATGTCATCATGATGTGTTCAAGTGGCATCTAAAAAGAAAATTATGTTTTTGTCTAAAAAGAAGTTGCAACAGCTGTTTGGAGTTTAATTTTTTCATGTTTTTACAGCTTTAAAAAATAAATATAAAAGATGTTAGTCAGCGATATGATTTTTTCGTTTTTGTTCTTTCATTTTATTATTAATTGCATGACAAATAATTTGGGATTTTTATTCAATTTGAAAGAAATTTTTCAAAAAGCATAAAATAGATTTTTCTGCCCAATAACCTTCCCCCATTCTGGAAAAAAATACCTTAATTCCATCATAATTCATTTTTTTTTCTGACAAGCACTTCAATCTCCCAAGGCCATAAAACTGATGGGAAACCCATGACAAAAAAATTTGGTAATATACAGAACCGTGGGCTGATTTTTTTTTTTTTTTTTTTCAGTGCATACACTGTAATTTGGTTTTCAGACGGGGCTTATGGTCATTTTGCTGATTAAACTTAATATAAGCATTAACAGTTCAAATACAAGCAGCAGGATTAAAAACAAAAATACAAAATCAATGAATAATGGATAACGAAGTGTAACAGTTGACAGTAACAGTGCTATTTTTATGGAAATAATTTTTGTTAGATTACAGTTGTTTTTTTATTGTTATTAATGCCTGGAAATGTGAACAAAAAAGGGAAAAATATGATTTTGGAAATTAAAAATTGTGTGTAAAATTGTGTGGCAGGACTATTACAGATCCACTCCTTGTTTTGCTCCCTCAAATGTGAGTTTAGCAGTTTTGTTTTTTTTCTATCAGCTCTAAACTGACCCTTCAGTCATGTAAGTGGCCCCTGGAGATTACCATATGTGTGTGCTTTGCTTTATCACAAACTCAAATGCACCGACAGTTTCCTTTGGCTAAAAGGAGATAAAACCCTTCATGAGAAAGGCGTCTTTAGGACTGGGTTATTTTTATCAGAAGACTTCTGTACCAGACCAGAGTCAGACTAGTCCCTCTGGATTTGGGGAAAAAACACACATTCTCCACGGTTACTATAATTAATCAAACATCCACATGAGAAGCTGTTACTCCGAGGAAGGTTCATGTGCGAATGAGAAAGCATGCCAAGTTCACCTCCTTCAAGCATACCAGGAAGTTCAGGTTTGTTATGAGGTACATGACACGAGTCTGGACACGTGCCACAGTGTCACAGCTCAGTTTTCTCTATGTTCAGAAATCTCATGCTAAACATTACTGCACATGGTGTCAAATGTTTCGTGTATTTAAAATAATTTGGGGAAAAAAACAAGTCACAAAAACAGTGTGGGGTCATCACACACTACAAACAGTTTGTTTACACATTTGTTTAATTTTTTATCTTAATGCTGCTTTGAATGAGGTACTTTGAGACTCAGCACAGCCTACGTGTCCTTCCACCAGCAGCCAAAGGATCAAATCACAGTCTTACTTGAATTTAACCAAATACACAAATAATGCTTAATCCCAAATAAAGTTAAGCCAAGTGTATGGATGTTATAGAGCAGCTTACAGGATTTTCTCCACTTTATACAAGAATACCACAATATCCACTGACAAAAATGTTAATTTATCCTGTTTATTAGTGATTTTTTCATCTTGTGATGCAAACTAGTCAGCACTGCTTGTGTAAGGACAAATAGGCTGTGCTGTGTCTCAAAATAGTGCCTCATCAAAACGGCTCGGTAGTGGATGTAAACAAACTTTTTGTAAGATGTGATGAGTTGGGACTAGGGGTGAGTATTGGCAGGAACCTCACAATACTTGGGTCACGATCAGGGCTCGACAGTGCGAGGAGGTACTCGCATTTGCTACTAAAAATATTACAGTGCGAGTTGTGATTTGCATTTGGTGGCACCTGTCAACTATGAAAAATGACCGTTCAAAACATGTTTTATCTTGTGTTGAATACGTTGGAAGCTGCGGCCGGTGGTGTTCCTGAACGCAGCCTCAGCTGGAAACATGTTCAGCTTTGAAACGTTTGTTTTATTGACCTAACTGTGCTGCTAGCTAGCCTTCGGTACACCTGACATGCCTGCCACACATGCCAGAATTCCGACTTTTTTTTCTTTTGAGAAATATATGTATTTATATATATGTATATATATATATATATATACATATAAAAAAAAAAATTGGACTCCATTTTTTTTCTCAGTGGCCCTAATCCTCTTCCGTACTTTCAAGTGTATGTTTTTTTAATTTACCTAATGTTTAATAATTCTGCTTACAAATGCCTCCTCGTTGACCGCATATCTTTGTGTTAAAGAAAAACACACTACTTGATAACTTTTCATCGTGCTACTAAAAATAATTGGGTGCTACTAGATTTTTCAACTTGGTAGCACCCGTGCTACTCGGGAAAATGCTAAGCGTCAGGCCCTGGTCACGATTCAATAATATCAAGATATATCACAATATTGGGATATTCTACAGTTAACTAAGAAAAAAATAGAGATGGTGAAAATGTAAATCACACAGTGTTACTCAAAACTGGAAGTACAAATCAAGTCAGAACAGTTTGATTGAAAACAACTTTTCCATTTTATTGTTATTGAAATGTGTCAAATGCAGTGTTACAGACATACACTGAACTTTAAAACACAGAGTGCAGCAATTCTCTTAAACTAATGTTTCAAAGAAATTATTCTTGTTTTCTCTTTAATAAAGCATTTAAAGCCTCCTAACCTGCAGTGCAGCTCAAACTGTGATTGAACACACGAGGAACAAAGTGCTTTGAGTTACTGACAGCATCACAGTAGGAAAAACAAAATCACATATTTCTCTTGTCACTGTCTGAACTGAATAGACTGCATGAAAAAAACCAGTGCATACATATTTATAAGTTGTATTTTAATACTCTTACTCTGGAGTTTTTATTTTTACAAAAAATCGATATTATGATTTTAAATATCAATATTGTATTGGTGGTCATAATACTGCGATATATTGCTGTATCAATATTTTTTCACACCTCTATTTGGGACCTTGTACAGCAATGTTTAGCATTAGCATCTGTCCCGAGATTCCTGAACAGAGAGAGAACTGAGCTGTGACACTGTAGCACATGTTCAGACTCATGTACCTCACATAACTCCACTTCAAATAAACGTGCGAGACAGAGCGTCAGGGGGAAACTGGCTTCAGCGCAGTACAGAGCGTCTTTATTAGAGTGCACTTTAGGAGAATGAAAGTGATACATACTTTAACTTAACGATCAATCAATCAAACTTTATTTGTACGGCACTTTCATACAGCATTTTGTAGCACAAAGGGCTTCATACAGAAATGAAGAAAATAGATATGAATAATAAAAAGTAGAAAATTGAATACAATGAAAAATACAACCCACCCCCACCCTCGTAATCCACATACACACAGACACACAAAGACATGAGGAAGAGATTCTAACAGAAACAGAGTAAGAGGACTAAGGAAATGTCATCTTTCATTAAAAATGAGGAAACACTGCAGCTAAGACTAAAATAACAATAAAAAATCCTGATAAGAAATAAGATTACAGTAAATATATAAGCATACAATAAGAAGATAAATAGGTTAATATGGTAAAATGAGATAAAGTGCACTGAAGTAAGATAGTGGAAAAAAATCAATAAACAGATAATAAAATTCCAAACAGTAAATCTGAACTAAATTGAATAATAAAACATATTAAGGAGGTTAAAATGAATATATACATAAGATTGAATAATAACAATTATAATAATAATATAATATAAGCTAGAATAAAAAAGGTAGGTCTGTTCAAGCAGAAATGCCAGATTATAGCTGTTCTGTTGTTGGATGTTGTCTCTTGTCTGTGCGTTATGGAGAGTTATGATGACATAAACTAAAGCAAAACAAATACCTGCATCTTCATATATATATGTTCAGATCCCAGCCTCATTCTATAGGTCTCTAATCCTTCAACTATTAACTTTATAAATGTTAAAGTGGTATGAATGTTATGGGACAATCATGACATCAGGTTATATAATCTATATGACCCCTTTTAACAGTGTGGACGTTGTGTTTTTCTTTGTTTTATGGTCACCAAAGGAACATGAGAGATTATGTCATGTTTTCTTCTGCGTTGTTTGTTTCCACGCCACATAAGCACCGCCTGAACAGACCGGTTCTACCTGCTCCCACCTTCCCCACCAGATCCCTTTGTCGTCTGTAAAATCAGAGGATAGATATGTTGCGACATGTTGTGTTGTTATGTCATTCTGCTCTGGTTGAGAAAGCCATAGATTTGATTATCATTCACCCTCTGCACACCGTCATCAGCAAACAGAGGAGCCAGTTCAGGCCCAGACTGCTGCTTCAAGAGCAGGACCGACAGACTGAGAAACTCTTTAGCCCTCAGGTCTTCAGACTGTACAACTCCTCTCTCAGGGGGAGGAGTTACAGGAAGAGCAGTAGTCAGCATGTAGCCATATTTTTATTTTAATCGACATTTGTTTTCTTGTTTATATCTAGCTTCAGCAATGGGCTTCGTTGATAGTTTTCAGGTGATGTCACAAAAGGTGAGGCAAGTTTATTAAGAAACTGTTCACACACAAATCAGTTCAAAGTGCTTTAGGGAATTTAAACAAAGATGGCATTGTAAAACATCACATTCTTTAAAAGACTGTTTAAAGTTATTATTACTACTTTATTTGTGTCGCACTTTTAAAAACTGTAAGAACCTAAGAGGCCACAGAGACAAAATCAGGCATATCCACACAAGTTTTAGGTGTTTTGTTCACACAGATTTGGCGTGCCGTGTGCCCAAAAACTTAGATTTTTGAAAGCAGATCCCAGAGAGGAACATTCTGAAGATGCCAGCCTTAAAGGTCCCATATTAATGTTTGTATATGATGTTTTCAGAAAATTGTTATTAACATGCTTTGGTCCAAAAAGCCATTAGATAAAGCACAGCTGTTCTCTAGCCATGCTCACCCCTCTGTTCAGAACAACTGGTTTTGTGGGCGGTCACCTTCATATGCTAGTAAGCCAGAGCAGAGTAGCATACATGTGGCAATTCAGGCTAGATCTGCAGCTTAACTCAAGCAAAGCGCACTCCAGCCACTCACCATTTACAGTCCTGAACACACACATGCCGTTAATTCATGCTACCACACATGGTTACAACAGCAAAGCTTTCCCCCAAAAATCAGAGGTTAACACACAACATGCTAACCACAGCTTAGACACTGCAGTGGAACAGCTGTGACCTAGCCTTCTTTCTGGGCTAATGTTAGCACAAACAAAGGGTTAATGGGGTGGATAAAGGACTGATTATATTCAGCCAGCTGTTAAACTAATTCTGACTAATGTAGGAATGTTAATACTTTAAACTGTATCCTACAGACTTTCAACAAGTAACACTGACAAATGTTAAGTTAACCCTGCTGTTAGCATTAGCTTGTAGCAATGAGCAAAATAAATATCACACAGCATTAAAATACTCACATTTCCATCATCAGGTTTGACAAAGGATTGCTGGTTCTGAGCCAGGATTCAGGAAAGTCCTGTTTTGAACTGATTGAAGATGAAGAAGCAGTCGGACTTGAAGTGATTAGCATACACACACAGTTTTTTTTCCTGACTATAGCTGCTCTTTCCCATCAAAAATACAATTAATCCACTGGGCCCTTTTATCCTCAGAGGCTGGTAGTCTATATGTGAAGATATACTGTATGTGGCCCGTTCACAGCCCAGGTAAATCAAACATATTCTGTTATGTAACAGTTTAACCACAGACTCAACAGCTCACCAAATACCATGAGTTCACACTCATGCAGCCGCTAAATACAGGTTTTGTTGTCTAATATCACATTTTGTGGGACGAGAGGAAGGACAAATACCACACCATTTTTTCAAAAGCTCTAAAAAAGTGTTTTTCGCATGCGCCCCCTTTAAGTTTTAAGTTTTCTCGTGTACAACCAACGATTGCTTCAGAAACAATGACACCATAGCCCCGTGTCTTGCTTAAACCACATGAACACACTCAAACAGCAATAGCAGAATACAGTGTCATTTGTGCTGCACAGGTTACTGAGCTTGTTTTGGCTTTTACAGCAAAGTCTTCTGCTGTAAGGACATGGTGAACAGCGTATGCCAGTGTTTTTTTTGACATTTCTCATGTTTGCATATGCTCCATGTCAGCGCCACTTACAGGCCTGGCATGTGTACTGCAGTGTTTTTCATGTGGATGGACAGATTTACTGAAACAATGCTCTTTATAGTGAACATTTCAAATCAAAAGCACTTAAATCTCCTTATGGACAGGGATACGTTGTGGAGCGATCCAAACAGAGCTGCTCTCTTTATGAACTGATATATTCATGTAGAGCAGGTTCACTGTTTGTTGTCAGTTCTGGTATTGTAACTGAGATGCTCTGCCAGGTAGCCTAAATAAAGGTGACTGCATTTCACACAAAGGAACATTTAATTCTGTTCGTTTGGACATTCAGACTTAACTAACATTCAATAAAGGGTTATTAGATGTTTGATTTTATCCAAGAATAAAACTCAACTTCAGAATTCTAAGGAAAAAACATGCCTTACACATTACACTTAATATTTTAGTTGAAATATTAAAGCTGTACAGTAGATTTCATCAACTGAAACTAGAGTAAAATTTAAAGAATTGATAAAACTAAATTGCGACTAAAATTAAAAGACATTTCCGACAGAAAAAAATATATTAAAAAGTGCTGTCAAAATGAGCACTGCTTGAAAGGGGCGAGCTCTAACAGAGTGTCATAGAGAGTGAGAATACAGATCAATCAGGGCTGCTTCGTATAAGAAAACTTGAACTCAAACTCACGTTTTGTAACAAAATAAGGACTGTTCTCTGCATTCTAACCTGTTTATTATGTATATTTTTTGGATGACAGTTTGATTTTAATTTTATGCACACACCAATAGGAATGTACGCAGCCATATGCTTGACTTATTAACACGTCTGGACACGTTATAGCTCAGTTGAGGTTGTTTAACTTGTGATATTCTGCTTTATCCCAACAGACCACAAGTCGGGAAACACTTCACTGGAAACCCTGCTGGCCCTGCTGCAGGCTGAAGGAGCTAAAATCGAGGAGGACACAGAGGTAAGAGAGTCAGCAGTGTCTGTTGTGGTGTCAATGGGGCAAGTGTGAGATTTTTTGATCACACAGAAAAAAACAACAACAATATAAGTCCAAATACCAAATTTGAAACACAATGCATGGTGCTGTATCGGCCTGTTGCTGTATACTGGTCTGGGCAATAATTGTCTTTATTCAGCTGAAAATAGGAAAAAAAATAGGAATGAATTAAAATTATTGCTCAACTGCCCAACCACAGAGATGTTTAGACAACAGCAGTGCAACAGAGGGATTTCTCTGACACAAACAGCTCAGTGTCCAGTCCATGTAAGTGTTTGTAACTTTTTCCCTCCTCTGCAAGTTTTTCTGTGATTTGCGTGATTGCAGGCTTTGTTCTGGGATATAAGGATGTTTCCTGCAGCCATTTTTTCTTTGTTTAAACTGTAATCATAGATAAAATGAGAGCTTACACCGACATCCTGCTTCTGTAAGTTCAAAATGTTCCAACAAAGCAAGATGATGTATTGTAAAATTTAAGAATATCAACCTGTTCTTTTGTAAAATGTTTGGAAATAAGATTTGTTATGATTTGGCGCTATAAAAATAAAATTGATTTACTAAAATCAGCACTCGCTGGTACACTCAAGCGTAGAGTCAATGATAAAGGAGAGATGCTAGAAAAATATTCACAATAAAAGTCTTTATCTAATCTAATGTGTGAAAGCTTTTATTTTGAAAACATTTGACTCGCTGTAGCAGGAAATAGTTTTTACTTACAGCAGCTTAACAAAACACTAGAGATAAACAGAGGGGTAGGAAACATCTGTTTATGTATTTAGATCTATTTGCAGCTTTATTTTGAAGTTCCCACTGCATACTTTGTTTTTGCCAAACTGCACGGCTGTTTCCTGTGAATTCAAACGCGTTCGTGGTAGCCTGAAGCTAGCAGCTAGCAGCCTAGCTTTAGGGAAGATGATGGTTTAACTCTTTTCTGGCTGTTTGACACCAGTGAGCACAGCTCAGCTTCATGTGCAACCACCTTTTCAGTTTTTTTGTTTGTTTTAATTTCTTTATTGAAGAGTGCAGATTTACAAAAAGATACATTTTAATCTTCTTAATATTGCAAAATACATCAATAAACCAATAAAGTGAAGAACATATAAAAAAGTAATATTGGTATTCCCACTCCTCACTGTTTTTTATTTATTAATTTTTTCCCAGGTCAACACCCCCACCCCCATGAACCATGTAGGAACCACACTTCTACTAAAAAATAAATAAATAAAATAGATTAATTTAAAACAAATGAAATTAAACAAAATTAAAAAAAGAAGAAGAAGAAATAAGAGGAAAGATAAAAGTCTCACGTTTTCATTTTTAACTGTTTATTACAAAAGGACAGAGAAACTAATCTCTTGGTTCAAAAGTCACCTTTAGTGCTTTAGTTGTGTTTATACAGACTCTGTAGGCGTACAGAAAGAGAAAAGGCTGGTGTCTGTTTGGATGATCTCAGTTTATTTTTGGTTTTAATGGTTAAAATGTGACTCCCAAAAATTAAAATGCCTCCCTGAAAACTCTAAAAGCAAGAAAACAGAAAAATAAATTAGATTACCTTCAACAAACGTGTAACAATATTACAATGTCACAAAAACGTGAACAACGTGCTTTTAATAACAAAGAATAAATGGTCAAGCAGTGCACAAATAACCATTCCAGTCTACATCTGTGTGTAAGTGGACTTCAGTAAAATTAAGAAATTGACACAAAGACAGAATCATGGATTTTTTGCTGCAAAAAAGAAACTGATTAATTTATCAAATAGATATCAGTACAGAAAAAGATAACAGGCTCTTGTCCATAAACATACTGTATAACTCAGAGCGATGTAAAGATGATCGATTCTTTACTATTTTTAAAGCTGTGAACAGTAAAAGTCATTTTTGTGATTATGTTTAGAAGAAGACTCATCTGTTTTCTAATTAGCAAAGAAGCACTTAAGCCATAAAACAGTAAAAACTACTTTTATTCTTATTATAAGTGAAACTGTGTTTAATTTGTTCATATTATTGGTCAATATCGATGGTAAGCTTATTAATCATACTGAGCTGATATCTGGTCTTGGCAGACTTTATAATATCAGCAGATAAAAGCATCGTTCATAAATTCTGGCTGGAACTTACAGTAGAGCTTCTCGTTCCAATATTTTTTCAAGCACAGTCCCTTTTATTTGTTTTGCATAATTATGTAATTTTGCCATTACTGCTGAGAGCAGAAGAAAAACAATTAAACTGAATAAATAAAATAAAAAAAACACTTTCATATGATAAGTACTTTATCTCAACCCCATTTTTGCTGTTTTTTCATTATTACACTGCCGTTACTTTTATTTTCTTGCAAATTGTATCATACAGACAGGCATGCAGACAGACTTCTAACCTCATTTTTTAAGTATTTTGCCAAATCAAAGAAATGATATAGATTAGTATGATATTCCATCAACCAAACTTTATTTATATAGCACTTTTCATACAAAAAATGTTGTACAAAGTGCTTTATGAACAGACAGATAAATTAAAATAAAGGATATATGACCCAGACCCACTCCACCCAGCCCCTGAACCCACCCACACTGCAATCCACACACAGTGTTGATAAAAAGCATCATAAATAAAAGACAGTAATAAAGCACACTGCTGTACCCAGTATGTACTGAGGAAACGCCATCTTAAAGGTTTAAAAATGAGAAAACACTGGAGGTTATTATTAGGGCTGGGTTAAAAAAATCGATTTAAAGTGATTTTCCTTTAACTGGTTCATAATTAATCCATAAAATCCAAAGATGGATCTTTTAACTTGGGTAGTTTTTTCTTCTTTGGATGTGCAGAGAAGCAGCCTGTGGTATCAACCCTGCTCGTCTGCTGTGATCAGCGTTTAGCGTTGCTTTCTACTGAACAAGATCTCATGAGATGTTACTGCAAACAAACATGGTGAAGCTCTATATGGGCCCCACTGGCAAGTTTAAAGCTGATGTTTGGATGTACAGTATTTTAGATTTAACAAGTACAAAGGAAAATACCAGTTGGACTAAAAACAAGTAATATGCAGAATATGCATTAATGCATATCATTAAAATATGACTAATGTAACTGCTTTGGGTTTAGTTCTTCATGTTAAAACAATTTTTAATGATGTACCAGGTCAAAAGGTCACTTTTTAAATTTACAGCACTATTTTATCTAAGATATCCCAGACTGGATAAATATCAAAATTGAATCGTGAATCGAGACGTTGTAATATCGAATCGACTCAATCCGGAAAACCTGAATCGATACCCAGCCCTAGATATTATAGATTTTTTTTCTTGTTATTTGTTAATATTGCTATCATGATCTTTTTTGGCCACGATAACTGGATCTCCAAATAGATATTGTGACAGCCCTGATGTCATTTGGGTATAAACAGTAACAAAAGTTTGAAAACAGACAGTTTGGGGTTTAGGTGTGGTGTTCATTAACTTCAGGAATGATTCAACTCACAGACAGGGGGCCACAAGGGAGTGAAAAGTTAGAGATTTAAATACCCTGCTGATTATTTTCACAGTGATGTTAATGCCAAAAGACAGGATTTACCAAAACTGTTCTGATAAATAAGTCTGTTTCAAAATATTCTGTTGTTTGTTCCACAAGAGTAACTTTCAGTCACCCTTGTTAAGCTCCCCTCCCCATTTCCATGAAGTGGTTCAGTCCAGTCTCAGGGCTGAACCTGCAGGTGCTTCCTGCAGTCAGGAGAGCGTCTCCTCTGACCTCTGAGGTGGAAAAGTCAAGATGAAAGAAGTTAAAGAGAAAACAGAGAAGATGACCCTTTATCTCAAGGACGGACCAGCAAACATCACGAAGATCAGTGTGTTGAGGCTCATACTTGTGTTGCATATATACGATTGTTTTATTAATTAATAATCATCATGGGAAAAATTTTCACACTACACATTTTTTATATGAATCTCCAGTAAGAACAGTCAATTAAGAAGCCACATTTCATAAACGTCACATAATTGACATTGTTATTCAGCACAGAGGATTAATCTAAATCTGTACTTTCTCAAAAAAAAAAAAAAAACTGTATATTTGGTCCCAATACTGCTTTAAAACACACTTTGATTCATTTTCTTTTTCATTTATGGATTTGTTTTAGTCTTGTTAATGTTCACAGTTTCCCATAAAGAAGGAGATATACACACGTGAAGCATCAAACACAGTTACAAACATATGTGTTTGTAAAAATATAAATATTTTTCATCGTCTTATCTTTAGTTGTCATGTGTGTATATATTCCTCAGTATTTAATTTATTCTAATTTATGTACATGTTTACTTCAGTTCTGCTAGAGACAAACATACAGTTTCCGTGTATGTTATGAACATACTTTGACTAGTAAAACTGATTCTGATAATCACACATGTCAAATCTACAATTTTGTCACATTCTAAATCCAGAAAGGAGCAGGATGCAAAAACACTTAAATGACCTGCTCTGCTGTGCAGAACTTATGTTCTGCCAATTTACGATATAAGACAGCAGCATTATGACAGCGTTTAATAAAATCAAGATCAAACTGAGTCTATAAGAAGCTCTCTTAAAAAATCTCTGCCTTCTGATTTCTGAAGGTAGAGAAAGGCTAACACTACCCATTGACTCCCACTGTTTGAGCTAAGCTAATTAGCCATGGGTGTCTTGTCACTGCACGCACAGACAAAAGAATGGTGTCTATTTGCTTGTCATGGACTTATGGCAAGACATAAAAGAAAAAAAACAGGTGGCTTATTGCTTTAATTTTTATGTCGGTGTGGAAATATGATTTAACAGATCTGCAGAGGACATCCACAAATTATCTCAATGTGATATTTGTTTATGAATAAAAACGTTTTAGTGTAATAGTTGTCATTTTTTGAGTATAATTTGTTTTTTTTTCATAAGTAGATGAAGCTGTAGCCATGTCTCTTAGTCCATGTGGTGGGTTGTTGCTATCCTATCATGGAGCAGCTCAGCACAGAACATGATGGAAAAACTGTATTTGCTGCCTAACACCGCCCCAAATCTCCCTCTGTGTCCGACAGAACATGGCCGACTCCTTCCTGGATGGTGACATGACCCTTGACTCCTTCATCGACGCCTACCAGAGCAACAGGAAGCTGGCCCACCTCAGGAGGGTGAAGATCGAGAAGCTGCAGGAGATGGTGCTGCAGGGTCAGCGGCTCCCTCAGGCTTCAGTCCCCTCCTCCAGATCTCAGGATATGTCGGCAGCAGCTAGACCTTTGCCCGCCTCCCGTGCAACGGAGCCCAACCGCAGCTCCTCCCCTGCCCAGCCCACCAGGAAACCCCCACCACCTCCATCTGTGCCAGCCCCAGTTCTCAACTCAGCTCCAGCTTCATCGGCTTCGTCCGCTCCCTCCCAGCCTCCAGTCTTCATGTCAGCATCACCATACCCACCGATCCCTCCCCGAACAGGCCAGCCTTTCCCAAGCGTCCCCTCCGGCTACCCCAACCCCTTCCTGTCCCAGTACCCCCCCGCTCTGCCACAGAGGCCCAGTCCTCGCTTGGCTCCACAGCCCGGCTTCATCATCCAATAATCGAAAGCAGCAGCCACTCAGGAGACACGGCATGTGTCTCGGACTTCTTAAAACTGGAGTTCGTCTCTTCTGTCATTAGCCTTTTCAAACACGACCAATCACTACGTATGAACAGACCTGCTCCTCCTGGTCTCATCATGTTCAGCCGAAGCAATTGTTTTGTGGATTTGCACTTTGCTCTCCAACCCATAAACATTAAAAAAGAAAGGCGTGACAAGATCAGCTCCGCGTCATGCTCGCCCCGGTACCTTCGCTGAAGGGCCCACTGCAGGCTGCACTGACACACTGGTGTTTCTCCGTGTCGTAGGGCTGGGGTTTTCCACGTTTCTGCACTTTCTCTCTCCAGATAGTCCCTGAGTTCTGCATGCCCATCACTTTCTCGTCTCTCACCTCATATCTGACATTTCCTTTAAGCTTTTGAAGGGCACAAAAATCATCCAGAAGGAGTCATTTTTTTCTGCAGCTCACTAATTTACTATTAATATATATGCAAGCAATGAGAGACCCGAATTACTGTGCAGCAATGTATTCAGGCCAAACAAGGTACATAGTAACACTTACACGTTACCATCTTTGTGTGGAATTGCACTTCTGCAGTTACGTTGATAGAAGGGATGGGTACAAGTACTCGAGTACCTGTTGAGGACAGTCCAATGGCCCTTTTCCATTAGCTCTACTCTACTGTACTCGACTCTACCTGGCTCTACTCTACTCATCCTGTGCTGCTTTTCCATTAGCCCCAGTCGCCTGCCCAATGGGGTGCAGTGTCGCTGAGCAGCTCTGTGGTGACGTCATTTTGAGCGCGACACAACAGAGAAGCACAGGAGAGTTTTGGAAGCTATACAACAGAATGAAGCCGAGGACGAGAGCGATCCAGCTGCAAAGAAAAGACGTATGAGGGTAAGCTAATGGTAGCTACCGCTAGCATGCTAGGTCGTCGCACTTATGACTCATCGATGATGACATTGTCTCACTAATCTGTAGCCGGCAGTCGGTGACGTCATCTTTCAGTATCGTCTCTGCTCGCTTGGAACCAGAGCGGAGTAGGTACTAAAACTAGCTTGTTTTAGGAGGTACAAGGCTAGTGGAAACACGCTGCAAATCGAGTACGGCCGAGTAGAGTAGGGCCAAGGCGTGCTAGTGGAAAAGGGCCACAACTTGAATAATGTTTCATCACTTCTGCACAGTGTACGTGTTGTTATAGGTTACAGTATTTAATCACCTTCAGTTACACGTTACTCTTCTACTCGATATAGTTGACTTACAAACTAACACACAGGCGGCAGGGCTATAACGTCTCGTGAGAAGCTGGGCGTACTCACTGTTCGATTTCAAGCTGGTGGTGAATCGGTCGTGTTGGAGTTTCACTGTGGCACTGAGTTGTTTACATGGCACAGCTCATGGTGCATGGGCTCACATGGTGGTGGCCCATAAATCCACCATCGTTGAGGTTGCAGGTTCTCGTAAATTTAAAATTCAATTTCAGTTTTTCAAGAGTTAAATGCTGTTTTTCTTATTGTACTGCTTCTTACACAGATGACAACAACAAGGCAATTTCTGTAAAGTTTAGACTCTGTGTTCTTAACAAAAATGTCAGTATGGGAGATAATGAGTTCAGAAATATCGGCATTTTGAATGTTGCCAAAAATCCAATATTGTGCATCCCTAATAAGGAGACAGGCATAAAATTGAAGTTATAACTTAAGCCCATGTTGCTTTTTCAGGTGGTGCAACAACTCAAACTAGGCATTGTTTGATTTTCAGGTGCTTTCTTATTCATTCAGGTCATGGTTATCCACTTCTTCATTAGAAGGGCAACAAATTGGCTTCTGAAGCCTTTTGGAAGAGAGATGAAACATCTTCAAGGACCTCTATAGCAAGATCAGATACCTTCTTTTTTTAATGTGTTTGTTGAGTTTTGTTTACAAAGTGAAACATTCAATACATGAGAAAAAAGAAACAAGTACTTTCTGAATAAACATAAACATAAACGCAGTTTGTGTTTTAGAGCACCCTTAGATATTTGGATCCTTTGCAAGTCCTCAAGTTCAAATAGTATATTTAGTTACTTTAAAAATAACAGATGTCCAGCTTTTATAGTTATTCCAAAGATGAAAGTGCATCCTGTGAAGACAGATGAGAGTAGAATTAAAATAAGATTAAGTTAAATACACGAATAATCAAAAAACATTAGTAAAGAGTACAATATTCTAGATAATTGCACTTCGAGAGTGTGTTCAATATTTTTCTTGCTGCTGAGACGTCCTAACCTGACATGTCAGATGGACTGTTCCATATTGGAAATATGTCACTAATCCATCTGAGGAGAAGCCCTGTGAGAATGTTTTCAGGAGCAGAACCTTCAGATACAACAGCAGCTTGTGATTGGACGATCATTTGGCTCAAAACCCTCATCACAGACCAATCCTTATCAAGCAGCGCTGCTATAATATAGCATATGTAGTGGCTAACGGTTAGCCGTTAGCTGCTACAGCTAATGGCTGGCAAGGGCAAACAACAGTAAATGGCCGCGCAGTCAGAGGGGCTGGGTTGGTTGCTTAGCAGCTAACTGTTGTCAGCTGCTACAGCTAACGGCCTTTAACTGTTGCTTGCCCTTGTTAGCCGTTAGCCGTAGCGACTCACGGCAGCTAGCCAATAGCTAAACTGCCTTGAGACTATTGTTTCACATTAAATTATACCACACAGATGTAACATTTAACACTTTTATGTGACATGAACCTCGTCAAAGACAATCCCTACGAAGTAAACTTATGAGGAGGGCAGATTTCATCAAGTATAACTGAGTAATCATGATGGCTAACCGACATTAGCTTAAGTCACTTCCTGTTGTCGTCACGCCCCCTGCTCCCGCTTTTAATTGTTTTTAAGAGTAAAAACACTGACATTTTATTAAATGGTCCAGTTGCCCCTTTAATGAAGAATTGGATGGTCTTTGTTTGAATGTGAAACAGCTGATGCACCCCTCCGCCGGTCACAGTCATTTTGAGTCGCACAGTGAGCACCCAGCACAAGCCTCGGCTGAAATGAAGGATTAATGCCATACAGCACTCTGAGTATGTTCTTATTAAACACTCCTGTGTGATCGTTCTGTCTCTAAAGCCCTTAGCTGGCATATGTTGCCATCAGTTCATTGGCTCTGATCGACACGTTCCACCTGTTCAGTTTTTATCACACTGAACCAAAGACTCCCACGTCATCGACATGTTTGTTTTTTTCTATGTGTTTAAGTGTGAGAGTGAGTTTCCCTTCACCACAGCTGTGACGTTCAGCTTTTTGTTAGCCGAACGCAAACAAGGGGAATAACAACACCACTGGCTTTGGGAGGAACGTTTTCAGGTTTCTTCCGTAAAGCCGTAGCTCTGCACTGTTGAAGAGCCGTGAGTGCCTACACTTGAAATCATCATGTCCTGCTGACCACTCCCACGTTTCTCCATGCACATCTTTAGCCCCCTACACTCCAAAAAACTGACCTGTTGTTGGTCTGATTCTCTGTTGTTTTGGTTTTTATTATTTTTATTTTTATGTTTGACCAGAAGACAGTTTACGACGACCCTCCTGACTGCTGCTGGTCAGGTTTTGCCCTCCTGTTGTCAGCAGAAGACATCGAACATTTCCATCAGCGTGTAAGAGACAAGAGACCCTCGTGCTTTTTGCCTTTTCTTCTACGTCCGGTTTAGTCGTCTAGCATTATTTTGAGGGATATCTGGGGTTAACTTTGATTGATTTTTCATTTGTTGTTGCTGTTTTTGATTTGTAAAATAACAGGGCTCAGGAATGTCTAATGTTGGTGAAACTCTCTCACCCTAAAGTTAACAGCTTCACCTCCTCTTTAGACAAAACACTCGTCAGGAGGTGAAGTCCGAATATACAGAAAGCATTAATATCTCCATGAACCAGCATGGACCAACTAACAACAGATCATTCTTTATCTGCATGCTCTTTGTGTTTGGTCTGAGGATTCCTCTTTAATACTTTTTTAAGCTGTTGAGCTGCTTTTTACTTTTGAACTGATCCTCTGTATGCATTGTTTTATATGTGGCTGGTGATATTTTTAATGTTGTAGATATATACTTAGTAAATTGAATGTTTAAGTGGAGTTTAATGTTGTTTTCAAGGTAAATAAATCTCAAAGTTTTGTATCAGCTTCGATCAAACTGCATTTTTTTACACTATAAACACATCTGATGAATACCAGGCGGCCTCCTCTCAGGCTGAAAATGGGGGCCCATGTCAAAGTGACACATGCTGTAGTACCCAGAGTGTCCACTTGAGGCTGCCTGCAGAAACACTTTAATGACTGTAACTGAGGAAAATACCATATTGGCCCAACTATAAGACGACTCTGATTGTAAGACCACCCCTGTTTTTCAAATATCATTTTGTGAAAATAAAAATATGTTGAAGACAATAAGTTTACTCTTAAAACAACATTTTATTGTACAATTATTCTAGAAAAACTCACAACAGAGATAACATTCCATGTTATTTTAAGGGACTGATGAGTTTCGAAGTAATTGCAACAAATTCTCACTTTTAGATATATGCCTGATCTAAATACACACTTTACACACACACTTGGTCCATGGCTGCCCTGCCCAGAGCACGCGACTCAGCTTTTAGATCTGAGGACCAGCAGGCCTACACAAGTGCAAGAAGTGACCTGAGGAGGGGCATCAGAGAGGCCAAGCGCATGAAGTAGAGAGGGTGCAAAGCTTCAGATTCCTCAGTTTGCACATCACAGCTGGCCTCACCTGGGCTGTCAACACCTCCTGCCAGGTGGTGAAGGCACAACAGAGACTTTACTTCCTCAGGAAGCTAAAGCAGGCTCGCTTGCCCCAACAACTGCTCGTCAACTTTTACAGAGCCACCATCGAGAGAGCCTCCTGTCGTACTGCTGCACAGCTTGGTCCAGTAGCTACTGGACCAAGCTGTACAGCAGAGGACAGAAGGAACCTTCAGCGGGTCGTTAGGGCAGCCGAGAAGACCATCGGGACCACACTACCCCCCCTCAAGGACACTTTCACCAGCCGCATCCAGAAGAAGGCCTCAAACATCGCAGGGGACCTCACACACCCAGGCCACCTCCTGTTCTCCCCCCTCCCCTCAGGGAAAAGGTACCGGACCATTAAGTGCCATACAAACAGACTCAGAAACAGCTTCTATCCCCAAGCTGTGAAAGCCATTGCCCCACCACGACCCCCCTCTGAGCCCCCCCCCCTCAACACCCTCAACTCCCCCCAACCCCCACTGAAGGAACAATAGCCTGGTAGATCGGCATGTTTTTTTCCGACTTCAACTGGAACGCCGAAAAGTCGGAGATGATGTCACTCCCAGTTCCGAGGTTACTGGAACGCAGAATTACGACAGTCGCCGCACGTGCTCATGGGTAGCAGAGTCTTTGTGTTGCCGGTAATAGATTCTCCTCACAGTCCCTTTAAGATCAAGAAATATTACTGCAGTATTTAATAAAAAACTGTATTCTCTCTCAAAATCTAAGACTGTGACTCAAGGAATAAGAAACAAAAAAGTAGTCTCAAAGGTTCAATAACTGCATTAATGATGTAAATAACTTTATGACCATCAAATTCAAGTTCTATTCAATTTCAATTTCATTCATTTCAATTTGTCTAGCTGTCGAGCCCCTTCGTTCCTCCATTTTTTATCAGATCCCGCTATAGCATACATTCCGTGACGCTCCATTCGCTTACTGGTCACCGGTACTTTGGCTCCATAGTCCTCAATTATAATATGGCCCCATTTTTGAGAATACAATTTCTAGAATAAAATATTTTCCTATAGGTGGGCCAATACAGTACTTTTTAATGACCTAAAAGCCGTCTTTCAGCTCTGTAGTGCGCTCTATGGTCGTTGAGTGTAACTGCACTGTCTCACACCAACCTGCATTTGTTGACATATAGAGGGAGGAGAAGCCAACAGGACGTCCTAAGAGACAAATTATCCATGTGGACTGATAAGGGACAGTCTGATCATGTTTCTGTTTGAATAAATCATCATGTACTTTACGGCCGAAAGATATATCGTTATCAAATCTACAAAATATACGTATGTACCAGTGAGCTCAGGCTGTGTTATAAATTAACCACATACATGGTGACAGTCGATGGTGCAGGGATGAGGGCTTTTATAGGCTAGTCTGGAAGTTAGCATCACACTGGTTCTCTCTGCTTAAAGCCTCTGGGCTTTTTCAATAATTTATTGATTATTAAGGTCTGTGGAAGAAAAAATCATCAAACTTACATGTTCATCATGATATTCTTCACTAATGAACCAAACTTTCAAATCATAGACGTCATTGGTTTGGGAGCTACTCACACGTTCACCTGTAATCATTCCACAATATTTAATCTTTACAGGTTGTAACTCCTAAAGGTGACTAATAAGACTTCACAGAAAAATGAAATATAATACAAATTGGTTTTATTAAAAGGGAGAAACGTTTGACCTTTTTTTTTTTTGCTTCCAAACATTTTTTCAAGAACTTTATTTTATTTATTTATGCACACATACAAAGACATAGAAACAGATATATACAAAACATATTGCTACTGTGAGTAATAAGTAAAACTGAAAGAAAAAGCAAATAAAATAAGCAAAGATAAAAAGATACTATGAAAATATGCAAAGAAAAAAAACAAGCAAACAAAAACAACAGAGAAGTAGAGAAAAACACAAGAAAACAAAACAAAGTAAGTAAAATAAGAAACAAAGAGAAGCAAAGGGGGATATATATGTATATACACATATATATAAATATATGTAAATATAGAATATATGAAAAGGTGTGACATTGTTTGGGGCCAAAATACTGACAGTGAGTTTTGAAAATGAAAATAAAATCTATCCTTGGAGAAAAGAACTAACACTGAAAAGTGTAATCAATAAAACACGTTTTCTGATAAATACAGTATGTTGGTCCTCAGATTCTCCTCTTTTTCTCTAACATTTTTTTTCATTATCAGTCCTTTATTCTGTTTTAACTTTGTAGCTTCTGGTGTCAGATTTACCTAAAAGCTGGACTCAAGATTCCATCGTAGCAGAAAGAAAGGCTGAGACCTGATGGGTCAGGGGAAAACAACGACGTCCAGCAGAGGCCGCTGAAGCTCCTTCTTCTCTCTTGCTCCCTGTTCCTCCCTTAAACCCTCACAACTCTGAAACACTGACAGTAGCCTGACAATAATGACATTTAGATCGTAAAGCAGAAAATAAAAAACTGATAACAAGGAAAAAATGTTACTGAAAAGATGGACAGTGAAGAGAAATGTGGAGACCAACATACTGTATTCTTTAATGAATGTTTTATTTTTATTTTAAACTTTTTTAAATGCCAAGACTTGTTTTAATATCAAAACAACTTTCTCTACAAGGAATATTTTATGTGTGTATTTTGGCCCCAGAGCACTGGGCTCTGTCCCAAAGAGCTCTGCACAGTTTCTCAGACCAAGCAACTGCCAAGTAAATAACTAAGAATAAATGTTTTTAAGTGTGACTGCTTGTAAAACTACAGCAAAGTCGTCCTTTTTGGAAACATAACTTAAGTTCCAAACAGAGCAGAAAACTCTCTCACACTAAAATCTATACAATAAATGACAAATTAAACAATGTTCTCTATGAAACTTTAATAGAATTTGGACTATTTTAAGCATTCAGAAGTTTTTATCTTTTTGTAGGATGTTACAAGCCCGTCTGAATTACAGTTATTTTATATTGTCAAATTTTTAAAGTTTTATAGATTGAAATATGATACAATCAGACATTCAGATTTATGCAAAAAGCATTAAATTCCTCCTCCAGTAACTGTTCTAAGATGCTTTTTAAATATGAATTGTATATTTATGATAATTAAGTGACACAAAAGATGCCAAAATTCACGCTGTTGAAAGTGAAAACAAGAAAAATGTTTTTTTTAAAGTAAAGAGTAAAGAAATCTTAAAACATCCCTGTCAAATTGTTCATGATATAATTGTTCAAGTGGCCCTCAGACATGCTTCCTTACATCTTCATAACTTCCCTCTTATCTCCCCCCTTTAACTTCCCCCTATATAAGCACATATATCAGGGGTGGGCAACTTTAACCCTATAAAGCCAATTGTATCATATTTGACACATACTTTTATAATATCTCTATCGACTCAATATGATCAACAAATTACCAACAAAAAAAAAACATCTGAATACAATCAGATAAATGATAAAAATGCCCTCAAATGGATTATCAGTTGCCATAAAAAACCTGATGTATCAAATGAGATACGCAAAATCTATATGTTGAATTTTATGCACATTTTAATATTTTTAGTATTTTAGCAGAAAGTGAAACAAACATTTCAGCTCCAAAAAATTAGAATTTTCTGGCTATAACATATGGTCTTGGGCTTTAAAGGGTTAATTACCAAGAGGGCCACATAAAACCATTTTTCCAAACCTGAGGGCCACACTGTTACAAATTTTCAGAAACACTCAATAATGAAAAAGAATGTTGGATAAACAACATATGAGAATATAAATTAGTCATAAAATTAGAAAACCAATATTCATATATTACAACATAAATACAAGTCATTATGCATAATCAAATGAACTTGATATGAGCAAATGCAGCTCATATACCTCAGATTAAAGCCAATGAAGTTTTTTTCAAATCAATAAAAAGATGTTTTTCAAATTATTAAAGCTCAAATATTTTGCTGCTGCCATTTTTTAAATATAATATTGAGTAATATTGATATAATGTTAAAGGCTTCATGAAAGAGATTTAGACACTTTAAGAGCAAAGTAAGGTTGTAAATAACTTACATAAGATTATATAGAATTATTTCTTTTGGATATCTGAGTTTTCTTCAAATTTACAGCTGTTGTTTTTTAGGAATGAATGGCAGGCCACATTTAGTGATGTGGAGGGCCGCATTTGGCCCCCGGGCTGCCACTTGCCCACCCCTGACATATATGCACTATATATACTTAAAAGGTAGGTCTCATTACTGTGCAAAATTCCAAACTGCTGATATTTGAAATATTTGGATGAAAAGTGAAGAAATGGACAAAAAGAAAGGGAGAAATAAAGATGAACAGAGCAGCATGGCACGACATATGATTAATCTGTAAATCTATACAGTTAGAGTTCATGAGTAAAAGTTATCATAATAAAGACAGAAATTATTTAATTTATAATGAGCCTTAGGTAGAACAAATCTAAAGTAACCCAGTAAATATAAGTTTTCAGAAGAGGAAGCAGGAGGGCCTCTGGTGTCCTTCAAACCATCTATATTTATTCCTGGATATGGATGATTTACACATTTGTGTTTTGAGTTTTTCTCACATTTATTGACATAAAGCCTACGTGAAAAGGTTACAGAGTGATCAAACAGACATGAGGACAATTGGACAAGGAGTCAATCATGATAACAACCTGTCAGTGGTTCTGAAAAAAGCTGCTCTGATAAATGAAGGCATGTAATCCTTCAGTCACACAGGGCTGCAGCGCCACCAGGTGGACAGAGGGGAAACTCCACCTCCTGCAGAAGCACTTTGAAAAGTCTGATCACCAGCTGAGGACAGACTGTCATCAGGAGGGATGGAGTGGTTTGTGTTCATGTAGCAGAGGCTCCTGCATGATGGTCAGCTTAAGACAGGGGTGGGCAACTATCAATACCAAAGGGCCACATTCATTTTTATTAAATGCCTGAGGGCCACATTGTTACATATTGTTGGCACTGTCAACAAAGAAAAAAATATATAAATGAAAATTACAAAGATAAAGCTTAACCAAGGATTATACCAACACTTAAATATTCTAACTCAAACACAAGTAAAAATTAAAAATGATCAAAATGAGCATGACACATATTTCAGCAAATTTAAGCTTCTTTTTAATGCAATAAAAAATGAATGTTTACCAGTTTTTAAAGCTCAAATTTATTACAATTACTATTGTTTCCGAATATGTTTTTTTTTTTACCAATGATCTAAGTTATATTTTAATGCATCATGAAATATTTTTAGACACAATCATAGCTAAGTGAGAACTTTTATGACTTTTAAAAAACAAAGCACGTTCCAACAATCTAAGGTTAGTAAAAATATTTTATCACCTATCCAAATTTATGCATTATATGGTACCGGTTACTCATTAAGAATCATATTTAGCATCTGTTTTTTATTTTTTCATTTTTCCATTTTTTTTTTTTTTTGTGGAAATGACTGGTGGGCCGCATTGAGCAAGGTGAAGGGCCACATATGGCCCCTGGGCCACCAGTTTCCCACCCCTGGCATAAGATGTTAAAGAGAAGCAGAGAGTCGGGAGAATAGGTGTGAGGTCTTTATGTTGATTTAATCTGAAATAGGGCTGAACAATTAATTGCAAATTAGATTAAATCACAATCTGGCTTGTTGCAATTTACAAATCGCAGACTGCAATATTTTTAACCCGAATGTGTTGAACATTTTGGCATTGTGATGTAGTTTCTTGCAATTTAATGCCTATTTTAACCATTTTTAACCCAGTTTTTACAACTTAATGCCTCTCTTGCTCCCATTCATCTTTTTTTTTTGGCCACTGTCAGACCATGTTTGGAACTTTTACATGGTTTTTGAAGTTTAATCCCAATTTTGCTGCTATAATCAATTTTCCTTGGTCACTTTTGAATTTTTCCTTTTTTTTTTTTTTTTTTACAATTTCATACCTATTTTTCTTCTGTTCTTCACTTCTCCACTTTTTCTCAAATCTTTTATCCTTAGATTAGTTTAATATCATATTGGTTTTACTATAAAAAGATCTACTGCTTATGTTTGTTTAAGAATACATAAGATGAGGAACATTAAAACAATTGCAGAGTAAATCACAATTAGATTATTTTCTCAAATCGTTCAGCCCTATTCTGAATCCAAGCAGCTCTGTTTTAGGACATACCATAAACGAGCCATAAAATATATAATGAATAAGTATTAAATATGCATGATTAGCCCTGACCTTAATTTACAAAAATAATAATGCAGTTAAAATACATCAATAGCCTACATGACATTTACCAGCAGGATTTGTAAATTTGTATTTTATGTCCAAAGGGTAAAAAGTGTGGGTGTTTTAGAATATTTCATGGAGCGCAGAAAAAAATAAGGATTATTCACCCATGTTGCTGTAAATCATTGACAAATGCCAGGCTGAAAATTAATAATAACTAAAAAAAAGTAATCTATTTTGTATGTATTATACTTAAAAACACAAACATATTATTCTGCTTTTTTCATGTTTTTCTACATTACAAATATGAAATTAAAGGATGAATGAATGAATAATAAATGTTAAATAGATGTTTATGCTTAGGCATTACCTTGTTTTCTAAAAATAAACCTCAGATATTGTTAAAAATAAATGTAGTATACTAACAAAAACAATTTCTTCTGCTTTTTGCATCACAATTTGTTTTTTTACATTACAAACACGACATTGAAACGTTAGACAATGCACAACAAATATTTGATATGCTTGGACTTGACCTTGATTTCTAAAAATAAAACTCATACATGTTTAAAAATTAATGTAAATATACAAGAGCTGGATTTCTAGGTTTGCATTCAAAGACTAAAGGGTAATAAATGTGAACGTTTTAGAATATTTAACCCAGCATAAAAATAATATTAAGCAATATGGAGCTATATATGTGCACTTTGAGTTCCATATGTTGTAGGAAAAGTGCTAAATAAATAAACTTTGATTGATTAATGTTTCTGTGAATCACTGACAAAAGCCAGACTGCAAAAAAATATCGTTTATCCACATAACAAACAGCACATTTAAAGGGTTATAAGTACGACCGTTTTTGGGTATTTGGCATTTTTTCTTACACCAGAAGTTGATAAACAAGTAGAAAAAAATATATGAATGTTTTTAAAACATTTATAGCAGTTTGATTTTGTACTTTCTGGGCGTTACCTAATATACGTTCGTGTACGTAGGAAAAAATAATTAAACAAATCCTTGGAACAACAAAACTGTGGAAAAATTGACCACAAACATTAAACATCTTTACAAAGCATCATAAAGCCGTCTGGATAGTGCCTCTGTTGGTATTTATTAGTAATTTATCTTTTTTTTCAGTGTTTTTTGTACTTTAATATTGTTACCGAGAGCTCCTTTAACGGGAGGGTGTTTCCTGTGAACGCACCACCTTCCATGTGTTACGTTTCCATAGTTTCGTCATATTAGCTCCACCATGTTGTAGGAAATCCACTGTTGCTCCTCAGTCGCTGTCAGATTACGGTCTAATCCGAGGGGGAGGATACGCCGTCAAGACGCTGCCTGGATCTTGGAAGGACACTCGGCGTCGGAGCTCCAGAGGAAAGGCGTTTCTGGGAGCTGCTGTCACTCCCTGATGATTAAAAGGCTCCTGAGAGGAGGTGAAGATGCAGTCTGCTGCCGCCGGGCTCTGCCTCTCCTCCTCCGCCGCTCGCAGACGTTAGGATGTTAGCCGGCTAACTAGCTGAGAAAGAGTGAGGTTAACTCACGTTAAATCGGATTAGATTACGCCGACAGCCTCCCACTGGACAGTAACCAGGTATGAGTCTGAGCAGCGGGCGCCTCGCTTGTTTCTAAGCGTTTCTCCAGCTTTATCTTTATTTTATTTTATCTTCTAACTCAACGTCCACTCTCTGCTAGCAATGTTTCTGCAGGCTAGCTAGCTTATTCCTCCATCAGAGCACAGCCAGAGTTGGAGCTCCCTCACTTTTATATCAGAAAATCTGTCGGAAACATTTGTTATAACATCATTTCTGTCTGCGACCCCCGGACCTAAAGACCGAGCTGACCACCAGGTGGATGTGCTAGCTTGTCCTCGGGCTAGCTGGCAAGAGAACCGGGAAAGATTTAACTCCTGACCTCAGCCTACGGACACAGTGAAGATGTCAGGGAAGGATAAAGACAAAGACAAGCAGGAGAAGCAGTCCACGACGGAGAGGCTGGTTAAAGGTGGGTGATCCTCCTCAGTGTTAGCTCAGACTGAAGCCCACCTGTAGCTGGTTAAAGGTGGGTGATCCTCCTCAGAGTTAGCTCAGACTGAAGCCCACCTGTAGCTGGTTAAAGGTGGGTGATCCTCCTCAGAGTTAGCTCAGACTGAAGCCCACCTGTAGCTGGTCTAAGGTGGGTGATCCTCCTCAGTGTTAGCTCAGACTGAAGCCCACCTGTAGCTGGTTAAAGGTGGGTGATCCTCCTCAGAGTTAGCTCAGACTGAAGCCCACCTGTAGCTGGTTAAAGGTGGGTGATCCTCCTCAGTGTTAGCTCAGACTGAAGCCCACCTGTAGCTGGTTAAAGGTGGGTGATCCTCCTCAGTGTTAGCTCAGACTGAAGCCCACCTGTAGCTGGTTAAAGGTGGGTGATCCTCCTCAGAGTTAGCTCAGACTGAAGCCCACCTGTAGCTGGTTAAAGGTGGGTGATCCTCCTCAGTGTTAGCTCAGACTGAAGCCCACCTGTAGCTGGTTAAAGGTGGGTGATCCTCCTCAGTGTTAGCTCAGACTGAAGCCCACCTGTAGCTGGTTAAAGGTGGGTGATCCTCCTCAGTGTTAGCTCAGACTGAAGCCCACCTGTAGCTGGTTAAAGGTGGGTGATCCTCCTCAGTGTTAGCTCAGACTGAAGCCCACCTGTAGCTGGTTAAAGGTGGGTGATCCTCCTCAGAGTTAGCTCAGACTGAAGCCCACCTGTAGCTGGTTAAAGGTGGGTGATCCTCCTCAGTGTTAGCTCAGACTGAAGCCCACCTGTAGCTGGTGAAAGGTGGGTGATCCTCCTCAGTGTTAGCTCAGACTGAAGCCCACCTGTAGCTGGTTAAAGGTGGGTGATCCTCCTCAGAGTTAGCTCAGACTGAAGCCCACCTGTAGCTGGTTAAAGGTGGGTGATCCTCCTCAGAGTTAGCTCAGACTGAAGCCCACCTGTAGCTGGTCTAAGGTGGGTGATCCTCCTCAGTGTTAGCTCAGACTGAAGCCCACCTGTAGCTGGTTAAAGGTGGGTGACCCTCCTCAGTGTTAGCTCAGACCGAAGCCCACCTGTAGCTGGTCTAAGGTGGGTGACCCTCCTCAGTATTAGCTCAGACTGAAGCCCACCTGTAGCTGGTTAAAGGTGGGTGATCCTCCTCAGAGTTAGCTCAGACCGAAAGTCTGTGTGTTTGAGCCCCAAGCCCACCTGTAGCTGGTCTAAGGTGGGTGACCCTCCTCATTAGCTCAGACTGAAGCCCACCTGTAGCTCTGCTGTCCCAGGCTCAAAACAACCAAAAGCTGCCTTTGTATAAATGTAGGGAAAAAGACTGATGGGATATCATCAGTGTTGGGAGTAGGGCTGGGCGATATGGCCGAAAATAAAATCCTCGCAAAACTAGAGTTACAATTTTAATCAATTTTTTTCCTGTCAAATCGAAAAAACTCTAAGTGACACAAAAATGGAATGAATTAATTTCTACCTTTGTGTTGTCAATATATTCCTAAATCAATCAGAATTTCCCTCTCAAAGTCAAACTGTGTCATAAAATGTTGCTTATGTAGTTCTAACGCAGGCAGGTTTGCCTACAGAAACACTGAAAGCTGAGGGATTTTCACAACTTCAATAATCAATCTATTTGAATAAATGAATAAATACGAGCCTATAAAAGTGCTTCTGCAAAACCTGACAGGGCCACCATCATGAAAACTGTCAAGTTTCAGTATTTATATATTTTTTCAGACTTTGCAACAACGTACAAATTAAAGAGACTGTGAGGAGTTTATAAGTAATAACAAAAAAGTCTCTCTTTTAGATATATGCCTGATGGAAATACACACTTTAAGATGAGTTTTATGGCATCAAAATAGGTTATCTATAAATGCTATTCCTCTACATTATCTGATTGGCCCGGGAATTCATGTGATTGATGGAAGAATTGTCCAATCACCTGCCATCATGCTTCTGAAAGGTTCTGCCCTCCCCAAACACTTTCTATGAGCTCTTTCCCAGATGGTTGAGTGAAACATACTGAATAATACATGTGGTGTGCCAGGTTGCAGTGCATTGTGGGATGTTTAGTATGAGTGCTTTTCAAATGTAGACATATGGAATTATGTCATAGGCTGTATTGAACTATGTCCCATTTGACATGTCTGGCATAGATAAATGCTCCTGAAAGTTTCTGGTGTTTTTACCCACTAAATGTGGTAAACATTAAAATGTAGCAACAGTTTTTACGACTTCTGCTCAAATTTGAGTTCTTTGTTCTGATTTCTGCTGACTGCCTCTGATGAGAACCCGATGTCCTTCATTCTAATGCACACAGAAGAAAGTGAAAGGGACTGATGAGGGAACTGATGAGCAGAAAGACTCTCATTTTTTTCTTATTCTTAATTCAGTACATTTTTTCTAAAGGCCTTTTTCTCTTGACAGACATTGTGTGGGCAGATTTAGAAAAAACTCAAATAGAGTAAATATTACGGTCTGTTCAATAGAGATGTGAATCTCACACTTCAATTAGATTTTATTTCTGAAAAAGACAACTCAGTCAAGTTACCAGCTGTTACCTGGATATAAGGCTTTTGTTGTCTGTAGAAAAATGCAAAACAAACACAAAAAAAGAGAAGAGAAGAGGAGGGGGTGGAAGCAGAGAAGGGTTTTGGCTTGCTGAGAGAAAATTTAGAATTTTTGACCTTGCACAAAAGTAACAATGAATATTAAAATGTTTTGCTGTGAATCATTGACATATGTAAGACTTTTTTGTTGAAAAAATTTAGTTCTTTCATAGGGGTGGGAGAAAAAATGGATTCACAAATGTATCAGGATTTTTTGTTTGATGATTTTTAAATCAATTTTTGTGTTCAAAAATCGATTTCTGTCTAAATTTAAGTGCTTCACTTTAGTCTGTGTTAATAAGCCACTTTTAAATGCAGTCCAGGCTTTTGAAGAGAGAGTATAAACAGCTGGTTAAAATATATTACTGAATAAATCCTAAAAACAGACTCACATGTGATGTGTATTTTTCCTGATATAGTCTGTAGGCATCATCATTGTTCATCTTTTTCTCTGGTGTTAAAAAAGCTAACTAAAGATTGCAGAAATCAGCAAAATCATAGAATCGCAATTTAAATCGAATTGGGACCTAAAAAAAACGTAGAGAAAAATGATCTCCCAGCCCTATTTGTTTACATCACAAACATGGCATTTGAAAGATTAATTAAATGTAAGATGAATGAGTGTTTAATATTTATTCTTCTGGCTGTATTGTACAAAAATAAAACTGCTATTATTGAAAATGAATCAAGAAGAATGAATCAGTAGCTTGATTTAGGTCTCTGTTTTTTGCACCAATGGAGATATGTGTGAGTATGAAAGAATATTTGACCAGGAACAAAAAAATATGATATTAAAATTAACCAGTGTTGCTGTTTATCTGAAATATTCCTAATACTGCAAAAAAAAAAAAAAAAAAAAAAACCCACTATGTAATGCAATTTCTGTTCTGCACAAACATGACATTTGAAATGTTAAATTAATGTAAAATAAATTAGTATTTGATATTCATGATCAGGGCTGACTTGATTTACCAAAAAATTTGCAGTCATAGTTGAAAAATGAATCAATTTATAACATTCTTAATTTTGTTTATAGGTTTACATTTTTTGCCCAAAGGGTGATATGTGTGAGTATTTTAGAATTTAACCCAGAGCAAAAAAATAATAATTCAAATTACCAAGTATTGCTGTTAATCATTGAAGTATGATATATTCTGCAAAAAAAATGTTGTTCAATTTTTATTTTGTGTGCTGAAAAAACATTTTTTCTGTTTCCATTACAAACATGACATTTAGAGGGATAAATAAATGCAGGCTTCAATTCCATATAAACTATGTCCCATTCAAGACTTTGCAGGATCCAAATAACACACACTTTTACACTTTTAAGAAAAAGGGGATGAGCTGGAGATGTTGTTTGCTTTTCCATACAGACAGATCCCTGATGCACCTCTCTGATAGGCTAACTATAGCAGTGACTATACAAACTCATGCAGACCAACAGTTTGTGGCAGCTTTAATTAAGACCATAAACGTTGTTTTCCTAAAGTTGTAAAAGTGAGATCAGTCCCTGCAGCCACATGGGGTGATTGAGATTTTTTAATTTCTTTTTTGGGTTGTCGTGTTTCCACTGTGTCACTGGACTTTTCTCTGATATTATTGATCTCCTGATTAAATTTTCAAAAAATAATGGCTGATTCAGGAATTTGTGCAAACGGGTCAAACAAAGTTGTTCCTGAAATAACAAAAAAAAGTATTGCTCAGTATTGTTTTGGGAGTTTAGTAGATTGTTGGGATTTAACAAGAAAAACATATCCTTAAAGCCACAATGTATTTTTCCTCCTTAAATTTTTATTATCCTGACGATACTGCAGGGGTCAGATTAAAGGCTGGGGGGTTTGGGTGATCACAGCTTAGAGGAGATTACACAGGGATGTGTTACTAGAAAAGAACTACCAGTAAAAACATTGTGATTTACAAAAATAAAACTCACAAAAACTGATAGATGTATAATATTTAAAAAAAATGTGTCTATAGGTTTTGGGCAAAGGGTGATATGTGTAAGTATTTAAGATTATTTGACCTAGAGCAAATAAATTAACCAATTAGCTGTTAATCATTGACATACTGTATGTCATAAGCTGCTAAAAAGCAAACAAAAAAAACAACAACAACAAAATAACAAAGTAATCCTATTTCTTAGTTGTTTTCTTAAAAAAAAAACATTTGTTTATTATCAAAACCTGTAGTTTGTTTACACACCAAACTCTTGCAATGGGCTGTTTCCTAAATAAACCAGTGAAATACACTGATCAGTCCGTCTGGTGTGTCAGGTTACCTGTGGATACAGATCCTCTCCATCATCTGTTTTTCCTTTTTGGGCTTCTTGTTGTGGCTGCTCCTTGAGCAAGGCATCCACATGGACTTAAGAGATATGTTCATGGCATGTAGCACACAGTGTGGATTTACTCTCCATCTTTTGGGAACAGAACTGACATGTTCCTGTCTTGCTGCTGTAATCTATAGTCTAAGGGCTGATTACACAGAGATGCCTATTGGCGATGCATGGTGTTGGACTTTTGCAGATATCCAATATGCCAATATTTTTCTTTTCATTCTTGCTGATAGTGATGTTTCTAGTCAAGAGCACAAGCTCTGTACCTGTTTCTTTTAGTCTTTTAGTATATTTTAGCAAGGGACGGATATAAAACAAGAAAAACAACTTTTTTTTTTTTTTTAAATGTATTTTCTTGGGCATTTTGTGCCTTTAATGATAGGAGAGAGACAGTGGACAGACTTGTGAAAGAGGGTGAGAGAGTAGGGGAAGACACTCTGCAACTGCTCACAGGCGGGATTCGAACCTGGACCGGCAGAAGCAAGTACATGAGGTGCCTGGTTGCTAACCACTCTGCCAAACCAGCACCCCAAGAAAAGCAACATTTAACCTTTGATTTTTAAATGTACCCATGCAGTGATGAGAAGGTGCATCAGTATCGTACACTTGTGTAACTTGCCGATATTCCAGTCAATATATGGCTGATATGTTTGGCCGATCTGTCTTCTGTTTATATATGCAAAAGTTTCAATATCGGCCAGTGCTAATGTCAAACCAATAATATCTTGCATTTCTAATGCCTACTTTATTTTATTTCTCAGGCGAATACCTATTCCCCCAAATCCTGTATGCAATCATTCAAAACGTTGATGATATTAACTTTATAGAGATAAGGCTGCAGAAAAGTTGGTGGCTACCCGCTGGAAACCCCCTCTTTGTCTGTCTGTTCGGGCTTGGCTTCTTTTATATTTGGACATTGCTTATCTAGAGATATCATTGCCCGTGTCCACGGAGCAAAGGACTCAGTCATTGAGATGTGGTCTACTGTAATAAACAGCCTTCATAAATGCTTGAATAATTAGGATTTCTAGGAATTTATATGTAGATAGGGGCCTGGATGTGGTTTGGGTGGGTTGTTCCTTTTTTCTTTTTTCCTTTTCTTTTATTGTTTCTGATTATTTGTACAATTTATATCTCTACTGTCGGGCTTGGTGCTACGGACACTTCATTCTTGTCTGTTTATTCTTGTACTATCGTCCAACCGGAATCTGTTGTGGACTTTTGCATATGTATTTCGGTGCAAGAATTTCTTTGCCCACCAATGCTCAAATTTTTTGTCTGTCTTGATACTTTTGTTTGTCTTTTATAAACTGTCGAAATGAAAATAAAAAGTTGATCACAAAAAAAACTTTATAGAGATCAACAAAATAAAAAGCACAGTAGTTCCTTCAACAGCACACATATATTAATGTTACCATGACAAAAAAGAATCATGAATACCGAGGATCTGCTCAACTTCCTGCATCAACCATCAACAAATATGACACCAAACCCTTAACCCTTAGATAGCTGATCCTTCCGGCGGGTTGAAAATACCACTTATTTTTAAATGAGTGGCATTCACAAACCATTTGTCCTGTCCAGAAACGGAAAACACTGGTGTAATTGTTAGATGTTGAAGTTTCCGAGGGTACCTGAACGTATCACAAGTAACAACAGCAACATATCGAAAAAAAAACCCAGAAGAAAACGGGCTTATTTCATGAGATTTCACCAACATGGCTTTAATTCTTATGTGTGTAAACATTTTCTTTGGCTAAATTCTGTAAAAAAGAAAAAAATCTACGCTTCTTACTGCATTCAACAAGACCTGAATAATTCACCTGCTTCCTGAATTTGCCGTTCAAAAAATCGTTGAAATTTCGTCCCAGTATCTTGCAGGCTCATATTCCTGCTCAGAGTCGTTCAGCATTAATAAACACTGAGCGGCGACACCTGCTGTCAGAGCCTTGAAGACGTGTTACAGGGCAAACTTTTCCAGCAAACTGCTGTTTTTACAAAGAAAAGAGTGCTTTGCAGATCTGCAGTGTAGACTGTAAATTAATATTATTAATATCATTAATATTAATAATATAATAAACACTAATAAATTTTTATTTTCATTTTTCTTTTTTTGATGATTTTTTGCTTGTAAAGTTTGTTCCACTGCATGTAGACAAAATCGAGATACTTCAGTCTATAGCCATGTCTGTTCTGAATCTACAGAGGTGCTGGACTTTGTATTGCAGAGAAAAATGAGGCCACAGTGAGATAAAATGAGAGAGAAGCAAAAAACGACCAGAAACTGCTTCAGAGGGTTAACATAAATTCATGTGTTTAGACCAGTTAAACCTGTTTTAATGGAAGTTCAACAAGATACTGTTAAATTAATCAACATCAGTCCTCTCCAGTTTATAAATAGATGTTTATGGAAATATTTGATTGACCTCTCCATCCATGGTTGTATTTACTTCATTTACATTTTAACTGTCTTTACAACAACATAGACAGGACCTTTAATTAATCTATATTCAACAAAGACAAATAGGATAAGGACGGATTTTTGGTCTGGGCGTCCATCAACAATTAATTCTTATTTTAGTCCTTTTCTCTGCCCACCCCCCAAATATCAGCAGAAAAAACAAAACTTATCATAACATCTCGTTTTAATGCTGTTGTTTTGAGTTGAAACAGAAGCTGTAAATTGATTTTGTTCTTTCATTTCTGTAAATAATTGAAAAGACCTTACAGCAGTCATTATAGTCAGATGTATGTAGATGTAAACAGCACCAGGGTCTTTTCTATTTAGTCATGATCTTAACTGCAGACAGGTGCCATCCTCTGACATATCCTGTGATATATTTAATGAACAATGATGAAAAATGTTTAGGTAAATTACCTGTAAAGTACAGTAACAGGTCTTCCTGTAACTAGAATGGCTGAATCTTTATTAAAGGGGTTTTGCTCTTGTGGTTGAACACTAAGGTCTGTTCTGGTTTTTAGTGGAGATAAAGACCCCCATGTTGAGAATGTTGTGGCCCAGATGAAAAGACAAGCAGAGCAAAGTTTAGCACAGAGTTAGGTGACAATTTGTTCAGTTATGGAGTTCAGGAGTTGTTGGGAATTAGGAGTGTGGGTGGTGCACCATGCAGTGAATTTGACTGAGTGGGAGAGGAGGGACCAGCAACATGTGTAACTGTTTGTGATCACATCACAACCAAAATGTGAGGACTGCAATGTGTTTGGGATGAGTGACACAAAATAACATGGAGGTGTGTGTCCACACTGAAAATGGACAAGAATCAATCAGGGAATAATAAAGAAGTAGACTGATAAACCGACTTGATAGAAGTGCTGGTTAGCAAAGTGGTTAGCAACCATGCATGTCCCATATACATACTTCTGCCAGCCCGGGTTTGAATCCAGCCTGTGGTCTGTTTGCAGAGTTTCTTCCCCTACTCTCTCACCCCTTTCACAAGCCTATCCACTGTCATTCTCCCCCAATAATAAAGGCACTAAATGCCCAAAAAATACATTAAAAAAATTGAATCATGGGTGCAGACGGAATCATGGAATTGGACATTTAAAGCAGAAGTCAATATGAATGCAGAATATTACAAAAGGGATAATAATTTACTTAAAATTTTCTTTTTTAATAAAGTGAACGTATCTCCCTGCACGCTGGGACACCGATTAAGTCTGCAAAGAAGCTACGAAACTCCAGGCTAACTCCAAAGTGCAGGGCAGAGCAGTTGTCCAACAATTATTATGTTAGGTGATCAAATATTGTGCAAATTTTGTCATCATACTGTTGACTGGACCTGTAAAGATACATGTAAGGACCACCTGAAGAGTGAGTGTCCTTATTTTATGAATTTATACTGTGTCTCTGGATTAAATTTGCATAAAATACTGAACAAAACAGAACATGGGGAAAAATAAATCAGAATTTGTAAAAATTACACAGATTTAGAAGGACCCTATGATGGCATTGGTATCAGTACAGTCTTATTGATTCCCATATTTAAATATATTCCAAAATCTTTTTTAACCTATATTCAATGGAAAACATTACAAAGACAAAATGTTTGACGTTCAAACTTTAAAGCCTTTCCAAATGTTCACTTCTTTTGAAATTTAATGCCTACCATGTTCAAAAAGAGCTGTGACAGGGCCTCGTTCACCACTGTGAACAAGTATTTCAGAACATTGTCTTGCTAAATTACGTGGGGACGTCCCTGAAAGTCGTTGCTCCAGCACCTGTATGCACCTTTTGGCATTCATGGTTCCTCCACAGATGTGCAAGTTACCCATGCCAAGGACACTAACATGCTCCCATACCATCATAGATACTGGCTTTTGAACTTTACTCTGATGACGTCCTGGATGGTCCTTTTCCTCCTCAGCCCGGAGGACATAAAGTCCATGGTTTTCGTCTCAGATGAGGATTGGTTCATGTTCAGAGCCAAAACAGTAAGGGGTTTTTTACACGAGGCTTGTAACGGTCAAATCGGATAAGCTTTCATTGCTTAGCCTTGTGTTTACAGGGGAACTCTATACGGAATGCCCAAATCAGGAAAGTTTGAAACCAGTGTCCAGAGTGAAGAGTTTTCCATACTATCTCCATGCAGCTCCGTGTAAACCAGAGTCAGAGTATTTCAGGGTGAAACGCTGACATCACCACATGTGCAGTACTCTTTCACATGCAGACTGTGCACACATACCAGGAACAACAACAGCTTCAGCCGTCTACAGAGTCATGTGTGTGTTGCTTACCGTGCTTGGGTTCTATCCAGATTGATTTGTTGTCCAGAAAAGAAACTCCTGCGTCTTTGTGCGTCTACTCACCATAGTTGTTTGTGAAAAGTTTTTCTTCTTCATGTTGTTGCAGTGCTCCCTCTCTGCAAGTTTACATCGCCATCTGCTGGACTGGCATGTGTACTACAGTGGTTTCATTCGTTTCCAGCGTCTCCGTCTGAACACAGATAAAGTTTGGTTACGCAAAGGAAAAATCTTAGCGTTTTTAGTCACAGAGTCTCAGTGTAAACATAGCCGTAGTTCTAGCTCATGAAGCGTGACATCATCGCTGAACATGCTGTATTCTGTGTTGATAAAATGAACAGGAAGTCAAGGGCGTAGAGAAACACACACTTTTTACTTCAGATGCTCAGATGTGCTTGATTGTTGGATGAAAACAAAAACCTAAAGTAAAGCAACAAACACTCCTCAATCAATTTTTATTTGTTTAGCTCCAATTCAAAACAAGTGTTATCTCAAGACACTTTACAATAGAGCTTAAAACTCTTCATTTTATGGATACACATGCGTAGATACATATATACATATAAAATACATATACATATTAGGGATGTACGCGACTAGTCGTTCAATCGTTTAACCACCTGCTCATTTATTAATCGTTAAGTATTTTACTAGTTGGCTAAACGCTGCATTAAGCATCATGCATCTTGTTCTTCATGCCTCTGTGTGGTATGTTGATTGCACTGAACAAAAATTCCTCCTTTCACTGATGCAGCAATTGAATTAGTAATGTAGCCTTACCCTGCCTAATATTGTTTCTCATGGCAATTTATTTATTTATATTTTCTGTTATGTGGAATATGTGCAATGTTCATAATGCACTGTGAAAAGTGCCACCTGCATTTCAGTTTTAGTGAAGTGTTATTTATTTAATTTGATTTTATATTTCTGTGCAATGTTAATTGAATCGTGCACTAGTCTTAAGTGCCAGAGATTTCAGGGAAATTCTATTCTAGGCTACTATGTTGTATGTTTGGAATTGTCATGCTGCTGCATCCAAGTTTCATACCGAAGCAGTATTCATAATAAATGCCATGCATTGCATTGGCAAACGTATCAGAAATGTATTTCTCTTTAAATTGTTCAACTTTATTTGGTCAGTTGTTGTTACATCAATAGAATTTAAATTAACAGTTTGTCCTGAATGTTTGGGCTAAAATAGTTCCTAAATACACATTTGCATGTTAAACTTTTAACTTAATATGTGTATTAACTTGCGAGTTTTCTTGCTTATAGACTAGTTGACTAGTCGCAAATAAAATTTGAGACTAGTCGGCGGGGAAATTAGTCGAAATTCCCACCCCTAATACATATATATACAAATATACACATCCAACACCGACATGAATCCATATAGCCAATCATGAATCCCTCCATCATGGCTCAAGAAAAAACCTTCTGTTAAGCAGCAGGAAATCTTGAATGTGGATCCCAGTCTCATGATGAACAGCAAATCCACACCATGCTGTGTTGGGTGTGAGGGTGAAGAAAGGTTAGCCTCTTGAGATGCTACATCTGGTTTTAGAAAAATCGTCATGTGCCATTTTGCTGGTTGGTTGTTTACGTTTTCCTGTGTAACACAGAACAACGCCCCCCCCCCCCAACTTAAGTTCTGCTTAAAAGGGTTTGAATGGTTCACTATAAAACACCAAGGTTCTGAGAATACAGAATGAAACCGGTTCAAGAACCAGAACCACGCCGGTGTAAAGCCCTCAGTGTTTCCTCTATACGTCGTCAGCAATAGTATTGGTGGTGGGTTGGGGAGGACTTCTTATTTATTATCAGTTTTGGGTGTGAGGACTGGTGGGTTTGGGGCCAGTGTGGGGCCCTCATTAGGAGTTTTTGCTTTATTAACCAGAATGTAATGCAAGGGGGCTTTCACACCAACGCTGTTTGGTCTGGACCAAAATGATAGGTGTGAAACCTCCCCTGGACCTTGGATGTGGACCAAAAGAGGTGGTCCTGGTCCAGACCAAGTGGAACCACAGTCTGGTTCATGCCCAGTAGGAAAGCATTATTTTGAAAGGTTCTGACCTTTTTAATAAATGACAGAAAATTACGACATGACTGCCTGAAAATGGAAATTGATCAGCGAAGCAGAATGTGCCATGGAATCTTGTAGAAGGAGAGGAGACCAAATGTCTTATAGATGTTTGGTCAAATGTCAGATTTGTGTTAATTTTGAAGCACTTTTTCAGTAAGTTTTAGTTATCGTGTTTTCCTAAAATATCTTTTAGTTTTAGTCATAATTTAGTCTCTTAATTGTTTTAATTTTAGTCTAGTCTTAGTTGACAAAATTTCAAAACATTTTAGTCAACCAAATCTGCTGTAAATTTAGTCGACTAAAATATGAAGTGCAAAGTTTAAGACATTTTTTTTGTTTTCCTTGACTTTCTGGAGTCATGTTTTAGACTTGGATAAATGAAACATCTTATAATAAATTTTGAATGTCTGAATGATCAGAAACATATGTTCCTTTTGTGTGAAATGCAGTCCAACAAGGGGCATTTCATTTGTAGTTTTCCAGTTTTCATACAGTCAGTCAACAACATAAATAAATAATCATAATAAATAATCAGTAATCTAACAGGGAAACGTATTCAAGCAAGCATGTGACAGAGAGGTTGGACATTATATTTAGCTTACGTATACAAAACGTAAAGCAAGATAAAACTAGATACGATAAAGCAAATGAGGTAAGAAACAAGACAATTTCAAAACTTTAAAAACAGCAGAAAAAAGATAAGACAAGAAATAAATCATGTCCTCTAAAAAGGAGTCATTTAAAATGGGTGTGGTCTGTATTTAGGAGCTTCATAGTAGAGGGGATGGAGGACTTTGAGTCGTGTTGATGAAACTATGACAAAAATAATTAGTCAACAAAACTAACACTGCTGTATTACACTACAGGAGAGTGGCTCTGACCTATAGCAGGTGGATTGCAGTGAAACACTAAAACATGTGCTGTAGTTTGGTTCCTTTGAAATCAGATCTGTTCGCAGCAGCACTGGTACCTCACCTGAACTGGATTTTGACACCCTGATGCTCACAGGGGGCTTTGGCATGTTTTTAGTCTAACTGGCGACTGTAGGAGGGCTTAACTGGTAGACTAAAGCTGCTCTGGTTGTGTAAGTCAAACTGATTAGATCATTCACTGCTAAGGACTACTCCTGGTCATCTGTGGTGGCATCTGAACATATAAGTCATAGTCTTTCTGCAGCTGTTTGTTTCTGTGTTCACGCACTGATGACCAGATTTTGCTTTTAAATGTTGATCAAAATCTGTACAGGATAATTGCTGTGGTTAATGAGTTAAAAAAATGTCTCCAAAATTAAATTAAAGAGATTAAAATGTAGATCTGCAAACCTATGACCCTGCTGTCAGGCTTAAAAAGTTAATGCACTTAGAAATGAGAGAAATCCAAAGTAGTTGATTGTTGATTTGTTGAATTCATGTCCACAGAGCTATGTCTCTGTTGCTTCATATTGTTTTGATTTTGACACAGAAGAGGACATGTTCCAGACCCCTTGTTTCAAACCTGGGGTTTTGGCCCTCCTGGGCGGGGAGGGTGCCCAGTAAAGACTGAGGTTGTAAAATAAGTTTCATCTAATAACCAAACTAGAAAAGCACTCGGTTAGCGCAGACCTCCACCAGCGCCACAGTCGTCACCCATTTTGTGATTTTTTACCATAAATATCAGTCCTGCCTTTTTTTATCTAAATATTTAGATTCCTTGACCATGAAAACATACCATTAGCAATTGGATTCATAATATCTATTTTAGTTCAGAAGTTATTCACGAAATTCACATTTATTGCCATGGCGGATCCAGACGATGATCCGGATCAGTCCCAAAGTCTAATCATTTGTTCCTTGTCCCAATCTGAACATTTCCTGAAAATTCCATTGAAATTTGTCCATAACTTTTTGATTTATTTGCTAACAGAGAAACAAACAAACAAAAAACAGACACCAGCAATAACCTGGTGGAGGTAACAACTGATAGAACACCACATAACTTTTTAAATGTATTTTTAGGAGAAACTGTGCATCTTAAATTCTGTCAAAGAAATCTAATTTCATGCTAATTTTGGACAGTGTTGTATCACTTATTTGTGTAAATTCATACTGAACAGTCTGAGTCATTGACAAGCTTCCATAAATGATTTCAGTGGACATATTTTAATTTGACATGAATTAAAATATACCAGCAGGCCAGTGCATCTTACTGTTTTCTTCTGTACAGCCTCTCTCTCCTCTCTCTTTGCACACTGAGCATGGGGTGAGTCGCTCCTGGTGCCTTAGCTGTATTTTTATAGCTGATGCATTGATTTGTTTTCAGTTTAAGCATTGATGTCTTTTGTTTCGATTGTCTGCTGTATTGTAGTTATTCTAATGAACTGATAAAAACAAATAAAAACAGAAGCTGAATGTGTTTTATGCTCTTTATCGTCCAATAACGTTAAGCTGATTTAAGTGCATGACAGACAGGATCCCGACAGCATTTTGTAACACATAGCAAATGTCTTGTAAATCGTGAATTGGATAAGAATAAAAATCTTTTTGGATTGAAATTGTGACCTTAGAATTTGACTTTAATCCAGTCTTGACATATTGGAAGCAGGGCTGCATGATATTGGACCAATATTAAAGTCAGCAGATATTTATTAAAATAGTGGATTATCAGAATCAGAAAATACGGAAATATTTCGGGATGCAAGATATTTTCAGACACATTTCAGCATCTAAAGATAATTGCCTGAAAAGTTTATGTGTCTCTGCAGATGTGAACATTTTTGCCAACATTAACCACATATATTTTGAATATATGAATTTACCATAAAAATCCTTAATGTGGCTGTGATGTAGGAAGAAGGCTGGTAATTGTGAAATGTCCCAGGATTGTTTCCTCATCATCATACAGCGCAGCAATAATTCTAAGTTATTCAATGTTTAGTTTATTAAAGACTAAAATGTGTTTTTAAAGCTTCAATCAGTTTCTAACTGTAACCATGAATTGAACATGTCAACTTTAGTAGAGACTTTGTGCTCTTGACACAAAATATTGATAACAATTAGGTATTGTTGATAATTTTGATGATAAATTTATTAATATTGGCGTATTGGATACCAGCAAAACTCCAATATGGTAATTTAACTACACAATTGGCCATAAACATCCCATATAAATGTAATAATGGCAAAATGGACGATATATCATTATTGTGTACCTCATCATCTTGCAATATCCACTTTTATGAATCCAGAGTGTCTTTTATTAAAGGATAAAATGATGTTTTTCTTGCTTCACATCTGTTTCTAACATGAATGGACTGTAGCCAGAGAGTGAATTGTTCAGTTTTCATAGAGATACAAAGTACTTCCTACAATATTTGTATTTAAGATAATGAGTTTGGAAATATCGTCATATTGGATGTCAACAGACATTTATTTGATTTTTTGCTGATTTTATGGCAGATATTTTAACCATACAAATAAAATCCTATTTATTTCCTGTAATATTGACAAACTGTGCTGTATCATGATGGTTTACCTCGTGGCACCACGATGTCCACTTCTTTGAATCAAATGTGTAATTTGTTGAAAAATAAACTGTTTATTACCTCCGCCAGGATATTATGTTATTGCCGGCATCTGTTTGTTTTTTTAGTTAAGGCCCTTTTCCACTAGCCCTACTCTACTCTACTCGACTCTACCCGACTCTACCCGGCTCTACTCTACTCGCCTTGTGCTGCTTTTCCATTAGCCCCAGTCGCCTGCCCAACGGGGTGCAGTGTCGCTGTAAACAGCTGAGCGGCACTGTGGTGATGTCATTTTGAGCGCGACACAACAATCTGTGGCTTTTTGTCACAAACCGAGTAAAAAAGGAAAGCAGAAGAAGGCTGCAGGTGGTAAGAAGAAATACCCCTTGAGAAGCACAGGAGAGTTTTGGAAGCTATACAACAGAATGAAGCCGAGGACGAGAGCAATCCAGCTGCAAAGAAAAGACGTATGAGGGTAAGCTAATGGTAGCTACCGCTAGCATGCTAGGTCGTCGCGCTCATGACTCATTGATGACGACATTGTCTGACCAATCAGTAGCCGGCAGTCGGTGACGTCATCTTTTAGCATCGACTCAGCTCGCTTGGAACCAGAGCAGAGTAGGTACTAAAACTAGCTTGTTTTAGGAGGTACCAGGCTAGTGGAAACACGCTGCAAATCGAGTAGAGCCGAGTAGAGTAGGGCCAAGGGGTGCTAGTGGAAAAGGGCCAATAGTTAGTTCTCTGTTTGCAACATAACTCAAAAAGTCATGGACGGATTTCGATGAAATTTACAGGAAATGTCCGGATTGGGACAAGGAACAAATGATTCGATTTTGGGAGTGATCTGGGTCACCGTCTGGAATTGCTATGATGAAAAATGTGATTTTTGTGAATAACTACTGAGCTTAAATAGATATCATGATGAATCCAATTGCTAGGTCTGCATTTTCCAAGTTCTTTTCTAGTTTTGCTTTGCATCTGTTATTGTATAACATTTCACATTAATCATAAAAGGAACAATTTTAGTCAAGACTTTGTGGATCTGTATTGAAGATAATGAGTTTGGAAATATAGGCATGTGGGTATCAGTAAAAGTCAAATATCAGATACCCTTAATTATAAGATTCATACTTGTGCAGCTTGCTTCCTTTATGTGGAAAGGCTGGGGGCCAACACTCTAGATGCTGCCTTGTATTTACCTTTTTCCACAGTAGGCAGGATGGTAGGTAGTGCCATACTGTTTTTCTGGCTGTGTTGCCTCTCAAGACACTGAAGATGTGAATGATGTTCGATTTACGTTCTGGCTTGGCCGTCTGTTTTGAGGTTGCTTTCATTACAGTGACATGCACTGACGTTCAGTTTTATAAGTTTTTTTGGTCAAGTAAATTAGCACCTTACTGTACTCTTTCCATAGTTTTTTTTTTGTTACCTGAAGTACTTCCATTAACTTGGTGTGGCACTCGCCTTGAATGTGCTCTACCTGGATCATCAGTCCTCACTTTGTACCTGCTTCTCGTAGGTTTCTGTAGTTGTTACCGCTGCAGCCGTCTACAAGTGTGACGAGGCTTTTAAGTAAACAGACCCTGAATCTGGAAGCCCTTGCTAATAGAGGCTTTACCTAATCTGCTCTTAAGGCTCGTACCTCAGCTTACAGCTCTCTTTGTGGCTGTGCCTTGTGGGCCTGGGAGCACTTAGTGTTTATTTATATCACACTGCTCTCTGCATGACAGCATGTCCTGGGTATAGGATGGGAAGTTAGAGGTGTTTTCTTATTAGCTGACATATTTCATGGCCTAATGACAGCCTGACTCTCCCACCTGTCCTCCACCAAGAACCAAGTACAACACCGTCTGCAGTGTTTCAGCCTCAGCTCTTAGCTCAATGCACCACAATCCAACAGTATTTTTATTTCAATCATTGAAACTGATCAGGTGCACAACTGCCTATTTTACTTTGTAGCATGCTAATTAGTAGGATACTGGCCACTTATCATACATAACAGGTGATCAGTACCTTTTCCTCCATAATCATAATTAGGGATGCATGACATTGGATTTTTTTGCAATACCCAATATGCTGATATTTTTTAATTTACTATCGCTGATACCGATACTGATATTTTTAGTCAAGAGCACATGTGATGAGAAGGTACAGCCATATTGGACATTTTTGTCATTTGCCGATATTCCAGTCGAGATATCAGCTCTAAATATCTGCAAAAATCTGAATATAGACTGACTGGATAATGCTCAACTTTTTAGGCTGATATCAGCCGATACCGATATCAAACTGATGATAATATGCACCCCTAATCATAATATACAGCAAAGCCACAATAGGTCATAAACTAAGTTTTTTTCTGTACTCATAATTATTACTGAACATTATGAAGCTAGGGAGCTGTTGTACATTAATTCTGATATAGTTAGCTATGCTCAGTATGGCCCTTGTCAGATGGTCGCACCACATAAAGTGTTCTTGTTCTTTATCATCTCTAAATTGGGGTGGGCAACTGGGGGCCCGGGGTCCAAATACAGCCCTCCTCTTTGCTTAGTGCGGCCTGTTAATGCATTTCAGATTTTCAGAAGTTGAAACCATAAAGAAAAAATCTGCCATGAAGTGTTTTGGTCTAATTTGTGACTACAACAACATGTGCAATGGTGAAATGCATTACTACATGCAAGATAGAAACATATTCTACTATAGGCTTTAGAAACTGGTTTCATTTTATTGCTGACAAGAAATAAGTAATTTAATTCACTGTGGAGGTTTTTGAAAAGGTCTGTCATGAAGCACCAGTAACTCATTTAATAAAAAAGTGAGACAAATGAACTTAAATAACTATTAACAGACAAAATTTTGACTACTGCTAGATTACTTTGGTTATATTTTGTAATCCTTATTGGACTTACTGGTCAAAAAAAAATTGAATTGATAAATAAAAGTATGTCCTACTTATTGGTTTGGAGAGGTGCCTTCAGTTGGAGTTGATTCTGTTTTAAGTTCATTAACTTTAGCCTTTTTTGAGCTTGAGAATTTAAACTCCTATAAAAAATACATACCAACTGGGGTGGACATTAGCTCAGTTGGTAGAGCGTCCGCCCCATGTACGGGGGCTGCCCACCCCCAGCAGCGGCTGTAGGTTCGAGTCCCGGCCTCAGCCCTGTGCTGCATGTCATTCCCCCTCTCTTCACCCGCTTTCCTGTCACAACTTCAGCTGTCCTATCGAATAAAGGCCATAAAAAGCCCCCAAAAATAACTTAAAAAAATAAGAAATACATACCAACTGTTTTGTGAAATTACAATGGATCCAAAGATAAGTTAATACAATGTCGTATTTTCAGCAATACACATTTGCTGATGTTTCAAAATTCATTTATTGAACATATTGGCTGTTTTATAAGTCTAATTTATGATGAAATTATCTGCTGTTAATGCAGCAAAAATGTTCAGATCTGCGAATACTGGTATTTAACTTTTCAGGCAATTATCTACTGGTATTGATATTTCCTCATCAATATCATCCTCCCCTTTAAGTGACAGGGGTTTTGATTGTATTGGGGTTTTTTTTTGTGAAGATGACAGAAACATTAATGTGGCCCTCGCTTGCGACCAAAGATGCCCATCCCTGCTTTAAAAATAAAGAGATCTATTTTCATGAAGCAAACAACATACATAAGTCTGTTAGGTCTAAATAACTGAGAAATTAGGCCCCAGTGACTCAGAATCTGCCCCACTACCTAATATGAGGTCTTTGATATAACTAATTTATTAGTGGTACACTTAAATTGTACAAATGAAGACAAAAAATATAAACATTTTATAAACTTAAGGTTTCAAATGCTGTAGTAGGACTGGGTAATATCATGAGAATGATATAGCAACATTTTTTCCTCCTGTAATATAGATTTTTTTTCATCTAAGGGAACTTTCTGGATAAATGCTGCATTTTTTATGTTTTATGTTTTATTCATAGTAGATCTTTGTCTCCATTTCCTGTATACTCACTCGTTCCTCATTCGGACACTAAAGCCTGCAGACAGCAGCTGGGATGGACACAGAGACAGGAGAGTGCAGTGACACACTAGTGGTTTTCAATGGAGTATCTTAACCTACATATTAGAGGAAAGGCTAAAGACTCAATTTTGTAGCTAGGGTGACCATACTTCCTCTTTTGCACGGACATGTCCTCTGTTTTGGTAGTAAAATTATGTCCGGGGGGTTTTTATAAACTTTCCTAAATTGTTCAGGTTTTTCTCAGCTTGTTCTACAGACCAAGTTATAACCTGCAACAGAAAAAGACATATATCATTCAAATAAGGTAACTTCTCGAGTATCCACGCTATCCAAATATTTCCAACGGATACTGAAAGCTGAGTAAAGGAGCTTAACACTGATATATGGCACATTACAGTAAAGGCTGGATGGCCTGAGGGGGAGGTTAGGGAAGTGAGCTGACTGAGCTCGAGAGCAGAGAGAGGATTCAGACAAACGTTTATTTATCGGTGGTTTATCTGTGTTTCTGTAATGTAATGTAAAGTCATGTAAGAATATAGTAAATGATGACATAAGTATCATTTTGGAGTGTTTTCTTGTTGGTCTTTTGCCGTGTTTTCACATAGTTTCACCTAGTTTATGTCTTTTTCATCCTATTTCGTGTTTTATTGATTTCATAAATAGTTGAATAATATTACAATATAAATAATATTTGTAACACTTTCTATGAAGCCCACATTTATAATGCATTATAACTTCATCCATAGTGCATTATAATGCCCTCATAATGTCTCATAACTACACTTCTAAGTAAACATAATGCTTCATGATGCTTTATATCAGCGTTCACAAAACATTATAATGTCATTTATAATGAATTATAATGACTTGTTACATTGATGCTCATGAATACTCATGAACACTACATCCATAATGCTTTATGACGTATGAAGCCCCGACAATCACAATGCATTATGAGGGCATTCATAATGCTTCATAACTACACTCATAATGCTTTATGATGCACTATATCAAAAGTCATAAAACATTATCATAGCACTTATAATGAATGATAGAGCTAGTCATTATAATGCATTATAAATTACATTATAATGTTTTATGTTATATATATGTTATACATTATAATGTTTTATGACCGTTGATATTTCCTGAATTTCCCTTTGGGATAAATAAAGTATTTTTCATTTTCATTTCATATAAAGCATCATGAAGCATTCTGAGTGTAGTTATGAGGCATTATGAATGCATTATAATGCATTATGGATGTGGGCTTCATAGAAAGTGTTACCATAATATTAAGTAATAATAGTAATAATAAATACTAGGGCTGGGATGATATGCCTTTCCCCCCGATTCAATTTTTCACAATTTTTTTAGGTGCCAATTCGATTTGAAATGCAATTCTAAGATATTACCATTTTTTGTAGTCTTTAGTTAGCCTTTTAAACACCACCGAAAAGGATTAACAATGATGATGGCTACAGACTATATCAGGAAAAATACACATCACATTTAGAATTTATTCATCAATATATTTTATCAGCTGTTTATACTCTCTCTTCAAAAGCCTGGACTGCCTTTAAAAGTGGCTTATTAACACTAGGGATGGGATGAAATATTGTTTAGCAATATATCAAGATATAGTACATGATGAAATGCATCGAGTTTGAAAAAAATTGATCGATAATACAGACATCACATCCGGTAATAGCGCATTTGACCAGAAGTGACGACAACAAACATTAGCACCAACTACCTTGTCTCCAAAAAGCCGAATGATGGAGTCGAATGAGGTCGAAATTGAGGACGCTCCGCCTGGATACAAGTCATCTGTCTGGCAGTATTTTGGCTTTCTCATTAAAAAAGATGAAAACGGCAAAAACAAGCCTGCCGCTGGTTAGCATACACTCTCTCTAACCTCTCTAGGGTTAGAGAGAGTGTTATTGTGTTTGGCCTGTTAGGCCTTGTGTTTTCCTGTGTGCAACTCAAACAAAAACAAATAAGTTGTAATTACACAGTAATATTTATTGTTTTACTTTTTGTTATTGTATCGTGACATATCGTATCGTGACCCGGGCAAATGGAGGTGCAGCGTATCGTGAGTTTAAGTGTATCGTCCCATCCCTAATTAACACAGACTAAAATGAATCATTTAAATTTGAAAAAAAAAAACAATTTTTCAACAGAAAAATTGATTTAATAATCATCAAACAAATAAATCTGATACTGATGTGAATCGATTTTTTTCTCCCACCCGTGATAGATACTGTAAAATAGATTGGGTTTCCTTTCTGTCTTCTTCTCAAAAGTGATGTACATGTACATTTAGAATTGTTTATAGAGAGGAACCTGTTGAAAATCCTAAACTGTTTTTTCTTTTCTTGTAATTACACACACGTAGTAATGACAAATACTTGATAGAATGTTTTATTTTTACCTGGAAAGAAGGTGCACAGTAATTTACTAAAGGGCATTTTCTGACATTTGTTGACAGCTGGTATTATTCCAATGGCAGGATATGAGCGTGCATGCTACATGCATCGTGATGCAACACATGCTATTGAGGATCCTCTTTTTGGGTTTCAGAATATGGTCACCCTATTGTAGCCCCCCCCCCTCCAAAAAAAACAACCCATCAATATTCATTTATTCAATTAACAGAAAAACACAATGTTTTGAGTCTGTCCTGGTAGGTACCTGTTTAACAGAGAAAACCTGAGCAGGCTCCAAATCAGGTGTGTCTCCTCTGGTCTCCCCTTTCCATAGCAGATTTCCTTGTCATCTCCTTCTTCAATATTTCCAAATTAATGTGGATGAAATTCACAAAACACAAAGTATGATTGAAAAAGACAATCTACTACGAAATACGGCGAATACACGGCAAAAGAATGTAAGATAGAGGGCCATTTTATGCTCTCAAAGCAATCCTGTCCATGACTTGAAATATCCAAAATAATGTGAATATACCAGTTTTTCATCAGTCATAGATCTCTTTCTGAATATTATTTTTATGGGGTTTTCAGTAATAATTCAGTGATATTGTTTGGCTGGATTTGGTTTAGTGGGATTAAATAAGGGCAGCTTATATCTATTTTTTATTAAGTGAAAAACAAACACCAAAAATAGTTTGCAGCTGTATTGTTTTTGTAAATATAACTAGAAAGCACTTGGAGAGCGCCAACCTCTGCTGATTCCTTGACCATAAAACCCACACCAAGCACTCAGGATCATGTTAGCATCATTACCTCCACCTACCTCATGGCCTAATATATGTTTGCGTACATAGGAAAAAATATTAAAACAAATCTTTGGATCAACAAAACTGGAGAAAAATTGACCTTCGATATTTTATAAAGCATCATAAAGTCTTTTGAATAGTGCCTCTGTTGGTATTTAACAAGTTGATCTTTTTTCAGAGTATGTCCATCTTTAATATTGTCACCAAGTTGGTGCACTGAGAGCTTCTGTAATGTGAGGGTGTGTCCTTTGAACGCACCACCTTCCCATGACTACCAAATCTAATTGTTTTTAAGTCTGGCCACTACCAACATCTCCTGAAAGTTTCAGCAAACTCCGCCCAGTAGTTTTTGTGTAATCTTGTTAACAAACCATAACATCTGGACTTGGTATCAGCAGATACTCATATGAAAAAATCAAATTGAATCAGGGGCCACAAAAGCTGATGGGGACATCCCTTATAAATAGTGAACTCTTCTGTTAGCTAAACACTTTTCAGACTTGTACTGAGTTTATTTCTTTCTCCCCTCACAGCTGTGCCATACCCTCCACAACATAAACTGACTTCTAAGGAGCTTTTCGAAGATGGAAAGCCGAACGCAGAGCTGCTCCGCAATCACCTCGTCAAGGAAGGAAGAGTGGAAGAGGAAGTAGCTTTAAAGATCATCAATGATGGGGCCAACATCCTCCGCCAGGAGAAGTGCATGCTGGAAGTGGAGGCACCGATAACAGGTAGGCCGGCTGTGGGCCTGGGTCGTGATTTTGGAAAACTTGGGAAAGTGAAAGCGATTGTGGGACAGCTACAGTATCTCGTCTTAAATAGTAAATTCTTGAAACAGGACCGAGTTATAATGCAGAAGTGTAATGAGCCTGGAAGCTGTTTGCTGATCAGCCTAAAAGGACATGCCTACTTTATTTTTGTTTTCGTGTCTTTTCTCGCTCCTGAGTACATGACAAGCAGATAGACCCCATTTTATCATTCATCTTTGACTGTGCATACTAGAGGTGTAAAAAAATACTGATGCAGCAATATATTGTGATTTTCTGACCTCTGATACAATATCGATACTTCAAATCCTAATATCGATTTTTTTGTAAAAACAAAAACTTATATCTTATCAGAGTTGTAAATAAAATACAACTTATATCTATGCAGTTTTTTTTCCTGCAGTCTATTCAGTTCAGTTAGTGACAAGAGAAATATGTTTTTTCTTTTTACTTACTGTTGTGCTGTCAGTAACTCAAAGCACTTTGTTCCTCATGTGTTCAATCACAGTTTGAGCTGCTGAATTATTTCTTTGCAACATTAGTTGAAGTGACTTTGTGCACTCTGCTTTCAAGTGGTGTATGTATGTAACACTGCATTTAACATATTTCAAAAGCAAAATGGAAAAGTTGTTTTCAGTCAAATAGTTTTGACTTGATTTGTAGTTTCAATTTTGAGTAATATTGTGTGATTTTCTTATACACCATCTCTAGTTTTTTTCTTAGTTAACTGTAGAATATTGCTATATTTCACAATATTGGGATTTCGTGATATATCGTGATACGTAGCGGTTCGTGAGGTTCTTGCCAATACTCACCACTTGTGCTACAGTAACAAGGAAGAGATGAGCAGAGCTTGCTCACATCTAATTAGCTTAGCTCAAACACAGGAGGTCAGTGGGAAGTGTTAGCCTGCATCTGCCTACAGTCATTAGATAAACTCTTCAGCAACTCTAAACAGTCCTGTCTGCTTGTTTTTAACATGCTATGCGACATCATTTACCATCATCGAGTTATCTTCATCTTCTCATAATCAGAGGCTTTGTCTTGCTGATCTACTTCCATAGTGGTTTGTGCTAGAGATGTGACGTTTGTGAAAGTCAAGTCTATTGATCAGCTCTTTGTGAGAGAGCTGATTGTTTGTGAGCCATTCTTAAATGCACATTGCCTGAAAATTTAAAAATGGCTTACAATCAAACAGCTCATTCACAGCTGCAAATTGGTTCTCATCTTTATCTTTAAAGAGCTGTTCAAAGACTCTACAGATTTGTGAATGTCTCATTTTAGGCTCAAACCACTGTGGAGGTGCTCGTAAGTAGGTCAACAGAGTAGAAGAAGATAAGTAATATGGTGATAGCAGAAGATGACATAACAAAAAAACAAGTCGCAACAAGCACATGAGACCATTTAGAGTTGCTGATGACTGTAGGTAGAGGCAGGCTAACCATACATTGACTCCCAGTATTTGAGATTAGCTAACTAGCGGTGTGCAAGCTTTGTCCATGTCTTCCTTGTTACTGCACGCACAGTCAAAAGCATGGTGTCTTTCTGTTGTCATGGACTCAGGAGTGAGGCAAGACATGAAAAGAGTTTTAAAAAAGTTGAATTTTTAAAAGTAAGGCCCTCCTCACACGAGGACGGCACCGTATTGTTTTGGCGTCGGCATCAAAATATGGATCGCTGTTTACACATCGTATTGTACATAGGCTTGTGTATTTACTTGAGAACGCAAAATCCACACCGGGACGTACCTGTGGGTTTCCACGCATGCTCCTAACCCATATTGCATGCTGGGTAATGTAGTTCTTGGGTTACTACACTCGTAACATCACAGTTGTGCTCCGAGGTGGATTCAACGTCAACAAGTGCTCATGCGTGCGTAACATGCTGTGTCTCTGCATGAGCACTTGTTGCTGTTGTTGCTGTAGCTGGTGTTGTTGGTGTTCTGTGAGCAAATGTTGGTATAAAAGTCGTAGCAATATTTATAGCTGCTGCCACCATAGTTGTTGTTGGTGTGTGTGTGACAGCGTGAGTTGGGGGGCGGGGAGGAGGAGGGGTGCTATGAGGTCACTGTCTTTTCCGAACTTATCTGTTTATACCAACTACGGCATGAAGACGAATACGCAGATATCCACTTGCAAACCCGTTTTCAAAAAAGATGCAGAGTCATGGACAAATACGCGTCTCCGTGTGTCAATATCACCAGATCGATAGTTTATTTTACCGGAGTCTTACAAATTCGTACTCGTGTAAAGCCCACCTAAAAAGCCTTTAAGGCTTGGTTATGCTTTCAACACAGATGGTCCAACGGCTGATTTGAAGAGATTTGACTAATTAAGAAGAAAAAGTGGAGCTGTGGAGTTGTTCAGGCTGATATAAACCTGATTTGGGGCCTTTCTGTGTTGCACATCCTTACTGTCAATGCAGGCCTCAGGCCGCCTCTCGCTGATTACGAACATGCTCTTTGGGAAGTTGATGAGACCAAAGTGTGAATGGTTGTCTGTCTCTCTATGTGGCTCTGTGATTGGCTGCTAGGTGTACCCCTCATTTCACCTGAGCGCAGCGTGGATAGGTTCTAGCCCCCTGTGACTGTGAAAAGGATAAGCAGTATAGAAAATGAATGAATGAATGGATGAGTTTATTTTGACTACTTAAAGGCAAAACTTAAATCTTTTCATTTTGTGTCACAGGGATTTTTTTAAGAGGGTAAAAAAATCGATAAAGATTGTAAATCAAGTTTTAAAAAAAAGTTATTTTATTTTTAGGCAGTATCACCCAACTCTACTATGATTGTATCTCCAAATATCTTTTATGAGGCATTTAAACAGCGTAAGTAAAAAACTAAATTTAGAAGTAATATGTTTGTGCTTAAAAAACTGGCAAACATTCATTTTTTTATTGCTTTATATGAAAGTTGCCAGGGAGCATAAAGATTGGACTGTGGAGGACTGGAAGAAGGTCATGTGGTCTGATGAGTCCAGACTTACCCTGTTCCAGAGTGATGGGAGCATCAGGGGAAGAAGAGAGGCAGGTGAAGTGATGCACCCATCATGCCTAGTGCCTACTGTCCAAGCCTGTGGGGTCAGATCTGTGATCTGGGACAAATCTGTGACATTGAAGAAGCTTAAAGAAACAATGAGACAGTGAATGAGACTGTGATCAAAGCTAAAGGTGGTCCAACGAAATATAAGAGAGTGTGAGCTTGTTTTTAGGTGGCAACTTTTTTTCTTGACCAGGCAGTGTATTTGTCATTTAATGTAAGTTTCCCACCCCTAAGTGAGATGGTCATACTTCCAACTGTGATGCTGCTTTTAAAACACTCCAACAGTACAAGTGCTGCTGATGATTTAGAGGAGACATGGTTTCATTGTTGACCGGTGACCCATGACTTATGGTTGGAATGGATATTAAAATTAAACTGCATTGGCATGAAAATGAAAAACAAATGATGGATATCACAAACACAGAAACAAGGTAATAAACTGCATTTAACAGTGCCATGTTGCTTGGATATGGATATTTCAAAAAACTCAGCATGTGGATTATTTTTTAAATTGGAGAAAACCTTGCCTACATGTGGACTAGGGCTGAACGATTTGAGAAAATAATCGAATTGCGATGTATTCCCCCCCAATATTGCGATTTACTCTGCAATTATTTTAATGTTCTTCATCTTATGTATTCTTAAACAAACATAAGCAGTAGATCATTTTTTAGCAAAACCAATATGACATTAAATTAATCTAAGGATAAAAGATTTGAGAAAAAGTGGAGAACAGAAGCAAAATAGGTATGAAAGCGGAAAAAGGTTAATAAATAGGTGCAAAATGGGTATGAAATTGCAACAAAAAAAGGGGGGAAAATTGGCAAAAAATCCAAAAGTGGCTTAGGAAAATTGATTATGGCAGCAAAATTGGGAATCAAATTTGAAATAAAATTAAAAAAACATGTAAAAATTCAAAAAATGGTTCTGACAGTGGCCAGAAAAGATGAATGGGGGTAAAATAGGCATAAAGTTGTAAAAACGGGGTTAAAAAATGATAACAATGGTCCAAAAGTGGGGAAAAAAGTGTATGAATAGAGGTAAAAAAAAAACATCACAATGCAAAAATGTTCAACACATTTTGGGCTGAAAATATTGAACCTTCTGTGATTTGAAAATGCAACAAACAATATTGCGATTTAATCTAGTTTGCGATGAATTGTTCAGCCCTAATGTGGACACAACCTGTTTATGTCAGCCCTATGATTGGCTGGTCCAGGGCGATCCACATCTCTCATTCAGCTCCCCTTGACCCCTAACAGGATAGGTGGTTTAGATAATCAGGTCAGGTCAGGTGTGGGAGCACAGGCTCGGTCAGCACATTGGCATTCATCATTCCCAAAGACTCGTCTGCACTTCCAGCAAAGTTAATCCGACTTTATTCGTCTGTGATCATGTGCAGTAAAGTCAAAGGGCACAAGGGTGCAAACCCTACACCACAAGGTTCCGGAGGGAGGAGGATACCACCTCCTTTCAGCTATATATAACAAATAATGGAGGGATAAAAAGACAAGTCAGGGATGGAAATCCAAAAGTTTTTATCAGTTGGTACTTTGCCATGTAAGATATCTGACAACTCATCTGCACCAGCAGCACCAGTAACCCTGCTGCATCATGGGTGTTTACATGCAATGAAGTTTAAGGGAAAGGGGGGGCGGGGTCCAAAGCAGGTGAATGCCAATCCCCTTTCAGCTGTGTTAATCACTGTCATAACAGATAATGGAGGGATAAAAAGATAAGTTAAGGTTAAGTTAATCCAAAAGGTTTTGTTGATACCAATTCCATGATCAATTCTGATTATAAATCCATTTTGTTATTGATGTCTTTACCAATTTCTGTGGATTGTCTTGTTAGTAGGGATTAGGGCCTGACCGATATGGATTTTTTAAGCTGATGCTGATACCGATATTCAGCAGGAAAAAATACCAATTACTGATCAATTGGCTGATTAATTAAAAAATATATATATAAAATTAATTTGAAAAAAAAAAATCGGTCCCAAAACACATCAATGGATATATGAATTACAGAAAGAACATTTCATGGTTTAAATAATACTTTGTCCTTTAGAATTTGTTTAACTTTACAACAGAGAGGAAATTTAAAGTACAATAACATGCAAACAAGCATTAAACCTCTGGTAAATTAATTATATAACCTTAAAAAGTAACTATATCATGTACCTCTTGTCCATAAAAATTAGAGGTAAATTATTTTACAGATAAAACTTTTCAACAAGTTGTAAACAGGTAACTGTGAGGAAAGCAACAAAAACACTAAAGTAGCATTCCCCTCATATTCATCTTTTATTTTTATTCTCTGCAGCTTTCAAGTACAAAATTAGAGTGTGCAAAACTGCAGTAAATTCCTGCAAAGTAAAAAAAATAACCTTTTTAAATGTAAATGTATAGATTATTTATTATCTCTTCTTCACATCTGCCTTTCTTTCTTTTCTTTCCTTCATCATACTGCTAACTACAATCTAGTGTAGCCTCTCTTTGGAGTAGAAGAAGTTAATGTAACATAATGCTGTAGAAAAGTAGGAGTTACAACAATCACAGTTTTCAGAGCTGCTGAAGAGATGACTGTAGGCAGAGGCAGGCTAACACTACCCATTGATTCCCAGTGTTTGAGCTAAGCTAATTAGCCGTGGGGGAGCTTTGGTCGTCTCTTCCTTGCTAGTGCATATACAGACAAACTCGGGAGTGAGGCAAGACGTGAAAAGGAAATAAAAAAAGTTGGCCTATCCCTTTAAGGCTTGGCTATGCTTCACACACAGATGGTCCAACTGTTAAGTCTCACAGCTGATTCTTTTCTCACACAAAAAAACCCAACAAAATAATTAAAACTGTTAGTTGATCACACGGTGTGTGAGTTGTGAGTGCATGTGGGAGAGCAAACGGAGGAGAGACCTTAAGACTGTGTGTTTGTGAGTTATGCTGTGGTCCTGTGTGCAGTGGTGAGAGTGCCAAATTACCAAAAAAGATTTAAAAAAGAAAAAGCAAACATATGTAAATTGCTATATAAAGCAATACTAATCAAAAAATAAATCCATAAAAGAAAAAGATAACTTAAGTTGCATTATAAAGACAAATAAAGAAATTTAAAACATTTGAAAGAAATGTTTTATAAATAAAATAAAAAAAAAAATAATGTGGCTATATAAAGCAATATTAATCAAAAAATAAACCATAAAAGAAAAAGATAACTACAGTTGCATTATAAAGACAAATAAATAAAACAATTCAAAACATTTGAAAGAAATGTTTTATAAATAAAACTAAATTAAAAAAAATAATGTGGCTATATAAAGCAATATTAATCAAAAATAAATCTACAAAGAAAAGGCTAATAAAAACAGAAATATAAAGACAGATAAATAAAATTATCCAAACTGTGCTTTTATAAAGCACATTATAAACTTTATTTCTTTGTTTCTTTTACCGCCGACAGTATCACTTTTAAAGCAAAGGAAAAATGTGGGAATGTCTTTGTGTGCATGATCAGGATCAGAAGGAGGAATCACAACAGGGTCACAACAGTGAAAGTGCCACAAAAAAAACGATTTTTATTTTATTTATTTGTCTTTATATTTGCACTTTTGTTCTCTTTTTCATATATACATTTATTTTGGTAATTTCGCACTCTGACCACTCCATAGTCCTGACCACAGCCTGTATAAATATGATCAGTGCTCCACCTCCAAATGATGACGCTTCCTGCTGAGGAGTTACAGATGGAGCTTTGCCCTGAATACAGTCAGACTAAACTCTAAAGAAGTCCGATTTCATATTATACACAACCACTTAAAGGAAAAGTTCGGTTCCTGCAGCTTTTACATTGTTTATAGAATGAAGAACAACAATATACTCACGCAGAAGGCTTTCCTGATCCCGCTTCGATCCAAAATCGAGCAGCAGACATCGATATAATGGTAGCCCGTAGGGCATAGATCGCCGCTCCTAAAAACTGCATTAATCGTCCAAAAACTCATGTTTTTCACCAATATTCCATCATGATCCGTTCCGGATGGTCCTCCATTACAGTCTGTGTCGCTCCACACAGCGCTGTGTGACTGTGCCGACCTCTGAACTGACGAGTTTGTTTATGTGCCCTTCGCACGTGCGCAGTGCGGCTCATTGTTCCAGGGGAAGACCGGCGGCCTACAAATCGACTTTCTTCTTCCAGTTTTGTGCAAAATGGACGGGTATCTATGGGATGAAGATGTTGTGGAGGAGAACTTTGAAAATGATGGAAGTCCTTACAGTTTCGAGCCAGAGTTTACAGATGAGGAGCTCATTGAAAGGAGGAAACGGAGGCAAAGAGAAGAACAGCTCTCCAGAGAGCACTGCACATGCGCGAAGGGCTCGTAAACAAACTCGTCAGTTCAGAGGTCGGCACAGTCACACAGCGCTGTGTGGAGCGACACAGACTGCAATGACGGACCATCCGGAACAGATCATGATGGAATATTGGTGAAAAACATGAGTTTTTGGACGATTAATGCAGTTTTTAGGAGCGGCGATCTATGCCCTACGGGCTACCATTACATCGATGTCTGCTGCTCGATTTTGGATCTAAATATCTCCTGAAGCACTGTTTGGATCAGGAAAGCCTTCTGGGTGAGTATATTGTTGTTCTTCATTCTATAAACAATGTGAAAGCTGCAGCAACCGAACTTTTCCTTTAACAGTCATTTTACAGTGTTAAAACATCATACACAGTCACTTTTGTTTTTTTTAACTGGTGTTTGGCTGCAGGGGAAGTTTATAGGAAATGAAAAGAAGAGCTTAATGTGCAGGGCTGATGATTTATGTGAGACAAACGTAATCGTAATCTGAATTAGGGCTGAACAATTAATTGCAAATTAGATTAAATCACAATATGGCTTGTTGCAATTTTCAAATCGCTGACAGTGCAATATTTTTAACCCAAAATATGTTGAACATTTTGGCATTTGGATGTAGTTTCTTGCAATTTCATGCCTATTTTAACCTTTTTTAACCCAGTTTTTACAACTTTAGGCCTATCTTGCTACCGTTCATCTTTTTTTTTTGGCCACTGTCGGATCTTGTTTGGAATTTTTACATGGTTTTTGAAATTGAATCCCAATTTTGCTGCTATATTCAATTTTCCTTAGTCACCTTTGATTTTTTTTGCCTTTTTTTTTTTTTTTAAATTTCATACCTATTTTGCACCTATCAACTTTTTTTCCACTTTCTTACCATTTTTTTTACCCAGTTTTTACAATTTCATACCTATTTTGCTTCTGTTCTTCACTTCTCCACTTTTTCTCAAATCTTTTATTCTTAGATTAATTTAATATCATATTGGTTTTACTATAAAACGATCTACTGCTTATGTTTGTTTAAGAATACATAAGATGAGGAACATTAAAACAATTGCAGAGTAAATCGCAATTCCAATATTGGGGAAAAATATCGCAATTAGATCATTTTCTCAAATCGTTCAGCCCTAATCGGAAGTCAGTTAATTTCCTAGCACTGATGTAAATTGTAAATGACTGTAATATATATCACTAAAATTACAGGAATAACATAGAAATAAAAGGAAAATGACAAAAACAAGAATACAAATCAGAATCATGATAATGAGTATAATAATGTTATCATTTTAGAACAACAGAATTAACATGTAAAACAATATTACAGGCATTTCAACACACATTGTTGCTACTGCACAGAATACACCACCGTACTATTCTGATGCCCTGTGTTGACATGCCTGTGTTATAATGTTGTGTTTATCATGTCCTGTAAGAGTTATTATTAGGAGTGTCCAATTATCACGTTAATTGCGCTTGATTAATTACAGTCATATTTAGCATATGATGATTTTAATCGCGTTAATCTCATTTTTAATCTGATTTCACTGTTTTGGTATTTTAAGAGGGCAGAACCTTAAAATACCGAAACAGCTGGTGATTGGATCAACAGTCCGCTTGTCACACTCTTCACAGACCAATCACATCAACCCACACTGTGACGTAGCAGATAGACTTTCTTGTTAGCCGTTAGCTCAGACATTTCAGTCATTAGACTGCTGTCTTTTCTTATCACACAGCCGTAGTATTGGCCACTTACATGTGACATGAATCTCGTCAAGGACAGCACCCACCAAGTTCTCTCTGTAAGTTTCTAAAGAGAGCATATTTCATTGCTGAGTAACCTTGACTCCTCTGGCGTCGTTAGCACAGCATTTCCGTGTTATCTCCCAGTTTCCCAGGTAGGAGAAGAGCATTAATATGATTCCCTGGAAGAAAAGCTTCTTTTTTCTTTTTTTTTTTGGACCAAGTTTTTATTTATTTTGACAGCCATTACGGGGCTGCATCATACAACAAAATAATTTGGTATAATACATTAAATCCATTAAATTGTCATAAAAAACACAATGCAAAGAAATTTAAGAAGAAGAGGATGACAACACAACCTGCAAACTCTGAGTTTTCATACCCCCACCCCTTGGGTCTTGTGTTTCAAATATACACATAAACATTTACAAGTCTTGGAAAAAAAACTAAGAAAAGGAGAAAGCATGTAAGCAGCTCAAATTAACAAATAAATGAATAAATACGGTAAATAATACAAATGTAAAATACAAGTAGAAACTCTAATGCTGGCAATAAAGGGATTAAACATTAATGATTTCTTAAAGAATAACTTTTCTGATAAAACTGCAGATATTGCCGCTTCAGAAAGTGCCGACGTTCCCAAATGTGCAGTCACGTCCTGTGTTGTCACGTCTTAAGCTCCCGCCTCTGTGCTCTGACTAGGCAATTAAGCTTCGACCAATGAGGGTGGAGATCTTACAAAGCCACTTTTTGGTTACATATCAATCTTCTGAACTGCCACAATAATCTAATATGTTTAAATGAAAGGACCTTAAGTTCAGGGCTTTTCTCTGCAATTTAGGGGAGACTAAAAACAGATTAATAAGATTAATTAATTACTTATAATGAATGTGTATCCTGCTTCTTGAAAAGCATACGTGGCCCCAAATTAGCCATTTTACTTTCTGCTGGCTCCATCGCTGTCCTCTCTCATGTTGCTCTAACTAAATACTGTCTGACTGCCCAACTCCAGAGTTCACTTTGAGTAACCTGAGTGCCTTTGCTAGCTTAGGCATGGTACACGTCTTTGGAAGTTTATCTTTGGCAAGGTTACAGTGGCTCATGTTATACAGTACGTTTCTCATGGACAGTCAAGTTCAATGATTGCAGAGTGCTAAAGGTCTGCACCTGGCTGATGCTGAGGTCAGACTGCATGGTAACAACAGTTGGTTTGACAGAATAGACGACAACAGAGCCATAAATTCATACAGAGACTCGCCCATAGCAGGACGGCATGTACGAACTGATGTGAGGACAGTGGAAGGAGGGGCAACACCGAAGACCAGACAACCAGACTTTATTCAGAGAGCAGGGCTTCAGTTTGGATCTGCAGATGTTTTGATCTGTCCGTTCACAATCAGCCACTCTCCATGTTCCTCTGCTGTTTCTCTCCAACGGTCCTCAGTAACACATCATAAGAACAGGGATGGTGTTTTTTTGGAATTTTGCGAACTTTTTCTGTCTCATAGCTCCTGAGGCATCAACTTTGGTTTGATGACTCCACTGATGATCGCACACATGCAGCTCCCTGTGCTCTCATTGGTCAATGTCTATGACGTGGAGGAATCAGATCGTAACATGCAGGACAAAAATCAAACCTGCTACACTTTCTGTTGTTGAGTCCTGAGTATTGCTGAAAGATATATTGTTATCGTATTGATATTGAGATATGAACATTAAAGATATTAATATCAAAAAAGCAACAATATAAAAGATATCAATTTCCCCCGTGCTCACTCTACATGTACAGCTCTGGAAGTCACAACAAATTTCATTTTTACAATTGCCCTTGAATGCACCGCTTGGTTTCACCAAACCAGTAGTCATATCGTATTGATAGCAAGTAGGAATGTAACTGTTACCGGTAAAATGGTAAACCGTGGTAAAATTTCCCACGGTAATCATTACTATTAAAAATACCGTTATACTGTGTTTGATCACCACACTGTGTAAGTAACTCACGGTGATGCTGCTCTTTGACTGGAAAAGCCTGAACTATGTATCTGTCATCGATTAAGCAGCCTGACGGGAGGCACGCATGCACAGTTTGCATTGTTTGGCCTCTGAGTCTGAGAGCGAAAGTTAGAGACACAGTGGAGACTTTTCCTCTCAAAACGGACTCTGAAGTCTGGTTGAATTTTGGATTTTACAAGGATGTCGAGGGGAAACTTGTAGACAGTCACCCTGTCTAGACACGAAGCTGTGGCGAAAGAAAAAGACATGCGCGATTAAAAACAGCTGTAACACCTCGAGTAAATGAACTGGCCGAGCCGTAGAGAGAGAGAGAGAGAGAGAGAGAGAGAGAGAGGATTCAATGAGTCTTACCTGAGTGCATTACAGGAGGTTTATCAGTATTTTCTGTCTAAATAATATATAAATCTTTCAAATAACAGCATTAGGATCATTCTAGAGTGTGTTCTTGCCACTCTTTTTGCTATATTTCGTAATAGATTGTCTTTTTTCCGTCATAGTTCGTGTTTTATGGATTTAATCAATCGTAATTTGTAAATATTAAAGAAGGAGATGTGGAGGAGATCTGACATGGAAAGGGGAGACCAGAGGAGAGTCATGAAGGGGGCTAACTGCTTCAGGGACTATCGTTAGTAAAACAAAAAAAGCCTGGACATGGTCTAATATAACGAGCTGTAACATGGACACTAATGCTGCAGGCAAACTGAAATGTGTGAGTGTTTGTTAAATAGGTTACGTTTATTTTTGGTCATCTCAAAACTTCAAACATGTTCATTTACAATTGTTTATAAAGAGAATCCTGTTTAAAGTTCAAATCATTTTTTTCTTGTAATTACACACAGTTTAAGCATTTATTACATAATAATGACAAATACTTGCCAGACTTGTTTGCTTTTATTTCTCATGAAAGAAGGATAAAAAAATTTGTACTCAAAGGGCATTTCTTGACACTTTATTGACAAAAAAGACAAAAAAGAACTGTTATGATGATAATATTAAAGGGTTAAATGATTTCAATTGTGTGTAAAAGTAGTTTATGAAGATTTTGAGCACACTGCAACAATACCTCGATAATAATGATAACCCTGATAATTTTGGTCACAATAACCGTGATAACCGTGAAAATTTTCATATCGTTACATCCCTAATATCAAGATATCTGCCATGAATGCCACGAAATGAAATTTTGTCCACATTGCTCAGTGCTAGTCTGGAGGGATTCCAGACTGATCTGTAATTGTTTATAATGACACACCACAGGAGATGGAAGAACAGATTGTCAAACGGGTCCAGAAACCCTTCGACTGTTAGGTCAGACCATAATCCTGCTTAAATCTTGTTGTCAGATGGTAATTGAGCAAAAATGATCGATCACCAATGGTGGTTATCTAGATCACCACCAAGATCCAGTCAATTTTTCTGGCCTCCTAGATATGTTCCTTTTTAAAAAAATTTTTTTTTTTCAGATCTTTATGTACCATATTTGTTGGTCTCTTTTTCCTTTTCTTTGTTTTTTAAAGGCGTAATCAAATTAATAAATGAATTAAATACATTACAGGTGTTATAGTTTGCTGATATCTACATGTTAAAAGTGCTTTCTTCGTGGTACAGTTTTCTGTGCCGTCTCCATTGTCCTGACTCAGAGACCACTCCTCAAGTAAGATGCATGTGTGAAATTTCATCTGAGTGATGACTGAGCTCAGACCTGATGAGACAAAGCAATGTAAGTAAAGGCCAGGGGTGGACAGGAGGGGAGGGGGACCCTCATGCCCCCGCATAGTGTTGAAAGCAGGGCTGACTGTGGGACCTCAGTGTGTTAGAGTGTCGTGTTCAATGGCATCATTATGGTACATATGTGTGTGATGGCATGAGAGATTTTTCTTAAGGTAATGATTGGAAAATGTGAAAAGAATATTCATGTTATAGAATATTTTGTGTAGCATTATAAAACCTGTAGTCTGCTTCTAACCTTGCACAGCAGCAGATCAGCCTGGTTCAATGTCTGTGATCAGTCTGATCCGTCCTGCCAAGCTTCAATTGACGATTGTGAGTGGCCCAAAGCGGCACCACCCAATCAGAGTCCTTTAAGGCCCATTTACACGACAGTGAAAACTGGCAAAAACTGAGTTGTCATTGCGTTTTCACCTTCTGTTTACCTGAGATCGTTCCCCCTTGTGCCTGAATCTGCCAAACTTTTGACACCAGGGTCCAAAACAGGGCTCGACAGTGCAAGGAGGTATTCGCATCTGCCACTAAAAATACTACAGTGTGAGTTGTGATTTGCATTCAGTAGCACCTGTGCGACTACGAAAAATGACCGTTCAAGCATGTTGTGTCTTGTGTTGAATACGTTGGAAGTTGTGTCCGGTGGTAATCCTGAACGCAGCCTCAGCTGGAAACACGTTCAGCTTTGAAACGTTTGTTTTGTTGACCTAACTGCGCCGCTAGCTAGCTTTCGGTACACCCGACATGCCCGCACCGCCCTGCGCGAGGTACAGACGGACATAAGCAGGCGCTCCCAAAGCCTCATCTCGACCAATCACAGCGCATCAGTGGGACTGGTTGCCGGGCAACGTACACTGACAGAACAGCGAGCGACATTTTAAACTCTTTTAGAGAAAAGACCAAACGAGCAATAACCAAATAACTATGAAGCCTATCAGTTATTATTTCAAAAGACCAACAAAACCAGAACATGTGGACTCTGAATTGAGGCAAGAGGACGAAATGGAGCAAGGAGGTGAAATTGGCGGCGAGGAAGAGTTAGCGTTAGCTTCAGATGCTGTGTCTCAAGACGCTGGAGAGACAGTTTATGACGCCGCTGCTGTTCCCAGTCGTAAGAGTTACACTTTGCACATGAATTCACTCTAAGTGTATGTTTGTCACTTTTGAGTGTTTCTTATTCAAATAAATTTAATAATTCTGCTTACAAATGCCTCCTCGTTGACCACATATCTTCGTATTAAAGAAAAACACACTACTTGGTAACTTTTTATCTTGCTACTAAAAATATTTGTGTGCTTCTAGATTTTTCAACTTGGTAGCACCTGTGCTACTTTGGAAAATGCTAAGCGTCAAGCCCTGGTCCAAAATGAAAAGTTTTAAAACATTTTTGTATCCGTCTACATGTAAACAGGAATCCCTGTCTTCAGGCAAAATGACGACGCATGGTGCACGCGCAGTACACGCAGTTTTAGATGAAGGTTGGGCACGCACTTTAGGAACTACAGCAGCAACAGCTTTGGCTTGCTGCTTACTGGCCCCAGTTTGTTATCAAGACAGAAATATACCTACCTCCGGCGTGGCATTCCTGCTACAGCGTTTTTAGTCATACTCGTGGATCTGTGTGAGCGTGCATCCTTTTCACATTTTCTCTGTGTGAATGTGGAGTGCTTCGAAAGCGTAAAGGAATTTTTTTTTTTATTTCTGGCGACAATGTTGTTGCGTAAATGGGGCCTAAAGCAGGAAGAGGAACAAGCTATGAGCGAGATGACAGATCAGTATAGATGCTAACAGCTTCTGTGGCAGTTTTACAAGATCGTTACGGTGTTTTATTAGAAAATGACAGACAAATATAAACACTATAGACTTCTCTATATTAAGGATATTTTTGCTTAACTTTCAACATGTTTTGGCGAGAGTGTCTGTAGTGGCTCATGTTCTGTAGTGCAGTAGCTAATGCCTACATTATCATGATAAATGTGATTCACAGAAGATTGTCCAAACAACCTGCAAGATATGTTTCTGAAAGGTTCTGCCCTCCACAAACTCTTTTCATGGGCTCTTTCCCAAACGGACTAGTAAAATAAATTAAATGGTTCATCTGGTGTGTCAGGTTAGTCTGCTACAGCAGCTCACAAACTTAGACCCCATCCACATGAAGACAAACCGAGGTATACGTTTTTTGCCGAATCTGAGTATCATCCATACGAAGACGGCGTTTTGGGGGTCTGTAAATGTTCATTTTGGAAACCAGGTTCCAGAGTGGAAAGATTTTGAAATGCTGTATACACAGCTCCGTGATTACTGGCTCTCACTTTTCAGATACACTTACGTCATAGTTTCATATCTTCATTGACACGCATGCGCCGCATGCGGCAACGACAACAACAATGGCGGCGTACGGTGTAGCATATGTGCTGATGAAGCTAGTGACCCTACTATCCCTGTCGCATCAAAATCTCCGTCTTCTCAATCACCACCGAGTTGAACAAACAATTATTGAGGACATATTATTGCACTTTATGATCACTTTGCCGCAAGTGTGCATGCCCACTGTTTTTTCGTCTGTTTCTGCTTTTTTCCATCATATCGTTGCAGCGCCCCTAGAGGTCTGGCATGTATTATACAGCGTTTTCATTCGTATCGAGTGCATTCATGTAGATGCACACATTTTCTGGGACGCCTTCTTCTTTTTGACCATAGTTTTTGAAACTGTTAAGCGTTTTGTCTTCATGTGGATGGGGCCTTAGATTATTATTTAAAAAAAAAAAACTGAACAGTCCATGTTTCTAAAACCCTCCTATCCAACAACACTTACAAAATCTTTAATTCCCCTAAAATAAATGTTAGCAATGTGACCTGCTGTGATGAGCGAGGGGTGAGACTGGCAGCCATTAAATCAAAACATGAACTTGAGTTTAGGCAGAAGATGACCTATATACAGTTATTGTAAATAGAGCTTTAGAGGCTGGGAATCATACTTCGGGTGCTCTTATTTAAATTTATTTATCATTGCTGTTCCTCTGAAACAACAGTAAAATCACACTGAATGATCTGGCAGACCTGTGGAGCTCTAGGAGGCAGTGTTTGATTGCTGCTGGTTTGGTGTTGAAATAAAACCATTCCAGTTAAATCCGACAATTAGCACACAGTTTTTATCAGAGTATAAGCAGCCGTCCATGGCTTTAGTCCTGGAGCGGCTCCACTTTCTCCCTAGAGCTCTGAAGTCCTCATGTGTTGCAGAGAGCATTATCATGGGCGGGATCGAAAAGTTTCAAAAGCAGCTGGGACGCCTTAAAAAAAAGTCTAAAAAGGATACTGGGTGTTTTGTTACATGCAACAACAAAATCCTCCTGCCACTATGCAGCTGCTTGGACATCAGTGAAACTGAACCTTAAGAACGCTAGGGATGAGAAAAAAATTGATTCACATAAGTGTCAGGATTTTTTGTTTGACCATTTTTAAATTGATTTTTTTGTTCAAAAGTAGACTTTTTTCAAATTTAAATGCTTCATTTTAGTCTGTGTTAATAAACCACTTTTAAATGCAGTCCAGTCTTTTGAAGAGAGAGTATAAACAGCTGGTTAAATATATTGCTGAATAAATCCTAAAAACAGACTCACATGTGATGTGTATTTTTCCTGATATATTCTGTAGGCATCATCATTGTTCATCTTTTTCTTTGTCGTAAAAAAAGCTAACTAAAGATTGCAAAAATCTGCAACATTGTACAATCACATTTTAAATCCAAACGGCACCTAAAAAAAAAATCATAAAAAATGGAATTGGGAGAAAAGCGTAATGTCCCAGCCATAAAGAACACATTGGCCTGGTTTGGAAATTAAAACTGTTCAATAAGCACAATACCTAACTCACCTTTTAATCCTGTGATGGATAACATCATAGTCCCACCTCTCCCTAAGAAAACACAACTGTGAAAGAATATGCCAGGGCTAGTTCACATTTCTTATGCTCTGGTACTTCTTCTTTGGTTTTGGTGTCTGCTGCAGAGTTACAGCACCACTTAGACCCTGGCATAATTAAACAAGGTTTCAGCATTTTCAGAGTTTTCATGGACAGACACATTTCCTAAGACTTTCTCTATACGAAAACATTTACAGGGCCTTAGTGTCTTTATTAGTAGGGCCCTACAAAATCAGTTATTTTTTCACAAATTCTGTTCTAATTTTTCTCATATTCCATTTTTTTTTTTAATTTTTTAAAAAATTGGTTTTAGTATTTTGTGCAAATTAAACCCTGAAACACAGTATAAGGTAATGAAATACAATCACTTACTCTTCAGGTGGTCCTCACATGTATCTTTACAGGTCCAATTAACAGTATGTTGACAAAATTTGTTGAACATTTTATTGCCTGACACATATTCATCTTTGGGAAACTGCTCTGCCCTGTACTTTGGAGTTAGCTGGGAGTTTTGAAGCTTCTTTGCCAACTTAGTCGATGTCTCAAGCGGCCACTTCTGCATATTTGCATTGTTGATGAGCGGAGGAAGAGGAGGAGGGCAGTGAAGCCTACATTGTCCCCAGCCTTACTGACCCCCTCGGAGCATTTTCCCAAAAGATCCATTCTTTTTTATGAAAACAAACTTTAGTGTAAAATGTCGGCCATGTCCGTGATTTTCTGTGTTATATTGGATTTTAGAGCTGAAACGATTCCTCGAATAATAGCGATTATTCAATTACAAAATATCCTCGATGCAAATTGTGTGCCTCGAAGCCTCGTTTAATATATAATTATACATATAAGATATCTGGACTACGATACAGTGCACGGTGTCTGACATGGACGGTCATTTCTGTGGCACAACGCGCCTGCTACCTCCACTGCTGCGCGGCTTGTAAAATCATGAAGGAAGAGAAAAGAGAGGGACAGAAAGGAGAGAGGAAACGACAAAAAACAAACACAGTGCAGTGTGTCTGATGTCAAACAGAGTTAGCTTAACATGTCAGCACGTCGTCACTGCTGCAGCACGTCAACAGTAAACATCCGGTCTGTGCGTCAGAGCGACACAACAGGATGACACTCATGATACATCAACAGAAGCAGCTGATGTGATCAATAACTGAGATATGGGCTAGTAAATAACCTACTTTGATTATGGCTCCGTGTAAAGGCTGGTTCAGAACGTAAATCAATGCAGAGGCTACTTGCCCAGAATCATCTGTATTTTGTTCACATACTTTTCACATCCAATAAGTTTACATTTAATTTGATTGCAAAGAGTAGAAGAGGAAACACTGACAGTGAGTAGAGGAAGCATGTGTAGGGAATGCTTTCATATGTTATAGAAATTATTGGGTCCTAGAAATAAAGTAAGCAAAATAAGATGATCAATATGGTACAGTAGTAAAGGCAATAATTTAGCAAAAAGAGATAAGCATGAATACAAATAAAATAAAATTAACCAAACAAAATACTGAAAAATGCAAGATATGGCCCAGAGTAAAAATAAAAGTATAGATTTTGATTTTGAGATCCCATTTATGCTCAGAATGTTCAAAATAAGAAAAATAATTTGTTAATTTAAGTGACCTGGCTTTTCTGTTTTTTGTGTTACCACTAATAATAATAATGTGTGGTGATTCAGTGTAAAAAGAAAATAGCAGTGAGCACAATGTAACTGTTATCCGATTACTCGATTAATCGACAAAAATTTGATAGAGTAATCGATTACAAAAAGAATCGATAGCTGCAGCTCTAATTGAATTCCACTTGTAAAGTCCAATCCTGCAATACTGTGATCACAGATTTTATAGGACCCTAAGTCAAGGGTAGCAAACCAATTCAAGTTAAGACTTGATAACAATTCCTTGAAGGAATCAATAACATAGCTTATTGCATTTGTTTCATCAAGTGGAAGCACAGAAAATGTAGAAACATTAATATTTGCAGCATAGTTTTGTATGTCAGAGGTGCCACATGTTTTGTCCACACAGAAAACCAACAGGATCTGATAAAGTAGCTGTTACAGAATCACATTGATTAACAGAGCTGTTAATGGCATTGGTATCCAAAGCATCTGATCGATTCCCATCTCTAGTTTTTATCAGTGTATCTGTTTTAGAATATGACCAGAGGCTGATGAAGTGTTTTTCTCTTCTGTCTGTCTGTCTGCAGTATGTGGGGATGTCCACGGCCAGTTCTTTGACCTTATGAAGTTGTTTGAAGTGGGTGGATCACCCAGTAACACGCGGTATCTCTTCCTCGGTGACTATGTAGATCGAGGATACTTCAGTATTGAGGTAAGAGTTTTGACCTTTATGTCTTTTTAATACAAAATATTAAAATGTGTTTGTGATGATGTATGGACAAGAGTTTAAGCACTAAATGCTCACAAGTCATAAGATGTTGAGAAGGCACTTTCAGGGAAATTCAGGTTCCAGTAGAATGGTATTGTACAAGGTATAAAAGAAGACAGAATATGAAAAAGTGAAAAACATTTTTTATGACACACTCTCAAAAAAATTTCTTCAATCCACTTAAACGTGGAAAGCTAAATTGCTTGCTCAGCAAATCATTAAGCTGTTGTCTGGTGTATTCATGAAATCATTATGAATAATTAGGCCTGTCACGATAACAAATTTTGCTGGACGATAATTGTCCAAAAAAATTATTGACGATAAACGATATTATTGTCAATATTATTTGGATTTTTTTTTCATTAATGTCATTATAATATATGTCATAATATAGTGAGTACACCATATCAAAAGCAAGACACTTTAATTTGTTAAGAGCACTCAACTGTAATTGGAAGATCAAGATATTTTAAATAACATAAATTAAACAGACAATATAATAAATTTAAAAGATAAAGAAAAAAAACCCAATGAAAATTAAATGGCCTCTTTTTCGGAAAAATTGCATGTAAAGAAAAGCAATTATACAAATCAAAATCACCAAAAAAATAGACCCTGTCTCTGTAGAGAAAAAAACGAAACTCCATTAAAAACAATAAATAAAAGGGAGTTTATACAGGAATTGTTTGTAACATGTGCTTTCCCCTAGTCAATCCGTACTGTCAAACGTTGGTAACGTTTCTGGCTTTTTAACCGTATTAAAGAGCTGCATTTCTTTTGCAATGTAGTGAACATCACTGTCTGTGAGCGCACCATTTTGCGCTTTTATTTATATTTTCTTTACGGACCAAACACCTCAGTCAGCGCAGACTCTTAAGGATGAAGGATCTGCTCCACCTCCCCTTCTTCGTCGCCACTACTTTCAAACAAATACGGCATATCGGCTCGTTGGTGTTCATGAGCTCACACCTTGTTCATTCTGTTTACAAACAAAATATTCCCACACTGGGGCTGTGGCAGCCGGCTTAAGAACTGTATCTTCCGTGCCATCATTCATATCAGTGTTTGTTTCCTCATTACTCCTCAGGACGCTCACTTCAGCTCTCTGTGTGTACGTGCGAGTGGCCCCGCCTCCCCCCAAAGATTGTATGTCTGACAGATGCTCACACCACTATAAATCCGCTAAATCTGCTATAGAACCGATGCACCCCGGTGTTAAGAAAGACGGACAGAGTGAGTTATCTTCTCATTCAGCCTCTTTGGTAGAGAGAGAGGAGAAAAACAAACACGCATGCGCATGCCAGTTTATTGAGGTCGGCAAATTTACCGAGGACGTTTTTATTTATCGTTGGGTTAGTTAATTTATTGTTTATCGTGACAGGCCTAGATTTTAGTGTGACTATTGTCATTATTTTTATATTTAGTGAAGTTGACTTTATCTGGATGCTTTCACCTCCTCATTAGAGGTGAAAAACCCAAATTGGAGTAAATTTCAGATTAAGGCAGTCAGAAGCTCCACAATTATAGTGGTTTACTTTATACAGTGGTCCCAGACACTCATTCTCACAATCCTCCCTAATCCTAATCCTAATCATGTTTACCAAAGCATAGGGATGCAGGAATGTGAGTTTTACCACCATCCTATATGGCAATATTTTCAAACTCATTGTCGGCAACATCTACACTTATATTTTGTGTCAAGAACACAAAGTCTGTACTTGAATTTACATTTTCCTTTCATAATTACAGTCCATTTTTGTTCTAAACAGATGAAAAGCAAAAACAACGTTTTAATATTTAAATTGTGAGGCTTTTGATTGATTAATGTTGACATGAGGTGATGATGAGGCAAACTATCATGGTGCATTTGGATATTTGCTAATGTAAGAACTAGGGATGTGCTATATTTTCAGACCACTATTGGTATCTGCAGGTATTTACCTAAAAGTTGATCATTCACTTTTTTTACAGATATTTAGAGGCAATATTTTGACCATAAATATCACAAATTTGACACAGATTGTACCATAGTGGTTTACCTCTCTTTACTGGATGTTAATAGATCAAAACCACATTTTTTAAAGAATTAAATGTTTTCCCAGCCTCATATCTGTTTCTAACAACAGTGGCACTTTTACAACTGCCCGCCCACATCCTTAAACCTGTCCTGAACTTGTGTGTTTTCTTTTCTTGCCGTTTGTCCTTCCAGTGTGTTCTCTACCTCTGGTCCCTCAAGATCAACCACCCCACCACACTTTTCCTCCTGCGGGGCAACCACGAGTGCCGGCACCTCACAGAGTATTTCACCTTCAAGCAGGAATGTAAGTGTGATACTGTTTCATCCTCGTGTGGGCTGACCTGATCACTTCTGTTTTTGTCCAACTGTTGTGCTGCCTGCATCTATCTAAAGCGGGGTTTAAAGGGATAACACAACACTTTTCTTTTTGTGTTTTTGTGTCTTGCCACACTCCTGAGTCCAAGACAACCAGATAGACACCATTCTTTCAGCTGCATGTGCACTGATAAGGAAGAGATGGGCAGAGCTCGCCCACCGCTAATTAGCTTAAATTAAGCTAAGTAAGTAGGTTTGCGTATGTATTTATTTTTAAAATCACACAAAGTGCAATGCTTCATAACGTAACATAATGCAGTTGAAAAAGGGGGCACAACTGACACAAAGTGCCTGAAGAGTTTATCTGATGACTGCAGACAGAGGCAGGCTAACGCTTCCCATGGACTCCCAGTGTTAGAGCTAAGCTAATTAGCGGTGGGCTAGCTTTACCTGTCTCTTCCTTGTTTCTGCACACAGAGTCAAAAGAATGCTGTCAGTCTGCTTGTCATGGACTTTCATTTATATTATTCAGACACGTCTTAGAGCACCAGGCTGTAAGTAGAGATATATAGCCAGCTTCAAAACTACGATACTAAGTTTTCCAAAAATTGCTCGTTGTCACACATCAAAAACTACCGCTACGTAACTAGAAAGAGATACATTACCTCGTGGCTTTGCATCCTGTAAGTTGTTGAAAAAAGAAGCTGTAAAGCAATGCAGAGTTCTGAGGAAGGTCCGAGCTGCATTCATTAGCATCACAACAAACACACGCTTTGGCTTCAGTCACGTCTTAACGACAGTCGCCGCACGTGCTCATGGGTAGCCGAGTCTTTATATCGCTGTAAATAGATTCTCCTCATAGCACCTTTTAAAATTAGACTTTTACATATTTTTATTTATTTTTATTTATTTTAACCAATTAGAGTTTTTTTCATGGTGGTTTACAGACCAACAGTTTGTTTTTTCCAAAGTTAATTGTTTGTTTCCATTTTTTTTCTAATGCAGCAATTAGTTGATTAAAGGAATACCTTGAACATACGTCACCATACATTATTCTAAACTCATCATACTCCATAATCTTGTCATTCTCATTAATAATATAATTTAAGAAAATAATACCCTTCACACATATTTTCCCAAAAGAAAGGCTTTCCATTGATTACAATATTAGAGTTCATCCATATTATCTGCTGTAAAAATGTCTGTTTTTTCCAGTCTATAAAATTGAAAACATCATCATGAGTGAGTTTCCTCCTTTATGAACCCTGGGATGTTTCCCTGCAGTTTATCTACATATGAGATGATGGGAAGGCAATAAGTGTAAAAACCGGTACAGTATATAAGTACAGAAGTGTAATGCTTACTGACAGCCAGGCTTGCTGTTGATGCTTTTAATAGAGATGTACCAATCTCGCTTCCGTTGGTCAGTTCCTATTATCGATTTCCCTCATGCCCTGATCTGCTAACACAGAATCTCTCTCTCCAAAGGCTGTCATCGACATAATCATGTATTTTTTCTACTATATATTTATTAATTTTATGATAACATTTTAGGTGTTAATAAACATTTGATTTCAATATCCTCAAAACTGCACATCAGAGCAAGGCCAACAGGATAATTAACACCATAAAGGAACCAAAAAATTAGTGATTGTGATTAACAACCCATTCATAAATTTTCAAGCTATTCTAGCTCTTTTTGTTTTTATTTTTGCTGTCAGTACTTTCTAAGTTCAAATTGAAAATGAGCTGTTTGAGCAACATCTCTTCACGGTGAAGCCAAATTTTTGTCTCTCTAAAACCTGTGCTTCACATCTGTCTTTGACATTGACTGATACCTTCAATTCTCTTATTGTTTTTTTGGGGGTTGTGGGTTAGTAAAAGTGTAAATGTTAAACGATCTGCTATCTTTTTGATCAAATTAATTGATAGAATCGATAAATTCAAATAATTTTCTGCAGAAGATTTAAAAAATTAAAAATCAAGAATTTTTTTCTTGCCTTAGTCCAATTGTAAGTAGTTGCATTTTTTGAAAAAAACAAAATCATGATGGTTGGCCTTGTAGGGTTTGCACAAGCGCTTTTATAGGCTTGTATTTGTTATTTAGGTAGGTTAAATTTTGATCAGAGAGTTTCATGCTAATACTGTAAAAATACCTCAGCCTTTTAGTGTTTATGTAGACAAACCTGCCTACGTTTATACTACATAATCAACCTTTTATGACCCAGACTTTGACTTTAAGAGGGAAACATTTAGACAACATAAAGGCAAAACTTGATTTGTTTCATTTTTATGTCATTGGGAGTTTTGTTTCTTTTAGGGAGGGAAAAATCGATTAAAATCGTAAATCGAGTGTTGTGGAAAAAAATCTGGGATTGTATTTCTAGGCCATATCGCCCAGCCCTAAAGTATCCATCATCTTTTGTTAATTCTGAGGTCTAATCAGCATAATTTTCATTAAATACATTGAGTAGTTAATGTTTATTTTCTTAATTTGGGTCACAATATTTATTAAGTTGGTGATGATGGTCCCTGAGGTTAGAGCAGTTGAAAACTAAACATTGCACATGCTTTAGTAGGTGTGTTGTGGTTTATCTACTATGACCGCATTCGCATATGACAGCAGGTGCAAAAGTGGTGTAAACCAACACTTTAAAGAGGATTCTTCATGTGGCACCAGCTGTCACAGTGAAGAGTTTGGGAGAGCAGAGAAACAAATAAAAGATTAAGTTTAAAGCCATGGAGTTGGAGGAAAATAAGCACACTGGTGAAGTCCAGCAGAAACAAAAGAAACACAATTTGAGAGGCCATCTGTGAAACGGTGAATGCTGTGAGCAAAACCAGAAGATCTGCTGATGAAATACAAAAAAGATGGCAAGAGATCCACAGAAGAACAAAGGAAAAACTTTCCCACAGTAAAACCTCTGCCAATGAAGCAGGTGGGGGACGGCAGGAGAGAGATTTTTCTGTCATTGCACTTCTGCCTCCTTCTCACCATCTGTGTGTGGCACTATGCCGGTTTGCTCCTGCCTTTCAAAAGTGCTAAGTATAGACGCAAAAACACAGATCACACTCACTTTCAGGTTTGATAAATCACATGTGCATCTCCTCCTCACAGTATTTTGAGCGTTCTGATAATCTGCATACTGTCCATATTAGGGATGTAACAGTTACCGGTAAAATAGTATATTGCAGTAAACATTTCCCATGGTAATCATTACTGTGTCCTATTAAATAAATATATAAATAACCATTATACGGTGTTTGATCACCACACTGTGTCAGTAACTCACGGTGATGCTGCTCTTTGCCTGAAAAAGCCTGAACTGTGTGTGTCTGCTCCTCGATGAAGCAGCCGTCTCTCACAAACAGAGGCTCACATGCGCAGTTTGTAATGTTTGGCCTCTGAAAGAAAGCTGGAGCCTCGCTCAGACTCTTACAGGTTTTCACACTCAAACAGACAAAGTCTAAAGTCTGGTCAAAGTTTGGATTTTAAAGGATGTCGAGGGGAAACTGATCGACGACAGTCACCCTGTCTAAAACACCAAGCTGCAATGAAATACAAAAATGTGCGTGATTAAAACTGCTGTAACTCCTCGAGTAAACGAGCAGAGAGAGAGAGAGGATTCAGAGAGCCATACTTGAGTGAATTATAGGAGGTTAATCAGGATTTTCTGTGTAAATAATGTATAAAGGTTATTAATAACAGCATTAGTATCAATCTGGAGTGAGTTCCTGCTTTGCTTTTGCCGTTTATTTGCCGTGTTTTGCAGTATTTCGCCATAAAAGATCGTCTTTTTCCATCATAGTTTGTGTATTATGGATTTAATCAATCGTAATTTGGAAATATTAAAGAAGGAGATGTGGAGGAGATCTGCCATGGAAAGGGGAGACCAGAGGAGAGTCATGAAGGGGGCTAAATGCTTCGGGGACTATTGTTAGTAAAACAAAAATAAATAAATTAAAAGGCCTGGACATGGTTTAATATAACGAGCTGTAACATGGACACTAATGCTGCAGGAAAACTAAAATGTGTGAGTGTTTGTAAAATAGTTTATTTTTGGTCATCTCAAAACTTTGAACATGTTCATTTACATTTTTTTATGAATAGAAACCTGTTTAAGGTTCAAATCAGTTTTTTTCTTTTCTTGAAACTACACACAGTTTAAGAATTTGTAACATAATAATGACAAATACTTGCCAGAATTGTTTACTTTTATTGCTCATGAAAAAAGTTTAAACAAATTTATTTATAGGACATTTCCTGACACAGTTATTGACAAAAAAGACAAAAGAACTGTAAAATTATAATATTAAAGGGGTTAAATGATATCAAGACTGTGTTAAAGTACTTTTTGAACGTTTTGAGCACACTGCAACAATACCGCGATAATAATGATAGCCTTGATGATTTTGGTCACAATAACCGTGATATGAAATTTTCATACGTTACATCCCTAGTCCATATCTTTGGTGCACCTGGTTAGAAGATCATCTTTGTGGGGGCCATCAAGTTTTTATACACACAAGCCTTTGGTAGATCAAGACTAAAGTGTATTTAAAGAAGTTTTTAATAAAATATTTAGACGTACGTCAGGATTTTTGATAAATCAAATCTGGCTGAATCATGCTGTAAAAGCATTCTGAAGACCTAATTCAGGCAATATTTTTGTGTTAATAAAAACAAACAAATTGAGGAAGGACAAAGGCTCAGTACTATAACAACCAAACCAATCTGAAGACACGGATGGAACTAGAGCTGAAACGATTCCTCGAATATTCATTTATATTACAAATTAATATATAATTATACATATAAATATATATCTGGACTGCTATACAGTGCACGGTGTTTGACACAGACGGTCATTTCTGTGGCACACCTCGCCTGCTACCTCCGCTGCTGCGGGGCTTGTACAATCATGAAGGAAGAGAAAAGAGAGGGACAGAAAGGAGAGAGTCCACAGAAGAAACGGCAGAGAGTGTCCCAAGTGTGTGGTCACTACAAGAAGGGATGAAAAGAAAACACAGTGCAGTGTTTCTGATGTCAAACTGAGTGAGCTTAGCACGTAGCTTAGCATGATAGCACGTGGTTAGGGCTGCAACTATTACTATTCCAGCATTTTAAATATGCTCATCACAGACATGCGTCCTCTTTCCATGGTGGAGGACACAGGATTTAAGAACATGATCAAGGATTTCAATCCAAACTACACAATGCCCTCCAGAACACACTTCACAAATATAATTGCAGAATTATATTACTGCTTTGTAAATCAGTATTGTATTGGCTTTGTTTTAAGCCAGTACTGGTTTAAACTTTGAAAGTTGTTAAAATAAAAACCCTTTTCTGAGGAATAAACGGCATTTGGTTGCTCATTTTGAAAGCCCTAACATGTTGCATTGTATACAATTAATTTATTTGTTTAAAAACAAAAAAGTATATTTTGTTAGAGTACTCGAGTACTCGAAGAAATACTCGACAGAGTACTCGATTCCAAAAATACTCGATAGTTGCAGCTCTAGATGGAACAGCACAGTGGCAGACCAGAATTAGATTAAACAAAAATAAACAGATAAACAGAACAGTGCACCAGCTTCTGTTCACTCTTTACAGTGTTTGTATTTGAGAACGAAACGTACTGTTCATGTAATGATATCAATGTTGAGCTTTGAAACTGGATCATAATGCCTTGTTGTCTTCTTGTGATTTGCTGCAGGTAAAATAAAATACTCTGAGCGCGTGTATGATGCATGCATGGAGGCTTTTGACTGCCTGCCCCTCGCTGCTCTGCTCAACCAACAGTTTTTATGTGTTCACGGCGGACTGTCTCCAGAAATCAACTGCCTAGATGACATAAGAAAAGTAAGTGACCACCACTGGCCCATTAAACTGTGTATGTAGATTTATGAAATGTAAAAAAATAAAAACGTATTCATTATTATAAATGAATTTCTCTTTTCTGATTAGAATAATTTTATAATGTTTTGCTTGTGTGGACATCAGAATTAAATGTATTGTGTAATGTATTGACAACACCTTTTTTGGTGTTACTATTTGTAGTTAGTTGCAATTCTGTCAAATCTTGATATGTTTGAAATTATAAGGATTGAGAATAAGCTATTATTCGCTTATTGTTCCTTTCATGTCTTACTGTATAAAAATGTGGGGATCTACATATAAAACAAACATGAATTCAATAGTTGTCTTACATACGTATCATCAATAAAAAAGATTATTATGCTCACACTGGGCCCTTATTTTTAAATTCACACATTATGAAATTCTCAGACTTGTTTTATTATAAAATAATGTTACTAATGTTTACTGCAAAACTAAACTCTCTTCCTAGTGCTATGTAAAAGTTATTCTCAATTCGGGAGACTCGGTATGATTTAAGAGCTGTTTGCAAGTTTTCTGTTCAAAAAGCTAGAAAAGAAAAAAAAAAAAAAAAAAGGAGTTGTGTTTCTGTTGTTGGGGTTAAACTATGGAATGATGCAAATATAAATTTAAAAACATGTAATTCATGTTATATCTTCAGAAAAAAATGGTCTCTAAAGTTGTTTTTGAAAATTATAAGTGTTGATCATGTAATTATGTTAATGTTGTTGATTCTTTGTCTTTGGTTTTTGTTAGCTAAATTGTATTAAATATCTGTGCTCGGCTCAGATAAGCATTTTTGCTTCTGCCTTTTCAGTCACTACTTAAAGGGAAACTCCGGTATTTTGACACCTGGACCTTATTTTTAGGTTTGTGCATGCTCATCTACTCACTCAGAAAAAATATAGTCGAAATGAGCGATTTTGCCCTATAAGGAGCTTCAGCGCGGAACATAATCTCTGCAAAATCGCTCATTTCGGCTATATTTTTTTCATCCATCACCAGTGTTATCATAAAGTCAGCTCGTCTACCGTCTTCAGGTGGGTCAGCTGACCTGGTAAACAAACTTTTGATGACGTCATAGCCGCTGACACAAAGGTACAGCTGACCTAGTTTTAGCCGGCAGTGCTGAGCAACATGGCAGAATATTTATCTGATGCCGAAGAGTCAGACTACGACGACCGGTTTGAGTCTGAGTACACAGACGAGGAGCTCCATGAAAGAAGAATGTGGAGGGAGAGAGACGAACAGCTGGCTCGAGAACAACAAACAGGAGCGCGTCCACGACTCAGTGCGAACTGGTGGTGCGCTTTGACAGTGTTCGCCATAGCAACAGAAGAGGAGTGTGTTTGCTGCTCAGAGGGACTTGAAACCGGCTGACGGTATGGATCTATCCAGGAATATATGTCTGACTACTCTGGAGGATTTTCTGCAATGACAAACCGGCTGTGGTAGAGACGAGCGATTTTGCAGAGATTATGTCCCGCCGCTGAAGCTCCATTGCCGTCTGCACGATGTTTGTCTGAGTGAGTATATGAGCATGCACAAACCTAAAAATAAGGTCCAGGTGTCAAAATACCGGAGTTTCCCTTTAATATAAGAATTCTGGTTTGTTTAAAATGTCTATATTGTGTCAAATATTGTCCAATCAGGTCTCCAGAGTGCAACCATTTTGGGCGCACATGCACCCAAAATTTGTAAGAGTGCGGCTAACATTTTTTCTCAGGTGCACTGGTGCACCCAAGAAAAAATGTTAGGCGCACTCTTACAAATTTAAGTTGACAAAAATAATGGAAAAATCAGCTGGAAAACAGACAAGACACAGCACCTGCTTCCTCTCTTTTCTCTGTCACTGCATTGTATCTTCACAGGCTGAAGACTGTAGGCCAAGCACACACACACGTACAGCCCTCAGTACTCATCCAATCAGCTGTTAGTATGCAAATGAGCCCAGATGGAGCCTGGCTGTGGTGTCAGGTTTCAGCACAGAGCGCAACTCTAAAGAAGCAGCAAAGCTCTGACAAATTTGTCTTCGTGTTGGTCGTTAAAATCTGGATATTCATTTCATTTTGAGTTCAGTATAGCACCTTAAACATTAGCTCTTTTTATTTAAAAATATTTTATTTAAGTTCAGATGTTTGAGTTTGAAATGTTAAATTTCCCCTTAGTAAAGCACTTCAAGCACTTTTATTTGGAAATGTATTGTTTTGCTTAAAGTTTTAGTTTGAATTTGTAAATTTCTTTAGTGAAGCATTTTAAACGCTCTGTTTTTCTTTAAATATGTAATTTTGCTTCAAATAAAGACAAGTATTTCTTTACTCATTTACATCATATAAAAGTTATGGAGAGTGATAAAATGGTGACCTTATGACTTTAAAAGTGACACTATGAAAAATTTGGGTGCGCCTTAAAAAAAATTGTGTAGGTGCACCGTTGCAACCAACTCATAGAGTTAGTGTGGAGCCCTGCCAATGTATGATGACTGAATAAAATCCTACCTACCTTCCTACCTACCTAGTAGCTTGGTTTCATGGAGCCTTTGTTCCCTTTTCTTATCAGTGCAGCATCATATATTTTTTCAGTATCACTATTTTTGAGCACACCTGCCTCACAAAATAAAGCGACCAAACTCCTTCCAAAAGAACAATGCCACTTATAATACATTTTGTTAAACGCACATGTCTGTAAGAAGTCATGAATTTTGTCTAAATAATGTGTGTTTGTGTTTTGTGCTTCACAGTTAGACAGGTTTAAAGAGCCCCCTGCGTTTGGGCCAATGTGTGACCTGATCTGGGCTGACCCCGGTGAGGACTACGGCAGTGAAAAGACATCCGAACACTTTAGCCATAACTCAGTCAGAGGATGCTCTTACTTTTTCAGGTACTTGATTCATCCCTTCTCCAGTAGTTTCAATCAGTCGAACTTCATTTATAAAGCAGTGCTTTACAAAAAGATGGATAAATTTGATCCAAACCCACTCTGCCCAGTCCCCTAACCCCACCCCCAATTCATACACAGTATCAGAAAAATGCATCATGCATAGAAGACGAACCCAACACACACCAAGGAGAGGCCATCTTAAAGTTTAAATGAGTAAACACTGGAGTTAAAGTTACTTTGCAGAGTAGATGGACATTCATGGTCCATGAATGCTGCAATATCTGCTTTTTTTTTTTTTTTTCAGAAATTGACTCAACTTCTTTAAAAGAGGAGTAACGTAAAGCTTTTCTCAGGAAATCACATTTTGACCGATCAAATCAGAAAAGCTGGGAAACAGGGAGACAGTGCTGGTTAGTCTAAGGTTGTCATGGTAACTCAGCGATACCTAGTGAAATATTCCCTCATCAGAATTGGCGAGAATTGTCGTTAACTAGTTTCATGTTATGTATAAGTGGTAAATGATACATCTGTGTTGTTTAATTTAATGTAAGACGATAGCCTAAGGACTGAAACATCGTATAAGCCAACAGCGAGCAACATGGTCTTACTGCTGTGTCATACTGTGGCTTGATATGATTGGTCTGTGATGAGTGTGACTGACAGAACGATTGTCTAATCACCAGGTGCAGTTATTTTTGAAAGTTTGAAGGCCCATTTTCTATCGCCTCTTCTCCAGATGGACTAGTGAAATATTTCCGTGACACTTATATGGAACTGTCCGTCTGGCATGTCAAGTTGAGGATAAAGTGTAAAATCAAAAATATCATTAAATATCATCAAAATAATTTGAAATTAAGTAAAAATAAGCAAATAATGAAAGGGTGCTGCAATGAGAATAAAAATGCTAAAAGGTAATTCAGGTAAAAGCCAGACTAAAGAGGTAGGACTTGAGTTTGCTTTTAAAAACATTAGGTACAGCCCTCCGGTCTACAGGCAGGCTCTTCCATAGACGGGGACCGTAGTTATAAAAAGATGCCTTACCATAAGTGTTTGTCCCAACTTTGGGATCTGTTCACAAAGAACTTTCTGAAGACCAGGGCCCGTATTCACAAAGAATCCTAAGGCTCTCTTAGTGACGTCATTCTAAGAAAACTCTGAGAATTCCTTGAATTCTAAGAGCTAAAACAAAGCTAAAACAAATAAAATATAAAACCAGATCAGACTCTACAGCTTCATTTTGCAAACACGGAAAAGTTATTTTTAAAAGGGGATCTTTGTCAAATACGTAAACAGATGCACACTTCAAGATATGATTGTGAAAAGAAAATGTATAAGTTTGGTTGGTTACTAGCTTAGCTTAACAGCAGAAAAGCATTGTTAGGGTAGGCTTGCTTGGGATGGGCTGAAGTCAACCCCCTCAGGGTTTTAACAAAATATATCTAAGACATTTTTGCACATATACATATAGAAAAATAAACTAAGATAATCCGTGATATTGACACATTCATGGATTCATGGACCATGAATCTGTCCTCATCATATTGAATTTATTGAACTGTAAAGTATGGGGGGGCTGGCGCTCCTGCGAGTTGGCATCTCCTTTTCAAGAGTCCTCTCCATATGGTTGTGTAACCCAGGTCCCTTGTAATTAGGTAAGAATCTAGAGTGGTTAATACGATGAGACTGGGCCTGGGCTCGTTGTAAATATCAATACAACTAATTCTAGATTATTCAAATAATATTAATTGACGAAGATGACCAACCACAACACTACTTTAAATTCAATAAACCTTATTAGGGTTTTATTTAGATAGGCAAATTTGAAAATTGCCTTAAGTAAAATATTAACTTTCACTCTTTTCACAAAACAAATCAAAAGTACAGAAAAACCCTCTAATTTGATTCAAATTGTCCACAACCGTCTCTTAATGCCTTGTTGTCTGAAAACACTTTTCTACAAGTCTTTACACTTATAGTTCACCATCATAAAATAAATGTGGGCCCACATACACCTTAAAGGAACACTACACCCAAACAACGATTTGGCCTCATTTTCTACTCACCCTCATGCTGAACAACACTGTGGAGTAGTTTTGGAACATCTACGATGCAGCCGGAGATCTGGGGGAATCCTCGTTGTCCACTGACATTGATATCATGACTTCGGTCAGAGCCCGAACGAACAGCGTCCTTAAAAGTCCACAAAAAGTCGGCAATATTCCTCCATACTGCTCGTGCGCTGTAATCCAAGTGTCCTGAAGTGCGTCCACCATTTACTCGAAGCGACATCATTTAGCACATGTTTATAGCCTAAACAGTACTACTTAGCATTTCTATGATACACTTACGGGTGCCCTCACGGGGAGCGGCTGACCAAACCAAACGAATGCGCACTCTGCAATAACTAGGAGCGTATAACAAGAAACAAGAAATACCACATTCTGCTGTGAGCAACGGGGGCGTGGACAGACACAAAAGGGGCAGCAGAATGTGGGATTTTTGGAGTTCTTGTTTCTTGTTCGCTCTAGTTATTTGCAACTGGTTGTCACTTTTTAACTTAAAATGGCCGCTTCACTCCCAGTGGAGCATAAAATAAAAGCAGTACTCAAGACTCCTGGGTATGTTAGTAGAGGAAAGGGGCATACGATAGCAGGGACAGGCAATGGCAATGGCAATGGCAATGGCAATGGCGATGGCGATGGCGTTGCGCAGTCAGTCTAATCATACACACACAGGCGGGAATGGCACTCAACCGGAGATATCCTCAGGGAAGGAAAAAACAGCAGGGCCGTCCGTTGAAAACTCGCCTCCTCTCTCCTTTCTCCAACATCCATCTCCTCAAAATATAACTTACTTGAACCACAGTACCACACACTATATCGGGTTGAATTAGCATTAGCTCTGTAATCTCCCATGAGCTAGCATGACGCTAACCGCTTTTCAAAGTCAGTTTTATGCTACAACTGTTAGATATAGCACACACAAACATCATATTTACCTTTAAGTCGTTCACACAAAGTTTATAAAAAGACCAACGATGAGTCGACCTCCGCAGAATAAACTTATAATGCTCCCAACACAACAACGCTTCCTCCTCGGCTCTCCTAGTCTCTGTCTGCTTTGTCATGTACACCGCATCACACACACAATCCATGCCACTAGTCCCGCCCCTTACCCATTCTGATTGGCTCCTGTAATGTCAGTATGACATTAACCAAACAAAATACGGGAAATAAACTGATTGACAGAAAACATGGCAACAGGTTAGGTTTCACACACGAACACGTTTTTTATCCTGAATCATAGAAACTTTTTTAAACGTAAAGGAACTTTACATATATTAACTGTAAACAGTGACATTTTTTTAAACTGTAAATATTATGAACACTTTATCTAGCACATATTATAGATTTTTTTTATTAGAATGAACTTTTAAGAACTTCTTAATTTATGAACTTTTAATACATATTTAACTTTGAAGGGGAATTTTAGGCACTGTAACCTATATAAAAAGCTTGTGTTTTACATTTTCATCATTTTAGTATGATTCAAAACTCAGTGTTAAAGGTACTTAAGTGCTAATGCCAGACCAGGCTCTTCAGGTTGAGATCTGTAGTGTGAATACGCCCAAAATGTCGGTTTAAAAATCAAAAACGGGGTTGACTGTTGTAAAGTGCCCTTAGATAACATTTGTTATGAACTGGTGCTTTACAAATAAAGATTGATTGATTGATTAGCTTAGAAACGATTCATCTCCAACAGTTATGTCTTTCCTGTTAATTATTTAGATTTATTTAAGTATCTTACACACCTTTGCTTCTTTGCCTACAGTTACACAGCAGTTTGTGACTTCCTGGTGAATAACAACTTGCTCTCAGTAATAAGAGCCCATGAAGCACAAGATGCAGGGTAAGTTCATTCACAAGTCCTGATTGGCTGAGTGCGTATCATCAAACAAGTTCCCTGAGATGTTTTGTGTTTGGCTAACAGGTACAGGATGTACAGAAAAAGTCAGACGACAGGCTTCCCCTCATTAATCACAATCTTTTCAGCTCCGAATTATCTTGATGTCTACAACAACAAAGGTTTGTGTCTGTTCTCACTGCCATCTTTGTTAGTTTTTCTCATTTTTACCAGGTTTCAGTCCCTGAATGTTTTCTTTTTTGTTTTAATTCTAGCTGCTGTATTAAAATATGAGAACAATGTGATGAATATCCGACAGTTCAACTGCTCCCCACACCCCTACTGGTTGCCCAACTTTATGGACGTCTTCACCTGGTCTTTACCGTTTGTTGGAGAAAAAGGTATGTCGGGGTTTAGTCTGAGAGGCATTTATGGGATGTAAACAATATTTCGTTATGGTGTTGGTCATAGTTCCTTTCCACTTTAAAATAGTCAGGCTCAGCTCGAAATCACTCAGTTATTTAAATAATATATAATATTCAAAATTTCGAGTAAATTCTCAATTAGATCATTTCTCCATTGAGCTGGGGCAGCAGTAACTCAGTCCAGAATGACTTGAGTTGGGGACCGAAGGGTGAGCGGATCAAGTCCCGACTGAGCCATGTTTGGAGGTTGGTTTGGTAGCTGGAGAGGTACCAGCTGACTTTTTTTGCACTGCCCTTGAGCAAGGCACTAAAACCCGAAAACTGTTCAGTAACCCTTCTTCAGGAGAAACAAGCCGTCACTCTGACAACTCTCCATTAATGCATGATTGTAGGACCTGTTTGTACATGTACATGTTTATTTTAGCGCATGAATTTGGCATGTCTTAACAATAGAATGTAGAGAATTCAAATTCTCCACAAAGGATTTATAAAATATGTCGTCTTCTTCTGTCTTCATGTTCATACAGCTGTATTTTAATTCTCATTGTTTTATTGGTAAAATAGCATGACATACAATGGCCTCGGTTACATGATGTTTTTTAAATCAATTCGGAATTGATCATTCAGAATGAAATAATTCGGAATTAAAATTTTCTCCTTCGTTTTTACATGGAAATAATAGTTCCGAATATAGGTTTACATGGAAAACACATTTATTGGCCTTTATTCAAGGCCTGGTGGCTGGGTATGGTTCTGATTGGACAGATGTAATGACGTATTTACATCTACTGGATGAAAAATTCCAGTTCAGCGTCTCAGTCAAGGAAACCTCATCCAAAGTGGACACTACAGCTTTAAAAAGGTCTGAATTCTAATGCGTTTGTCCATCCACACTTTCATTACTTCCAGATCTTCCTAGGCTTTAATTAAATAAACTGCCTCGGCTTGCATGGACTCCCACTCTTGCTTTGGTCAGCCACCTTGTTCCCATCAGCGTCCTCTGCCTCATAACGAAAGGAGACAAGGGAACGAGCATGCACAGAATGACCGGAATTAATTTAAAGCAGAATGAACATACACATGATTGAGGAATTATTTCATTCAGATTTAAAATCAGAATAAATAAGCCACTTACCTCGGACTGAAGTTTTATTCTGAATCATCATTTTTATTCAGAATTAGGCGTTTGGGTCATTATTAATCTTTTTAAAGAGGATTTAAGTTTTATTTGGAATTAAAGGGGAATTAAAGTTCTCATGTAAACGTGAAAATTGACATCTATGACTGATAATGAAGAAAACCCAAAGAATCAAAGTAATGTAAGACTATCAACTGAAGAAAAAGGGAAAAGATTAAATGCAACAAAAACAACAACAGAAACGGCACAGATAATGCCGTTCCTATCATGTTTTTTGTAGGTAAAAACAATGGACAGTGTTAAAGCGGATCAAATCACACAAAAACGTCAAGTTTATTTGCTCTTTATTGTGTTTAACGTGTGCTCCACATGGTAGAGGACCTCTGTGAATAAAACATAAAGTCTGTGGCAGTAGTCGCAAGTATTTCCCTAAAATGTCTGTTTCACAGCACCCCTGCATGGACCAACCAGTGTGACATCATACCGTTGTTTGGTCGTCAGATTTGGCCTCACAGTTGCATGTCCATTGCAGACGTTTGGAGTAATAGAGTCACCACAGAGTAGTTTGTTAACCAATTAATGTGGACTGGGCACATATGGGAGGGCAGCCTTAAATTATCATACAAGTGTTTGATTGTATGTTTTTATCAATAGCAAAAACTTTAACTATGAAGGTATCCTCTAACTTAGGAATCGACAAAAGGAAGTTCCTCTGCAGAAGTTGAGAGATGTAATGAGGTGCAAATATTTAAAAAACAAACAGTAAAGTCTTTAATGTAATTCTAACATGAATGGGAGCTGGTGAAGAGAAGCCCAGGTGGGGGTGATATGTTCTGGGTTTTTTGTACCTGATGCATTTAGGACTAACTGGACGAGTGATTGCGGTAGTCCAAATGTGGAGAAATTAAAGCATGAATCACTCTCTCCACATAATTAAATGGATAAACTGATTCCATCTTTGATAAAAGCCTCAGGTGATAAAAGCTGGATAACAGCAGAGTTTTATCCGCTGATCCAATTTAAAATCATTGTTGAAATTACACCAGGATTTGTGACGGTGGATTTCACACAGTGCGAGAGAGGAGCATCACCAAGTCCACCGGAGCTAACACAATAATCTCTGTTTTGCTTTCATTAAAGTTTAAAAAGCTCAAGGCCTCCCAGACTTTAATGCCATTTTTATAGTTGAAGTTTTTGATTGAGCTGACGTGTTTTCTTTTAAGAGGCAGAAAGATAGGGTGTCATCAGCATTAGGATGATAGAAGACACTTTTTTGGGATTGAAATTGCATTTTTAGACAATGCAATCATGTGATCACCAAGGGGAACTGACCCAGAGGGTCTGTTGTGTCAACTTCTTTACACATACTATTTTACAAATTTGAGGCAATTTGCATTTACGTAAGTGCTGGTAAGCAGATCAGCTTTGCAAAGCCTCTGTTTGGGAGTCAAAGTTTGAGTATCTATTAGATAATAACAGATTTTTTAGCATCAATATTAGGTGATGAGTAATGTGTGATGTGCTTTATTGCACTGAAGTTTGATTTGAAGGAAATCATGAATCAAATTGAAATCACAATATCTTCTTAAATAAATATCTAAATAAATATCTTCTGTGTTTCCTAAGATTGTTCAGCCATGGTTTGAAGGGTAGACCCAGAGGTATCAGAGCAGACAGACCTGCCTGATTCTGAAATCCTGCAGGTCCGTCTTGCCAGCCTCCATTGTCCAACAAATTCACTCAGCTGAATTTTTAACGGCCCAATCAGGGAAGAGAGGCGGGAGCTGCAGAATGCGGACGTGACGACAACCGGAAGTTGAGAACGGTCATGCCGATTAGCCTGTTGTCCTCATGGCTACTAAGTGAAACTTGGCGAAATCTGCCCTCCTCAGAAGTTTACTTGTAGGGATTGTCTTTGACGAGGTTCATGTCACATATAAGTGTTAAATGAATCATCTGTGTGGTACAATTTAGTGTAAGAAGATAGTATAAGGCCGTTAGCTGTTAGCGGCTAAGTTAGCCACTATGGCTAACGTCCATGAACTGTTTTTAACTGTTGTAAGCCATTAGCCGCTACATTAGCCGCTGTGTATGCTACATTATAGGAGGCAACCCTGCTTGATGTGGACTGGTCTGGTGATGAATGTGACGAGCCAAACGATTGTCCAATCACAAGCTTGTGTTTTTTTCTCTAATGTTCTGTCCCTGAATGTAAAGGGCTCCTACCCAGATGGACTAGTGAAATATTTCTGTGGCAGATATATGGAGCTGTCCATCTGGCTTGTCAGGTTAAGAGGTATCCCTCATATAGCAAATATTTGGCTCTCTGGTAGTGAAGATAGTTCCAGTGTTGTCCATCCCAGATGGTTCACTCAGTAATGATGAAACCAGCAATAACCAGGCAGTATCAGCCCGTTACTCAGCTTTCATATAAACAGGAGTGATAACACACAGTTATATCACAGCGGAGAAGAAACTGGTGCACACTGTGAGATTTCAAAACCAGAACACTGTTTCCCTGTGAGCTCTGTTGGCAGAGTTTAACTAAAATCCACACTCTGCCAGGACTTTTACAAAATGTGTGTTTTTAGTGACCTAAATCTGTTTGGTGTGACTGAAAGACCAGAGCGCACAGAAGAAGCATAAAGACTCTCCTGCATGTGGACGAGGCCATGATCGTCTTATCAAACCTGATCTGTGTCAGAGGAGATACACCTGCACTGCACCCTGTGGTTCTCTTTGTGCTCCTGCAACACTGTTGAGTCAAATCAAAATACACAAACACATTTATGTTGTTATGTTTTACAATAAGGTACTCTGACAATGATTAAGACATAGTCTTTTTAAGTAAAACAAGTATTTGGGGCGTTGAATTTGTGTTTCTTTGAGGACACTGAGGTGCGTTAAAAGTGGATAAACTTATTTTCTCACAGATCTTACCTTGTTTTCTCCGTTCTCTACCCCACAGTGACGGAGATGCTGGTGAATGTACTCAACATTTGCTCCGATGATGAGCTCATGTCAGAGGGAGATGACCTCTACGAAGGTAAGACAAAATATCCGGTAGATGAAGAATATTGATATTCTTGGTATAATACTCACCAAAAGGGTGTGAAAAACAGTCGTATTTTACTTTAAAAATTATATTTATCATTCCTAGACATTCTGAATTGGTTTGTTTGGTCTTTAAGAAGCCATATTGTGTTTTTTTGTTTTATATTCCCTTTATTGTGCTAACATGTCTCCTCCACACTGTAGAGCACCTCTATGAATAAAACAAAAAGTCTGTGGCAGTAAGACTACCTCAGTTATATACAGTGATCATGAAAAACTCTGCTGCAGTAAGGACAGGACTGACACAGAGACAAGGCCATGCATGTTTACTGGAGTGACCAAGAGTTTGAAGTAACACTGTGAAAACAATCTGGTAAAACAAAGTTAGGGAGATTGAACTCTGTGCTGGACACATTAAAGGGCTACATCAAAGTTTTTTTGTTTTAATGTCTTGCCTCACTCCTGAGTATATGAAAAGCAGACACTATTCTGTTGACAGAGAGTGCAATTAGCTCATCCAAACAAAGCCTCAGTGTGGGAATAGAAGAAGATAATATAATGATAATAGAAAAAAACAGCAAAACGTAGAAAAAAAGAGTCACAACAGGACCATTTAGAGTTGCTTAGGAGTTCATCTGATGACTGTAGGCAGAGGCAGGCTAATACTACCCACTGACTACGGTGTTTGAGCTATGCTAACTAGCAGTGCCCAAACTTTGGTGGTCTCTTTGTTGTTACTGCACGTACAGTCTAAAGAATGGAGTCTGGGGTGCTAGTTTGGCGGAGTGGTTGGCAACCATGCACGTCCCATATACATACCTCTGCTGGTCCGGGTTCGAATCCCTCTTGTGACCAGTTTGCTGAGTGTCTTCCCCTACTCTCTCACCCCCTTTCACAAGCCTATCCCCTGTCTCTCTCCTATCAAAAAAATGAACAAAATGCCCAAAAATACATTTAAAAAAGAAAAAAAAGGAGTCTATCTGCTTGACATGGACTCGAGTGAAGCAAGACAGGAAAAGAAAAAATGTTGGCCTGTCACTTTAACATGTATTTCCTGCTTATAGTCTCTGTGTCCTTGGAATTACTGCTCATGACTGCATTATTAAACTAATACAGCAGTCTCGCAAGATTCTTGCAAATGTCTTTAGCTGTGTCCACACGCAATGCAAAAAAAGAATTGCTTCCATCTTTGCAGGACAAAATTTGGTGTGTGTATTCAACAATCAAATGGGTCATATTTAGGCCTGTCAAGATAACAAATTTTGCTGGACAATAATTTTCCAAAAAAATATAGACAATAAATGATATTATTGTCAATATTATTATATATATATATATATATATATATATTTCATTTTTTCATTAATGTAATTGTAATATATGTCATAATAAAATATGGTTTGGTTTTAATTGGATGTTCAAGATCTTTTGAATAAAAAAAACAAACAATATAATAAATTCAACAAACCAGAAAAGAGAAAAAAAATGAAATGGACTCTCTATTAGGAAAATTGCATGTAAATAAAAATAATTATACTTAACAAAAACAAGAAAGAAAAAACGAAACTCATGTAAAAACACGCACAAAAATAAAAACAATAAATAAAAGGGAGTTTATACAGTTCGTGTTTGTGACATGTACTTTCTCCAAGTCAATCCGTACTATCTGTCAAACGTTTGTAACACTGCTGGCTTTTCAACCGTATTGAAGGGCTGCATTTCTTTTGCAATGTAGTGAACAACACTGTCTATTAATGCATCGTTTTGCGCTGTTTTATTTATATTTACTTTGCCGACCAAACGCCCCAGTAAGTGCTGACAGTCAGGATGAAGGCTCCGCTGCACCTCCCATTCTTCTTCTTTGTCGTCACTACTTTCAAACAAATGCAACATTTCTGCTCATTTGTGTTCATGGGCTCACACCTTGTTCATTCTGTTTAAAACCAAAATATTCCCACACTGTGGCAGCCGGCTTAGGAACCGTCGCTTTCATGCCATCATTCATATTGGCGTTTGTTTCCTCGTTACTCCTCAGGACGCTCACTTCAGCTCACTCTGTGTGTACGCGCGAGCTGCCCCGCGGCCCCCCCAAAGATTGTATGTTTGACAGATGCTCACTCCGCTATAAATCCGCTAAATCAGCTATAGAACCCATGCACCCCGGTGTTAAGAAAGGTGGACAGAGTGAGCCATCTTCTCATTCAGCCTGTTCGGTAGAAAGAGACGAGGAAAACAAACATACATGCACATGTCAGTTTATCGAGGCCGGCAAACTTACCGAGGACGTTTTTATTTATCATTCGGTTAATTGATTGATTGATTATCATGACAGGCCTAGTCATATTCATTTTTGTTGTTTTTTAAGATTATTTTTTGTGCCTTTATTGATTGGGGGAGACAGTCTGGTATGCCAGCCCGATTCGTTCCTGGGCTGGCAGAAGCATATACCTGGATTGTGCCTGGTTGCTTACCACTCTGCCAGGCAGTCACCTTGAATGGTTGTATTTTTTGCCCTCAGGCCCTAAAACTATCAGAGAAGGAGGTCGGCCTGTCTCCTGTATAGCTCTTGTGCTACAAGATTTTTCATGAATAGAGATTTACACATAAAGTTGTCTTATTTGTTCTCCTTCATGTAAGAGCAAAGAACGCTTGGAGCAAAGCAGTCTTGGTTCTTTATGACACAGTTTGTCCTAATCTGATATTCTGGCCTTGTTTTTAGGTGGAACCTCAGCGATGCGCAAGGAGGTCATCCGGAACAAGATCCGTGCTGTTGGGAAAATGGCCAGAGTCTTCTCTGTCCTCAGGTCCAGACTTTTAATCAGTGTTCTGACATCCCTCTTCTTCTGGGATAACAAAAATCTTAAAATTCAGTGCTGGTTAATAGTGGTTTCATTTACGTACAACCTTTTGTTTGTTTGTGGTCTAGGGAGGAAAGTGAAAGTGTGTTGCAGCTCAAAGGCCTGACCCCAACAGGAACTCTTCCTCTGGGTGTGCTGTCAGGGGGGAAGCAAACCTTACAGACTGGTAAGCAACTTTGATGAACGTTCATTCTTTTATGATGTTCATTTTGACCAGGCTTGTTATCAAGTCTTTTAGGAAGTGCCTTTCCTTACACTTGTCCTATAAGCCTAGGACCCTGAGAATCGAACAGAAGGCTTGTCTAATTATTCTGTGGTCGTGTGTGTACTCGTCCAAATAAGAGAATGGAAGATAGAGCTGTATAACCAGGTTTGCATAATACGTCCATATCAGCAAAATATGTCACAGACGAGATAAACACAGTACAGTTACAGTTTTTGGATTATTTCTAGTTTGGGTACTTTTGGTCGTCTTTAATTTGTCCTTTCTGAACTTTGTCTTACCAAATTAACTGTCTAACTCATCACTTTTCACCCTCTTCTGTTTACAATATTTGAAATCCTTAATTGTCTGAGTTTAGATTTAGATTTGGTCAATAGAAGAGTTGAAGATGACTAGTATCTATCTTGTCATTGGATGATAATTGAAATGACCTCTCCAGGAACTGTGAAATTCTTTTTACTGAAACTCTGCTGGATCAGTGTAATCTGAATGACACGTGAGGCTGACTATCTCAATGACAGGACAGTGGACTCCTGGATCAGAGTCTAACTACCTAATGGAGCCGTCACGGCTGTCCCTTTATAGCCCCGTTTCCACCAAGTGGTCCGGTATGGATCAGCGCAGTTTGGCCTTAGGCCGGATCGGTAAAGCCTGATCCTGTTTGCATTTCCACAGTCAACCAAACCCTACATGGTAGGCGGCGTCTAAGCTGGATGTCAATAGCATGACGTCATAGCAGCGCGACACCGTGTACCCGGATATTAAATGCAAAGAAGAAGAAAACAGGACACAGTAAACAAATAGCAATGATGGAAGACATCCAGCAATTCTTCTTTTCTGTGATCAGCATGTGGCTTCATGTAATGAAGCACAACCAAGCTTTGTTTCAGAGAAGGCTGTGTGCCGCGAGAGTTATCTACACGAAGACAAGTGGCGATTTAAAGGTGTAGTCAGCGATGTGGGAGAAATCGAGTGGAGAGCTTGTTGATAAATGAATGCCCCACCCCCGAAAGCTGATGGATGTGCATCATCATGGAAACGGCCATAGAAACTGCGTAGCTGACCAATGTAGTTAAGGTAACCCTGACTCGTCAGACAACTTGACTGTCATTATTGATAACATCACAACAACAGAACATTCTGGCAGATTAGACAATAAGATGAATGCCCGACGGCTGTTACTGTTATGTGAAGCACCACAAAGCTAATGTTGCTTAGCTTACCTATCCAGCAGAAAGTCGGCGTCATCCGCGTCCGTTTTCAGGTCTTTCAATTTGCGGAGTTCCCTCCACCGTCAGAAAGCAACACCAATGTTGACCCGGGTCTTCGCTCTTTCATGGTCATAGCCCTTCTTTTTCACTTTTCACTCCTCTGACCTTTTTCTTTTGGGCTGTTTTTCAGCCATTGCTACTGCACCTATTGTATCTCTCTCTTACGCTAACTGCGCATGCTACGCAACCTCCTACTCCCCCTCCCCCTTCTGTCTGATCTGCGCATGAGTATGATCGCCCCCTGGATGTGGGGAGGTGTACCCTGTTTTAGTAACTCGGCCCAAGCCACAGTATCTACCTGCTGAAATTCAGAGCCAAGGCTGTGTATTGAAACCGGACTTTTTTTTCAACATGCTGTCAGTGGTGACATCTTGTGGATGGAGAGGAGAAATACGGTGATTTTGACAAATAGTGCGTTAGATTAGAAGATTAGAAGATCGCTGACTACACCTTTAAACATGGCGGGGTTATGCGTTGTTCTGCTGTCACACGGGAAGTGACGTCTCCTTCGACCAATCAACGGACTGCAGTGTTTGTAGCTCCACCTTCTGGGGTTGGATCAGTATGCCTGGCACCCCAACGGAAGGGTCCCAAATAGTAGGACGGTACGGTTCGCTTATAAGGGGTCCTGTCCCAGTTTTAGGCTATGGAACTCCACAAAAAACGAGCTGTACTGAGACGAACCTAACTGAACCCTCTGGTGGAAACGGGGCTCAAGTTAGCAAATCAGTTTACAAAGCCACAGACGTCGTTAGGGCTGAACGATATGGACATAATTTCATATCACGATATTTATGCCAGACATCTCGATATCGATACGATACAATATGACTACAGGTCTGGTGAAAAGTGGTGCATTCAAGGGCAATCGTAAAAATGAAATTTATTGTGACTTCCAGAGCTGTACATGCAGGGCGAGCACAGGGGAAATTTATATTAGTTATATCCTTACTGTTTTGATATTAATATTTGGCATGTTCATATCTTGAGATAGATACAATAACGATATATCTTTCAGCTCTAGACGTTGTCCATCAAAAACAGTGTTTGGCTCGGTGTCTAGATGTTAGCACACTGAATAAAACCCAGACATCTTGAGTCTTGCGTGAGCAGCTTTTCCTGATGTCTGTGTAGTTTCTCTTCATCCCTTTGGAGACTCCTGCATCAGCTGATACTGTGCCCACCGCAGGAGCTCTGTAAGACTTGGACTCATTAACACACTCAGTTTTAAGGCACAACTGTAAGCTGGCTGGTTATGGAGGGCATTCTGTTACCTGAAGCAGAGTACTGACCTTTTAATGTAAAGGTCAGCATCTATCCTTGTCCATCAGAGGGCATGCAGTGAGTCATGCTTTGTCACGCTGGAACCTCACAGAAAGCTGCAGAACTATCAAAGGAAAAACCATGTCACTGACCTTTGGAAGATTCACTATCAGGGTTTTCTCTAACCAGCAGCCCAGGACAAGCCGGGCAGTGGAGTGTGGACTTTTCCACCCATTCAAGTTTCATTTAGGTTTTTTACTTTGGTTTAATCTTTCTAAGGTTTGTCTTTTAAAAAGTTAAAAACAAAAACTGTATAAAGAAACATTTAGTTTGTGCATGTTATCAACAGGAAGTGTTAGCATTACGTAACAAATCCCACTGTACCGCACATAACAAAAAAAAGGTTGTGGCTGCAGCTGTGAGCAGTGTGACTTCAATCTGTAACCACTGTGTGAAATATCATGTCATTAATTCAGATGGTTTTATGTACAGGATTAGCTTGGGGAGGCATGTTATTAGATTATACCCAACATGCCAAAGTCATATTACCAGATACCAATGCAAATCATATCATTAGAGGAGTCAGGTTATGAAAGAAAGAGTAATGAAACAGTCAAAACAATGTCTGATTTTTTTCATGAAGGATTCTGTTGATTTCTGTGACCATTATGTATGGCTGATATGTTAGCTGTAATATTAGCAGACATTTTTGCTCTGCAGCTACAAATAATCTTGTTATAAAAACATTATCTGCTAATACCAGAATATAACACATAATGTACGTCCGTAATGAATGCATGTACATATGTTTTATATAGATACATACAGTATATGTGTGTCTATATATGTATGTCTATATATATATATATGTGTGTTTGTACATATATATAAATATATGTATATATGTATTAGGGGTGCAAGGATACACATAATTCACGGTTCACTTTGGTTCAATACTTTTTCAATACAAATTATGAGAAATTTCAATGCCCTTTTTACTTGTGGTTTATTAAAATAACCAACATTTGTTGAAACTCAGAGTGCATTTTCATTAAATTGAATTAAATGTAACTCTTGCAGCTAAACCAGGCACATTCTTCGGTGCATACTTAGAATCATAAAAAAAAAAAACATCACCATGTAAAAATAAGCAAAAGTTAAAAATAAATGTATCTAATAGAGAACTTACCCATCTTATGTGGTGCATTCTTAGCAGCAGAGTGTTGTCATGTTTTTTGTATCTCCACCGACGTAGTTTAGCATCGTGTTGCACTCCCGACATACTGTTGTGTTTTTGTCCACAACACGCTTACCATCAGGGTCATACTTAACACGGAAGCCAAAGTAGTCCCAGATCTGAATGATAGTGGAGGGTCTTCAATTTCAGCTGAAGGTAAAGCACTCGCCATGTTGTAGCTTCTTCTGTCTCAGCAGCTTGGCCAAATGAAATGGGAGGTGCTGTGCGTGCAGCTCAGCGGATCTGTGCTCGACTATGCAGCCTGGAGTAGTCGAGCACAGATTCACTGAACTTTCAGAGCATAGCACCTCGTCAGAAGTTGATCAAATAAATAAATACAAAATTGTGTGTTGTTCGGTTCATAGGGTGTACCGAACCGAGGCTACTGTATCGAACGGTTCAGTACAGATACATGTATTTTTGCACCCCTACTATATATAAATATATATTTATATGTATATATACATGTATATATTGGGATTTGCCACTGGCAGTGACTATTGTGGTGGCAGAAAGACGCTCTCAGTGTCAGCTGATATTTGTTGCTGATATCAGGGCTCTTAGTTGAAGCAGAAAAAGATGTGATTTTAAACACCCTCATGGATCTGACAAAAAGATGCTACAATTTACTTGCAACATACTGTGCTCTGGCAAGATTCGCTGTGAAACTGAGACTCAGAGCCTCCAACAGGAATATAATTCTCTCTGGACACAGGCCCTTATATCTGTTATTATTTGTAAAAAAAAATGGACAGATTGGCTGTCTGTATACTTTTTTACTCCATAGTAGAGTTTTTGTCATGCTTTCTCATGCTTATAATTTATTTTAATACCCATAATTGGGCTGTGATATAATGAACTGATCTGTGTTAGCAAAAACATGTGGATCAGGCAAAATCATTAAAGTTTTATTAACCTTTTCTGTCCCAAACAGAATCCACCATGCTTCATTCCTCTCTCTTTTATTTGACTTTGTAGCTTCTTGTTTTATTTAATGTGTTTGTGCTGTTTGCTGGAGGATCTGGTACTCTAATGTAACTTTACTTGATCATAGATACTCTTCTCACTCTTAAGGTCTGAACCACATCCCCCTCAGCTAAGCCCTCTTCTTCAACACCAACACTCTTAACTCTCTAACAGGCTGCTCCAATCAGAGAAGATGACGTATTGGCTGCAGCTGTGATGAATGTCATGGGTGTTAGCCCATATTTTACCATCTGTCTCCTCTGGTTTTGACACGAGGCTTTACAGTTTGATGTTTCTGTGGTGTTTTCTGTCTTTGACCACTTCCTTTTGTCCCCCTCCACATCTCTGCCTAAAATAGCTACGGTCGAGGCAGCTAAAGCAAAAGGTATGGATGGCTGTGTGCCTCGTGTCTTTGTGTGTGTTGTTCACCTTTAAACCACAGACCCTCCCTCGTAATGCCCCCTCCTCTCTGTTTTAGTGCTCCTGAAGTGTTGCGTCTGATAAATGCAGTGTTTTCATGGATGTATTGTTGGATACTCCTGCATTTCACCTGTATTAGACAGATGTGTTCATGTGGCATACATTCTGAAATACTGTTTCTTCATCAGGAGCTTCTTCTAATGATGCATTGGTCAGATGATATTTAGAAGTGTGTGACATAAAGAAAAGACAAAAGGAAGCATCTGTACTTTAAAACAAACATGTCGGGCTTAAAACGGCTTAGGAGATTTTGTTATGCTGAGTTTCATGTGAGACAAAGAAGAAGCTGAGGTTGCTTTTTAAGTAATGGAAATGGACCCTGACATGAAGTGAACAGGTTTATTTATTTGGACATTATTATTATTATTATTACTTTTTAATGTTTTTTTATTTATTTTATTTTACTCCATTATTATTATCATTATTATTATTATTTATTGTTTTAATTTATTAATTTTTTTTGTAATGTCATTAAAGATGCTATGAGGAGTTTCTAAGTAATTACAAAAAAGTCTCACTTTCAGATATATGCCTGATGGAAATACACACTTTAAGATGAGTTTTATAGCATCAAAATAGGTTATCTATAAATGCTATTCCTTAGCCTTACGGTCGGGTCGGACAGGGCTGGACTGGCCTGGATACTCAACTTCAGGAACAAGACAATTAAAACTAGAGCAAATTTATATTATTCAGACACGTCTTAGAGCACCGGGCTGTAAGTAGAGATATATAGCCGGCTACAAAACTACCACACTAAGTTTTCCAAAAATTGCTTGTTGTCACACATCAAAAACTACCGCTACATAACTAGAAAGAGATACATTACCTTGTCGCTTTGCATCCTGTAAGTTGTTGAAAAAAAGAAGTTGTAAAGCAATGCAGAGTTCTGAGGAAGGTCCGAGCTGCATTCATTAGCATCACAACAAACACACGCTTTGGCTTGGGTCACGTCTTTGGTGCGTTCCAGTTGTAGTCAGAAGTAGGAACTTCCAAGTTCCGAGTAGGAAACTGCAACTGGAACGTTCTCCGAAGTCGGAATTTCCTACTGGGAACTCGGTGAAACCTCGTCACTCCCGAGCTAACAACAGCTAACAATAGCCTGGTAGATCGGCATGTTTTTTTCCGACTTCAACTGGAACGCCGGTAAGTCAGAGATGATGTCACTCCCAGTTCCGAGGTTACTGGAACGCAGCATTATGACAGTTGCCGCACGTGCTCATGGGTAGCAGAGTCCTAATGTCGCCAGTAACAGATTCTCCTCATTGCACCTTTAATGTATATTTATGTAACATACTGTATATTGGATATACATTTGCATTACAGGCAGAAATATTTATGTATCAATATGTTTTGTACCTTTTGTTTTACACCTCTGACCTTGTCTCGGATGAAGTTCTATGTTTAATTGAAAAAAAAAAAAATCTAAATAAAAAGTTAAAAAAAAAGAAGAAGAAGAAATAAAAAAGTGATGACCTACAGCAGGGGTGGGCAAATAGCGGCCCAGGGGCCAAATGCGGCCCTCCACGTCACTAAATGTGGCCCGCCATTCATTCCTAAAAACCAGCAGCTGTAAATATGAAGAAAACTCAGATATCTAATCGAAATAATTCTATATAATCTAGACTGATATTTTTACTGGCTTATGAAAGTTATATACAACCTTACTTTGCTTTAATAGTGTCTTTAAATCTCTTTTATGAAGCCTTCGAACATTACATCAAGTATTAGTCAATACTATATTTAAAAAATGGCAGCAGCAAAATATTTAAGCTTTAAATATTTGAAAAACACTTTTTATTGATTTGAAAATAACTTCATTGGCTTTAATTCCATGTATTTAAGCTAAATTTGCTTGAATTCTGTATCAAATTAATTTGATTATGCATAATAACTTATATTTATGTTGTAATATATGAATATTGGTATTCTAATTTTATGACAAATTTATATTCTCATATGTTGTTTATCCAACATTCTTTTTCTTCATTAAGAGTTTCTGAAAATTTGTAACAACGTGGCCCTCAGGCTGGGAAAAATGGTTTTATGTGGCCCTCTTGGTAGTTAAAGTTGCCCACCCCTGACCTACAGTATGTCTATTTTCAACCATTTCTTTGATTTTATATAATTTACTGTGCTGTTACATCATTAATTGGTTTCTGTTCAGCTCATTGCCCAGGAAGCTTTCAAAAATAATAAAAGACAAACATGATTTGTTCATGTTTCAGACTTTTATCAATACAACAACATGTTCATGTTTTTCAGAATTAGGTGATCTTTTGGTGACGTTAAGCTAATATGTTGCCTTAAAGAGGACAGTTCTGTGCAGCATCGAGCTTGAATCGTGTTACTCACTGACATAGTTTCCCTCTCTGCGTTCACATGGACTCTTCCTGCTCGCCAAGTGTGGCTGGCCACAAAGGGAAAAGCCTGCTAAGACCTGGCGAGGATAAGACCAGGGACATCCCTGCCTGGGATATTTTCAGAAGCTAATCTTGTTATGGCATGTTGCTGTTGCTACACTATCTGCGCCTGGGGGGGCTGCAGTGGCTGTTAGTGTGGCAGTGAGAATAGCTAATTTTACCAAGACTTACCCATGGTGGCCTCGGTGCAGGACATTTTAATTAAAAACTTAACCCTCAGGCAGAGTGACCAGGCCTATTATATATATTAAATATACTTTATGCACTCTGGATTCTTGATGACTAAGTGTCCTGAAGCTTTTAACATCAATGCTCCACAAACAGTGCCAAAGTTATGGAGTTAAGCTCACACTAATCCCTCCACTGGGACTGGTTAAATTGTAAATGAAGTTAAAGGATAAGTTTAGTTTCTACAGCTTTCACATTGTTTATAGAATGAAGTAGAACAATATACTCACCCAGAAGGCTTTCCTGATCCAGACAGTGCTTCAGGAGATATTTAGATCCAAAATCGAGCGGTGGACATCCGCATAATGGTAGCACACGGGGCATGTATAGCGCCGCTCCTAAAGCTGTATTAATCATCCAAAAACTCATTAGTTTCACCAATATTTCATCATGGTCTGCTCGGGCTACTCCTCCAAGACAGTCCGGGGTCACTCCACCCATGTTTTCGTGACAACTGATAAACTATTTGAGGACATTTTTATCATTTATCTGATTGTATTCAGATGTTTTTTTTTATAAGTTGTTGATCATATTGAGTAGATAGAGGTATTTTAAAAGTAAGTATCAAATATGATACAAGTGGCTTTAGAGGGTTAAATTAATGTATACAAACTATGTAAGAATAAGCCTGTGCGTTATTTATAAATAGGGACGGGCACCTTTCATATTTGAACTGATACCATACTGATGCCCGGTTCCTGGGAATCGGTATCGGTACTCAACGGTACCAATTTTCGGTACTTTTGCGTGTGTTTATGGGGTAATAAATATTAATTTGTTTAATATCAAGATCTCAAATTTTTTCCATGTAAATGTATTATTCTCAATATATAAAATTTGACAGATATATATCAAAACAACATTCAACTGTTTGTATTGTAACACTGTACTTGTTCCAAAAATGTCTTCAACATGAAAACCATAAACTAAAATGAACCACAACTTAATAAATTAACTGCAGCCCTCACTTTAACTTTAGGGCAGTTTAACAATGGGTCAGACAAAGCTGTAAATAAAAAAAGCATTTACATTAATGTTATAAAGTACGAGGAACCGACCTGATAATGATGGCTCACGTTAAAGTGCCAAGCTAATACCATCTTAAACACAAGGCTTATTTACCTGGACCAGGTATCCTGGTATAAATGTTAAAGCCATTTCTTTTCCTGTGTTTCTGGCTGCAGACGACTAGTCTCCATTGGACACAGGCGTGCTAACAGTGCTGAATGAATCCTTTGTGCTCGTAGATCTGAGGCTATCAAAAATTGTGCACTCTTCAGCTTTAAGGGAAATTTTGTGCGTCACCAGGTGCTTCCTCAGATTTGAAGTATTTCCTGGCCTTACACTTGGCGTCACAAATATTGCAGCGAGCATAATCTCCATCACATTTAATAAAGTAGAGCCATACTTTAGAGCAATTTCTCTCAGCCATGCTTGCTTTGTTGACTGAGCCCGCGGCTGCTGACATCATTACGCTATTGCTGCGCTGCGTTCAAGTCCGGTATGGAAATTCACCTACTCTACCCAATAGTATGCCTGCTTCTTCCACTCCCTCACAGTCACAAGGATGCATTAAGGTACCTAAACATGACACCGTTTGATTTTACGTGAATCGGTACTCGGTAGTACCTATAGAATTCGGTCGGTACCTCTTAAAGTACCGGATTCGGTACCCATCCCTATTTAAAAATGTTTTTTAGTTGGTATGTTGTCATTAAATATTGATTAATATGTTTATATTCATACCCAAAGTTGACATATTGTAGGGGATACAGATTTTTTGATATTTAGAAAAAAAATCATGTCATTGAGATTACCCACTTTAGATGCTCTGGAAAGTGGCAATGATTTGGTTTTCTCCAAACATGCATGACCATTTAAGGATTAGGCAACACCAGGAAGAGCGGCTGGCTGTTTTTGAATGAGTACAGGGCTGTTTGGCTGGCAGCAGGTGCTTGTGGAAAGTCCTGCAGTTTCATATGTTTGTTTTTTTAACTTTTGAGAAATTTGTTGTTAGAAAATATGGTAACACTTTACTTGAAGATCTAGTTTATAATGCATTAGAAGCACATGCATAAGACGTTATAATGCATGTATAATGCTTCATAAGTGTCATTATAATGGTGTATAACCATGTATAAGAACTTGTACCAAGGTTTATAAAGTATTACAAGAGTAAGGATGGTTCTAATGTGACCCAGGACTTCAGATTCTTCATTCTAAACTCTTGTCACTTGAGTATGCAGGTATAAAACATTATAAAGGCTTGATTATAATACATTATGTCCACACTTGTAATACTTAATAAACCTTGGTACAAGTTCTTATACATGGTTATACACCATTATAATGACACTTATGAAGCATTATACATGCATTATAACGTCTTATGCATGTGCCTCTAACGCATTATAAACTAGATCTTTAAGTGAAGTGTTACAGAAAATATTTATAAATGTGCTTGTGGTTGTAGAATTAGCACCTAGTTTGTGTAGCTTCAAATCCAAGTTCAAACCTCAAACCTCGTAGTGTTTATTCTCTGTGTGCTCTGATGACTTCGATGTACAAGTTCACCTTTACAAGTTTTTTTTTCTCACCTTTCTGTCTGGTTTTCTTGGCTGTTGCTCAACTCTCACCGTAAGTTCACAGTGTGTAAAATGTTTCTTTCTCGTGGCTTTCCCTTTGGTAAAGGAGTGATTGTTATGTGCATGTGTTGTATTCAGACACCATCTGTCCTGTGATAGATCAGTATGTGTTTTGTGCTTATAGATAGAATTCTGTAGGAAATGTCATCTGAGTGATTAGAAATGAAACTGTTTTGACTTAAAGTTAAATTTGAGTTTTTGAGAGATGTAGCAGGCACAGCTTTTAATTATTTTCTTTTGTGTCTCCTCTGCCTCACAGCCATTCAAGGCTTCTCTCCCACGAGGAAGATCCGTAACTTCGAGGAGGCACGCGGCCTTGACAGGATAAACGAGAGGATGCCGCCGCGTAAAGACGGCCAGCAGCCAGACGGCACCACGCTCAACTCAAACACCCCCAACAAAAACGGCACTGATGGATAAAAACTGAATCAGCAGCTCTGCGCGTCACACGGCCCACGCCTCTCTGGTCATAGTCCCCTGCCTCCGTCTCTTTTCAGTCCATGTCTCGGTCTTTTCTGCCGTAACTGTCCGTGGTTACGCCTACAGCGGTGGGAAAGAACTGAAGCAGACTCATCAGTAGATAAGAAATAATCACAGAGTTGGAAAAACCTCCAGCTGAAAAGACAAACCAGTCGTATTTATTTATAAAAGAATAGATGGATGGATTTTAGTAAGAAAGACTTTTTACATCTGTTCAAACGTAAACATTCATGCAGGTCCTAACATGATAAAGAGGATTTTATAAAGTTTAGTTGACGCTGTAGGTTCAGCCCTTGTTACCCTGGGAGATTTTAGTTAAGTTTTTTATTCTTGTGCTCTGTGTTTAGTGTAAGAATTAAAGTTCAAGAGCTGTAGCTCAGCCTCTTCTGGATCTTCTGAGGTTCGTTATAATTATGGGCACTTAAGATTCTGCAGACCGTGAATTTAAATGTATCAGATACGTAAATCGTGTATTTATTAAGAAGCAAAAATGAAGCCAATTCACCCAAATATTATACTTACCCTGTATGGAAGTGAAGAAGTACCAAAATCCAAATTAAAATGGATTAACAGAAATGCATTTTTTTACTCTTAAATAAAATTCATAATTAGGGCTGTCACTTGAGTGCATTAATTAGATTAATTAATTAAACCACAAATTAATGCGTTATAAAAATTAATCACAGATTAATCATAGCACACAAACATTTTGATATTGTCCAGCTGGAGGACCCGTACATGGCAGTGGCACATGTCACTTCACACATGTGTCTCTAGTCAAACCAAACAAAGCCCAGGTGACAACAGGAATGGCATACTTAAGACTTAGTCTTATTATATTTTTGAATTTATTTATCTATATTTGTACTACATTCTTTAATAATGCATCAGGCCTGATTGTTTTGCTGGATGTCCTCGACCTTTTTCTTATTTTGAATTTGATTTATGAAACACACTTAAAGTGTAATTTGAGTTGCCTGATTGAGCTTAGAATTTTCTGGATGGGGTGCTGGTTTGGCGTAGTGGTTAGCACCCCATGTACTTGCTTCTGCCGGTCCAGGTTCGAATCCCGCCTGTGACCAGTTTGCAGAGTGTCTTCCCCTACTCTCTCTCCCCCTTTCACAAGTCTATCCACTGTCTCTCTCCTATCAATAAAGGCACAAAATGCCCAAAAAATACATTTAAAAAAACAAAACAAAAGAATTTTCTGGACAAGTTGCCCTGACTTTGGTTTTATTTAGTCACCGATAAAAATGTAGATTTACAAATCTTCACCTCTTAGTGTATTCATTTGATTAGTCCTGCACTACAATTTTACAGATTAATCATAGCACACAAACATTTTGATATTGTCCAGCTGGGGGACCCGTACATGGCAGTGGCACATGTCACTTCACACATGCGTCTCTAGTCAAACCAAACAAAGCCCAGGTGACAACAGGAATGGCATATTTAAGACTTGGTCTGATTTTATTTTTGAATTTATTTATCTATATTTGTACTACATTCTTTAATAATGCATCAGGCCTAATTGGTTTGCTGGATGTCCTCGACCTTTTTCTTATTTTGAATTTGATTTATGAAACACACTTAAAGTGTAATTTGAGTTGCCTGATTGAGCTTAGAATTTTCTGGATGGGGTGCTGGTTTGGCGTAGTGGTTAGCACCCCATGTACATGCTTCTGCCGGTCCAGGTTCGAATCCCGCCTGTGACCAGTTTGCAGAGTGTCTTCCCCTACTCTCTCTCCCCCTTTCACAAGCCTATCCACTGTCTCTCTCCTATCAATAAAGGCACAAAATGCCCAAAAAATACATTTAAAAAAACAAAACAAAAGAATTTTCTGGACAAGTTGCCCTGACTTTGGTTTTATTTAGTCACCGATAAAAATGTAGATTTACAAATCTTCACTTCTTAGTGTATTCATTTGATTAGTCCTGCACTACAATTTTATAATATCCTAGAATTCAAATTCTTTATTTGGGTACTTTAAGCAGAAAGGAGATTAAAATGTGATTAATTAGATTAATTAATTATAAATCGGGTAATTAATTAGATTAATTTTTTTTTAATCGTCTGACAGCACTAATAATAATAAAAATACATTTTCCAAACTGAATTTTCATTTTCTTGTTTAAGACTGCTCATTCTGTGACTTAATTAAAATGAAAAAGAAAAAGATATATAAGATTTAATTTTCAAACAATGCCCCAGCAAACAGTTACCAAAATTCAATCTGAATTGTCAAATTTGAAAATGAAAAAGCATTTGCAGTAACGCTTTTCACTTCAAAATTTTGGCTGCAATTTTTGACTCATAACTATAATGAACACTAAATCATCCAAACTGCATTTTCATTTTCTTCTTAAGGCTGCACATTTAATGACACAACTAAAATTTTCAGTAACAGCGGAAATATCACCACCATGTCCACATCTGTGCAGAAGCTGATGAAGAAGGATGCAGCTGCCCTCGAACGACAACAGAATCGGCCGCAAACAGCAGATTTCAACTTACGTCCGTCCCCCAACACGTTACGAAGTATTCATCCTAAACAGTCGGGCATCACTTGCAGCATATTGACACAGATTGAAGTTGTCCGACTAAGATGAAACCTGCTGTTTGTGGCCGATTTTGTTGTCGTTCGAGGGCAGCTGCATCCTTCTTCATCAGCTTCTGCACAGATGTGGACATGGTGGTGATATTTCCGCTGTTACTGAAAATATTACCACAGTCTGGTATGAACACTACCTTCACACTCCGCTCTGTCCTCTCTAACGTACACAGCCGTGCTTAAGAGATAAAGCAGCTGCTGACGTCACTCTCATGCTCCATGTTGAATTGCTGATTCAGATTGAATTATGGACCACTTTTTGCAGGGCGGGCATGAAAGCGAAAAAAGCAATGTCCTCTTTGTTTTCTTTTTAGTTGTGTCATAAAATGTGCAGCCTAAAGAAGAAAATGAAAATGCAGTTTGGATGATTTAGTGTTCATTTTGAAAAATTAAATCTTAAATATCTTTTTCTTTTTCATTTTAATTAAGTCCCAGAATGAGCAGTCCGAAACAAAAAAATTAAAATTCTGTTTGAAAAATGTATTATTATTAATTTTATTTATGAGTCAAAAAAACAGCTTTATTCTGAAAATGAAAATGCATTTCTGTTAATCCATTTTAATTTGGATTTTGGTACTTCTTCGCTTCCATAACCATGAACACTTGATAGATCCAAGGTTTACCTTCTTATTTCCACTAAAATCTAATGAACTTCCAGAGACAGATTTTAGATTGGAAAAGTTGGAATGAAGGATCCTTGCTGTTGGCGGATGTGTTGTTTGTGTTTGCTTGATGGCAACAAAGATCTGTTGTTTAGCTAAAGCAATAAAAAGGGAAAGTGCAGCACTTCACTTCAGAGGTGCAGCCAGGTCTTACGGTGCAGCTGGAGCCTCTTCAGAGATCTGGTCTTGGTCCATGCTTGAACCAGAAGTGGCTCCTACGCCAACGAACACAACAGACACTTTGAAGAGATGATGCACCTTTGAGAAGGATTAATGCAAGGTGTTCAACACAACATTATAAAATGAAAACATCAGTCTAAAGTTTGACTTTTCTCTCATTGCCCAATGTCTCTCGTAGGAGGCGACAAATCATACTGGAGTCTTGAGGCGTCCCAGACCGGTCTGTTCTCTGTTGTCATGACACAACTGCACAAGAGGCAATGAGCTGTTTTTGTGGCCAACAGCTCCAAAAACGTCACAATTGTCGGGTTGGGCTGATCAGTTCAATGGTCTGTCCTTAAGTCTAGGGGAACCCATGGCGAACCGCGCCGCAGCACGGTTCGATACAAGTGGACCTAATGTGAACATGCCCTTAAGGCTCATTTATGCTCAACGTTAAAGAGACTGTGAGGAGTTTCTAAGTAATTACAAAAAAGTCTCACTTTTAGATATATGCCTGATCTAAATACGCACTTATTGATGAGTTTTATAGCATCTAAATAGGTTATCTATAAATGCTATTCCTTAGCCTTCCGTTCGGGTCGGACAGGGCTGGACTGGCCAACTTCCGGAACAAGAAAATTAGACTAGAGCAAATTTTTAATTATTTTATTATTTATATTACACGTCTTAGAGCACAGGGCTGTAAGTAGCGATATATAGCCGGCTACAACTACGATAACAAGTTTTCCAAAAAATGCTTGTTGTCACACATCAAAAGCTACCGCTATGTAACTAGAAAGAGATCATTACCTTGTCTCTTTGCATCCTGTAAGTTGTTGAAAAAACGAAGTTGTAAAGCAATGCAGAGTTCTGAAGAAGGTCCTTATTGCATCCATTAGCCTCAAAACATACACACGCTGTGGATGTAAACGTCTTTTGGTGCGTTCCAGTTGTAGTCAGAAGTAGGAATTTTGAGCTCCGAGCAGGAAACTGCAACTGGAACGTCCCTCAGAGTCAGAATTTCCTCCAGGGAACGCGGTGAAACCCCCGAGTTGACAATGGAAGATGGATGCCCCCAGTGTGAACAGTTATTTAGCTCCTGTAATAATCCATTTATTTGCACTTCTGACTGGGGTGTGTCGCTCTAGATCAGCTGTATACATAGTATTGTTAGACTTATATTTACAAAAATGCTGCCATAGTGATAATCACATTCTTCATGTGATATTTGTGAACAACAACACAGGCATGCTAACAACAGCTAACAATAGCCTGGTAGATCGCCATGTTTTCCGACTTTGTAACTGGAACGCTGATAGCTCGGAGATGATGTCACTCCCAGTTCCGCGGTTACTGGAATGCAGCATTACGACAGTCGCCGCACGGGCTCATGGGTAGCAGAGTCTTTTACGTTGCCGGTAATAGATTCTCCTCATAGCACCTTTAAATACGGATCCGGATACGGACAGAGCTCTCTGTCCATGCTTAGCGTTCTTTTCGTTCGTATTTCTGCGCGTATCCTTGAAGATTACGGATACGGCCCAGACGGAGCAGTACCACCGGAAACCGTGGGGGCAGTGTTGCTACTGTCACTCTGATACTCATCTCTAGAGTGAAATGAAGAAGAAAAGTTTTTTGTCAGACACTATTGACTCCGGCCTGCCCCCTGGTGAATGCAGTGGTCAACATCCTTTGCCAACGTAAAAGATGCATGGGAGTATGTGCACAGTGACGGAACCATCGATTGAAACAAACGCCTACTTTTTCATGTGTATGACGAGCATAAATGAGCCTTTAGTCACCAAGTCGCATTCAGTGTGAAGGCAACATGCTCATCAATGAATTACACTCACTAACTGGCTGTTCCAGTACAGAGGGAGTTCTCCAGACCGGTCTTTTTGTCCTGCTGTAGTTGAGCTTAAATCAGAAGTCTGACCTCAGCAGAAGAAAAGACTGAAGTGCACGCCTCGCAGACATAACTTAGAATCATCCACGCGTAGTGGCGACTTTTTTTTACAGAAATCATTTGCCATTTTGTTGCCATCTGATGTTTCATTTTTAATACTCGTACTACAGACATCTCTGAAGGTGTTCCACCTTCTCCATCCACTGATCAACAAGCAGGATGATGCTTCTGAAACAGGGACAGTAAGCACAGAACGACGGGTGGACAAACGATGCTGCACCCTGATGATTGAACAATGTTTACTGCTTCACACCACCAGCAGTCTATATCAGGACCTATCAGCACAAGGGGTAATCCAACATGGCTGACAGTTTATTTATTTATTTGATTTGGTGATCTTTTCAAGATCTGGAGGGATAAAGTCAGTTTTTTTGTTCATAAATGAGAGTTTAAGTTGCCCATCTCTTCACAGGCACTCCAAACCCTTTAAGACAAACTTCTACATTCAACCATCTAAACTGGTGCCTAGATCCATGACTGTACCAGCGTCATCTCTTTATCACTGAAGAAAAGAAGCTGAAAAAAGCATAAAGATGTACTTTGTTTATTTTGTTTGTTTAGTGATCAGTTCTGCGTTCATGCGCCATGTCACCTGGCAACATGTCGAGAGCAGTGTTTGTATGTTTGGGCTGGTAAACAGAATCAGTCGGGTCCTTTTAGGATTATGAAGTATTTACTGTTAATGATATCTTTAAAGTTTCAAACCTTTTGTTGAGTAGATGCTTTGAGCATATGAAGTATTTGGGTTTGCACTCATACTTGTGATGTTGAAGTTGTAAGGTAAGGCTCTGTCTGATGAGCCGTACACCATACTGACCTGCTGTCAGGTCATTTATTTATCCTGCAGAATGTAAAAATGTTATTAAGACTTGTTATTAAGAAGGATGGAGTATTTTGGTTTGTATTCATGATTGTGAAGTTTAAATTTGAAGGCTTTATTGGATGAGCCACACACCACACTGACCTTCTGTTAGGGCGTTTATATATCTGACAGAATGTGAAAATATTACCATGAAGAATTCTACTCTAGCTGTCAGATGGTTTAAGATGTACTGTCTTTGTCATCATGCAAGGCCATGAGTCTTTTGTGTTATTGTATCACTTCAAGGAAAGAATAAAATTAAAATACAGTCTCTTTTAATTTGATGGTTTCATTTTAGTCTGTTTTCAAGCGTGGCGAAAGAAACCGCCGCCGTCACGACATCTTTGCACTGAAATCAGAAGATCCCAGGGCCTGTATTCACAAAGCATTAATCTTCCCACCAGGAGGACTCCTAAATGACACTGAAAGTTCCTAACTAAGAGTTTTCTCTTCAGACCTGTTCACAAAGCTGCTCAGACTAAGGCTGTTTTTGAATTTGATTGAAAAATGATATGTTTAACACACTAAATATTTCTGGATTTATTGTTTTTCTAGTGTTTTAAACATTCAAGTTGCCCTAAAGAAATACCACCACTCCTCTGCATGGAGTTTTCACACAGACAAGAGCAGAGTGAGGTCAGTTTGAGGAAAAGTTCCTGGTCAGACTGAACTTTTCTGTTCCAGCACTCCTATTTTTATCACAGCAGCTCCATCTAGTGGAAGCTTTTGAGAACCACATGTGACAAATCAGACATACAGAGGAGGTTTGATTATTTATCCCTCTGATTCATGGTTATGAAGAATTAGACTGCGATAAGATTATATAACATAAACATAAAAACATTTGTGGTGTTGCTAATGTGTTAGCAAACAGCTGTTCGGTGGCTGGTTGTAAACAGAAGATAAATATTGTTCTTAAGTAAAAGTAGAAAGTTCCTCATTGAATTGTAGTGAAAGTATTGAGTATTCTGAGTACACTTTTCTGTTTTCATGTAAGAACTACAACTTAAAAACCACTGAGAGATCTGGATCAAACTCAGCACACACATGGAGGCTGTTACCCTACATGAACACAGGTTTTTGGACCATCACCTCATATTTTGATTTTATATGAATCAAAATATGAATTTTATTATTTCATTTAGCCCTTTCATGCATGAATTACTAAATCACAGAGGAATACTTTTGTCAATGCTTCTTTTTGCTTCAAACGAGTTAAAATTCATGGTTATTTCTTTCAATTTTACATCCGTCCACTTCACCGTGCATCAATAAATTAGTGGAACTTAATAAAGATCCACAAACACGTCTTCTACAAACATTTATTAAGAGTAAATTAAAGAAAAAGCAAAATCTGAAGCATATGTGTTATTTCAGTTTAATCTAACTATTCAATTGTGAATTACACCAACATTTAAAATAAAAAATTACAAAATTATTGGAAATCTAAATGCCAAATAACAAATTTGCCATTTGTTGGCTGTTATGGAATTTGGATGCAATATCTCTATACGGTTTTTAAAAAAGGGGGAAAGATAATATTTATATAAGACTTGAGACAAGGGTTTGGGGTTCACCAACTGGTAGTTGAACATGGTACTGCAACGTAAAGGGTATAAAATGTATTCCAAATATCTGTCTACTTAAGCAAACACTATGCATGAAAGGGTTATTAAGTTCAATGTGTTTTTGTGACGTCAATCTGGATCAGATCCAGATGAAATTTACCCCGATGACAGAGATGTGGACCTCATATTATCCTGTAAAATTAGAAGTTAATCCATTGGAAAATGGCAGAGATGTGAGTTTTTTTCTAAATTCTGTTCATTGTTGACTTACGGGATTTTGTGAATATGCATCCAGAAAAACAAACATATAAACACCAAATCTGTTCTGATATTAGGCTGGGCCATCACCAACATCTCCTGAAAAATTCAGCAATATCTGTCCAGCAGTTTTTGTGTAATCCTGCAAAATAACAAACAAAAAAAAAATTCTCCTTGGTGGAGGTATTGAGATGAGTTCAGTTAATCAATTAAGAAATCTTTGTCTAGTGCCAGCTCATAACAAATGTTATCTCAAGACACTTTACAACAGAGCAGACTGAAAACAAACTCTTTATTTTAACCCATTTGTGCATGGTGTTCACTACAGTGGACAGTTATTTAGAATAATTTTATACCCTTTAGGTTGCAGCACCATGTCCAACTACCAGGTGGTAAATTCCCAAACCCTTGTCTTAAGTTTCTCAAAAATAGTATCTGTATCATCATAAATCTAAATTTAGGTATTATGGCTGTATTCATATCACTTAATTTTGTATTTTTTATTTTTAATTGTGTTGTAATTCACAAGTGAATAGTTTTAATGAAACAGCAATAATCCATATACTTCAGATTTTGCTTTTCTTTTATTAACTCTTAATAAATGTTGGTCAAAGAGGTGTTTGTGGACCTTTATTAAGCCCTGATTTGACATTAAATCACTACTTTAACTATTTAAACCTAGAATTGCAGAGCAGACAGACCTGCCTGATTCATCGTCTGAAATCCTGTACATTTCCATGGTGGATATATGGAAATGTCTGACTGGTGCATCAAGTTAATTTATACCACAACTCCCTCAAAATATAACATTAATAAAAATGACCATGATTTTTAACTTGGTTGAAAGTAAAAGGGAAAAAAAAAGTATTCTTTGTGATTTAATAACTTAAGCATGAAAGGGTTAAAGATACACATACATGCATAGATACAAATACACATATACAGATATACATACACATATGAACTTAAGTGCCATCCCATTCCTAACCCATAGGGTTCAATCTGTCATCGGTCCACCCTTTGCAGCTATAACAGCTTCAACTCTTCTGGGAAGGCTGTCCACAAGGTTTAGGAGTGTTTATGGGAATTTTTGACCATTCTTCCAGAAGAGCATTTGTGAGCTCACACACTGATGTTGGACGAGAAGGCCTGGCTCTCAGTCTCTGCTCTAATTCATCCCAAAGGTGTTCTATCGGGTTGAGGTCAGGACTCTGTGCAGGCCCACAGTCATGTTGGAAGAGGAAGGGGCCAGCTTCAAACTGCTCCCACAAAGTTGGAGCATGGAATTGTCCAAAATGTCTTGGTGTGCTGAAGCATTCAGAGTTCCTTTGACTGGAACTAAGGGGCCAAGCCCAGCTCCTGAAAAACACCCCCACACCATAATCCCCCCTCCACCAAATTTTACACTTGGCACAATGCAGTCCCACAAGTATGGTTCTCCTGGCAACCTCCAAACCCAGACTCGTCCATCAGATTGTCAGATGGAGAAGCGTGATTGGTCACGGGGGGAGATAGTGATGACATGTTTGTTTTACTTAGTTATCTTTTTTCTTTTTTTAAACCAAACCTGAATCTTATTCATGGGCTGGGTAGCAGGGGTGTGGGGTGTGTGCCCTCTAAAGTGTGTATTTATATTGTGTAATATGTCTTTATTAGTATTATAATTACTAAACAATAACAATGAATTTGGCAGCAGGACACTTCAGTTTGTGACAGCTGTTTTATTTATAATAAATGAACTTGATGACATTTCACAGACATCTCATTTAATTAATATATAAATTTAATTGAATAAAAAATATACAACAGTTTACAATAAAAATGTAAAACATGGATCCAATATTTGTACAAAACACAACATAATTACATAACTTTACAGAATATTCTTATTTAAACTAACATATCTGGTTACCAGAGGCAAGTTATGAAAAACTGTAATAAATTATTACTCATTAATCCTGTTAAAGCATTGGATTATTTATCATTTACTCCTAAAAGTAGTTTCTTTTACTTTTGTTTATGCCCCTAAAAGATGATCTGGCCCTGAGTCGTCACGGTGCAGCTCACTCTGTCCATCCTGGGTTCATCTATTACACTCAGGATGGGCAACCTGCAGCTCGGGGGCCACATGCGGCCCTCCACCTCGCTAAATGCGGCCCAGCAATCATTTCCAAAAATAAAGTTACCGTTCACATGAAGAAAACATGACAGGATCCCTCAGGTGTGATTCTACATGAGGTACCAACACATCACCATATGTTATATAAAAGGTCTGAACAGGCTGCACGGTGGAGCAGAGGGTTTACAAGCTGGAGCCTCACAGCAAGAAGGTTGCTGGTTTGAATCCCTGTGTCGGTCAGGTCTGTTCATGGTCTCCCTGTGCCTGTGTGGGTACTCAGAGGCCTAGAGCACGACGCAGGATTAATGTATCAGCGAGGTAACTTCAGGATTGACCTGGTTTATCAATAGCATGAAGCCGGTTCATTTCTTATCGGGGTAGATCACCATGGTGACTCTGAGCGGCTAACCTGCCCTGGAGCAGGAGAAGTTGGGGGTTGAGTCTGATCCTGTACAATAACCCTCGCACTAGCCAATCAGCTTCTCCAAAACAATGGCCTGCCCTCTTCTCCTGAACCGGTATACAGAGGCGCACAACTCTTGAGACGAGCATGAAGATGAGAAAGGATGTCCCGATATCGATTTGACCCACTAGATCAGGGGTGGGCAGGTGGTGGCCCAGGGGCCAAGTGCGGCCCTCCACATCACTAAATGTGGCCCGCTATTCATTCCCAAAAACCAGCAGCTGTAAATTTGAAGAAAACTCAGATATCCAATAGAAATAATTCTATGTAATCTAGACTGATATTTTATTGGCTTACGTAAGCTGTTAATGACCTTACTTTGCTATAATAGTGTCTCTCAGTCTCTTTTATGAAGCCTTCGAACATTACATCAAGTATTTGTCAATACTATATTTTAAAAATGGCAGCAGCAAAATATTGGAGCTTTAAAAATTTGAACACTCATCATTTTATTGATTTGAAAATAGCTATATTGGCTTTAATTCCCTGTATGTTAGCTAAATTTGTGTGAATTCTATGTCAAGTTAATTTGATTATGCATAATAACTTGTATTTATGTTGTTATAAATGAATATTGGTATTCTAATTTTGTAACACATTTATATTCTCATTTGTTGTTTATCCAACATTCTTTTTCATCATCGAGAGTTTCTGAAAATTTGTAACAGTGTGGCCCTCAGGCTGGGAAAAGTGGTTTTATGTGGCCCTCTTGGTCATTAAAGTTGCAAACCCCCGCACCAGATAAACCTGACCACGATGTTACCAGATGTACCGGTTCTCGAGGCCCAGAATCATTGATATATTGGAGCCGATTATTCCCCGTGTGACCCACAGGAGCGGGCACTGACTGTCAATGTGTATCATCCTGCTCTATAAACTTCACTTCTACAGCCCCTGTCGTACATTCAAATGCACCATAAAGTGCCTGGCAAATAAAGAGATGCAATTCTTCTGTGAAACAGCACATTATTCCATCATGTCATTCTGTTCTTTATTCATGTGTTTGAGGGGTTTTTTTTCTTGCTGCTGTTTAAAGTGTTAATTTGGGTCAGACATCAGCTCATGAGTTCATTGTAGGGACGACTTAAATCTTAAATGTAGCTGATATGACATGAAACAGACCAACCTCACTGACACAGTTATGCTTTTGTATTTACCTTTTTTTCATCAGTGTCAGTTTTAATGAATAACTTACACATTTTCACAGTCCGCTATGCATTGCCACGCATTTTTTCTTTGATTGACAGCTGCTCTATGTTTCCTTTCTCCATTATTCTGGCTTTTTCATCCTCATATTTTAACATTATCAGACGCTGCTCTTCACATGTGTAATATGGAGCTCTGTCACTTCTCAGCATGTTTTCCGCTCATGATCATGATTGGTCAGCTGCCTCTGAGCCCTCCCCTTATACCTGCACGTTCACGACTCTTGATGAGACAGTCCTGGGTTAAGTTAGCGTTTGATAATCTGCATCATTACTCGACCCTGGATAGGTGTGAGTTCACAGCGCTTCGTGCTATAGGCTCCCTGGTTTCCCACAGACCAAAAAGAAATGCTTGTTTGGTTTACTGGTGACTCAAACTTGCTTCTAAGTCTTGCTGTGTATGGTTGTCTGTCTCTCTATGTGGCTCCATGATTGGCAGGTCCTGCTTCTTGCTCAGTGCCAACTAAAATAGACTCGTACCCCCCAAATCCACCCTTGACTATAATGATGAATGGATTTATAAAAAGATTTTTGGTTAATATTTTGTTAAGAAGGTGCTTTTCTATAAGTATTTTTCTCAGTCTTTGTTACAGAACATTAAAATATAATATCAGAAAGCACTTGCCAAGGTAGCTCACATATTGCTGTTACATCTATGAGCAATAGTTCTATGATAAAGTTACAATCATAATATGATTTTTTTTTATTTTCATGTCTTTCCTCAGTCTGTGAAAGCAGACGGACACCATTCTTTCAACTGTGCATACAGTAGCCCACTGCTGATTAGCTTAGCTCAAACACTGGGAGTCAATGGGTAGTGTTAGCCTGCCTCTTCCTACAGTCTTCCGATAAACTCTTCAGCAACTCTAAACAGTGCTGCGTCCTTATTGTGACTCGTTTTTTAACATTTTATGTTACTTATCCTCTACTATCATCGTATAATCTTCCTTTTCCAGTAAACAGAGGCTTTGTTTTGTTGACCAGCACATTCCTGGTGGTTTAACTACAGATGTGACACTGCGAACGAGTTGAGTGATTTGAACACCTTTTTCAAGTGAATGGAGTGAACCATGTTCATCCTCAACGTTGCATTAATAAAAAACAACATCAGACATGCTTGTAAGTAGGTCAACAAATCAAAGCCTTTGTTTACGAGTAGAGGAAGATAACACGATGACAGAAGAAGATGACGTAACATAAAATACGAGTCCAAACGAGCACACAGGACTGCTTAGACCTTCTGAAGAGTTTCTCTGATGACTGTTCGTCTGCCTCAGGCTCTTAAGTTCTGATCTCAGATCATTTGTTTGCACTTATCATTTAATGCCACTGATATTTTTAAATTAAACATTTGCCAGTTAGAAGAAAGTGCTTTTGCTTTCCCCACAGTTACCCAATGAGCCTCTCTGTTCACTGTTGTATAGTATATTAAATCAAGTAATGATGCAATAAAATGATACAAATTATATTGTTCATTTTATGATTTGCTTTAACATTGAGCATGCTCTTTCAAACTGAAAATGTGTTATTTTGATTTTAATTATCGCCAAACATGATTTTGCTTTAATAACCACAGTTTGTGTCTCGATGAGAATAGACTTTGTTTCACTGTTTCATGGTCGGTGTGGAGGAAGAGGAAGAAAAAGCTCTCATTGTTTTTCTTTTGTACAAAAAGTTCATGATTCAGGATGATGAGGGAACTTACTGCACTTATGTGATAAGGCACTTTGTTGTTAGCACCAGTTAGCATCCTCTGCTGTCAGATCAATCATTTCTTACCCGGATACAGCAGTGCTATTTTCTGATTGGCTGATATGTTATTTTTTGATTGGCTGGTGGGAAGTTAATCTTATGGTTGGTTCAGCTCTATGATGCTAAGGGCAACTTGTTACACAATAAACTTTCCTGTGTGGAAATATCAGGTGTGGTGTAAAGGCTGTCACACAATGAATGTGTAAGACTTGAAAGACCTGCTAACAATACCCATTGACTCCTAGTGTTTGAGCTATGCTAATTAGCTGTGGGCAAGCTCTGTCCATTTCTTCCTTGTTACTGCACGCACAGACGAAAGGGTAACAAATGTATTGTCGCAAGTTAGAATTGGAAGGTTACTGTTTTTTTCCAGTTTTTTTAAATTTACTCCAAATTGCAAGGTAAGAAGGTGATGATTAGCAAATCATTTATTGGAAATTAAATCATAACCTACCACATAAGGTTTTTAGAAGTATCCCAACATTTCTGGACATTATTTTAAAGAAGTTATGTGCTAATTTTCACCAAATTCTCATGAAATCCTGGGGGTAATTTCAAAGAAATAAGGAAAAGACTTTGTCTAATTATTACCTAAGTGCGATGAAATTTGCAGACCTCTAAAGTAAAGTGTTACCATCGACAGAATGGAGTCTACCTGCTTGTCATGGACTCGGGAGTGAGACAAGACACAAAAAGAAAAAGAAAAAAAATGGCACATCCCTTTAACTCATTGGCCTGTGAGTTTTTGCCCTGAATGTTCATTAAACTGTGCATCTTAATTTTTAATGTCAACTTTACATTTCTCAAGATCATTTTTCCTCATTTACTGCTCCTCACAGACATTTTGGCTCTTATCACTCGACCCTTCGGCTCAGCTTGAACCCTTTTTAGTGTTTCTCATGAAAATGTCCAATACCCCACAGGACATTACTTTAAGGTTAACTGCATATTTAAGGCTTGAGTTACAATCACAGTGCATTATGGGTTTACAAGTTTAGTTCACATTTCTCCATTTTTGACAAAGTGCAATAACTTTTAAATAATAAAATCAAAGTAAATGAACAAATTTAAATCATTTTAAAGAGTTAAAAAACAAAATACCCTGTAACATATTACTCTTTTACAGTTTTACAAAGTCTTATGCAACATTAAACATCATGAACAACCATTATAAAAAGAATAAAAATGTATAAAATAATGTTCTTACATTATGGCTCCTTTTCAAGTAAAAAGTTGTATAATCGCCACTCTGCAGGATAAAATAAATAAATAAAAATGATCCAAAAATCATCAGAGGAAATGGTAATTTCAAGATTATAAAGTTATTATTTCTAATAGAAGGCAGGATTATATCTGAGCTTGAAAAGTCAGGAATGTGCAACTGGAAGAGTGGAACAACATGATGTTTGAGTTTAGTCTTTTAGGTAAACTATATAACCTCTTTTATATTTGTTTTCTTCATTAATTCATGGATCTCTTTTATTTTTTTATTTACAGGAGTGGGCTTAATAATTCATCAGAATAGATGGAAGAAGCCTCAGCAGTCAGCAGAAAGTGCCTCATGTACAGTAGCATGTTGAAATGTGGAATAAAAGGCAACATTAGAGGAGTTTTTCTCCTCTTCGCTCTAACGGCGTGTTCCCACCGAAAGTGTCGCAAATTTTTCGCGCATTGATATTACATACAAAGTTGATTTAAAGACGCAAATTGATGCTGCATCGGGGAGAGCATAGAGCGGCGTTCAAGCGTTGAGCGGTGAACAGTGAGCGTTTCCAGCGAAAAAACGCTTGCCTCTCACCGCTTGACGCTCGAGTTAAAATAATTGAACTTTTCTAGCGAGCGTGTTGACGCGCCGGGACAGCCTATCAGCGTGGAGATCGTCACCGGCGCAGGGCATTCGGGGGTCGGAGTCTTGCTAATTTGACAAACTGCTAAACTCACTGGAGACAGATGGAAAGGCGCTCCGCAGCTGCAGCTGGAATGGAGCCTAGATCCTGGCACCAACACTGGCTAGCAGGTCTTCAAACTGGGCAACAGTCAGCCTGAAGTACCGCTGGAACCGGCCGTCGTCCAGACGCAGCTCCTGCAAGAGACGGTGGAACTCACCGAGCTCACACCGCCTCTGTAGGGTAGCATGCATCCAGTACCGACGTCGGCGCCTAGCCCGCAGCTGACTTCTCCACAGCAGGTACAGAGCAGCGATGGTGGTAATCAGAGCCATGTTCGACTATGAAATGATATGATGAAATGATAATGGCGGACTTTTCATGCAATGATGCCATGGCGAGTGGTGAGCGTTTTTCTGCATATTTGTACCAGCGTCAAAACTCGAGCGTCTAGCGCGACGCGATTTCACTTGACGCGCGAATACACTCGCTTTCAATGCTTTCGGTGGGAACACGCCCTAAAAAGAAACTGAAGTACAAAAATGACAAAGGAAACAATTGAGTGAACAAAGAAAAACACAGCTCTCTACTTTTGGATTGCCAGCAGCTCCTCCGGAGAACAGATGATTTTTCTCCAAACACCACGGAGCAGAAATGTCTCAGACCTTTGGTGGAGGAACGGGCCTCAAAGCCTGGAGGGAGAACAAGAAAATATGAACAGGGACCCACTTGTGATTTTATTATTACTGTGTTACAGTGACTGAAGTGGCTTTGGTTCTTATGAGAAGAAAAAAATGGATTAACTAGAAAAGAAAGACAAGTGGAACAAAAAAAAAAATCAAGGATCTATTCATCAATCTATCTGTCTGTCCAACAGTCTGTCGGTCTGTCTTGGAAAACATATGTTGACAAAGATGAAAAACAAAGATTAAATTATAAACCAGAGCTGTGCAGATTTATATTTTTTAAACATAAGAAGAAAGAAAATACATGAATAATGATAATAATAAGATTTGAAGAGAGCAGATGTACAGCTCTGTAGTGTGTCACAGATATGAACAAACAGTACAGCCCAAAAGTTTGGACACACCTTAAAACAGTTGTATGTTTTCATGGTCAAGGAATCTAAATATTCAGATGAAATAAAGGTAGGACTAATATTTAGGGTGAAAATCACAGCATGGTTGAGGATTGTGGTGCTGGTGGAGTTCTGCGCTCTCAGAGTGCTTTTCTAGTTTTTCCGGTTGATTCTTTCCAACGTGTTCAATAGTTTTCTTTTTGTTGTTTAATAATTTCATTTATTCTGATTGGGTTTCTGTCACAGTGCTCTACCTGGGAGTACAGTCTCTATGAAGGCTCTTTGGAGGTCAGGACTTTGTAACGGACAATAGTGATAATATAATAATATAATAATGATAGTCTATCTATCTATTAAGGCTGGGTTGAAAAAAATCAATTTAATCGATTTTCCTTTAACTGGTTCATAATCGATCCATAAAATCCAAAGATGGATCTTTTAACTTGGGTAGTTTTTTCTTCTTTGGATGTGCAGAGAAGCAGCCTGTGGTATCAACCCTGCTAGTCTGGTGTGATCAGCGTTTAGCGTTGCTTTCTACTGAACAAGATCTCATGAGATGTTACTGCAAACAAACATGGTGGAAGCTCTATATGGGCACCACTGGAGAGTTTAAAAGCTGATGTTTGGATGTACAGTATTTTAGATTGAACAAGTACAAAGGAAAATACGAGTTAGACAAAACACAAGTAATATGCAGAATATGCATTAATGCATATCATTAAAATATGATTAATGTAACTGCTTTGGGTTTAGTTCTTCATGTTAAAACAATTTTTAATGATGTACCAGGTCAAAAGGTCACTTTTTAAATTTACAGCACTATTTTAACTAAGATAATCCCAGACTGAATAAATATTGAATCCTGAATCGAATTGATTTGAGACCTTGTAATATTGAATCGAATCGATCCAGAAAATCTGAATCGATACCCAGCCCTACTAGCTATCTATCTATCTATCTATCTATCTATCTATCTATCTATCTATCTATCTATCTATCTATCTATCTATCTATCTATCTATCTATCTATCTGTCTATCTATCCATCTATCTATCTATCTATCTATCTTGTTGCTGCAGATCTATATGTCTTTGCATAAACTCAACAGATATGTTAAAATAAAAGCTAAATTCTGAGCATTAAATATTAATATTCAGTGCTGATCCAATCATGAACCTCTAAACTCCTCACCTGACGTGCAGCCAGGTACGAGTGCTGCTGAGGTTTGGCTTTGTTTCCTGCTGGAGGAGGCGGAGGTGGAGCTTTGTTGGGCCTCGACCGTCCCACCTGAAAATCAGAACACTGTTAGGAAACAAACTGAGAGGTCTTACTGACGTTCTTACAGTGACAGGCACGTCTCCATGTGGGGGGCCAGAGGCCTTCAGTTTACACTTTATAATGGCTACAGAGAGAGGAAACAGATGCTGGAGTAAAACTGAGACTCCACGTTATCACTGAATTTAAGGTGAGCATAAACACGAGAAATTAGCTTATCTGTCAAAAACATTAATAAAAATAGTTTACGTTGTAAAGACAGTGATGTGTTTAAAATGGTTTTAACTGGAGTGAAATAGCTTGTACAAGAAACATCTGATAAAACATTCATTAATAGACCAAGATGTTTTTGCTTTAAAGCAATGTTGAAAAAAACAAGAATGAAAACACTAAAACAGGCAAAACTTCTAAAAATGATACCAAGATTTTTTAAAATTAAGTCCTTTTTTAGACCCTCTGAGTGTTGGAGAACATGGGTTGGCAGTGCAGCAGGTATCTAGATCCTTCAGGTGTAGCTCACTCTCCGGACTTTGAAATCCTGCGAGGGCCCGTTTACACGACAACATTTTCACGAGGAACAGAAAAGTTTCTCTTTTGTGTTTCCAAAAGTGCTCCATGTTCACACGGGTCTGTGAGAAAGACTAAAAGTGAGGTAGTGTTAGGGTTGCCAACCGTCCTGTATTTGTCGGTATGTCACGCATTTGAGCCCAGACAGGATGGGTAAAGGGAAGATGCATATATTTTATCTCTCTGTGCACCATGCATTGTGCGTCTGCCTGCCTGCATGGCCAGCTGTAAACTACGGGCACTAGGACCGCTCAGTTGACAGAGTAGGCGGGCACAGCTTCAGCCTATGGCTGCAGCGCTTATGTGCTGATGTGCGTGTGACTCAGTCCCAGTGTGTCTTTGTGTGTACGTGTGCGCTGTACTGTGTAGTGAGCGACTAGCAGCGAGGCAGGCAGCTGTTTGTGAGGAAGTGGAAGTATGCCAATGTTTACTCCTCGTGTCGTGTGCATGTGTGTGTTTTCAGTTTAGATATTGCATCTTGTTGTTTTTTTGTTCAGGATATTTTACAGTTGTGATTTTGCACTTTTTTTTAGTTGAAAATAAAAAAGAAATGGAGTTAAGTTTCCAAACAAGTAGGCACCAACCAAAAGATGTTTGCACAACTTAGCTGCACTATTAGGCCTACTCCTACATTGTTTACTGCTGTTACATTGTGTTTACATTCTTTTAAAACTGTTAAAATTCAGAAGATACAGCAATTGTTAAATGTTATTTTGCACATTTTGCAAAAAATAAATATATACTTGAATGAATACTGTCTCACATGTTTGCCTCAAATACAAATTGATCAAACTGATCATGAGTTATTACTATCTTGTTACCATAAGTGTAATGCAGTAGCCTAATGTGTTTGTATAGTCTGTAATAGGTATAACTGTGCCAAAATGCTGTTATATATGTGTTTTTGACCCCCCAAACTCCCAATTTTTTTCAGCCGTCCGCGGGAGGTGTCCCTTATTTCAATCTCTGGGTTTGGCAACCCTAAGTAGCGTGCACACCAAACCAGTGGTTGCTGATATAATTTGGTAGTGAAACAGCGGTGGTACAATGAGCACCAAGGTTTCTGGAGAAGACAAACTTTTCACAAACTAACACGGCGAGTGTGTCTCCGCTGGTCAGTGTATTGATGCACCAAATCCACCTCACACAATTAGCAGCACACATGTTTTTCTGTTATCAGCTGCAGCTGTTGTGGTTTTTGTTCCTAGGTGTGTAACCTTTATTTGAAAGATTATTGCACATGCACCGTGCATCCTCTTTTTCTCTGAAAACAGTGACTCCTGCTCACATGGAAAAGAAAACGTTTCACTCTGGATCTTGGTTCCAAAAGTTTGCAGATTCAGGCCCTGCAGGCAACGTTCTTGTGTAAACAGAAAGTGCAAACGCAACAAAATTCTAGTTTTCAGTAATTTTCATTGGCAGGTAAACCATACCTGGGTTACATGCAGGGCTCGACTTTAACATGAGCAATCCCACCAATTTATCTGTGCTCCCAGCTCAAAGTGGTTAAACTTTTCTACAACTCAGTTTCATATTGTAGGTTTGGTTGTCTGTTGGAGGATGTTCACAATTACTAATGTTACAAAAGTTCTTCACGTTTTCTGAGTCTTCACTGAATAAGTTCCTGTTTACACAACAGTGTGTTCAATCCTGATAAAACTGCAAATAAAAAAGTAGCATCTGTGCTAATCTCTGTGTGAGCCGCCATTGTTTACAGGCTGTCCCACTGTTGTATTACAGCCCTGGCTGAAGTCACTCAGTTGTTCTGGTTGAAGCTTTGCAAGCTGGATCTACTTGATTACAGACATAGAATCAGGTGGATCCAGCTTCACTGCATGGTCAGCAAAATATCAAAGAGTAGATCATTTATCTTTCCAAAGATCATAAATAAAGTTCATACACATTTTGTCGGCTTGAATCAATTAAAAATGTCTTTTATGACAACTAAAGCATGTATGTGACGAAAACAGTGAGTAGCTTCTAATCCATTGTGGCTGGAGAGCAAAAGAAGTTAGCGTCAAGCCCTGATTATGAAAATAATTGTTCTGTATTTTCAAACATTACCTGAGGCAGACTGGGAGCAGAAACGTTCTTCTGTCGAGGAGCAGAGTTCACCTCAGGCTGACCCCTCTTTGGGTTTATGCTGTCGTCAGGAAAGAGATCGAGTTATGACATGTGAAGGTCAGTTAAGCAGTGATACAACGATAATGATGATGATGATGATGATGACGATGATGACTCACGTTGGCAAAGTGGGACTTCGTCGTTTCTTCCACATGAACCCCACCACGCCAGCAATGGCACCAAGAACCACCAGAATGACCGTCAAGGCAATGGCAACAATCGGACCTGTAACAAACAGAGCAGGGACATGGTTTGTTTGAAGGGGAGCTAAAGAAGTTTATTATTAATAAAACAAAACATTTGTGTCATTTGGACTGTTGTGTTGAACAAATCTGACCAATATCAAGAGGTCCTGCTTCTCCGTCTTTAGTGTCGCAGTTAGGAGGCATCCACCCGGGCTCACACTGACACTGACTCTTGTGGTTACACACCTGGTGGACAAAGAGGAAAATATTAATATTGATAATAGTAATAATAATAATAATGTAGCACAAAAAGCCTCATTGAAGAAAACCTGCAAGTTTTAACCCCACAGTCAATCAGTGGGCCATTTTTTATTTGTATAGCACTTTTCATACAAAAATGTTGTAGCGCAAAGTGCTTTACACAGAAATTAATAAAATAAAATAAAATAATAAAAGGTTAAAATTAAATACAATGAAAAATACAATCCACCCCCATCTCTCACCCCACCTTCGCAATCCACATACAGCACACACACTCACTTACACACATACACAAAGACATGAAGAAGAGATTCGAACAGAAAACAGATTAAGAGGACTGAGGAGACGCCATCTTTAAAAAAAATAAAAATGAGGAAACACTAGAGCTAAGACTAAAATAATAGTTTAAAAAATTAATTAATTAATTAAATTAAATAAAACCTTGATAAGAAATAAGATTAAAATAAATAAATATAAAAATAAATAGGTAAATAAATTGCATTTTAAATAGTAATATGGTAAAATGAGATAAAATGCACTGAAGTAAGACAGTGGAAAAAAAAAATCAATAAACAGATGATAAAATTCCAAACAATAAATCTGAACTAAATTAAATAAAAAAACATATTAAGGGGGTTTAAAGGAATATATAAATAATATTAAATAATAATAATGATAATAATCATAATAAATATAACCAGCTAAAAGACAGAATAAAAAGGAAGGTCTTGAGTTTGCTTTTAAAAATATGAACAGCAGGTGCTGCTCCCAGGTCCGCAGGTAGACTGATCCACAGACGAGGGCCGTAGTATTGAAATGATGCTTCACCTGATGTCTTAGATCAAACTTTGGGTACTATCAGAAGGCTGAAGACCTGATGGCTCTACTAGGTTCATAGGGTAAAGCAGATTGGAAAAATGTCCAGGGTTTTAAAAACTAGGAAAAGAACTTTAATCAACTCTAAAAGTTACATATTTTATATATTTATAGCTGCAGTTCATTTCAAAAATTAACTGAAGACAAACTCTTCATTAAAGATACACAAAGATACAAAAACATATACTATATATATATATATATATATATATATATATATATATATATATATATTTGTGTATACACAAGCATACACCCAGATATTTCTCTATCCAGGCAGAGACAAAAGGGACTAGATATAAGAGTTTATGATAGCGACAAACCCATGGATGCCCATGTCATAAATCTGTTGGATTTGTCACATTTGTCTCTGCTGGATTTACAGTACAGGCCAAACGTTTGGACACACCTTCTCATTCACTGCATTTTCTTTATTTTCATCTATAATTCCATTGTAGATTCTCACTGAAGTAGTGATGACCACTCGTTTCTCTTAACTTAGCTGATTGGTTCTTGCCATCATATTAATTCTAACAGTTGTCTAATAGGGCTGTGGGCTGTGCATCAGCCTGACTTCTGAACAACACAAATGATGGTCCAACCCCATTAATAAGGCAAGAAATTCCATTAATTAACCCTGTAAAGGCACACCTGAGAAGAGAAAACCATTTCAGGTGACTACCTGTTGAAGCTCATAAAGAGAATGAAGAGTGTGCAAAGCAGTAATCAGAGCAAAGGGTGGATACTTTGAAGGAACTAGAATATAAGACATGTTTTCATTTATTACACACTTTTTTGTTAAGTACATAATTCCACATGTGTTCATTCATAGTTTTGATACCTTCAGGGAGAATCTACAATGTAAATAGTGATGAAAATAAAGAAAACACATTGAATGAGAAGAAGTGTCCAAACTTTTGGCCTGTACTGTAGACTCAATCCATCAATCTTTTTTTTATAAAGCACCATATTTGTTGGATATATAAGTGCTGTGTAAATGGTTATGAAATGATGTGAATGTGTTAGTGATACTGATAGACAACTGACTTAACAACTCCAACTACCAGTGAGTGAGTATCCATTGTCATAGAAACACATTCTTGTCTATTCTCTTATGTTTTTGGAGCAAAACCTCGCAGTTTACTTACAGCATGTCCGGGACATTTAGCTGAACAGTTTACGTTTCTGTAGGCGGTCTCAAGATCCATACACTCATTCTGGCTGCACACCTGAAAAATTACATCAACACAAAGACATAGTTAGTTCACACATGTTATTTCTGTACCCATGTTCAGTACAAAGTCAGTGCAGGTCAGTATTTCTAGCACTCATGTATGTGGGTCATTGCTGTGCTCACAATGCTCTACACCAGGGGTGGGCAACTATAATGACCAAGAGGGCCACATAAAACCATTTTTCCCAGCCTGAGGGCCACATTATTACAAATCTTCAGAAACTCTCAATAATGAAAAAGAATGTTGGATAAACAACAAATGAGAATATAAAATTGTCATAAAATTAGAATACCAATATTCATATATTACAACATAAATACAAGTTATTATGCATAACCAAATTAACTTGATACAGAATTCAAGGAAATTTAGCAAATATACATGGAATTAAAGCCAATAAAGCTTTTTTCAAATCAATACAAAGATGTGTCTTTCAAAGTTTTAGAGCTCAAATATTTGGCTGCTGCCATTTTTTAAATATTATATTGAGTAATAGCTGATATAATGTAAAAGGCTTCATGAAAGAGATTTAGACACTATAGGAGCAAAGTAAGATTGTAAATAACTTACATAAGTTTATATAAAATAATTTGAATTGGATATTTGAGTTCTCTTCATATTTACAGCTGCTGGTTTTTGGGAATGAATGGCAGGCCACATTAAGTGATGTGGAGGGCCGATTTGGCCCCCGGGCCACCACTTGCCCACCCCTGCTCTAAACAGTTAAAGTTTTAGAATCAGCTCTACCCCAGCCAATGAGGAAAGGGCAGACCAATTTATTTCATGAAGCGTTATTGGTTAATTCACAGCTGTGATACCAGTTCTGTTTTATCCATGCACCCATTATCTATGCCAGTGGTTCCCAACCTTTTTTGTCTTGTGTACCCCCTGAGCCTTTTTGTCATACCATGAGTATCCCATCACGAATACATGTTGACGATTCTTCAAAAGCAGAATGTAATCACAATTGATTAATAAATTAAAATATTTTGTCTTAATTCAAACAATTGAGTTCTGAGAAATTTTCTCCTTTTTAAGTCAAATTAAACAAAACAACAAATAATATACTGTCTTGAAAATAAATATGTAATATTACTAAATAGATACAAAATCAAAATAATCAACCTGCCTTTGTTGTATAGAACTGTTGTAATTTTTACCACAGTCCATATTTGAGCTCTTCTGACCCCTTTAAACAGGCATTTAAACTTTAAAAATCAGGATCAAAACACTCAAAATAGTTTCTCTGCGGTTTCTCTTAACCATCTCCTGAATCCAGAGCAACTGGATGTTTCAGCTATTTATCCATAATTTTCCTGGCTGCAGGTTGGCACCCATGTTCATTTTGGCTAGGCTCACATTATTATTTCCCTGGGAAAACTAGTTGTAGCTCAAAAATACAATTTCATTAACAGGCTTAACTCAGTCCTTCCAAGTTGGAAATAAATTAGTAAATTTATTCATGTACCCCTTGCAATGTTCTCACGTACCCCTTGGGGTACACGTACCCCTGGTTGGGAATCACTGATCTATGCCACCGACACTGGCAAGCACACCCTGAACTGGTCGCAGAGACAGAAGACCAGTCGCTCTCACACCTGAGTGCAATTTGGAGTGACCAAAAAAGTCCATGTTTTTAGTCCATTGGAGGGAGACCAAGTGCCTGAAGAGAACCCACACATGCACAAGAAGGACATACCCAGCATGTGATCCAACCAACATCCTCCTACGTGCACCACCTGCCGCGCCACTGTGCTGCCCAGGTTTGTTTTATCATAATGGAAATTTTCTGTCTGAGGTTTATTAGCCCTGTGGCTGAAAACGTGATCATGAACTTTATGATAATATCAAACGTGACACTGATTATTCTTTTAGTTCTCCTTTATTAAAAATGACCTTTAATGACCCAGCTGCAGGGCCCACACTTAGGGAAGCATTGTCCAGTTATTTTCATCAAATAAGAAGCAACATGAAACACACAGAGCAATGTCAAGAGAAGAAGACACTGATACTGAGCAGGAAATAAAGCTGTTATTGAGTACAGCATCGACACAAACCCGAGTCCATCTGCTCAGGATAAACATTTTACGGGTCTAAATTGTTGGCATGTAGAGAAGGCTTTACAAAATATACTTTTATGAATGACAAGACAAGAGGCTGGTCTTCATATAAACCAAAATATGTAAGATTATCATTTTATCAACACCTGTCAATCATTTACGCAAATATACAAATACTGTATACAGAATAACTAGAAAGCACTTGGAGAGGGCAAACCTCTGCCAAGGCACTCACAATCATGTTGATGTAATTATTAATTAGACAGTTACTAAGCAAAAACAATTGTTCACTAATGTTGGTTATCTGGATCACCACCAAAATCTAATCACTTTTAAGTCGGGCCGTTACAAACATTTCCTGAAAATTTCAGCAAAATATGTTCAGTAGTTTTTGTGTAATCCTGCTGACAAATAAACATACTCCTGCAAAACAGACCCTCCTCTGTGGGGGTTAATATATTTGTATATACACATACATACATTCAGAGGTATTTCCATCCAGTCAGAGACAAGGGGACTAAAAAATGCAATTAATGTGCAATTAATGTGCAATTAATGTGCAATCCTCAATCCTCTAACAATGTGCAATTATAGAGTGGAAGTACACCCATGTACAATCACTTATTTCACGTGCAATTACTCAGTAAAATGTGTATATAATCTTTACAGGATTTCTTTTTAGTTTTGTTTCCAAGCCCTTTGTATATTTTTATATTTTATATTTTTTATATTTTTTGTCTTATATAGGTAGAGTAATGTACATGCTGCTGTTTTTTATACTTAAGTCTATTTTTTATTCTATTAATGCTGTCCACTTTGCTGCTGTAACACTGTTAACTTCCCCGCGTGGGATGAATAAAGGTTTATTGTATTCTATTCTATTCTAAAATAAACTAGAAAAGCACTCGGAGAGCACAGACCTCCACCAGCACTACAGTCCTCATCCATATTGTGATTTTCACAATAAACATCAGTCCTACCTTAATATCATCTAAATATTAAGATCCCTTGAAAACATACCATTAGCAGTTGGATTCATAATGATATCTATTTTAGTTCAGTAGTTATTCACGAAAATTGCATTTTTCGTCATGGCGGTTTTACACTGATCTGGATCAACACCAAAATCTAATAATTTGCTCCTCGTCCCAATCCAGACATTTCTTGAAAATTTCATCGAAATCCATCCATAACTTTTAGAGTTATGTTGCTAACAGAGAAACAAACAAACAAACAAATAGATGCTGGCAATAACATAACCTCCCTGGTGGAGGTAAAAATCAATCTTCATCTACATAGCACGTCATTTAACTCTGTTGAGTATAAATTTATTAAAGGTAAGCCTCTTGACATGTAGCATCTTATTTTCAAGAGGGTCCTCATGTCCATTTGGCTATAAAGATAGTTACTGTGGTAGCTATACTATAAAAAATCAAAACCACCATGGATAGAGACCAATCTAATATGATCAATCTATGTGTGTGCTGTTTGAAGGAACTACCATACATTTCATTTTGTTAATCTCTTAACAGGGCTCCAGAGTGCAACCATTTTGGGCGCACATGCATCCAAAATTTGTGACAATGCGCCTAACATTTTTTCTTGGGTGCACTGGTGCACCAAGAAAAAATATTAGGCGCACTCTGACAAATTTAAGTCGACAAAAGTGACTGAGATAGTGGAAAAAACAGCCGAAAACAGACAAGACACAGCACCTGCTTCCTCTCTTTTCTCTGTCCTTGCATTGCATCTTTATAGGCTGTAGGCCCGACCAAACACATGCACATGCATGCACGTACGCCATGGATGTATTATAAGAACTGGATAGCGTGGCTCCGTCTTCCACCATGTAACGGATTTGAAGCCATAATATCCCCCGTCAGGGCACCGCCATTGTGCAGCCAGTAGAGAATCTGGACCATATCTGGACGCAGCTGTAGTAAACTGTCGCAAAACTCTGCAGCATACGCCGTACACAATCATTGTGAAACTGCCGTAAACCGCGGTTATTTTTTAAACTCTAGTAACTGATAAAAAAGAAACTTTTCAGAAAAAAGAGGACTTGGAAAAAACGCAGCCCAATAATACTTTCATATCACCACAGCATACGGATGGGAGAAATATTTCTACGAGGTGTATTAATTTTTTGAAGTTTCACTACGGCCCGTCCAGATGAATGGGGGAGACGGAGATTTGACCTATACAGCAGCCCGTCACCAGGGGGAGCAGTTTTTGTGGCGGCTTCACAAAAGCCCAGTGACATGACGTCCATGTTTTTTTACAGTCTATGACGTACGCACACACACAGCCCTCAGTAATCATCTAATCAGCTGTTAGTATGCAAATGAGCCCAGACTGTGGTGTCAGGTTTCAGCACAGAGCGGTGAGTTTTAAATGATACATTTCAGTTCAGAAAAGCACTTTAAGCACTTTTATTAGGAAATGTTTTATTTTGCTTAATGTTTCAGTTTGAATTTGTAAATTTCATTCAGCGAAGTACTTTAAATGTATGTTTTTCTTTTAATAAATAATTTTTCTTTGTTATGGAGAGTGATAAAATGGTGACCTTATGGCACTAAAGGTGCAACGGAAAAATATAGGTGGACCTAATTTTTGTGCTGGTGCATCTTAAAAAATATTTTAGGTGCACTGTTGCAACAAATGCAAAAGGTTAGTCTGGAGCCCTGCTTAAGTTATAATCATGGGCTGTAATGATAATGGAATGGGGCTAAAAGAATGGCCAAATAATTGTGTTTGTAGTGACTGAAGCGTTGCACCAGACAAGCTTCAGTCAAGATAAAAACCAACAATCCCCATTCTCCCGACTTTTCTGTGCTCCACCTTTTACTGTTATCATATATACACTCATTAAATGAGTGATCGATCAAAAAAAGCTTTTAAGGAGATGACTCTACCTTCCCATCTCCGCATTTAGTCCCAGTGTCCACTTGGCCGTAGTCTTGGTTGTGGTCTGAGAAGAACGACGCCTTACACTTGCCAACCCTGACCATGCGTCCGTAGTTTGGGTTGTCGTTACCGCCTTGGCAGAAAAGCTTCCCACAAAACAGATCCCTGTAACGGAAGGAAAGGTGGGAGTTTGAAACCACCGCAGGGAAAATATTTGACCTCAAAACTCAGATTTCCAAGAGGGCAAGAGCTTAAGATCTGTGTTATGGAGACAATTATATGCTTTCTTACCAACTAAAGCAAATACTTTATTTAGGTGTATGGATGTAAAAATACTTCTACAGCAGTTCTGTTTCATAAAATCAAGGTTCCTCTGGATTTACTGTAGACTTACTGTTGCTGACATGGTATGAACGTGTCCTTTTCAGGGCGTCTACAGAAGCCATAGTAGAGCCCCCTTTTGTTCTGGTTGTAGCAGTTGCTTTGAGCATCAGTTGCACCTGATTATGGTTTGATTTAAAAAAGATATTTCTGAGTTAGATTCTTTTCTCTCTTAAAAAATTAACTGTAAAAGATGCAGACCCCTCCCCCTTCCCCACGCACAAACATAAGACATGCGGACACCCACCAGATCCATACATCTTGACGCACTGGTCCGGCCTCTGGGGACACATGCCGTTGTAGCAGTATCCATTGCCTGCGTCACATGGGAGACCGTTCACAGCAAACACGTCCTCGGGACAGGTGGACCCCTTACCATCACAGTACTCTGCCAGGTCACATTCATCCTGCTGGCTGCGACACTCCTTGGTCCTTGGTGCAATCTATACGACAAACATACATCATTTAGATTCCATATTTAGACTTTCTGTATGTTGTTAAATTCCTACAGCTATCAATGTGTCTCCATAAAAACTGGGATTTTAGTTTTATTTATTTAACGTTTATTTAACCAGGAAAAGCCTCATTAAGATTAAAAATCTCTTTTGCAAGGGTGTCATGGCCAAGACAGCAGCACTTTCAACAGTTTTACACAAACATGTGCAGCCATCAAACACATAAAGCATCAGCCTAAACATCTGCAGCCAGATGTGTCCAACTCCAGGTCGCTCAACATCATCTTAAAGTGTCCAGTGACACCAGATCTTTAGTTTCAGGTCTTTTTGTAGATCAGTTCTTACTTTTGGAACAGAAAAGATCCTGAAGATTATAAGATGCTCTCTGACTGATGAAGGTCAGAAGGTAGGATGGAAGATGGAAGATTGAGTCTGCGTGCAGCAAAAGATCATCCAACACGAGCATACAGCGAACAATGAGTAATAGACTTAAAACCAGTGATGAACCTCAGTAGCCTTGCAGAGCAGACTGACCAGTCTGATTCTGAAATCATGCATCTCCATCTTGCCAGCCTCCATTGTCCAACAGTTTCACTCAGATAAATGCTTAATGGCCCAATCAGAGAAGAGAGGTGGTAGCAGCGGACATGATGACAACAGGAAGTGACTTAACAGGAAGTGACGTCACTTCTTGTTGTACAAATAATGGCGGCCAATGTTGCTTAGCCTGTGGTCATCATGGTTACACAGTTATACATGGCGAAGTCTGCTCCCCTCTCAAGTTTACTACCTAGGGATTGTCTTTGAAGAGGTTATAAGTGTTAAATGATACATCTGTGTGGTATAATTTATTGTGAAACGATCATCTTAAGGCAGTTTAGCTAGTGGCTAATGGTCGTTAGCCGCTACGACTAGCGGCTATCAAGAGCAACCAACATTTAACGGCCATTAGCCATGAGCTGTAGCAGCTAAAAATAGTTTGCCGCAAACAACAGTTAGCCACTATATCTAATGGCCATTAACTGTTATTGCCCTTGTAAGCTGTTAGCCATAGCAGCTAACCGTTAGCCGCTATGTTTAGTGTAGCTTATGCTACGTCATAGCAGAGCTGCTTGATATGGATTGGTCGGTGATGAAAGTGATTAGCCAAGCAATCGTCCAATCAAAAGCTGCAGTTATTTTGAAGGTTCTGCCCCTGGAAACATTTTTGTAGGGCTCCCCCCCAGTTGGATTTGTGAAATATTTCCAATATGGAGCTGTCCATCTGACATGTCAGGTTAGAGCCTCAGAGCTCCATGATACACAAAATCCAGAGACTGTAGCTTTGAGAGGAGGCGTGCATGTACAAAACATCACCGTAGTCCAACACAGACATAAATGTTGCAGAAACCATTTTTTTTCTGGATTCAAAAGAGAAACAAGACTTTACTCTAGAGAAAAAAACTCACTTCAGTTTTCATTTTTTAACAGCTGCTGAATGTGGGCAGAGAAAGACAGAGAATCAACAAATAAAACACCGAGATACTTGTAGAAACAAAATAAGTTCTATCTGAGAAATCTGAGCAGTGATCACTGAAGGCAGGTTACAAAGTTTGGGCCTAAAGTTTGACAATGGCATAACTTTTGTTTTGTCTGCATTTAAAACCAGTTTTGAATCGTAAAAATTTGTAGCATGGTGTTAAAAGTAAGTTGTAGTTGTGCAAGTGCTTGGACTGGAGATGAAGCAGAAGTGTCCATGACTGTGTCATCAGCATAAAAATGACATTTTTCATTAGATATACTCCAATTTATATCATTGACATAAAGAAAGAACAGGACTGGTCCCAGGACTGAACTTTGTGGCACACCTTAGGAATGTTAAGTGAGCTGGAAATGAGGCCCGCCACCAGCACAGACTGAGTTCTTTCTGTCAGGTAATAAATAAATCTAAACAGTTGTACAAGTAATGACAGGGCAGGGCCTTTCCCTGTGCATGCATGGGTGTTCTCCAAGCACTCCATCTTCCTCCCACAGACCAAAAACATGCTCATTAGGTTGATTGGTGACTCTAAATTGCCCTTTGCTATGATTGTGATTGTGAATGGTTGTTTGTCTCTCTGTTCGACCCTGCAATTGGCTGGCAACCGGCCCAGGGTGTACCCCACCTCTTGTCCAGTGTCAGCTGTGATAGGCTCACTTGTATGAAGGCTAGAGCTGGAGATATACTTGCAGGTTGTCCCTGTATTTGTGCTAGCATCTGTTAGCATCAATTTATACTAGCTTTATCTGACGCATGTTACTGTAGGACACCACTAGAGGGCACAAAAGGTCTCAGGCTGTATGTCACTAACAGTGTGTTAGAAGCAAACTGCAAACATTGAAGTAATGACAGTAAAAGTAACAAAATGAACATCAATAATCGTCATCATCAAATATTTGTTGACAAGTGATGACCAGTGGTCAGATCTCACCATCAACATTGTCTGAGCACCATTTCTGTGATATTTCAGTCTGTGTACAGGCGGAAATGTTTTGGTGTTATTTCCTTGTTTACCGACCTCTTAAGGAGGATTTATCATACAAAGGAACTGTCAGGTTTGTGTCTGTGCGGTATCACACATTAATCAGATGTTAATGATCTTGTTCTTGATTTATCAGTTTGTCTTTTGAACATCCCATTACAATTATTACCTTTGCCAAGGTTGTTATTTTTTTTTGCCAGAGTTTGGCACCATGTGGCATAAGTTACGGCTCATGTCATAAACCTCATACAACCCCACTAAAAATACATAAGTTACATAAAAATAAATAAACTATCCATTTATTACTCATGTATGATAATAATACAGTTTTTCACGGTTCTTAACACACAGCAATTGATAATTTGGCACAGTTTGCAAAACCTTCACTTCAAGTACCAATTGCTCGGCCCAATTTGCCACATCTAAACACTCCCTTATCTGCATTAGACTCTGACTTTCCTTCTTTACACTCTGATGTCAATTACACATCACCTTGTTGTCAAAGTCGTACACACAATGGTCAGTTGTTGCACACACACTCCAATTGAAATCTCAAAGCATCAACCCACAACACACAACTATGCAAACCTCTAAGCACCCAGGTCTGGTGAGCAATATTCAATCAGGAGAACTGCAGCATGAAAGGGCCTTGAGCCTCTGCTTTGTTTGGTGAGCACTGAACAATGGACAACGACAACCAGAGAAGGAGAGGGGTAAGAGAGTGAGAGGACCTTTTGACTCTTTTTCTTTCTTTTTTTTTTTAACATATACTTTCTTTAGAAATGCCTGTGCACTGAAACACTGTAAATAAAACAATGATTTTCTGCATACTTGTGAGATATTTTATGTTTGAAGAAGTGGACCTACAGAGACATTTTCCAAAAGGAAAAATGGGTAATTCTCCTGAGTCAATGCCACTCACATTGTGTGCTGCATTTCTATAATTGGGTTTTCAGTTTTGCACTTCAGTGTGCTGTGAATGCTTGGCAGTGTGCAGCAAATGCTGAGCTGTGTGTATCAATTGACTGGTATGTGTGTGTCATTGGAGAATGTGGCTGTGTGTACCAAATGAGAACACAAGTTCCATTTTTGTGAACAGTTCAGAGATTTGATGGCAAAGAGTCATCTTGAAAAGGGAGTGTCAGGTATAGCATTTTGTGTGTGAGGTTTTCAGGTTTGTGTGTACAATTTGAAGGAATCCATTAGTGTTCTGAGAAACGTGTTAAGAACTGTGAAAAACTCTAAGAATAATAATAATAATTATTATTATTATTGTTATTATTATTATTATTATTACATCATTTTCATATATTCATGTAAACCCCCCCCCCCAATTTTACCTGAGATTTAATGTCTGTAATTTTATTATCTGTTCATTGATTTTCTTTCCATTATCTTACTTCAGAACATTTTACTCATTTTACCACATTATTATTTAAGATTGTATTTAATGTACCTATTTATGTTCTCATAGTTTGCTGATTTATTTATCAAACTTATTCTTTGTCAGAATTTTTTTTATTGTTATTTTAGTAAATGAAAGACGGCTTTTCCTCAGTCCTCTTATTATGTTTTTTGTAAGAATCTCTTCCTTATGTCTTTGTGTGTGTGTGTGTGTGTTATTGAGTGTGTGTGCTGTGTGTGGATTGTGAGGGTCGGGGGGTTGGTGTATTTTTCATTCTTTTCAATTTTCTACTTTTGATTATTTTAATTTCTTTTCTTTCTTGATTTCTATGTGTAGCACTTAGTGCTACAAAGTTTTGTATAAAAAGAGCTATACAAATAAAGTTTGATTGGCTGATTGATTAATTGATGCGTACGGATCTGCGTAAGTAACAGCAGGTATAGTAAGTAGCAAGTAATTATTTAGAGATCCATCCAGTTTAGTTCATTTTAAATTCTGGTGCCAGTAAAAAAACATAAAGAATAAACTGGCCATTATAGATGATGATTCCTGATTTATCCCTGTATCAACAATTCAGTTTAAAGGAGACATATCATGCTTGTTTCTCCTTTTCACTATGCCAGACTAGGATGCCTGTAAAGCATTTCTGCCCTCAGTACAAGTCATTTATTTCCTTCATTGCCCCACAATAGCGTTCTCAATATCCTCATTTTAGGCCATTATGAAGCTCTCGTTGAAACACTCGGTTCTCAGGCTGACCTACAGTAACCTCGCAACGTCACAGCCCTTTGTGCTCTGATTGGTCAGTTCTATCGGGGGCTGAGCCAGCCTGTCCTTCTTCTTCTACTGTATTTTCCAGCAGGCTCAAAGCAGCGACCGCGTATTGAGTCCCCCTACAGGCCAGAGCTGGTAATGAGTGAGTGTGAGCTAGGGAGCTATATACTGCTGCTTGGTGGATGTGTTCCTGACTGATGGTTTTGGGGCTAACAGACATCACAGAGGAGGAAGTGTTTTATCAGATTACTCCAATAAAAAGAAAGGTACCTCGTGTCATCACGATGATTTAAATCTCGCGGTCATCTCACAATGACCTATTTTCAGAGGCATCAAATCTCGTTCTAGGATATCAGAAAAAATACAATATCTCATTTTTTGAAAATTAAGGGGGTGTAAGGTCTTGTTTTCAAATGTATTATATTATATGTAAGTATTAAATCATGCATCAGCATGATATGTCTCCTTTAAGTCTCTTCAGAAGCAGGATGTAAAAGACTCAAGAGGCTGAAGAAAATGAGTGTAATTTTCAGACCGTCATTAATCAAGACATTTGTTCTCACCTTACAGTTGTCACAGCACGCACCATCAGCACACTGCGAGCCCTCTGTCAGGGTGCAGGTCGTTGCATTGCAGCATGGGTCGTTGCACTCCTGAAAGGACAGCAAAGAAGCAGTGAGACGGTCTATCATCACATTTTCTGTCCTAAACCACCAACATGCTAACGTTGCAGTGCAGACGGACCTGCCTGCTTCATTGTCTGAAATCACACAGATCCATCATGCCAAGCTCAAAGCTCTAACAACTTCATGGCCATTAACTGTCTGGCCCAATCACGGATGAGAAGTGAAAACTGAAGACGTGACGACAGCAGGAAGCAGCCGCATATTTGAAAACAATGGCGGCCTCTGGAGTGGTCTTCATGTACGTGGCCAAATCTGCGGTTTTCAGAAATGGACTCTTCTTTCAAAGAGGTTTTTGACACAATCAAAACGGCTGTAACTCCTCAAGTAAAGGAGCAGACTAAGCCGTAGAGGTAGAGAGAGAGAGAGAGGATTCAGTGAGCCATATCTGAGAGAATTACAAAGTAATTCTGTCTAAATTATGTATAAATCTTGCAAATAATAGCATTAGCATCATTCTGGAGTGTATTGTTGCTGTGCTTTTGCCGTGTATTCGCAGTATTTTGAATTTGATCATGTTTTATGGATTTCATCATTCGTAATTTTGAAATATAAGAAGATAAAACATCGAGGTGAACTGCCAGGGAAAGGGGAGACCAGAGGAGAGTCGTGAAGGAGGTTAACTGCTTCAGGGACTATCATCAGTAAAAATAATAAATAATTGAATTGATAAAAAGGCCTGGACATGGTCTAATATAAGGAGCTGTAACATGGACACTAATGCTGTAGGCAAACTAAAATGTGTGAGTGAATGAAAAATAGGTTAAGATGTTTTTTGTCATTCCGAAACTTTGAACATGGTCATTTACAATTGTTTATTAAGAGAATTTAAATCAGTTTTTTCTTTTCTTGTAATTACACACAGTTTAAGCATCTGCAACATAATAATGACAAATACTTGCTTGAATTGTGATCAGTGAAGACATCAAAAAGTCAACAAAGGGTCGATTTTGTTAATTTTGTACATCCCGACAGTATTTAAGAGTGTGTTAATGTGTATTTTCACGTGGATGACGATGTTTTTAGACTTCATGTGGGGACAGTAACCCTTGTTTTTTTAAAAACCCTCTTGTTTTGACGTTCCCTTGTTCTGATGATGTGCTGTGCATTTACCTCGACAGTGCCGCAGTCACACAGCTCTCCCGCCTCCACGAATTTGTTCCCGCAAACTGGAGGAGTCACAATGCTTCTGAAGTCCGGTTTGTTTAAAATGCAGCTCGGGGTGCGCGTTGTCAGGTAGCGCTCATAGCTGTTGCTGCTGCAGCTACTGAAAGTTCGGGGAACATTCCAGCTGGAAAAAACAAAAACATGTTCAATTGTAAAGCTACATAGTTTTTCAATAAAATTGTTTAAAAAATAAATAAAAAAAATCGCCATACAAAGGAAAATTAAATTTTCAGTGTTGTTAGAAAAAGCTCAATCAGTCGGTCTTAAATATTGTGGTGCCCGAGGCAGGATTTCCTTTACGAAAGGAGAGGAGAATATTCTGTCCCACAATTCTCTGCGGCAACAGCATTTATAAACAGCACGTTATCCGACTGCTTCTGAATTCAACAGAATAATAACAACAAATCACCGTTCCCTCTGCTGTTCATCCTTTCTAAAGTTTACCAAAACCTGCCTTAACTTTCCAGCAGTCTGATTCTCTGAAGAGAGCAGGATATGAGACATTTGATGTTGATTATGTTTTAAACTTGGTTCAATATGAATCATTGTACTCTATTAGATTGCGGTCTTAACAGTTTGTGCCTTTCTTTTATGTAGTTCATTTATTTTCATGCACTGATTGGTGTTCATGTTGATAATGAGAGGACAGATTTATTTAAATCCTCACTTCAACATCGGTTATGCAGACGTCATTTTTACCGGGTTGTTAATGTTCAAACTGTCTAAAGGAACAACATTGCCATGATACAGGAGCTCTTCTAAGATGAGCCTTTTGCAGGCCATCTTCAGATTAGGGCTGAACGATTTGAGAAAATAATCTAATTGTGATTTTTTCCCCCAATATTGTGATTTACTCTGCATTTGTTTTAATGTTCCTCATCTTATGTATTCTTAGACAAACATAAGGAGTAAATCGTTTTATGGTAAAACCAATATGAGATTAAATTAATCTAAGGACAAAAGATTTGAGAAAAAGTGGAGAAGTGAAGAACAGAAGCAAAATAGGTATGAAATTGAAAAACTGGGAAAAAATTGAATGAAAGCGGAAAAATGTTAATAAATAGGTGCAAAATAGGTATGAAATTGCAAAAAAAAAATTGGGAAAAATTGGCCAAAAAAATCCAAAAGTTGCTTAGGAAACTGATTATGGCAGCAAAATTGGGAATTAAATTTGAAATTAAATTTCAAAAACCATGTAAAAATTCCAAAAATGGTTCTGACAGTGGCCAAAAAAAGATGAATGGGCGCAAAATAGGCATAAATTTGTAAAAATGGTGTTAAAAAAAGGTAAAAATGGTCCAAAAGTGGGAAACAAGTGTATGAATAGAGGTAAAAAAAAAATAGGCATGAAATTGCAAAAAACTACATCACAATGCCAAAATGTTCAACACATTTTGGGCTTAAAATGTTGAACCTTCTGCAATTTGAAAATTGCAACAAGCCATATTGCAATTTAATCTAATTTGCAATTAACTGTTCAGCCCTGCTTCAGATGATTGTAGTTTCACTGCAGCAGTAACATCTGCCGTCACATGATGACGTAGCGTAGTGAAAGTGTCGTCAGATTCTCTCTGCAAGCCAGTTTTCCTTTCCCACGTCCTTCTGAATTCTCCTTTCGCCTTTCCGAAAATTTGTGATGCTTTCCATAGAGGTTAAGGAAAAGTGGTTAGGAAAGGACTTAGGAGGAGAATAATCAACTGTAGGCTCGGTCTGTCTCTAGGGCTTTGTAGCCCTTGGTCTTAGCCCCAAGGAGGATTGGGACACCACTTCACTAGACGTGAACGTGCAAAACCAAGGGGATAAATGGTAAGACGAGGGCTAGGGGGTACAAATGGGAAGGACCCTCACTCTCTCCCGAAAGCTTGCCTGCCTTCCTCTCCCACATTAACAATCAGCGAGGCTGTGATGCCCTGAAGTCGTGCTTTCTTCACTTCTTTTGTAACCTTAACAATTACCTGAAAAATGGAACTCAGTTAAATAGTATTACATCATCATTAAACGCTTTTGTGTTTTAGTTTTCCTTTGTTCTTTCCCTTCACTAACTTGCCCTTATTGCCTTTTCTGTCATGAAAGGGCCACAAAGTCCTGACAGTGAGACAGCAAACCGAGATCAACGAGAAGGACATGTGGGCACCGTGTGCAGATATCACAATAGTTTGCTCCTCACCAACCAAACGGACACTGTATGATTGCTTAAGTTAAACTATTGTGTTCCAAAAACTAGTCTGTAACAACTAAATCATTAGTTTCAGATAGACAAACACAAAAGAGGAAACACTGCATTTCTTGTGTAAATCTATGGTCAGTGTTTTATTACAAAACAGTATGAACAGGAAGTTAAAGAAGAGCACATCCTCTTTATCAGCTAGAGTAAGATAATAATGATTTCCAAAAACACCTCAAACACTCTGCCTAAATCATCCTTATATGTTACCCTGGATTACTGAAATTGCTAATATTTGGCCATTTCAAACTGACTCCATTATCATGACACTTCCTAACATTAACCTCACAATGATTGGTCTGTTAAGATACACAGTCTACGTATATTTGTTTGTCTGTTAGCAAGACTACGAAATAACTACTAGATAGATTTACATGAAATTTTTACCAGAGGTGTGGTTTGGTGCAAGGAAGAGGCTATTGAGTGTTGGTGGTGATGCGGATATTTGTCTGGATGCAAAAAGTTTCCCAAAATTAAAGGGACTGTGAGGAGAATCTGTTTCCGGGGACATTAAGACTCCACTACCCATGAGCACACGTGGCGACTGTCGTAATGCTGCGTTCCAGTAACCTCGGAACTGGGAGTGACATCATCTCAGACTTATCGGCGTTCCAGTTGAAGTTGGAAAAAAACATGCTGATCTACCAGGCTATTGTTAGCTGTTGTTAGCACGCCCTGCGTTGTTGTTCACAAATATCACATGAAGAATGTGATTATCACTATGGCAGCATTTTTGTAAATATAAGTCTAACAATACTATGTATACAGCTGATCTAGAGCGACACACCCCAGTCAGAAGTGCAAATAAGTTGATTATTACAGGAGCTAAATAACTGTTCACACTGGGGGCATCCATCTTCCATCGTCAACTCGGGGGTGACGAGGTTTCACCGAGTTCACAGTAGGAAATTCCGACTTCCACTTCCGACTACAACTGGAACGCACCACAAGCCAAAACGTGTTTGTTGATGCTAATAAAAATGCAGCTCGGACCTTCCTCAGAACTCTGCATTGCTTTACAACTTCTTTTTTCAACAACTTACAGGATGCAAAGCCACGAGGTAATGTATCTCTTTCTAGTTACGTAGCGGTAGTTTTTGATGTGCGACAACAAGCAATTTTTGGAAAACAAAGTATCGTAGTTTTGTAGCCGGCTATATATCACTACTTACAGCCCGGTGCTCTAAGACATGTCCGAATGATATAAATTTGCTCTAGTTCTAATTGTCTTGTTCCCAAAGTTGAGTATCCAGGCCAGTCCAGTCCAGCCCTGTCCGACCCGACCGGAAGGCTTTTTGATGCTATTAAATTCATCTTAAAGTGTGTATTTCCATCAGGCATCTAAAAGTGGGACTTTTTTGGAATTACTTAGAAACTCCTCACAGCCCCTTTAAGACAAAAATTCAGATTGACGTCACAAAAACATTGAACTCTATGATAAGAAATCTCATTCATGACATTGAATAATTCATTTATTCAATCCCAGAATAACTACCTAAACAACCATACAGAGAAGAAGAAATTCTTGAAAATGAGATGCTGGATCTCAAAAGTTTATTACCAGTGTTGGGCACATTACTTTCACAAAGTAATAAGTTATAGTTACTAGTTACTTTCCCAAAAAAGCAACTGAATTACTGACAGAATTACTCCTTCTTAAATGTAATTAGTTACCACGTAAAGTTATTGATGCGTCCTTTTTTTGAAAACTCTTTTCCTCTTGAACTGTGTGTCTCCGTCTCTGTGTCCTTCCTTGTTGTTACCTGCTGCAGCAGCTCTGACATCATCAGCGGAGTTCTCGCTGTTTTTGGTCTCTAGATTTTAGTTTTACTAACAACAGACAAACACTTTGCTTTAGGACATAATGGACACTTCACATGTGTGTTCTTGACTTTTACTTCTTTTACTTCCATCCTGAAAACTCCAGTTTTAACTCCACAGACGCTCCAGAATCACCGTTGCTGCAGCTAGCTGTGTTGCCAGGTTTTGTGATTGAAATAAGCATTTTTAAAGTGGGAAAGCTACATGAATAGTGTTTTAAATTTAATCCACGTTACATTTCAATTTCAAAGTCATATGTATACTTTTTTGTCTCTTAAGTTACTTATAAAACATCCTTTAGTTTGGAGGTGGAACATCCTTTTCTTTATACAGAAGTGAAGCGAGGGGCTGCTGTTATTTATAACTCTGTTATTGCTAAACAGTCTAACCTTGATTTTTGTTACCAAAAAGACATGTCAGGATTTTATTTAGGATTTTATTTTAAGTTTATCTTAATATTCTACAGCTTTATTATGGTGAAAACTGCAGTAACTACATTAGAAATCAATTTAAATCTGGCTATAAGGATTTATTTTAGGTGGAAACACCTTTTACTGTAATTTTAAATTTGTGTTAAGGTGGGATAAAATCATTTTAACTTCTGAATTGGGTTTATATTGATGGTTTAGGGGCACAACAAGTCCAAATGAGAAACCGCACTATTGGAACAAGCCCAAAAAAAGTGAAACCTACAACTCCCAATATACACATGCAAGTTAGAAAAGAAGAAGCCAAAGTCGCTTATAATAAGCAGACCTGGCAACTCTGGCATCAAGTTTTCTCATCTGTCTGTTAGCGTGCAGCTCCTGTCTGTGTCTGGCTGAGTGAGGCAGGTGCTTGATATCGGTGCAAAGTATCGCCACATTTCACTGTTGGCAACGGTAACGGCGTTGTAACGCATGACAAAGTAACTATTAGATGACCCAATACTGGGAAAACATAACGGTGCTAGTAACAGCGTTATTTCTAATGCCATTACTCCCAACACTGTTTATCACCAATACATTTCAATTCAAAACAGACATTTTTACAATCTGGGCGTCCATAAATTCATCATTATCATGAATTCTTATTTCATTCCCTTTGTCTCTGCCACCTCTCTCCTAACAGCTTTTATGGATGGCTGTTCAACATCAGTCTGGTTCTGCCCAAGATTGCCTGCCTGCTTCACTGTCTTTTTTTCTTGCTGCTGTAACTTTAGCTAAATTTTGCAAAGTGCTGTACTCATGGTTGACTTACATTGGGTCTGGGTTTATTAAATAAAAGTCGATGCATAATGAAAAACTGAGAACCAAAAACAAACAGTGGAAAAAGTGCTTTGGGAGTTTTTCTAAATAACATTTGTATTGATTTGGCATCACACAAAGATTGATTGATTGGGTGATTTTAATGCAGTAGGACTTTTGGTTTTTGTTTATTTGCTTTTAATAGTTCTGCTTCTCATGCCTGAAAATCTCAGAGGTGACAAACAGCTGGAACAACCTCTGTTTAGAATTGTTAATTATTTTATTGCAATGAAAACATCTGTAAATTAGGTCAAATCATTAAGATCAGGTGATGACTAAAGGTTACAGCCTTCATTTAGACTCAGTGACTATAAAACAGTGATAACGGAGAAGGAAATCCTCAGTAAGAATAAATCATTAAAAGGTGATTAACTGTTTCATGGCACTCCGTTAAACTTTGTTTTCAAAGCACCAAATCACATCAGCTGTTATCTCAAGACTCTTTATTGAAGAGTATGTCAAAGCATACGCTTTTTTTTCATAATTACAGTTTTACTAATTCACCACATGTAGCAAAATCTTCTATCAAACAGGTAGGAAATCTTAAACAGAACCAGACTCACGTTCAACAGCAGAGAAAGTCCTTGAAAAACAAAAAGAAGAGACGCCAAGGCACTCTTTTAATACTACGGCATGGTCATGCAGGTCTACATGACCATGCCGTTAAAAGAAAGGCATTTTAATAGTATTAAGATAATGCCTTGGAGTCTCTTTTTGTTTCAAATATATTATAATATTTTTCCTTTTGAGACATTTAAGATTTTTTTTTTTGCAAACTTCTTGTGCCTTTATATGTGCTTTAGCTTTAGCTGGGTCTTGGACTTGTTTTTGATAAGCACACCTGTTTTTCTTGTGGACACTGCAGCTTTTGGACTGTGATTGTAATAAAATAATGGAGGAGTGGGTGTGAGGCTTGCATACGCTCTACTTTAAGCATTTGTTTTTTAATAATTTTTGACCAACTGTTCATTTTCTAAAAGTAGCCCCTTGTTTTTGACCTCTGAAACCAAATGAACTACTGAGCAATTATGGGTGTTGCATTAAAGACCAGTGTGGAAGACAAAAGTTGTTCTGACGAATTACTATTTACTTACCAATTTTTAAAGGTACAGTGTGCATTATTAAATGCTATCTAAAATAACAGACTTGGTAAATGGAATAGATTACTTAAATTTATATTTAAATCAGTTTGTAATCAGCCTTAAATAATTATTGTTTTGTTTTTGTTACCTTAGAATAAGTCATTTATATCTACGGGTGTAAATGGGTCCTCTCTTATGGTGGCTTCCATCTTGCGTCGCCATCTTTTCTACCGTAACTCAGAACGGACAAACTAAACGCTTTCGCGTTTTTTTGTTGACGCCTACCAGAAATGCACAGTTGTGAAACAGATGAAGAAGAAGAGAGTGATTACCAAGCAGCTGTGCTAATACAAACAAACATGGAGGACCACATGTACAATTTACCATCAGTGGAGCGTGAATCTTTGTCAAAGAAACGAAAATGCGACTAAGCCAAACACAATCAGGACAGGCTACGACAAAAAAACAGGGTCAACATCGGCGTTGCCTTTCCCAGATGGAAGTCCCTGAAGGATAAGTTTGCAGACAGACGCAGAAGTTGCCTGTTTTTTGCTGGACAGGTAAGACTAAGTGTCGAATTGTACTCTTATATGGAGCCGAATTTTTAATATAAATCCATGAAGGGGCGCACGGGAAGGAGAAGGAGAGAGTGGAGCCGAGGAGACGCATTACAGTTGCCGTGGTGATGGGCTAGCATGCATTACGTTGCTAATGTTAGCATGTATTACCAAAACAATAAAACACTTACGATTGCTCTGTAACTTGTAAGCTGTAACCCTAACCAAGTAAAAAAATACATCTGCACCTCATCACTTGAGTTTTGTGATACGCTGGAAGCACTTGTTGACGCAACATGTTGAAAAAACACTTTTTGTCCTTGGAAGGCCACCGTAGCTCCGGAGGTTCTCTGACAGGGAGGGGGGAGCGCCGGAGTGCTTCAATCTCAAACCTCACCTTTAGATGCCGCTAAAAACTACACACTGTACCTTTAAATTAGAGGACACACATAAGAGTATTTTTGACTGATATTAATAAAAGCTAAGGGCAGAGAAGGTAGCTAAAGGTCTCCATTTAACATGTTACACCCTTAAAATTGTGTTAAATGCCGTCTACAGGCCTGTACATCATCTGAGCAGGAAGCACAAAAGTCTACATGCATCCCGACCCCCTGATGGTGATATAATACAGACTTTACTGAAGATAGTCATGGAGAAAATTAGCAGCTACCAAACAGCACACAAATGGCAGCATAATGCCTTTAAGGTCACATGACTGCCATTGCACGTTCTGGATGTGATGAGTGCACATGCACACGTTGCAGTTAAGATAACTAAAGCTGTGTTGGACAGATGCAGAGAGACAGAACCAAAGGAAATACAATCAAAGTTTATGGAAGTAATTAATTTATGGCTGCCCACACCATAAATTTTTCCTTATCATTTTTCTCTATAAATGATTTGTGAATTATCTCTGCTGACCGAAAAACAAAGTCAAACGAGGAAGTCATGACACACTTTTGTTGGATACTGAAACAGTTAAATAATCTGCTGGAATTCATGTTCCTGCTGTGCAGAGTATTCGGGAAGTTTGAGCATAAAATTGATATCAGTGACATCATATGTTGTTCAGCTCTACTAGTACTCAGATTTGGAGAGCATGTACTCAGTTGTGGTTTACCAGTGGAAAAAAATTGTGCTCTAGTACTACTAGCTGATCAAAATGTTCTCTAGCACAACTGGTTTACTGTTTTGGGTTTACTAGTAGTAGAAGTCGGCTTAAAACTGTTCACTAGTACTACTAGTAGGCCTTGTGCTACGGCCACACCGGACGCGAATTCGCCAGGATAAGCTGAGATTACATACAAAGTCAATACAAAGACACGTTTAGACACAGATTTGCCCTGGGCGGCGTGTTGGACGTGTTTGGCGCGGCGTGTCTGGGCCGTCAAACGTTTCCACGCTCAAGTTGAAAATATTGAACTTTCGAAGCAAATTCGCGTGACGCTGTGCCGCGGCAGCCAATCAGCGATGACATTCCCCCCCCCAACGTCATTGATTTGATGACGTGTGACGCTCCAGCCACCTGCTCCGGCTCAAACCCCGCTGATAGATGGATTAGAAGTTTATCTGCGCTGCTTGCTATCATCCGAAGCTATACGATTTGGCGTGTGTCCTCTACAGAGACTGGAACAAAAAGGAGCAGGCTTGGGTGAAAGTCTCTGAGGAGACAGGTTTTGAAGGTAAGTTCTGTAAATATTCGTTTCCAGCTGGATTTGCCTGCACGGGTCATCACTAAGTTCGACAAGCTCCGGCTCTCTACTGCACCTGTGCATTGATGCGCGTCGCCCCTTAGTTTGTCAAAATGGTCCAGCGTCCAGCCTTAGGCTTTATGCACGTTTAAAGTTGCCAATTTGCGTCCGGTGTGGCCGTAGCATTATACAGTATCAGGGCTATTCAATTAGAAATTCAGCCGGGCTAGATTTTCAGACTTAGGACATGAGCTGGGCCGGACATTTTTGGCAGACAGTGAGCAAAGTTTACCACTCAAAAGAAACACAAATAGATAACCATCACACTGGATGTTTAATAATTTATTGCCACATCCAAAAGGGCATGAACTCAATAAAGAGCAGCACTTAAACTAAACTTCTGCTGAAATACTGTTTCTTTAAATGTAACACTTCAACACGTTTTGACAGGTAAATAGAAGCACACATTAAGGTGTGTATGAACATTAAAAAAGTGCAGATTAAAAAGACCATCTTTTGGTCACATTTTAAAGTGCATTAAACGTAACTTGCTTAACAGCAACCTTTCAGAACCTGTTGCATTCAGTGTCTGTAATTATGTTGAAATTTTTGTAAGATCTCGTCAGTGTCTTTAAAAGTTTTTCTGTTCTTCTCGCCAAACCTAAGTACCAATCATTGATTTAAAGATCTGGACTTTACTAGGTCATATTTTGAAACATGGTACACTTTGATCCAGATCAAACTTAAAAGTCAGAAAGTTCTGACCAAACGATGCAGGTGTGAAAGTACCCGCATTCAAACAATTCAAAGTGTCTGATCATCCCAGCTCCTGCTCCCCGTGCATCCAAAAATCATCATTGGTTTAGTTTAGATATACTCTTCACCCTCAGCTCCTTTTGACTGTGGCTTCGTAACAGCATTTCTTACCTGAGAGCTGCAGCCATGATGCAGCTATCCCCCTCACAGGCACAGCCGCTGGAGTCATCGTGGTTCATGCCCAGGTTATGTCCCATCTCATGAGCCAGGGTCGCTCCCACTGCGATGGCCCGATCATTGTGATCCTGAAAGGAAGGGAAGACTCATTCAGAGAGGATACGTTTAATGAAATAGACTTCTGTTTTAGAATACATGTTGGCTATGCTATAAAAAATCAGCCTATCACATGCATTTATTACAACGATTTCTGAGATAGTTCCTCTGTTTTCATAGCAGTCTAGGCCAGTGGTTCTCAAATACTGTAGGATGCACTCTGGTGCCCCTTATGACAAGTCAAGGTGTGCTGTGGGGTTTTTACAGTTTTAACTTACTCTCTGCAGTGGCCTGTAATGGTAATTAGAGGAAAACAACCTGCCACAGCCCTCACCAATATTGTGATTTTCTTTTTTTTTTTTTAATGTATTTTTTGGGCATTTTGTGCCTTTATTGATAGGGGAGAGACAGTGGATAGGCTTGTGAAAGGGGGTGAGAGAGTAGGGGAAGACACTCTGCAAACTGGTCACAGGCGGGATTCAAACCTGGACCGGCAGAAGCATGTACATGGGGTGCCTGGTTGCTAACCATTAGCAATTGGATTCTTAATGATATCTCTTTTAGTTCAGTAGTTATTCACGAAAATCACATTTTTCGCCCTGTTTGATCCAGACGGTGATACAGATCACTCCCAAAATCTAATCATTTGTTCCTTGTCCCAATCCGGACATGCCCTGAAAATTTCATCAAAATTCATTTATAACTTTTTGAGTTATGTTGCTAACAGAGAAACAAACACACTTACTAGGAAACAAAAGAACAGATGCCAGTAAGTACATAACCTCCTGGCAGATGTAATTAGAAACAAAACAATTCACATTCAAAGTGTAATACTCAAACAGGACTCAGTAAAAGTATTTCATACTGCTTGACAATATAGTCCTTTTTATAATGATACCAGTTTGATTAGGAATAAATGGAAGAAAATGATTTTATTGATTTTAATGTCGGGCCATGTTGGATAAAGAAGCATTTAAGAGCCAACATTAAGGCGTTATTTTTTAAAACATTGATTTGTAAACACATGGGATTGTAGCCAAACGGTCAATTTCCGTCTACAGTCCCGTTAGCAGGTTGGTGTCAACACATCAGATCAAAACAAACAGCAGTAACAGGAATAAAACAGAGTGTATTAAAAGGCAAAGCAGCAATATAAATACAGGAGCACTTTAAATTTAGGAGAGGCTGATTCGACTACAGAAAACAAAAGCTGCTCACTTGACTGCGGTCTCACTCATCTGTCTCTCCCATGTGTTCTCCCTGCTGCAGAGCCCCCTGCAGGCCTGGAGCTGTTTCTGCTGTTATCTCCACCTGGGAGGTTGTGTTTTTGTTTTTGATCATTTGTTAGCAAGATTACTCAAAAACTACTGGATATATTTTGCGGAAATTTTCAAGGGATATTGGTAATGGCCAGACAATTTGACTCGAGTCATAGGGACTTGGACTCGAGTCGACTTGAGCCGCTAATGAGACGACTTGCAACTCGACTCGGACTCAGGAGGTATAAACTCGAGACTTGACTCGGACTCTGAAGTAAATGTCTCCAGACTCGACCTGACTTGAGACAGCATGATTCAGAAAATTGCACACACTCAGGCTTTATATGAAGAGCCAGACAGGAGATATAAGCCGCTCTTTCCTTTTAGGTTCACTTTATTGATGCTCCATTCACAGTACACTTGTCCGTCACCCAGGCACGTGCAGAGGTAGGGGCGGAGGGTGCTAGAGCACCTGCCCCTTTGCCCCTTGATGCCCAAAGTGCCCTTTTTGTCTAACTTTTTTTTTTTTTTTTTTGTAAGTGTGCATGAGAAAATCTGGCTGTGTGGCCCAAAAATAATATTAAATTAAATTAAATTAAAATAAGTTAGATTTAGCTTCTTTGGCCACATGATCCACGACTTGCCCACACCTGACGTGCCCTGAGCCAAGCGCCACGCGGGTTGTTATTGCAGATACCGAGTGCCGACGGTCCAGAGAATCATGGCCTGGTCGTAGGTTTCTCAACGATAGCGTTTAGTTGACAGTCAGCAATAAGCATCCTCTGTGTCATATCGTGTGTGTGCAGAGTCAGACGAGTGAGTTGAAGGAAAAATCTGCACACTCTGGTGTGTGTATGTAGCCCGCTACAAGGTGTAGTTACAAGGTTCGCGCGTGTGTAGTTTATCAATCATGTTTCATTCTGCAGCGATGCCTCGTAAGGAGAGGAGGTTAAAACAAAGAGAAAAGTAGCTGTGAAAGGCTGTGGGTCGCTCGCCAGCTGGATGTCAAAGAGCGCAAAAAGTGAGAATAACATGTTCCATCGAGCTGCAAAGGTACTCAGTTCGAGAAAACAGCAATGACAAACAGGATTTGAATTATGTTGTTCTGTTACATTATCATTATATATGGTGGGTAATTAATGATTAAGTGAAAAATATGTTAATCAGATTCATAGAAGAACAAATTGTGCCTTGTTCCAGATAGAAAGGAAGTGAGTGATGATTCATTCATCCAGGTCTGAAATGGTGTGTAATACATATGTGATTTACCAATGTAAAAAACTATGAGTCATCTGACTAAAGATTGCCTTAATAGCAAAGCTAGCAAAATTTTTCCAAATGTTGGGGCAAAGTGAGCCATATGCTGTGGGGTGAATTTAGCCATTGGTTCCTTTTTTACCACCAAAAGTTTGAAAAGTTATATTAATGTACTGAATCATAAAAAACTATTTAATGTTGTTAACCAACTGACTTGACTGATCACATGTTAAACAAAAGAAAATCATGCCAAGAGTGAACAAGAGGAAAACCAACTGGGGCTCAACACCCTGCTGAGATTAAGAAAGTAATGAAGGAAGTCATGATTGAAAAGTCGATCAGATCCGTTAAAAAGAAGTGAAATACTGACAGGTCAACCCTGTAAAGGTAAATGAAGAAGAGGGATGTTTTAACTAGCTTTTTTTAGCAAGTCTGAACTTGTAAAAACTTTAAAGCATACAAGTGAATGTAACTTTTCTAGAAGGAATACTAGTTTTCTTTCTGCCAAGAACTGATTTTGTTTCTGTTTGTTGTTCAGAGCTTTGCTGGCTCTCATTTTACTTATGAGTATCTAAATTTCCAAAAAAAGTTGCAAAATGTGTCCATTTGTGGCATTAAAATTTTCGTTCTTGTAAAATGACTCTTTTGACAGCAACACATTACCTTTTAATAATTCTCAGATTTGAAGTCACATGGTCAACTTACCCACAGACTTGGCTGTGGGTAACACCACACTAACTTCACCCTGACCTGGGGCAAGTTGACCCACAGGATCACTTTATTTTGAAAGGCCACAGTTTCCAGGCTCATTGTCATTGATACGTCCTAACAATCTCAGCTGATAGCAAACATTCTTCCATAAGAATTTATGTCTTTATTGTACTTCTGTTGCATTTTTCCTGCCTCAGTGACAACAAAAGTAAAAAATGGCTTATCTTACCCAGTCTCCCCTATGAGGTGTTGGACAATGATAATGTACGTCGTGATTCTGTTACATTCTTTCTGAATATGGGTTGTTACAATTCAACCGGTTATACTATGAGGTATGTAGTTTCTGTATGGAGTTTTAGCTTTGTGCTCCATGTGCCCCTTTTTTTAACTTTGAGCACCTGCCCCTCTTTAAGTCTTTGCACGTCCCTGCCGTCACCTATTATTGACCCACACACCACACAGTACTACACACACAAGTTCCTACGTCACACCCACTTCTGCTACAGTGATGATCAGTGGGCAGAGTGCGGGGGATGCGGGTTTCAAATTGGCAACCACTATGTCTTCTGTGCCCAAAGTTATTTTCTTTGCAAATAAAGAATTTCCATCAGATGGAAAATGAAAACACGCAAAGTGCACAACCTGCAACGCTTCGATAAGCGAAAAAGAGGGCACAACATCAAACTTTATCCACCACCTGAGGACACATGAGGCCAAGTAAGTGAAGCCTGCAAATGTTAGCCAGGTAGCTAATGTTCCTGCCATAGGTCAATATGAAAGGAACGTTAGCCCGACCTGTGGTCAATATGAAGCTAGCAAAGCTAACATTAGTAAAGAGGGTGTACATGTGTTGTATGTGTGGGAAGATAAGGTTTCTCTCTTCAAGATAAAAATCTGAGTGCTTTTTGGGTGGACTGGGAAACAATGGTGAGGGACTCGACCCGTCATAACCTGTGACTCGACTCGACTTGACTTTACAAAACCTGTGACTCGACTCGACTTGACTTTACAAAACCTGTGACTCGACTCGACTTGACTTTACAAAACCTGTGACTCGACTCGACTTGACTTTACAAAACCTGTGACTCGACTCGACTTGACTTTACAAAACCTGTGACTTGACTCGACTCAACTAGCCCACAACAGAAAAATCTTGAGACTTGCTTGGGACTGGGATCGGAGGGGCTTGGGTAATTGTCTGGTAATGGCATAACTTAAAAATGTTTAAGTCTGGTAGTGATACGTTTATTTGTCTTGATACAAAGAGTTCTCAAGATTTCCAAAAATCACATAGATTAACAATGAGCATCAACTTAATAAATTACATCACTGCCCTTTTTTCACAGATTTGCTTCTTAATCACAGGCTAATGTGGGGTTCATGTCTCTAATTTAAAGGTAAATCTCATCTGGATCTGGTCCAGATTGCTGTCATAAAAACATTTATCTTTATAATGCAAAATCTCACTGATGGCATTCAATTATTTATATCAAATCAAATTATTGAGTGATGTTCCAGGAACTTCCTTTCCTCTTATTGACCTCAATGGTGCAGTTGTGGGCTGTTTTTCCTCATCAACCACTGTACTGTAAAATGTAAAAACAACTGGGTTTGTGTAGAAATGAGTTATGATGGACCAATTTTGTTTTTTATACATGTGAAGCTACATGTTTGTAATATTTCTTGGAACTTTCAAAACAAATCATCAAAAAGAAATTGCAACAGCTTGACTTCTGCACATACCAGTGATGTTTAACAGATAAATCAGTTATTAAAGATGCATGCAAGTGTATTTTTTGTATTAATGTCCTCATTTTAATTAAAAAGTAAACATATAGTGTTATAAACAGCCTATTAAATTTATGTTTTATCATGTTCAGCTAAACAAATATACAGTATAGTACTCAGATAGGTTGTATGAACTGTATGTTAAGGTTGTTTAATGCAGATATGAATGCAGCCTGCCATATTTTTTTTTTGGTAAAGATTTTAGTTGTGTCTTGGATGAAATAAAAATGAAACCACTGGTCTAGACATGATACCCACTTCCCTCCAGCTGAGGTTTTTAAAATGAGAACAGCATCATGTGAAAATAAAACGTCTTATTTCCTCTTTCAAAGGAGAGTTAGAATTGCTGATGATTTCATATTTATCTAATCACAAGGCAGTGTTTCCCCTATAGTGTATTTGGGAGGGCGCCCCGCCCCCCCAACAGACGCGCCCGCCCTGCTTACAGGATTCAGACCGACGTACATTTAAAAAAAATCATATCTATTTTGATCAAAGTTCTTATGACAGAGATTTAATTCAAATAAAAAGCCAACTTGAGTCTACTGTTAAAGTCAAACGTTGTGTCGCTATGGTTTGCTAACATTCAATAAAATGCATTTTCCTCTCCGCTCTGACAAACGCCTCCCCCCCTCCGCTCCTCTCGCACAACACCGATAAGCCGCGCGGCAACCAAACCGTCTCTCTGCAGGCAGAGTGCCCCCGACATGCAGTCTGTTTTTAAAAGGCTGCTGCCACCGCGGGCCGAGACGTAGCGGTGATTCAGCGAACGTTAGAACAGGGGCCACCTAAAAGTGTCTCACAACACTCCCTTAACTTAAAACAATTCAGTAGAAATGCTTTCCCAAGCGGCGACCGCTTCTGAGTCCTAACGCCGCGGTCAGAACCGCTTGCTGTCTGCCGCCTGTCCCTCACTGAAATGGCTGGAGGCGGCGCGTTGCCGTGCGGCAATGTGAGGGGGAGTAGGCTATACAGACACATACATACACACACAGGCAGCGGAGGAAGGAGCGACCATAACGGTAAAAAAATAAAAAATAATTTAAACAAGCATTAATCGATGACCAGAGGCTTACCAAACAATCTCCCCAAGCAAAAATCTCAGTGTTTTTAGGCCAACTGCCCTTACTAAGAAAGGAAGCACAGATCTAAATGCTCTGTAATTATGATATTACGGAGCATTTTTCCGAACCACGCTCCCTCCAGCACCAATCCCCCAAGGCAATGAACATAGGGGAAACACTGCAAGGATCTTACCAGATAATTGAAAGTATCTGGAAAGTATTTTTCATATCACAGTTATTGTGACCAAAATTATCACTGTTATCATTATTATCGCGGTATTGTTTCAGTGTGCTCAAAATGTTCAAAATACTTTCACAGTCTTGAAATCATTTAACCCCTTCAATATTATAATTATAACAGTTCTTTTGTCTTTTGTTGTCAATAACTTTGTAATGGATATCGAGGGGAAACTGACTGATGACAGTCCCCCTGTCTAAAACACAAAGCTGCGGTAAAAGATTAAAATGTGCGTGAATAAAGTGATATGCCGGGATGGAACAACTTGGGTCCTATCACAAGGTTTAGGGCAGAAATTACCCCTACAGCGGTGTTTATGTGCATCAGAAGCCCAGGGCGTCCGCACTAAACTCCCCCTCCCTGCTCCGGTCCTGCTCGTCTGCCGATCCCCCTGCACTCAGACGTTGCCATATTTTACTTGACCAAAAACACACACGGACTCACCGCTGTAGAGCCAGAGCTGCAGCGAGGCTCTGCCACAGCTGTGGCTCTTCATGAGGCCGTTCACGGCGCTGTGAGAACTAGAGCCTTATTTAGCGGTGTTTTTGTGTGAAAGTAACGCGCTGAAAATTCTCTAAATAAGGCGTGAATGCAGACCGATATCAGATTTTTTCGGTGGGAGTCCGTTAATGTGTGTTTTTGGTCAAGTAAAATATGGCAACTTCTGAGTGCAGGGGGATCGGCAGACGAGCAGGACCGGAGCAGGGAGGGACAGTTTAGTGCGGACGCCCTGGGCTTCTGCTGCACAGAAACACCGCTGTAGGGGTAATTTCTGCCCTAAACCTTGTGATAGGACCCAAGTTGTTCCATCCCAGAATATCGCTTTAAAACTGCTGTAACTCCTCCAGTAAACGAGCAGAGAGAGAGAGAGAGGATTTATAGGATACTTATAGGATGACCTATAAGTAAATCTGATTAAATTTTTTTAATTAAAAAAAAAACAAACAATTCTGGCAAATATTTGTCATTATTTTGTTATAAATGCTTTTAAACGTGTGTAATTACAAGAAAAGAAAAAAATGATTTGAACTTTAAACAGGTTTCTCTTCATAAACAATTGTAAATGAACATGTTCAACGTTTTGAGACAACCAGAAATAAATTTAACCTATTTTACAAACACTCACACATTTTAGTTTGCCTGCAGCATTAGTGTCCATGTTACAGCTCATTATTAGGCCATGTCCTGGCCTTTTATTTTTTTACTAACGATAGTCCCTGAAGTATTTAGCCCCCTTCATGACTCTTTTCTGCTCTCCCCTTTCCATGGCAGATCTCCTCCACATCTCCTTTAATATTTACAAATTACGATTGATGAAACCCATAAAACACGGACTATGACAGAAAAAGATGATCTATTTGACATTATTTACACAAAAATTACTGATAAACCACCTAAATGACTCACATGTTTGTCTCTTAATTCCACCCTCTGCTCCCTGCCTCGGTCAGCTCACTTCCCACCCCTCCCCCTCAGGAAATCCATTAACCGTAATGTACGGTATATCACTTTAAAACTCTACTTCTCATCTTTCAGAATTTACTAGAATTATTTGAATGGTGTGGATACTCTAACAGTTATGGTAGTTTAAATCATTAAAGTCTTTATCGTCACCGGAGACGTCTTCGTCTGTAGAACAAGGTGAGCAAAACCTGGGCATTTTAGAGAATTTTATAGAATCTCCTTGAGCATAATTTTACAACCATCAGGTCATTAAGTTTTTTTTTATCACTTTGGCAGTAAGCATGGTTACTATTCTGCTCTACTGCAATTTTAGCTGAGTGAAGTTTTAAGAAGTCAAGCACAAACTTTATGTCCTAATGTGGGTCATATTCAAATTTAGATAAAACAAAGGAACAACAAAAACACACTGAGGGCCTTGGTTTGAGGAAGAGGAAGAGAAGTCTACTTCACTGTCCAAGAAATTTATCTGAACATATGTGCTTGTAAAAAAATTTACTGCCTGGAGCAATGAAGCCAGCGTATCCAGAACATGACATCCAAAAGAAGGAGTGATTTAGGTTTCTAAAGGGAAGTGTTTACATGTGAAGTCTGTCTGTGAGCCTTTCACTGTTTACACAGACTCCATTTAAAGGCGTAGTTCATACACCTCCTAAATAAACATCATTATCTATGAGGGCTGTGAAGATCATTGTTGGCTCCCTTCTCTTTCTTTAAGTCTTATGAGTTTGACAACATGAGCCCCATACTGGATTATTTTATGAAAGTGTGACACAATCGTTTCCATACATTCAGAGTTAATTTTAACAGCACTTTTTAATTTAAATTTGAAATATCTTTTAGTTTTAGTCATAATTAAGTTACTTAATTGTTTAAATTTTAGTCTAGTTTTAGCTGATGAAATTTCACAACATTTTAGTCGACTAAAATCTGAAGTGTAATGTGTAAGGCATTTTTATGTTTCCTCAAATTTCTGGAGTCATGTTTAACTCTTGGATAAATCAAACATCTACTAACCCTTTATTGAATGTTAGTAAAGTCTGAATGTCTAAATGAACAGAAACAAATGTTCCTTTGTGTGAAATGCAGTCACCTTTATTTAGGCTACCTGGCAGAGCATCTCAGTTACAATACTAGAACTGACAACAAACAGTGAACCTGCTCTACATGAATATATCAATTCATAAAGAGAGCAGCTCTGATTGGATCGCTCCACAACTTATCCCACCACCACCAAGCTAAGGCAGCTGTGATTGGATGTCCCTCTGAACTCATCCAACCTTTAACACAACCAAAGTACCTGTGATTGGATAGATTCATCACTTGTCTCTACTTCCTACGTGACCATATTAGGTCTGATTGGATTAAGTCTCTGCCAAACATTTTAGACTAGTTTTTATTTCTTTACGAAATTGTAAGTTAATTTAGTTTTTGTCCATGTACACTTGTTTTTATAAGTAACTGTCTATTTTTCATAAAAGGAAAAGAAAGTTGTTGATGAAAAAGACCAGGGATGCACCCAAATGAAAATTTGTGGCTGAAGCTGAAGCTGAATAAAATATAAACTCTTGGCCAAATACCAAATACCGAATATCCAATACGGCGGCTAAGTAGTTTCCTATATTTTTTAATAGTGCAAAAATAGCTTAGAATAAAGTTTTAGACATGTTTTTAAAAGAAAGTAACTGTTTATTGAATATTATTACATTTTTTAAAATTCCAGTAGCCTTTGCTTTTCAAAAAAAAAAGCCCAACAAAGTTTTTCATTCATATCAGGCCTTCAAACAAAACATGCATTAAAAAATACTAAAGTGCAATGAAGTGGATAAACCTGCAACAATTGAATTATTGTCCTTTTGACACAAGTCTGCTTAGCCTCAGTCACACGAAATGACGTATTTGATTTCGTCATTGCGTCTCACAGTACTATTCAGCCCTGCTATAACCTCACTCCATCGAAGGATGGATATATCTTTTTTCTTTTGGAACATTCAGCTACCGAATATTCAGTGTATCCTTAAAAATAACTATGACATAAACTTTGGTGTTTGTATTATTTAAGCTTTGTCCCAGCTTAGATGTTACAGGTCTCTCTTTTTTCAACCAAACACTTTACCTGCACAACTCCAACAGAGTGACCCGAGCAGAGTGTCCCGATGTAGGCCAGCCCCACAGTCGCTCCTTCAAAGTCAATGCCACTGAAAAATAAGAAACAGCTATATGAGAAAAGCAAAACACAAACACAACAAAACACTAAAACAGCAACTGTTACAGATCTGGACTCATATATCACAGCAACAATCATCATCTACAGTCTCTCACTCTTAAGACTAAAGAACATGTTTTTATTGACACTGACAGGCGGGCCTGCAGCAGTCATAAACCAGGACATCTTATGATCCCCGCCCCTCATCGTTCTGCTGCATCGACAGAGTGGGCCAAACCTTGCAGTGCAGAGGGATAATCTAGTGTCTGTAATCAGGCAGATCCATCTTGCAAAGCTCTAGCTTACATGATTGTGAGCCTTCGAAAAGAGGCACAGCCCAGTCAAGGGCTGTGTCCAAAATGGCATACTAACAGCCTATTCATACTAAGTGTGACGTCAAAATGACTAGATAGTGTGTTTACATTAGATAGTATGAAAAATTTGAGTGTGTGAGAAATACCCAGATGTATACTGTATTGGAGAAAATTTTAAGTATGCAAGGTGGGCATACTAGTCACACTCAAACGCCCCATAATGCATTGTGCCATGCAAGACCGACCGGCATTCAGCTAAAAATCGGCCACTAGCAAACTTCCCATTTTCAAAGTAAAAGCACCTTTTATCATCTCCTTTTAGTTCTTTAACGCTTTTGTAACTTGGGCTCTTGTTCTGGAGCTGACCGGAAGTTTCTTCAATAGCATGATGGCGCGCATAGCGGAATGTCCGAAATGCTGAAATGAAATTTGTATCCGTGCGTTTTATGGCTCAAATGACCACATTTTGGTATTCTACATGGTGACTTTCTCGCCTAAAATGCTCTCTGAACTTTCAAATGTGGTGAATCTACAGAGATATTTGATAGCCTGGTGTGCTTCAGATTTTTGTCGTTGGAGGTTTGAAATGCATCATGGGAAACTTAGTAGTATACTACAGTGTGAATGGTTGGCATCCCAATCATACTTATAGTATGTAGTATACAGTATATACACATGAGTATGTAGTATGTAGTACGTTAGTATGGGATTTTGGACACAGCCAATGTTTTTTAGAGCAGGAAGAGGTGGGAGCAATAAGGGAGATGACAGTAAGAAGTGACTACTCGTACATAGATTTGCATAAATGCCAACATCCACATTTCTTGATTAAATGTACAAAAACAATAGCACCACAAACTTCTCTATAATAAGGATATTTTGGTTCCGCTTTAACATGTTTTGCAGAGAGTTTGGTTTACAAAGTGGTTAATGTTCTGTTCTTTAAATTTCAGCAGTGTCACCTGCCTGCTCCATTACCTGATTGGCCTATGATACATTTCAGGCTTATGCTGCCAATTTTGAGAAATACTGGTGAGACTTGGATAAAAGCTCTAAATCATTATTTTTCTAGACTCCAAAGACAAATCAGGAGAATCAAGCACAGGATCATCTATGAAGTAAACTTGGCTCAAAGTGATTGTTGATCGTGGAAAGAAGCAGCCATGTTTTAAATAAGTTACCTTGACAATTGCTGGCATTAGCATTAGTCCATAAAGTGCTTCTGTTGCACATGATAGTTTAAGATTTTTAAAATGACACAGATTTATAAAGCCAGCATTTAAAGCCGTGTTAGTGTGGTCCACTACACAGCAGTATTTACTTATGGTTGAGTATGTAGGTCAAAAATCACCACAGGGACATTTTTTATATATTTAGAGTAAGTGGCATTAAGTAATATAACATACATACATACATTATTTAGTTTTAGATTTTGTCAATGTACACTTGGATTTTCTTTTAGTTATAGTCGAGATTTTGTCAGAGGAAAAAGGTTTTTGACCAAAACTATGATGAAAATAATCAGTCAACACTTCCTGGAGCATGTTTTTAGAGGTGCTTCCAAATTTTAGAGGCTTATTTAAGTAAGAATAGTGCACTGACTATGTGCCAGTATCAACCTAACACAGTTTTTCTGCTTGCTTTTTCTTAAATTCACTGAAGTACTCAGAGTTTTTTGGTCCCCATAGAAGCAGTTTGCACTTCAATCATACATTTTGTTTTATCTCACACTATCCCATCTCATAAACACTGAACCACCCTATAAGTGACCCAGCACAGGTTCCACCAGAAAGCCATGAAATGTCTTAATTACCAATCTTAAGGCAAGATCTGGTCCAACATCTAGCTTTCTTTTACATCTAATGAACATTTTATAAATGATCAAACTGTAAACAGGATGTCTTTAGACACTGTTAGATATCGCATAAGTTAGTAAATATCAGTTTGCATCACATATGTGATGAGCAAATGTTGCTGCTTCAATATCCATGCTGTGTAAGTGCTACGTTTAAAGACAGTGATGGGTCCAAACCAACAATACTAACAGTCTCAGGTACAGCAGTGACAGAAATCGAGCTTTGATTAAATATTGAAGATCTTTAGTGAAGTAAGGTAGCTTGGTTAAATTTGTTGGATGTTCAGACCTGATCAGATGGGCCATGTCATGTTTTTTTCTTTTGACCAGTTCGGTGTTTCTCCAGTCCCTGAAAGCACCCAGGTTGGCCCCAGCCGGAGGAGTCACAGAAATTAAGTCGTTTCTGGACCAGATCTCCAGGCCCACCAGAGCAACGAAGGTCCTCAGGGTCTTGTATGCCTGCAAACGTCAACAGCAGCATCATTAGAAACACGAGCATGAAAAAGCTGCTTTGTCACAAGAAGCAGAGTCAGTGAAATGATCTGTCTCTGGTTTGGCTTATGAAGAGTTCAGGTGCTGCAGAGAGTGGAGATAAGATAAAACAACAGTGTGCCGACACAACATTTATCGTCCCACTGGTTCCAATCACAGAGCACACACCTCCACCACAGTAGCTCATATATTTCTGTTTTATCTCTAAGCAATAGCTCCATGATTAAGTTACCATCATAATGAGATTCATGACCCTGAAAACTAGGGATGATCCTTTCGATCGGCCGCCAATCATTATCAGCAGATATGGTCCCTAAAGCGATCGATCGGTGGGCTCTGAAAGCACCGACCAGAAAAACCGATCACATTTATGTTAAAGCAGAACGTGGATGTGACATTATAATAAGAGGAGAATTGCAGTTTATCATAATTGTGGTCTTACTCTGTGCTGCAAATTTGTCTGGTTTAGGTTAAACTGAAAGTGCTAATAGGTTTCAAGATTAGGGTAAGGAGTGCAGTGTGCAGAGAGAGGATAGAGATTTTTTTTGCTTATCAGAAGTATGTCTCAATTTGATTTATTTATTAATTTTATTTATCTATTTTCATTATTATTTTATTAACAACTAAATATAAAACTGCCTCTTTTTGTTTAAAATGATTTTGAAGCCTTTTTTCACCTTACTTGGAGAGTAAGGCAAGTAAATTTTATTTTAATTTTATTGTCATCTATTGCACTTGACAGGGTATGTAATGTTACTTGTTTATTGTATTCATTATAAAAACAAAAAAAGTTTTTCCACTTAAAGTGGTGCATAAGGCTTGACTGTAAATACAGGACATGATTGATTATTCTCTCATTCGTTCTGTGATTGGTATTAGTGATCGGTATTGATGATTGGCAGATATGTACATCCTGTGATCGGTGATCGGATCAGCACCCAAAAATGGTGATCGGAGCATCCCTACTGAAAACCCATACCTCACACTCAGAATCATGTTGATGTCATTATTAGTTTGACAGTTATGAGCAAAAGTTATGGTTTGCTAATGGTGGTTATCTGGATCACCATGATGTTTGAGTTGGGCCACTGCTGACATCTCCTGAAAATGTCCATCTAGTAGTTTTTATGTCATCTTACTAACAAATAAACAAACATACACCGGTAAAAACAAACCTCCTTGGCGAGGAGGTACACAAATTGGAGAAGTACAGAAATGATGCACCTTTTGTTCATCAAGATACCCTTTAAAAGGAATACTCTGAAGATTTTGGACCCACGCCCTTTCCCTATCATTGACAATGTGAGACAAGCTCAAAAATACCTTTTTTGTGTCTCTGCGTCCAGTGGCTGGCTCCCAGCTGTTAGCATCGTAGTTAGCTTAGCTCAATGGCTGGAGGTCAATAGGAGTCAGAGCCGGACTGACGAAAGTGGACAAAATACTCCTTACAGTGGTCCTGTGGAGGGCGTATTAGCACATGAAGTAAATCCGAATGATTATAAAACATTTTAAAAGATGTGTCTTCTTTTTCAATCCATTAAAATAACGTTTTCATGCGCAGTGCTCCGCAGACAGTAGCAGCGGAGTGAGCACTGCGCAGGTCTGTGTGTATCAAAACGTTGTTTTAACGGATTGAAAAAAAAAACACGTCTGTTTTATAACCATTCGGATTTACAGGTGCTAATACGCCTACAGGACCACTGCAAGGAGTCCACTTTAGTCCGTGCTACTTCAAAATGAGGAGTTATTGGATTGAAAAAAAAAAGTGTGTATCAAAAAAAAATTTTTTTTCATTGAAAAGCCTATCCACTGTCTCTCCCCTATCAATAAAGGCACAAAATGCCCAAAAAATGCATTTAGAAAAAAAAAAAGTTTCATAACCATTCGGATTTACTTTAGGTGCTAATGCGCCATCCCCTGGACCACTGTAAGGAGTATTTTGTCCACTTTCGTCAGTCCGGCTCTGACTCCTATTCACTTCCAGCCCTTGAGCTAAGCTACCTACGATGCTAACAGCTGGGAGCCAGCCACTGGACGCAGAGACACAAAAAAGGTATTTTTGAGCTTGTCTCAATTTGTCAATGATAGGGAAAGGGCGTGGGTCCAAAATCTTCAGAGTATTCCTTTTAAAGGGTATCTTAGATTCTTATTATCTAAATAACTTTTTCTCAATAACTGCCTAACTTAAGGTCTCTGCATTGGCTGCCCGTTTCCTTTAGGATACATTGAAAGATTATTTTACTTGTTTTTAAAGCTCTTAATGGTCTTAGTCCTGCATATTTATTTGATTTGCTTTCACTGTATGAGCCCATTAGAGCCCTCAGGTCTTCAGGATGTTCTCTGTTAACAGTTTCCAAAGTTAAAACTTACAGTGAGACATCTTTTTACTACTATGGCCTCATTTATGGAACAGCCTACCTGTAGACCTGAGGGCCGCACCTAATGTTAATGTCTTTATAAACAAACTCAAAACCTACCTTTTTAGTCGAGCTTTTACCTGAATTACCTTTTGAGTGTTTTTATTTATTCTAGTTACAGCCCTCTTTTATTATTATTTTATCTTATTTTATTTTATCTCTGATCTTTTCTATCTTACCTTCTTTTATTTCTAGTTTTTCTACTTTTATTTTTACTTCATTTAAATTTATTATTTATCAAAAATATTTTTCTTATTTTATTTTATGATATATTTAATTTGACACTTTAACTTAACCTCCAGTGTTTTCTCATTTTTAAACCTTTAAGATGGTGTTTCCTCAGTACGTACTGGGTACAGCTATGTGCTTTATTATTGTGTTTTTCATGATGCTTTTTATCAACACTGTGTGTGGATTGTGGTGTGGGTGGGTTCAGGGTCTGGGTGGAGTGGGTTTGGTTCATAAATCCTTCATTTTAATTAATCTGTCTGTCTGTATATTGATAAAGTTTGATTGATTGATTGAGCTTATAATAACATCAACACGATTCGGAGTGCTCAGTGTGGGTTTTCAGGGCCAAGGAATCATATTAAGATGGTAACTTTATCATGAAACTATTGCTTATAGATGTTACAGCGATATGTGAGCTAGCTTGGTGGAAGTTTTTCTGGTTACTGGTTCAAGCACCAACAGATGCCTTCAGCCCATGTCATGATACTGCAGCACACACGTTTATGTTTTATCAATAAATATGTGCTCTGACCGCACATGTACTTGGCATGTTTCTCTAAGTGGCGCCTCTCACCCAGTGTCAGCTGGGAAAGGCTCTAGCCCCCAAGACCCTGAGGGATGAGCAGCATAGATGATGGATGGAATATCTGAGCTAACCTGAGAAAAGGAAAGATGGAGATCTGAAACGCTGATTGTTTTCTGTGTTTTGGACTCAACACTGCACCACTCATCACGGCACTTCATTTATTATTGATTTCCTAAAAACTGGCAGTTTTATTGTACAGGGTGCTTTATTCACATGAAACTGTTCAATAGTTACATATATTAAAGGTGCTATGAGGAGAATCTATTACCGGCGACATAAAGACTCTGCTACCCATGAGCACGTGCGGCGACAGTCGTAATGCTGCGTTCCAGTAACCTCGGAACTGGGAGTGACATCATCTCAGACTTATCGGCATTCCAGTTGAAGTCGGAAAAAAACATGCAGATCTACCAGGCTATTGCTAGCTGTTGTTAGCACGCCCTGCTTCATGTGATATTTGTTGTTCACAAATATCACATGAAGAATGTGATTATCACTATGGCAGCATTTTTGTAAATATAAGTCTAACAATACTATGTATACAGCTGATCTAGAGCGACACACCCCAGTCAGAAGTGCAAATAAATGGATTATTACAGGAGCTAAATAACTGTTCACACTGGGGGCATCCATCTTCGATTGTCAACTCGGGGTGGCGAGGTTTCACTGAGTTCCCAGTAGGAAACTCCGACTTCGGGGACGTTCCAGTTTTAGTTTCCTACTTGGAACCCGGAAATTCCTACTTCTGACTACAACTGTAACGCACCAAAAGACGTGACCCAAGCCAAAGTGTGTGTTTGTTGTGATGCTAATGAATGCAGCTCGGACCTTCCTCAGAACTCTGCATTGCTTTACAACTTCTTTTTCAACAACTTACAGGATGCAAAGCGACGAGGTAATGTATCTCTTTCTAGTTACGTAGCGGTAGTTTTTGATGTGTGACAACAAGCAATTTTTGGAAAACTTAGTATCGTAGTTTTGTAGCCGGCTACATATCGCTACTTACAGCCCGGTGCTCTAAGACGTGTCTGAATAATATAAATTTGCTCTAGTTTTAATTGTCTTGTTCCCGAAGTTGAGTATCCAGGCCAGTCCAGCCCTGTCTGACCCGACCGCGAAGCTAAGGAATAGCATTTATAGATAACCTATTTTGATGCTATTAAACTCATCTTAAAGTGTGTATTCCATCAGGCATATATCTAAAAGGGAGACTTTTTTGTAATTACTTAGAAACTCCTCACAGTCTCTTTAAAAAACAACAAGAACGTGTGGGGAAAAAAACAAAAACCTGGACGATTGAAAAGAGACTAAAGGAAGGGAGCAGAAAGGTTTTTGGGTGGAGGTAAAGGGAGTTTAACAGGATGATGATTTGTGTTTTGTCATTATTGAATCAGTATGTGATAAAGTAGAAATAATATAACAATAATCACAGTCATAACAATATAATAATAACAATAATGAGAATGATAATAAAAAGAGATAATTGATGTGGGGCTGCTGTAGGTGTTTCAGGAACGACAAATAAATTATGGAAAAAAAAAAAATGATATACTTACCAAATTTACGAAGTTGACGACTTCAAACATCCTCTTCCTCAGCACTGCCTGATCTCTTTTCCACTTCACAAACTAAAAAAAAATATATGAAAATGTCTCAGAATATTAAAAAGATACTTGATTCCCATTATTTTCATTGTCTGATAAAATTTCACCCTGATTTATCAGAGGATGCTTTTCCATGTGTTTGCTTACCGCACGATTATCAACAACAAGGACGAGCTCGATGTACTTCTGCTGGTAAACTATGGGTGTAATCTGTGATTGAAAAAAAGGGATGGGACAATAACCAATATGCATTTATATGGCTGTTTTGAAATAATGTAATTAATACAGAGCATTAAAACTGTGGTTCTCCACTGATGCATATCCTCTTTACTGAGGACCTGCCCCAAAAGTGAGAAAACTTTTATTTAATCAACTTTATACAGTGAGTATTGTTACAGTTTGGACATTGCATGGATCAAAACATACGAAAGTACATAAAGAAATAAACATAATTATGCTTGATTGCAGTATAAACACAAATGCATTCTACACAATCATGGTAAAACCAGCATCATTAATCCAAGAGAACAAGTCAAATAAAACAACAAAACAACTCATCAACTTCTCTCCAGGTTTTTCTAGCACACCTCCATGACCTACTGAAAACAACTCTGTAACTCACTTTTAGATCCAGATCCATCAGTTGAGAACCTTTACACTGTCACCAGAAAAATTAAGGTTTTTCTTTTACATTTTCAAAAGCAGTCAGAGACGGTGCGATAACGATCCACGAGAACGACTGAAAACCAGGCGGTGTGTGTGCCAGGCCAGTTTGTAGTGTCCTTGGTAAATATAACGAATGTGTCTCTGCTGGTCAGATTATTGATGCAGCGAATGCACATTTTGTTGGAGGAGTGAAAACAAACTGAGCGCAATTAGCAGCACACATGTTGCTCAGTAGTTGGCCATAGTTGAAAAGAGTGCTGTGCTCAGGACTTTTCACTCTAGACTCGATTTCAGAAGTTTCCAGATTCTGAAAAAAGTCCTATGATGTTTATAAAACGAGGTAATTTTATTCGCTTACCCATCCAAATCATCAGAATCAGGTGTTCCAGTCACTTCCATGTCCACAGGTGTATAAAATCATCACCTAGACATGCAGACTGCTTTAACAAACATTAGTGAAAGAATGGGTCGCTCTCAGGAGCTCAGTGAATTCCAGCGTGGAACTGTGATAGGATGCCACCTGAGCAACAAATCCAGTGGTGACATTTCCTCACTCCTAAATATTCCACAGTCAACTGTCAGCTGGATTATAAGAACGTGGAAGTGTTTGGGAACCACAGCAACTCAGCCACCAAGTGGTAGGCCACGTAAACTGACGGAGCGGGGTCAGCGGATGCTAAGACGCATAGTGAGAAGAGGTCGCCAACTTTCTGCAGAGTCAATCGCTACAGACCTCCAAACTTCATGTGGCCTTCAGATTAGCTCAAGAACAGTGCAGAGAGCTTCATGGATGGGTTTCCATGGCCGAGCAGCTGCATCCAAGCCTCACATCACCAAGTGCAATGCAAAGCGTTGATGCAGTGGTGTAAAGCACGCCGCCACTGGACTCTAGAGCAGTGGAGACGCGTTCTCTGGAGTGACCAATCACGCTTCTCCATCTGACAGTCTGATGGACCAGTCTGGGTTTGGAGGTTGCCAGGAGAACCATACTTGTGGGACTGCATTGTGCCAAGTGTAAAGTTTGGTGGAGGGGGGATAATGGTGTGGGGGTGTTTTTCAGGAGCTGGGCTTGGCCCCTTAGTTCCAGTCAAAGGAACTCTGAATGCTTCAGCACACCAAGACATTTTGGACAATTCCATCCTCCAACTTTGTGAGAACAGTTTGGAGCTGGCCCCTTCCTCTTCCAACATGACTGTGCACCAGAGCACAAAGCAGGTCCACAAAGACATGGAGGACAGAGTCTGGTGTGGATCAACTTGACTGGCCTGCACAGAGTCCTGACCTCAACCCATAGAACTCCTTTGGGATGAATTAGAGCAGAGACTGAGAGCCAGGCCTTCTGGTCCAACATCAGTGTGTGACCTCACAAATGCTCTTCTGGAAGAATGGTCAAAAATTCCCCTAAACACTCCTAAACCTTGTGGACAGCCTTCTCAGAAGAGTTGAAGCTGTTATAGCTGCAAAGGGTGGACCCACGTCATATTGGATTAGGAATGGGATGGCACTCAAGTTCATAGGAGAGTCAAGGCAGGTGAGAGAATACTTTTGGCAATATAGTGTACCTACCTAAACTAAAGAGGGTAACGGGACTTTTCTTTCTCTTTTTACATCTGTTCACAAGCATAATTTATTTAAGGCTGTATAATGTAAAATTAACACGATATGCATCCTTTTCAAACTTTAAGTCCCTACTGTTTCAGTGGGCATTCACCATTTATTTTTTAATAAAGATTTGGACCAGGAGGATATGCAGGGGGTCCAGAACCCCCAAAAGGTTGAGAACCACTGATCTCGGTAACTTTCTCACTAACTGTTGAATTAATGAGTGCTAGCTGTGGGTTTTCAGGGCCAAGGCATCACATTAAGATGGTAACTTCATCATGAAACTATTGCTAATAGATGTAGCAGTTGTTCTCGCGGATGGTTAGCACCCTGCCTCTGTATGAACTCTAGACCCCGGTTTCAGAAGTTTCAGGATTCAATCACCAATCTCTTGAAAACAAAAGGCGCAAACTCTCAGTTTTTGTTCATTTTTGTTTTCGTGTAAATGGGCCCTTAACCCTTTAACTACCAGCTCAACTGTATGGCAGAGGTCATCAATAAAAACAGGGATATTTAACGATTTTAAAACTGAACAAATCAAATTGTTGTCTGATTTAATTGACATTTCAGGAAACAAAGAAAAATACAAACAAACCGAAAAAATGATATTTTATGCTGTGGGATTTAAATGTTATAAGAAAGCTAACAGTTGATTACGTGATAACATAAAATTCATAAATATTTTAGGCAAAATCAATTAGAAAAGGCAGAAATGTTTGTAAATAAAAGAACAATCAAAAATAACGTATAATAGATAATATTGAGTTTGAAAACCAGAAAAATGTTTTGGATGAATTAAAGAATTTTATATATAATAATTCTATCAGTAACTTAAAGGTGCTATGAGGAGAATCTGTTACCGGCGACATTAAGACTCTGCTACCCATGAGCACGCGCGGCGACTGTCGTAATGCTGCGTTCCAGTAACCTCGGAACTGGGAGTGACATCATCTCCGACTTATCTGCATTCCAGTTGAAGTCGGAAAAAAACATGTCGATCTACCAGGCTATTGTTAGCTGTTGTTAGCACGCCCTGTTTTTGTTCACAAATATCACATGAAGAATGTGATTATCACTATGGCAGCACTTTTGTAAATATAAGTCTAACAATACTATGTATACAGCTGATCTAGAGCGACACACCCCAGTCAGAAGTGCAAATAAATGGATTATTACAGGAGCTAAATAACTGTTCACACTGGGGGCATCCATCTTCCATTGTCAACTCGGGGGTGGCGAGGTTTCACCGAGTTCCCAGTAGGAAATTCCGACTTCAGGGGACGTTCCAGTTGCAGTTTCCTACTCGGAACTCGGAAATTCCTTCTTCTGACTACAACTGTAATGCACCAAAAGACGTGACCCAAGCCAAAGCGTGCGTTTGTTGTGATGCTAATGAATGCAGCTCGGACCTTCCTCAGAACTCTGCATTACTTTACAACTTCTTTTTTCAACAACTTACAGGATGCAAAGCCACGAGGTAATGTATCTCTTTCTAGTTATGTAGCGGTAGTTTTTGATGTGTGACAACAAGCAATTTTTTTGAAAACTTATTATCGTAGTTGGAGCCAGCTATATATGGCTACTTACAGCCCCGTGCTCTTAGACGTGTAATATAAATAATGAAATAATATAAATTTGCTCTAGTTTGAATTGTTTTGTTCCTGAAGTTGTGTATCCAGGCCAGTCCAGCCCTGTCCGACCCGAACGGAAGGCTAAGGAATAGCATTTATAGATAACCTATTTTGATGCTATAAAACTCATCTTAAAGTGTGTATTTAGATCAGGCATATATCTAAAAGGGAGACTTTTTTGTAATTACTTAGAAACTCCTCACAGTCCCTTTAATAAGTAATAATAATAATGTTGATAATAATTATAATAGCTTTTAGCTCTTGAAACTTTTAAAAAAGAAAGTAAGTTCTTCTGGTTTGTTTGTTGTTTATTCTATGTCCTAAAACACTGACAGAAACAAATAATGACATTTTTTTAACACTTTATATATTCCTGAATTTATTGACCTCTGCGAAACAGTTGAGCTGGGAGTTAAAGGGTTAAGTCGAGGATATTTCTGACAGGATGTAAGGCGCCATGACAGCTCAGTGTTTACCCCTGATCTGGATCTGCTGCGACTCGTCGGGGGCTCGAAGTCGTCGCTCCAGGTGCTGTTGGTGACTCCACACACGCCGGGCGTGAAGTTCTTCTCATCTGCTGTGGTCACTGCATGGTCTCCCTCATCGGTACCAGAAAGCGGCTCAATCAGGTACTCCTGCTCAGCAGTTTTGAAGTAACCCCTAAAGCAGGACATATCAGTTCATGAATTTCAACAGGAACAGCTTTAAGAGGACAGACTGTGAATGTGGAAACCCCCGTGAGCCCTGTGAGCGTGATGCAGAGCTGCCATCCACTCAAAGGGTCCAGATAGAGCCTGGATGCTCAGACCGGGTTCACTGATAGCAGTTTAAGCCCGAACTTTGAAGGAAGAGTTTGGGATTTTTTTAAGTGAGATTGTATGAGGTTTAAAGAGTTTAAGGGAAAATAAGCTACAACAACAGTGAATGGTGAAATATTAACAATAACTTACTTTCCATAAGTGAGCCACTTTGTTTTGACACTACTTCTGTACATCACAGCTTATGTGTCCCTCTGCCAGAAGTACAGAGTCATCACAGACTTTATTAAAGGAAACAACAACTGCTACTTAACTAGATTAATGGGCTATTTTTGGAGTAAAACATACTTAACCCATTTATGCCCAAATTTTTTTCTGAGTTGTAAGGCATATAATTTTATCAGTTGAGTCCCTCTGATTCATGGTATGTCTTTCTTTTTTCCATTTTGTACTTTGTTTTAAAGAAAATAGCATTTTTATGACAGTCAACAATTGTTGCTGTAGTCACATAGCTTGTATCTATGTCACAGTGTTAAAGTCCTGCAGCATGGACAGGACCTCTGTTACAGAGTACTGAAGGAAAGAACAACATACACAATAAATTTGTATTTTGGCCTGTTATTTTATGAAAATGTGTGTGTATGTGTGTGTGTGTGTGTATGGGGGGGTAGGTGTGGCCATTGGCCATGATAAGTACTTGTGAGTCAAGAAAGGTGCAGCTCCAACTCGACATCAACATTTTTTTTACCTCAGTGAAACACAAGCTTATTTATGGAATCCTTTTAAAATAGGAATTTAGGGAACTTATAAAATATAAAATAAATACTAAGTCATAATTATGATAAATAAAATCATAATTATGAGAAAAAGAGTCAGATTCTTGAGATCACAAAGTCATAATTATGAGAAAGTTGTGTTGCTATAGGAGTGGCCATGGATGTGGGGCACATGCACAAATGGTATCTCATAATGTCGACTTTTTATCACATAATAATGACATTTATCTATTTATTTTTAGTTCCCTGACTTCCTTTTTTTAAAGTTGCGGAAACGGGTTTCCATACTTAGCCTAGGTAAAGTTGTTAGAGCAGTTTTGTTTTGGTCTCGATGATATCATAGATATAAACATCTACTCAGATTAACAGAAGGGTTTAGTTCTACTGTTTATTAAGACCTGTTTGGGCATTCAGGTAAGGAGTGGCGATCCTTATCAATTTGTGTTTACATTATAAAGTTTTTGTTAATGTGTCATGTCATGAGTGAGGAGTGTGTCGTTCTCACCTGAGTCCATCACAAGTGCTGATGCTAACAGATGATTCATTATCATGTAAAATCTTCCCATGATAGTAGCAGTGATCCTAATGATGACAAAGAGAGAAAACAGGGTTATTAAAGGAGAAAAAATGCTTTAATTTCTTTTCGGGCAATGCGGCAGTCAGGGACTGATTTGATTAAGGAAGCAATTTAGACATTTTGTGTATATTTTAAAGTAGGGATGTAACAGTTACCGGTAAAATGGTAAACAGCGGTAAAATTTCCCACGGTGATCATTACCGTGTCCAATTAAAATTACCGTTATACCGTGTTTGATTACTACACTGTGTCAGTAACTCAAGGTGATGCTGCTCTTTAACTGGATAAGCCTGAACTATGTGTGTCTGCTCCTCGGTGAAGCAGCCGTCTCTCACAGACGGAGGAGCATGTGCAGTTTGTAATGTTTGGCCTCTGAAAGTCCAGCAGCTGGAGCCTCGCTCAGACTCTTACAGGTTTTCCCACTCGAAATGGACAAAGTCTAAAGTCTGGGCAAAGTTTGGATTTTACAAGGATGTCGAGGGGAAACTGATTGACGACAGTCACCCTGTCTAAAACACCAAACTGACAAAAAGACAAAATGTGCGTGATTAAAACTGCTGTAACTCCTCGAGTAAACGAGCAGAGAGAGAGAGAGAGAGGACTCAGAGAGCCACACCTGAGTGAATTATAGGAGGTTTATCAGGATTTTCTGTGTAAATAATGTATAAAGGTTGTAAACAACAGCATTAGGATCATTCTGGAGTGTGTTTGTGCCATTCTTTTGCTGTTTATTCACCGTGTTTTGCCGTATTTCGTCGTAATAGTTTTTTCCGTCATAGTTTGTGTCTTATGGATTTAATCAATCGTAGTTTGGAAATATTAAAGAAGGAGATGTGGAGGAGGTCTGCCATGGAAAGAGGAGACCAGAGGAGAGTCATGAAGGGGGCTAAGTGCTTCAGGGAATATCGTTAGAAAAACAGAAAATAAATAAATAAAAAGGCCTGGATATGGTCTAATATAAGGAGCTGTAACATGGACACTAATGCTGCAGGAAAACTAAAATGTTTGAATGTGTGTAAAATAGGTTAAGTTTATTTTTGGTCGTCTCAGAACTTTGAACATGTTAATATACAATTGTTTATGAAGAGAACACTGTTTAAAGTTCAAATCTGTTTTTTCTTTTCTTGTAATTACACACAGTTTAAAGCATTTATAACATAATAATGACAAATACTTGCTAGAATTGTTTACTTTTATTTCTCTTGAATGAAGGGTAAAAAAATGTACTGAAAGGTCATTTCTTGACACATTTCCTAACAAAAAAGACAAAAGAACTGTTATGATTATAATATTTAAGGGGTTAAATGATTTTAAGACTGTGTTAAAGTACTTTTGAACATTTTGAGCACACTGAAACAATACCGCAATAATAATGATAACCGTGATAATTTTAGCCACATAACCATGATATGAAATTTTCATACCGTTACATCCCTATTTTAAAGTCATGTAGAAGAAATCAAACCTGGAGCCAAACAGTTTTCATTTTACTGAAACACTCACGATGTCAGTGGGAGTTGTGGTGACTTGTGTCCCATCATCTTGGTAGTAAGTTTCGGTGTAGTCTTTACCAAGAAAATCACTGATGATGACAAAAAGAAACATCATGTATTACCGTAAAGATGTTTTCTCACTTCATTACATAAACTTATCTTTCCAAAGTATGGTTGCATGTCGAGTGATTGGTTCATTGGTACTAAGTCAGAGTCAATGAGAAAAGAAAAAAGGTGTGAGTAAACAGGAACTTGTGGGTTTGGTTTTACCACAGCAGTCTGCTCTGCGACAGAAGACGACAGAAAACACTTACTTGTTTTTTTCCAGATGCATCTCAATGTCTCTTCCTCTTAACTTGATTCCATATTTGACTGTTTCAGGTCTGGTGCCCTACCAAAAAAGGAAAAGTCATTACCTGGTCTAAGTCTTGTTTGGCTTTAGATCAACAGAGTGTGACACTGAGCATATGAGAAGCTGTGAAACGGCACCTCTGCATTTCTCTTCTGCACTGTGTGAAGTCTAACAGGCCGAACCACCTCGTAGTCCTCCTGCGCTTCAGAAATGTGCCCACGACTTCCTGTGGAGAAACAGACCTCATTACGAAACATCACAACTGAAAAATTAGAAATGTCATGACACCTTCTCTATGGATCTTATCTACTAGGATCCAAAATTACCACAATAAATCGTGTGAGCAAGTGCTATTCGTGGGGGTACTGTGGGTGATCTACTGTTACTGTGCGCACAATTCATAACAGGTGCTAAAGTTAAGCAGACTGCCATGTTTTCTTTTTTTTAATAAATCTTTTTATTAACATTTTGGCAGTTAACAAGGAAATATAAGAGAGCACAACGAATCATCCCCATTAAATGTGCCAACTAGAAAAGCACTCGGAGAGCGCAGACCTCCGCCAGTGCCACAGTCCTCTCCCATATTGTGATTTTCACCATAAATATTAGTCCTACCTTTATTTCATCTAAATATTTAGATTCCTTGACCATGAAAACATACCATTAGCAACTGGATTCATAATGATATCTATTTTAGTTCAGTAGTTATTCACAGAAATCACATTTTTCGCCATTGCAGCCAGACGCTGATCCGGATCAACACCAAAATTGAATCAGTTCTTCCTTTTCCCATGCTGAACATTTCCTGAAAACTTCATCAAAATCCATCCATAACTTTTTGAGTTATTTTGTTCACAGACGGACAGACAGACGGACAAACTCTCCCAAAAACATAAAATAAGAATAAAATAAATACTTACACAGTGCGTACCAATAAGACTTCAATAAAATGCACAAAAATGACGATATAATGGAGACCGTGCTAGTTATTCATGAAAATGTGATTTTCATGAATAACTACTAAACTAAAATAGATATCATTATGAATTCAGTTGCTAATGGTATGTTTTCATGGTCAAGGAATCTAAATATTTACATGAAATAAAGGTAGGACTAATACTTACGGTTAAAATCACAATATGGGTCTCCGAGTGCTTTTCTAGTTTTATTCATTTGGTGGATGTTTGGTTTGAGATGCTGTGCTGAGATGGTTTGGGAAAGGGCCCAAAGTGGAATTTTTTCATTGGAGCCCATATCCTTCTGCTCTTGTCCGTCCATATATTCCTTCTCGTACCCTTCATTTCTCTTCCTCTGTGCTTCTCTTTGTACTTTAACTTCCATGGGGGTCTTGAGCATTCGGCCACACTGGCCCCCGTCTTTGGGTCTCTCTTATCAGTCATACTTTCAAACCAGACTGAAACTCACCTCTCCAGAGCTGCCTGTTAACTCTAACTGTGTTTCTGTGTGATTTTATTCAGTCATTAGGATGTGCTTTAACTGGATATTGTTGCCTTTTATTGTTGAGTTGTCTTTACAGTTGTTGTGTTTGCAGGGTGACCTATATCCCTTTTCCACCAAGCTGGTTCCAGGGCTGGTTCGGAGCTAGAGCCAGACTTAGCACCAGTTCTTTGGTTTTCCACAGACTAAGCACTGGTTGCTGGCTCTCAAAACCGGTGCTTGGCAAGCACCAACTCTTTGCTGGGCCAGCAGAAAGAACCACGTTACGTCGGGGACTGGAGGTTGGAGTAAGCGAAAAACAGATTGAAAAGAATATAGATATATATAAAGAATATATAAAGAAAGAATATAGGGACCAGAAGACCGAGCTGGGCCGTAGTGGCAATGGTCGGCCACGTTTTAACAGCCCGCATTACAAAATGCTCGATGCGAACCGACCGGCGTGCAGCGCTACCGGGGCATTGAATTCGGCCACAGCCATGCTCGAGTCTATGCAGGAGGACACAACCATGGAGCAAACCTCCACAGAGCCTGGTAAGTTTATTGTTTTGTTTATTGTTGTTCGCTAGTTGTTATGGGAAACTGGCGTGATGTATACAGACGTATACATTGACGTGCTGACGTAGCTCTCTGGCCGGCACCCGTTTGTGGAAAAGCAAACGGTTCTTAACCGGTTTGCACTTGAACCAATTGTGAACCGGCTCTAGCACCAGCACGAGCACCAGCCCTGGAACCAGCTTGGTGGAAAAGGGGTACTAGAGTACTTAAAGTCATTCATAAAAATGTATTATAATGGCTAATATTATTAAATTCAGACAGCTGGATCATAGCTCACAGAAATGATCCATAACAATCATTAACCCTCACTGATCACAAAACAGAAGTCTTCATCATCATGAATAACCTCATTTAAAGTGTTGAGGATTATTTTTTGTACCATTGTTGCTCGTAGTCGCACTTTTACCAGCTCGCTGAGCGAGTTCAGACATGTGTTTGTTCAGTCATACCTCACTTTCAGAAAGTCTTTCTCAGCATCAGGCATGTGTTTCCGAGTTTCCAAAGCAGTAGCCGAATTGTTTGAATAAACTGAAGGCTAATCTAAATAAATACTAACAGCTGCAACAAATCAAGTTTGTCCTAGTAAAATAACTGTGGCTGGATATGTAGGTGACTTTAGCACTTAGAACTAAAGATATGCTCAGACAGTAGGCACCAACTATTAATGTGACTTGTGCATTCGTCAGGGCTCTGGTTGGGCACAAAGAAGTTTGATCCTTTATTGTGTTTTTTATTAAGAAAAATTAGGGTGTATGAAAAAAAACTTTTAAAAATATTAAAAAAAACCTTTTTTTGTACCTTTTATGTAACAGTTTTAAGACTATACAGTATGTATGAAAACAAAACATGTCGACGTAAATGCTATGATGTAACTTAATACAGTATATATCCATGATCATATTCTGTGTAATAAATGGAAGAGGGTAAAAAAAAGCATCAAAAAAACATAATGATGAAAGAAAGGGACTTTTATTATAGTTTTGTTATACACAGGCAAATGAAACAACACTCATAACACCATACTGGCAACTTTAAGTTGATTTTAATTTCATTTTTGAGATTTTATTTATATTTCTTACTTTTCCAACCCATTTTTCCCTTTATATTTTTATGATGCATTAGTTCAGTTGTCTTCTTCTATCACAACTCAGATGTCACTTAAATTTTAACCTCTTATCATAAAAGTTTCTTTTATTTTTCTTTCCATTTGATTATTTGTTATGGATTTGCCTTAAACTAGTATTTCATGATAAATTTATTTGCTGTTATTCTTGAGTTTCTGTATTGATTTGCTGTGAGGGACAGTGTCTTTTAGAGAATTTCCAAGAATAACATTTAAACATTAAAAAACTTTAAATCTTTGTATAGATTCGAAGTTGATTTGATTTCTAAAGATCTAAAGGGATGAAAGTGAAAAAAAAAACATTTCAATATTACATTTTAATTACACCTTTTGAGAAGGACAGTGTTGAGACCTAAGAATAAAATGTGGAAGTTTTATTGAATAAACTCTCATTGTTCCAAATGCCTCATTTTTTAAAAATTGCATTATTATTTTTTTCCTTTTGAAAAAAGCAATGGTCCTAATTACAATAAGAGCATAAAATATATTTAGACATTTAAATTGTTATATATAATAACTTCATATTTGGTCAGAAATTGTTGAAAATATATAATGTGGGGACAGTTAAAAAAAATCATCCATCATATTTTTATTACACAAGTTTAAGTTGAATTTTTTTTTCTAATAAATGTTATCAGTTATTGACCAATTCAAGGCTGTACGCTCATAAGATTTCAAACATTCCACTTTATACTTAAAGGAGACATATCATGCTGATGCATGATTTAATACTTACATATAATATAATACATTTGAAAACAAGACCTTACACCACTTACACTTAATTTTCAAAAAATTAGATATTGTATTTTTCTGATATCCTAGAACGAGATTTGATGCCTCTGAAAATAGGTCATTGCGAGATGTCCGCGAGATTTAAATCATCGTGACGACACGAGGTACCTTCCTTTTTATTGGAGTAATCTGATAAAACACTTCCTCCTCTGTGATGTCCGTTAGCCCCAAAACCGTCACAGAGGAACACATCCACCAGCAGCAGTATATAGCTCCCTAGCTCACACTCACTCATTACCAGCTCTGGCCTGTAGGGGGACTCAATACGCGGTCGCTGCTTTGAGCCTGCCGGAAAATACAGTAGAAGAAGAAGGACAGGCTGGCTCAAGCTCCGATAGAACTGACCAATCAGAGGACAAAGTGCTGTGACGTTGCGAGGTAACTTTAGGTCAGCCTGAGAACCGAGTGTTTCAATGAGAGCTTGATAATGGCCTAAAATGAGGATTTTGAGAACGCTATTGTGGGGCAATGAAGGAACTAAACGACTTGTACTGAGGGCAGAAATGCTTTACAGGCATCCTAGTCTGGCATAGTGAAAAGGAGAAACAAGCATGATATGTCTACTTTAAATTTGGGAAAGTATTGCATAATTTATGTTTTTCCCTTTGAAAAAAAAAATCAATAGTCCTTGACAAAAAGGGGCACAAAAACACAAAATATATTTTTTTAAATATTAAAAAACATGATTTGGTCTGAGAATTGAAAGATTTGGTGCGGTAAAAGTGAAAAAATATCTATTACATTTTAATGACACTTTTATTGTGACACTATTTTGAAATAATGTCATTTCATTTTTAAGGGGCCTCAAGGGTGAATAAATAGCCGACAGAATATATGAGATAAGAAAACAGCTCTGTCTTCTTAAGGCAAGAAGCTCAGCAAGATTCCTGTCCTGAGGTGCACTGAGACAAACGTTAAAGGTGCGAGTCGGTCGCCGTGTGAGCAGAAACATATGAAGAAAGACGACCAAACAGCTGTTTAAAATATGTGCACAGACCTGAACGCTGATCTGTAAACGTGCACACAGACCCACAAATACATGCACACATGTGGAAAAGACAAAAAAGAAATGAGAATGTATGTAATGATTTTAAGGGTTTGCGCTAAGTTGTTCACTTCTGGAAGAAACAGACGATTGTTGAGATCCACCTGAGTCGGCATGATCGTAGAGAGACTCGGAGTTGGCTCTCAGCTCACATTTGCCTCTGTAACACCTCTGACATGCCAGATTTGAAAATAGGGCACGAGTTTATGAGTCTGTGCAGGTTTTGTTGCTCTAAGGCAGGGATGGGAAACTTTGGCAACCACTTTAAGAGGGCAACATAAATCTTATGATCCTCAGAGCCGCAGGGCCAAACTTTTGGAGAGACACTGTCTCGACCCGCAGAGTGTTTACGGGTTATTTCAGTATGTTTCACAAACAGCTTTGGTTATATTTAAACAAATGTATTTGGCCTTGGGCAAATTAAGTTTTTAAGAAACAATTACAACCACTTATAGCCATTTTTTAAAATACTGTCATTTTAAACTCTGGAGGTACAGGAAGTTATGTTTTTGGTCCTGTTTGTTCTTTATTTATACAGCCCTTTATGACAACCCTTTCGGTGAACCAAAGTGCTTTACAATAGGTAGTAGGTAAAAAGCATTAAATTAAACTATTAAAAACAAATCAAAGCAATAGAGCAGTAAAATACAATAAAATAAAGTTAAACAAAGTAAAAGTAAAAGTATAAGTGTTACCGCACCACTGGGTATTAAAAGCCAAAATATGTCTTCAGTCTAGATTTGAAAAGGCCCAGGTCAGAAATGAGACACATTTCAGCAGGGAGCTTATTCCAAAGCCTGGATCAGGGATGGAAAAGGCTCCCGAACGGTTAAAAGCTCAGTTAAAGGAGACATATCATGCTGATGCATGATTTAATAGTTACATATAATATAATACATTTGAAAACAAGACCTTACACCCCCTTAATTTAAAAAAAAATGAGATATTGTATTTTTTCTGATATCCTAGAACAAGATTTGATGCCTCTGAAAATAGGTCATTGCGAGATGTCTGCGAGATTTAAATCGTCGTGACGACACGAGGTACATTTCTTTTATTGGAGTAATCTGATAAAACACTTCCTCCTCTGTGATGTCCGTTAGCCACAAAACCGTCACCGAGGAACACATCCACCAGCAGGGGTATATAGATCCCTGGCTCACACTCACTCATTACCAGCTCTGGCCTGTAGGGGGACTCAATACGCGGTCGCTGTTTTGAGCCTGCTGGGGAATACAGTAGAAGAAGAAGGACAGGCTGGCTCAAGCTCTGATAGAACTGACCAATCAGAGCTCAAAGGGCTGTGACGTTGCGAGGTAACTGTAGGTCAGCCTGAGAACCGAGCGTTTCAACGAGACCTTGTTAATGGCCTAAATTGAGGATTTTGAGAACGCTATTGTGGGGCAATGAAGGAACTAAATGACTTGTACTGAGGGCAGAAATGCTTTACAGGCATCCTAGTCTGGCATAGTGAAAAGGAGAAACAAGCATGATATGTCAACTTTCAGTACACTGGGGCGAGACCATTAAGAGCTTTAAAAACAAACATTAAAATTTTAAATCAATCCTGTACTGGACGGGAAGCCAGTGAATTGATTTAAGAACAGGAGTGATGTGCTCTCCTCTGTTAGTGCTGGTTAAAAGACGGGCCGCAGCATTTTGCACCAGCTTGAGGCAAATACAGAGCAACATACAGAGCACTGCAATAATCAAGTCTCGAACTTATAACTTTGTTAGCAAGATTACCCAAAAACAAATGGATGGATTTACATAAAAATTTTACCAGAAGTGTTGTTTGATCCACGAAAGCCATCAAATTCTGGTGATGGTCGTCATATTTGTTTGAAAATTTCAAAAATCCCAAAAGTAAACATTGGACCAAATTTTTAAAAATCATATCCATGACATTGCATAATGGATTTGCTTTAGAATTTACAGGATAAAATATATCATTTAAATTAAAAAACAGTTTTTTTCCCCACAAAACTCAATTTACAATTTTAATAGTTTTTTTTCCTCTCAAAGCAAAAAAAAAAAAAAAAATCCAAAATGACATGAATCAAATTCTACCTTTATGTTGTCAAAATATATTTCAAGATCAATCAGAATTTTCCTCATAAAATGAAAGTGTGGGTCATAAAATGTTGATTATGTAGTTCTAACGCAGGCAGGTTTGCCTACATAAACACTGAAAACTGAGGAACTTTCACAGCTTGTTAACATGTTTCTCTCTGATCTATATTTAATCTATTTAAAAATATAAGCCTATAAAAGTGCTTGTGCAAAACCATATTTGTATTTTTTGAATGAATGAAAAAAGAAATCTCGATTTTTAATTTTTAAATCTTCTGCAGAAAATAATTTGAATTAATTGATTTAACCGATATATTTCCCAGCCCTATGTGGATCCCATCCAGATTGACATCATAAAAAACATTTTATTTTTAAATGGGAATCCCTTTCATTTCCCCTTGACTGCTGAGAGGGTTTCGCCCCCTTTACTTTATTATGGGAATTCTAGTTTGTTTGCAAACTGGCAGTCTAGGCCACTACATTTCCCAGCTGACCTTGCAATGCCAAAGGAGGAGCCCTCCACATGGATAGACATGGTGATCAGGAATTGTATCTTTTACAAGGGTGTTGGAAAAGCCACTGCCGTAACTGAGCTAGTGTCATCATGGTGGATTTTGTCAGGTTTCCCTCATCTATATCCACGTTTAACTGACCAGCAGGTTGCATTTGAGGAAGTGGTAAGGAAGACAGACTTGACTGCTGACTAATCAACAGTTTTGGATTTGTGCACACGTCTGAATCTATGGACGTACTTCAGTTTTCATTTCAACATTTGTAGATCTTTGCACATGTGTGTATGCAATTGGAATCTTTGAGGGCATTCACAATTCTGTTTAACACATTTGTCGAGCTTTGCACTTATTTTTTGCAACTGTGTGCATGTTGGTAATTAGTTTTTCAATAGTAGCCTCATAAGTCATGCATTTGTCAGGAGAGCAACATGTATATAGATTTTTATGGCCTGCTGTTGTTAACTAAGTATTTAAAAAAAAAAAATTACCTTTCTTTTGCATTGGTAGGTGGGAAACTGTCATATTAATGGTACAAAAACCCAAAACCTGCCTGTAGTCCAGACCTGTCCCCCATTGAAAATGTGTGGTGCATTATGAAGCGTAAAATACAACAACAGAGACCCCGGGCTGTTGAACAACTTAAGCTGTACGTCAAGCAAAAATGGGAAAGAATTCCACCTGAAAAGCTTTAAAAATTGGTCTCCTCAGTTCCCAAACGTTTACTGAGTGTTGTTAAAAGGAAAGGCGATGTAACACAGTGGTAAAAATGACCCTGTGACAACTTTTTTGCAACGTGTTGCTGCCATTAAATTCTAAGTTGATGATTATTTGCAAAAGAAAATAAAGTTTCTCAGTTCGAACATTAAATATCTTGTCTTTGCTGTGTATTCAATTGAATATAAGTTGAAAAGGATTTGCAAATCATTGTATTCTGTTTTTATTTACGATTTACACAACGTGCCAACTTCATTAGTTTTGGGTTTTGTAGAAGAAACACTGTAATTGTTCTGTTATAATAACTTAATGTACTGCTTTTTTACTACAATAGCCCCATTCCTCTTCATCAAAGTCCTGGACTATGCGCTCAGGAAGGCCATCAGTGGAAGAGAGCAGGATCTCGGCTTCACTCTAACTCAAGCCTGCAGTGGTCCTGACAGGACCTTGACTACGCGGATGATATCAGCCTGCTCTCCAACAACACTGAGCAAGCACAGGAACTCCTGAACAGTGTGGAGCTAGAGTGTGCCAAGGTTGGCCTTAGGCTAAATGCCAAGAAAACTGAGGTCATCACCTGTAACATCTCTCCTGAACATCAACCACTGACTAGAATTAGAGGGGCTCTGCTGGGAGAGGTTGAGGACTCCAAGTACCTGGGCTCATGGATCAGCTCAACCAAGCAAGACCTAAAAGTGAGGAAGGCACTTGCATGGAGGGCGCTGAACGGCATGACCTGTTTATGGAGCTCCACCCTACCCCGCCAAATCAAACTAAGCTTCTTCTTCGCTACAGTAGAATCTGTTCTACTCTATGGCAGTGAATGCTGGACCCTGAAGCCGACCCTGCAGAAGTCTTTACACAGTGCTACACCAGGATGCTGCATGCAGTACTTAACTAGGGCTGAAACGATTCCTCGGATAATCTCGATTATTCTATTACAAAATATCCTTGAGGCAAATTGTGTGCCTTGAAGCCTCGTTTAATATATAATTATACATATAAAATATGTATCTGGACTACTATACAGTGCACGGTGTCTGACACGGACGGTCATTTCTGTGGCACAACGTGCCTGCTACCTCTGCTGCTGCACGGCTTGTAAAATCATGAAGGAAGAGAAAAGATAGGGACAGAAAGGAGAGAGTCCACAGAAGAAATGGCAGAGAGTGTCCCAAGTGTGTGGTCACTACAAGAAGGGACGAAAAGAAAACACAGTGCAGTGTGTCTGATGTCAAACGGAGTTAGCTTAGCACGTAGCTTAGCATGATAGCACGTTGTCAATGCTGCAGCACGTCAACAGTAAACATCTGGTCTGTGCGTCAGAGCGACACAACAGGATGACACTCATGATACATCAACAGAAGCAGCTAATGTGATCAATAACTGAGATATGGGCTAGTAAATAACCTACTTTGATTATGGCTCCGTGTAAAGGCTGGTTCAGAACGTAAATCAATGTGGAGGCTACTTGTCCAGAATCATGTGTATTTTGTTCACATACTTTTCACATCCAATAACTTTTTTTTTTTTTTTAATGTATATTTTTGGGCATTTTGTGCCTTTATTAATAGGAGAGAGACAGTGGATAGGCTTGTGAAAGGGGGTGAGAGAGTAGGGGAAGACACTCTGCAAACTGGTCGCAGGCGGGATTCGAACCTGGACCGGCAGAAGCAAGTACATGGGGTGCTAACCACTACGCCAAACCAGCACCCCATCCAATAACTTTACATTGAATTTGATTGCAGAGAGTAGAAGAGGAAACACTGACAGTGAGTGGAGGAAGCAGGTGTAGGGAATGCATTCATATGTTATAGAAATGTACATTAGCTAGTTAAATGATCTTAGTATCTAAGTATGATATTTGGTCCTAGAAATAAAGTAAGGAAAATAAGATCATCAAAATGGTACAGTAGTAAAGGCAATAATTTAGCAAAAAGAGACAAGCATGAAAACAAATAAAATAAAAATAACCAATCTTAAAAAAAAAAAATACTGAAAAAATCAAGATATGGCCCAGAGTAAAAATAAAAGTATAGATTTTGATTTTGAGATCCCATTTATGCTCCGAATATTCAAAATAAGAAAAAATAGTTGTTAATTTAAGTGACCCGGCTTTTCTGGTTTGTGTGTTACTAATAATAATAATGTGTAGTGATTCAATGTAAAAAAAATTGCAGTGAGCCCAATGTAACTGTTATCCGATTACTCGATTAATCTCCAAAATATTTGATAGAGTAATCGATTAAAAAAATAATCGATAGTTGCAGCCCCATTATTAACATCAGCAAGGACGCACATGTTCCCAACAATATCCTGTACAAAGGAATTCAAAGGGTGAGCGACAAAGTAGCAGCCAGGAGGATGAGACTCGCAAGAGAACTGCCAGCCTCCAAACTGGTTCTATGGGAACCAACACATGGGCACCGGTCGCGAGGACGCCCCACATTAACCTATGTGGAGGTACTAAAGGAGGACGCAGGAGCTCAAAGCACCAGTGAACTGGCCCAATCTATGGAAGACAGGGATGACTGGAATCAACTATGGAAGGCTCGTCTGAGGACGACCTAGAGAGATGGTAGGGATTAAAGTTTGGGATGCCCCAGACCATATGAAGAAGGTATAAATTCTCCTTTAGCTGTAAAAAGTTGAGCTGAGGAATCACACTTCAAATCAAGATTCAAACTACAGCACAGAGGAGTAAATGATCACAACTTTCATATTTTAACCTTCTCTTTAAATCACATCTTTAGGCTTTGTTTGGACTGTTTTTAAAACATTTCTTAACTCTAAAATGTTTCCCCATGCCTCTGAAACAGAGGAAATGACTGTCATCTTGAGTCATGGTTAGGTGGCATATCAACACCTGACGAGAACATTATTGACCCAGTTTTTTTTTTTAAGCAACAGTGGAAGAGTGTTGTAAGTTAGAACAAGAACCACAACGCCCTGCAGATGTTCTAACATGAGGAGGAAGGTTTGTTTTTTCATCAGTTTGAAGTAAGCACCTTCAGTTTGCCAAGGAGATGAATGATTAATGACATTTTCTGAGAGTAGGAGTGGCTTTTTATCAGCAAGGACTGACGGCTACGATCAATGTGCTGAAGAGCAGCACTGTGTCTTATTGAAGTTTAACTTTATCTCAAGGAGAACAACCACTGCTGCTGTAGGAGGGTCCAATGGTCCACTAACTGGCAGGGGGCCAAAAATATTAAAACATTTTTATTTTTTCACATTACATTATTAACCCATTTTCACACTTTCTGGAAAAACAATGCATTTTGCATGAACTCAATTTTTTCCATTCCGAAATGTTGTTTGCAGTGGCGGCTGGTGAAAAATATTCTTGGTGGGGCAGTACTGTGCAACACTCAATTTTTAACAATCATCCCACTACGATTCGACACAAACTACAGGATATCAGTGCTTCATAAAAGTGTTATTATTGATTACAAATAAAAATAACAGATTACAGAATGGTGCACACACATATCAGACACACATACGTATAATTACATACAAATAGTCAACCATATACTGCTGAAAAGCTTACATAACCTTCATACAAAGAAATGAGTAAGGTGAACATGTGTCTAATTGTCCACATTTCTTCTCCTTCACATAAAAAACCTACTTCTCTTTACCTGTTTTCAAGTCCTCCTGACTCCGTTATACGCTGAACATGAACGAATTGTTTGTTGACGGTAAAATGCGGGTTTCGGGGCTATCACAAGTTGACACTGTCGAAAGTTTGTCATTTTCATCAGGCATCTAAGATAGTTACCTATATATTACCTTCCGTATATTTACGCCGTCAAATAAGTCTGTAAGTCTTCAAAATCTTTCATTGTCACTCTTAATGTTGTGAAGTCACTTTCACCACTAAGTAAGTAGCCTAAATAAATAGGTGTAAAGAGATAGTTTTTGAGTATAATGTAATAACGGGAGGTGTTTGGATAGTAAACAAAAGGGTCCTTCAAAGGCACGCCCCCTTCACATCTGCCTGGACGGTCACCAGTTAATTCATCACACCGGCACGCCGACATGAGCCGAATAAACCCGAGGGCCGATTTGAGAAGCGCCCTTCGGAGATTATTTTCAACGACGCTGATTGGCCAAATTCACGTTGATATGCCCTTATCTTGCCCTGGCAACAGTCCCTTATTGGCTAATTGTCACTGTCTGATGGGCGCTTTTTCCAGCGCCCCTGAGACCAGAGGCAGACACGAGAAGGCTTACTTTTGTTTTACATTAATGAAATTAATTACTTTATATATTAATATGTATACATTTATATTTATATTTATATTTATATCACACATTTGAATGAGTAATTTTTGGTAATATTCATTGTTTCAAAATAAAGTTAATACATTTAATATCACACTCTCCACTGGGAGGGTGGGGCCCTAGCGCCCTCTATTGGCCAGCGGCCACTGGTTGTTTGTATTAAAGCACAAAAATGGTTCATGCTTGTCAAATTTAACCATTTAAAGCCTTAAATCACAAATAAGCAGCAGAAATTTCTTGAGTTGAAATATTTAATTCACTTTCTACTGAAATCCAAAAACATGTATATTTTTTTAATCTCATTTGATACATTAGAGCAGTGATTCCTAAACCCAGAGTGTACGCAAAGTGACCTAGGAGGTATACGAATGCCTGTCAAGTAAAGGACATTTGATAAAGGCCTGAAGTGTTGGCAGAGAGGATATGTTGGTCAGACAGCCTTAATAAAGCTGTGGTGAGTGTGCACTTTTTAGTTTCAAATTCATTAATGAACATGTTCCAGAAATGTAACTTCTATTTTCAAAAGTGAGCTGGTGTTGCCCACTGAAATTGCTGGTCAATAAATCTATTTAGTGAGTCTGGAAGAGTATTCCAGCCATTTTAGATGGTAAAAATAATTTTTGGAAGGTCCAGATTAAAGTCCAAATGACGACAATAAAGTCAAAATTTTGGGATAAAAGTTAAAAATTCAACAATAATGTTAAAATACAATTTCGTGATAAAAGTTCAAAAGATGAGATTAAAGTTAAAATGTGAAGAAAAAAAGTGGAAAGTCAAGAATAAAGTTGACAATGTATTCTGACATTATTCTCGACATGTCATCTTTTTTCTTGACATTTCGACTTTTATTACAAAATTCTTTTCTGACTTTATTCTCGTGATTTCAACTTCAAGAAACATCAAGAAATTTTTACTTTAATCTCGACTTCACCAAAATCATTTTATCCATCTGACATGGCCCTAATACCCTTCGTAAGCCAGAAATAATTCACTTATATTTGTATGTTGTGCATGTTTAATGTGGGAGGTGGTGGCGGGGGTGGCTGCAGGCTTACAGACACATTTATTTTTCTAGCTTCTGTAAGTGTGAGAGTAGGAGGAACATGGCTGGAGGTCAAGAGTCTGAAGGGTACAGGCTGTGAAGAGTTTGGGAACCACTGCACTGTGTATTTTTGGCGACTGAAATTCCACTTGAGGACACTTTATCATCTATCTGATTGCATCCAGATGTTTCTCAGTAATTCAGTGATCATATTGATTAGATAGAGGTATCACAAAAGTGTGTATCAAATATGATACAACAGCCTATAAGGCCTTAAACCTACATTTTAGCTGCTTCAGAGACAAACATAGAGGCCCCACAGACAGTTTCTAACACCACAAAAACATCTTAAAAGTATCGTAAGACTTATTTGTCATTGTCTGAGTATATGCAAATCCAAACACCATAGCCTAAAAGTGAAATGAGCCTCCAGCCCCTTAAGGACCCAAAGCATTTCGTATTTGATATATCTTTGCTTCTTCTTCTTCTCATCCCTAACAGTCAGTGACAGTCTGATAACAGCTTTAGAGGGCTGATCAAGGCTTGTTCAAGCTGTCCACTGCTACTGCAATCACATATCACCAACATGATGCACAGGGCAGATGCTCAGTTAACCAAAGAGTATCTGAGTGTTTTCCAGATGTCAGTAGTGCCTTGCCCTGCTGCATGTTAATCACCTATGCTAAGGAGGTTATGTTTTGCTGACATATGTTTGTTTATCTGTTTGTTTATTAACAGGATTGTGCAAAAACTTTTGGACAGATGATGCTGAAATTTTCAGGAGATGCTGGTAATGGCCCAACATAAAATCATTAGATTTTGATGGTGAGCCATAACTGCCCTTAGCATCATTTTTGCTTAATAACTGATAATGATATCAACATGATTCTGAGTGTGCGTTTTAGGGGTCAAGGAATCATATTATGATGGTAACTTTATCATGGAACTATTGCTTATAGATGTAACTGCAATATGTGAGCTACCTTGGCAGAGGTTTGCTCTCTAGTTCATCACGGGCCAATGATATAACGCTGCAGGTAGCTAAAGCTCAAACACATTCACACCAAAACATGTTGGAAGTGGCAAAAATATCCTTTCTATCGAGAAATGCTTTTAGTGTTGTTTGTTTTTCATTTAATACAAAACGTAGTCCATGTCTGATAAAACTGCTCTAGAAACTGTAAGCATCTATGGTAATGTCTGTATGCTCACTGCCTGCTTCACAGGACGCTGATTGGTTTGTGCTGCTTGTTAATCATGCTATATTGTATATTGCAAAAACAAACGTGGCCAATTTCATTTTATTCTTCTATCATTCAGCCTTGGTAAGTGTGGATGTAGCAACAATAGTGCAGTGCTGGTTTGAGCGATGGGGTTCAAGTGGCTCCCCAAGGACAAATTAGACTATCTATTATTGTCTCTGCTAAGGAGGTTATGTTTTTGCCAGTGTAGGTGAGTCTGTCTGTGTTTTCTCGTTTGTTAGCAAGATTACACAAAAACTACTCTGTGGATTTTGTTGTTAATTTCAGGAGATACTGGTTTTGACCCCAACTTAAGAAATGAACAGATCTTGGTAGTGAAACATATATTTTTCTGGATGCAAAATGTGAAACTTTAGAACATCATATCTCTGCCATTTTTAATAGGTTTGCTTCCATAATATGGGGATAGTATAATATAATATAATATAGGGTCCATGTGCCAAATAACAAGGTACATTTCATCTGGATGTGATTGAGATTAAACTACAATAAATAAACTATTTAACTTTATAATGGGAAATCAATTCAAAGAAAAAAAATCAAAATATTAAGTGATGTTCCCAAAACTTGCTGTGTTCATACAGGATAATAATCTCCATGTTTGCTCTGATTTTGGTCTGGTTCCTGGCTCTACTATGGATCAGGTGATCCAGAATAGCATCTTTTACAGGCATTGTGGAAACTGCTGTCACTCTGTTTGGTCACAGATGATACAGCCTGTTAAAGAGCCCAAACTATGCTTCAAAATGAGTGTGCTGAGTTTATTTTAAATATGCCACCTCTAGCAATTAAATGAACAAGACCTCGAGGCTGTATTAAGGGGAGTTCTCCTTCTCCCCATGTTTATGGCACCAGTAGCTACTTTAAATGACTCATTCTCCAGGACCGCCTAGAGACCTACCAGTTTTACATTCTGCCATTGTTTTGTCATCAGTTTAAGCCGACTGGCTCATGGTAGTAAGCCCTGAGCAGAGTAGCCACGGGAATGATCGCAGAGTTTGACAGTATGATACAGAGCAGCACTGAACTGGCAAATGACCACGGGGCAGACCTGTCAATCAATGTGTGAGACGAGGTTAAATGGGGGTAGGTAGGGGGAAGATCATGAGTACTTGACATATAAGCAGACAGTTTGTTTTAAATTGGGGATTGCAAACATACCTTAACATAATGTCAAGAATGAGCTCTTTAAAACAGATCTGGTGTATTAGAGCCAGAACAGCATTATGATACAGTAAAGAAGTAAATAGTCAGAATGTATACATATTTGCAGGAACAGTAATGCTTCTTTCAAAAGTATTAAATAAAAAGTTATGACCCACTGTAGTATGATTAATATACACACATTCATGCTATAAGACAAGGAGGCTGAAGTCACTTACCTGAGAGGCTGAAGATGAGGGTCCACAAAAAGAGCGTCCACACCATTGTTCAAGAGCAGGCAGTCACTTTAGCAGGGCTCCACCGTCTACCTGGGAGTTTTGTTGCTGCTACTACAAAGCCACACCTACGACAGCCCTCCTCGACCTGTCACTGCTACTTCCTTATTGAGCCAACAGGTCTGAACACACCCCTGCTTCTCTCAAGGAATGCAGGAAGAGTCACAGAGAATGGTTTTTAGATCCTGACCTGAATACCACACCACATCAACTTTCACAACACACTTCCACATGCTATGCTATTGTTAGATTTTGGTGACGGTAGTACAAAGAAAATTCCTGTAATTGCACGTCCTACCTTTCTTGTCGATGACATGTCAGCCTCGTGTCTTTTTGTGGCTTTAGTCATAAATCTAACTCATCTGAGGAGCAGACGTCTGACTCAGTATCAGAGCTGTACATTTAATTCCAATTCCTGTTCTCACAGGATTATTGCCACATCACCTTTTACAACATTTCCCCTCTGAGGACTGTAATATTTTTCTTCCTCAGCGGCAGTTTTTGTGCTCCCTCCTCTTCCCCCGCTGTCACTCTCCCACTGACCACATGCTTGGTGTCTCAGCAGAGACAAAGTGACAGAAGACAATAAGGCCAATGTGCACGCTCTCTCAGTGTCAGACCGGGACAATTCAGGACACCGATCAGCAGTAGGTGGAGCATAGTGGAGTTATAGTAACACTGTGGGACACTCAGCTGCAAAAGAAACACTTTTTCTTTTCTAAGCAATTCAACAGCTTACATCAGTTTCACTTAAAATCACCACCTCTGTGTTTCAGCTGTGCTCAGGCGTAGGAATAAAAGGTTAAAAAATCAGACTTTGGTCAGACGGTGGAAACTGGACCAAGGTACGTTTTATCAGTCTGTTTCCTGGGTATAAAAGAAACAAGCAGAAACAAGAAATCAAGCTGTTTTTTTTTTTTTTCATTTTTCCGTTTGTGCAGAAAACAAAAAACGGGAAAACTGCTTATTTTATAGTTTTTGTGTTTTGCGCAAAAAAACAAGAAAAGGCCGGTTTTTAGTTTTTTTCGTTTTTACACACAAAAAAATGAAAAGTCCACTCCATATTTCATTTTGTTGGTGGGCGGGGCTTTGAAGCAATTCAAGCAATAAAACTTGTGAAGGGCAAGAAGGGCAAAAAGTTTCTTTTCCATCACAAAACCCTTGAATCCTTGCTCCAATCCAGATCCATGTATGGATCACTTGGACATTTAGGGATGATTGATGGCATCGTTATGGCGCGGCAACACCTGCTGGTCTTTTAGATGCCTACTTTCAGTGTGCCTCATCGATCTTTTCTTGTGTGATTCATCGCCGATAAATAGGCCTCTCTCTTAATCAATAGATAGATTACTTCCATGTAAATCCTGTACTGTGTACATCACTCGCGTTGATTTGGTATAAATGCAGGCAATGCACTGAAAGTCGGGTTCTCCAAGCCTGCCAACAAAATGAAACATGGAGTGGAATTCCATTTTTTTTTTTCATTTTTTTCTGCGCATAACAAAAAAACGAAAAAACAAGCAGTTTCCCAATTTTTTTTTTTTTTTTGCACAAAACGGAAAAATGGAAAAAAAACTTGATTTCTTGTTTCTGCTTGTGTCTTTTACACCCAGGAAACAGACTGATAAAACATACCTTGGTAAAACTGAATGGAGAGATATGCACTGAAGATCTAAAACAACATTTAAATAAAACACAAAAAGTAACTAAATAAGTGTTTGGTTGATTATGTCCTTGTCGAATCATTCTTCCATCAATCAATCTTTATTTTTCTAGTACTATTTCATAACAATTGTTATCTCAAGACACTTTGAAATAAAAAACAAGCCAAACTCTTCATTTTTGTAGCATAGAACAATGCTATAAAAATGCATGTGAATATACAGTACAGGCCAAAAGTTTGGACACACCTTCGCATGTAATGTGTTTTCTTTATTTTTTATCACTAATTACGAGAGGTGTAACGAAATGGTCAATTTACGAATTGATAGGAAACACGAAACAGGGCTCACAATACAAAATAAAGATTATAAAACCCCCAAAAGTAGGAAGTTGTGCAAAAATCTCATTTTCTTTATTTTCTTCCTAATACAGACATACAAAAAATATTGCTGCATCAGTACAAAATAAATGTTCTTTGAAAAAAAACAAAATTGTAGTTTTTCCCCTTATTCAGACTACAGTGCAAATACAAACATAAAATCTCAATAAAAAGTGCTTTGTTGTTGTAACAATCAGGATAAGTACATTCTTGAATGAAAAGGAAAACAAATAGCAGTCCTCAGAGCTGCAGTTTAGACCTATAAATGTCTGAACTGTGAACTATAATATTTAGCCTATAACAGTGCATATACTTCTGATCTTTAAGTATGATCAAATTCTGTCAACTCAACAGTAGATGCAAAAATAAAATATTGTTTTTTATGCAGACTTACACAAACATACAGTTGCTGCCTGTCTCCAGTTCAAAGTAGTTGGTAGTTGTACTTGCCGCAGTATACGGCGAACTGTAGCGGCATATTTTGCACACAGTTGTTGTTTCGTATGCAATCTTCTCACCGTTCTCTCATCTTTTACATGGGAAGCCAAAATAGGTCCACGCAACCGATTTATTTGACAAAGGAGAGTCAGCTAATTCCTCAACCTCGTCTTCCTCCATTCTGAAGTGAGTGTTTTGCCGCAGGAGGTGAGGAGGGTAAAAAGCCACCAGTTGTGCGGGGGTCCCTTCGTGTTTTTTATTTCGTGCTTTTATTTTGTGCGTCTTTGAATTTTATCTCTTCATTTTTTTATTTCGCGAAATTTTGTTGCACGAAATTTCGTGGCACCCCTACTAATTACATTATAGATTCTCACTGAAGGTATCAAAACTATGAATGAACACGTGTGGAATTATGTATTTAACAAAAAAGTGTGTGTCAGGTGTGTCTTTCCAGGGTTAATTAATGGAATTTCTTGCCTTATTAATCATCATTAACCATCATTTGTGTTGTTCAGAAGTCAGGCTGATGCACAGCCGACAGCCCTATTAGACAATCAGCTAAGTTAAGAGAAATGAGTGGCCATCATTACTTCAGTGAGAATCTACAATGGAATTAGTGATGAAAATAAAGAAAAACACATTGAATGAGCAGGTGTGTCCAAACTTTTGCCCTGTACTGTATGTGTGTGTGTGTGTGTGTTTATATATATACATATATATATATATACACATATATATATATACACAAACATCTAGAGATCCATCTCTGGTGATCTACAGTTAAGCTGCTGGTGCTGGCCCCTTAAATTTATAAATTATTTTTGGGATGACTTCCTGTGTCGGGGTGCTGACCCCTCCAAGACCTTCACTTCCTCTTTTCTCCTCACCATTCAAAAAAGACCTTTTCATTTCCTCTAGTTTATTGACCAAATGTGTATACGTGCTTTTACCGTGAGTTTATTGACAAATCATTTATGACGCAAGTTAAGAAACCTCATTAAGAAATCTGTATAACATTGTCTTTTTTTCTTTTTTTTATGCTAAGAAAGTCAGTTTACTGGAGAAACAGATACAAAAAAAATGAAAAGTCAACCTTTGCCAAAATACATTATTGAAAAACATAGTTTTTATTGTCTCTTGCCAACAATATTCTGAGAATTTAAAAATATGATGCACTTTCATACCCATTTCTAAACCAAGTGACACAGTATTCCCAAAGCTCAGGATAGGATGCTTGAAGGTGGGAAGAATGGAGATATGTCAGGACAGAGGAACATGGTCAAATAGGAAACTGTGATAAATGGTACGAACATAAAAAGTAAAGAAATGTAAAATAATATAATATATAAATAAATAAAATTAAATTAAATGAGAGGGGGTTGTTTTGATCATCAGATAACCTGCCGACTCAACAAGTTAATGTATTTTGTGGGCCTCTGGAGCCTTCAAATAGGAACAAAAAATGAATAGTTTTGTAGATAAGGGGGAAAAGGCTTTGGGGATGATTTGCAGGAAAGGGTCACAGGTTGGAAGAGAGACTATGCTGCCACATTTTAAGTCTTTTAATAGAAACAGTTTAGAAAACATGTAATGTTTCCTTTGGATGACTGTACATTGCACAGAAACATAAAGTTTAATCTTTACACAGATTTGCATCCTGAGTTTCATCACATCATCAGCTGTGAGCCATGATCATCTATGTTTTTGAGAGACCTCGCTCAAAAGTCAAGGTCTCCTCTAGCACAGCCCTTTGAACAAAGGACCCCATTGTTTTATTTATTTATTTTTTTATTATTCCGTTACACCTTTTAAGCCTCAATTTGACCCCCTAAACGTGCTCAAAACTGCACCAAACTTAACATGCATACCAGGTCTGGTGCAGACTTTGATAAATTGAAAAATTACCTCCCAAAATCCCAACATGTGCTCCAGGCACAATGAAATGCACCAGATCAGTCGTCATGGCAAAAGGAAATGTGTTGAAGACAAACCAACTGTGACTCAAATCAAGCCCTGACCTATTTCAAACAAGAAGGTTGGCAATTTGGCTTTAGAATGAACTCTGACAACACAGTAGGCCACGCTGATCAAAACTTCTGAACAACTTCGCTGTCTCTCGAACGGTTTCTGGAAGAGAAGCCCTCAAATTTGGTCATCCTGGAGCAGCCCTCCTCGATCCTGCTGTGTAAACGAATGGAAATCACAAAAAAACACAAATCTGCAGCTTTACACGGACGGAATCCTGACGAAGTGGCGTAATGAGATTTGGACAAAATTGAGGCATCTGTGAGAAGTTGTTTCACAAAACGTCAGTCTGGACTGGCGTTGGTGTTGATGTCACTCACAAAAAAAGAGGGAAAAAGGAAAATGTAGTACACGCCCTTTATAAACACTGAGATGAGCAAAATAAAATGTTCATATCTTAAAGGTGCAGTCAGCGATGTGGGAGAAAACGGGTGGAGGGTTTGTTTTTATTCGAATTTAGACCCGCCTCCCGAAAGCTGATTGACGTGCATCGACATGGAAACAACCGTAGAAACTGCGTAGCTGACGTAGCTAAGGAAACCCCGACTGGTCAGACAACTCGACTGCCAATATTGAAAACATCACAACAGTACATTTTGGCAGATTAGACAATAAGATGAATGCCTGACGGCTGTTACTGTTATGTGAAGCACCACAAAGCCAATGTTGCTAACCTATCCAGCAGACGGATGGTGACATCCGCGTCCGTTTTCAGGTCTTTCAATTTGCGGAGTTCCCTCCACCGTCAGAAAGCAACACCAATGTTGACCCGGGTCTTCGCTCTTTCATGGTCATAGCCCTTCTTTTCCACTTTTCACTCCTCTGACCTTTTTCTTTGGGCTGTTTTCAGCCATTGCTACCGCAACTATTGTATCTCTCTCTTACGCTAACTGCGCACGCTACGCAAACTACGACTCCCCCTCCCCCTTCTGTCTGATCTGATCTGATCTGATGAGTATAATCGCCCCCTGGATGTGGGGGGGGCTTACTTTGTTTTGGTAACTCGGTCCGAGCCACAGTATTTACCGGCTGAAATTCAGAGCCAAGGCCGTATATATAGACCGGATTTTTTGTCAACATGCTGTCAGTGGTGACATCTTGTGGATGGAGAGGAGAAATACAGTTAATTTCACAAATACTGCATTAGATTAGAAGATTAGAAGATCGCTGAGTACACCTTTAAACTGTCATATGTCTAAAACAGTAAAACCCAGCAGCACTGGACATTTGTATGTCTAAGTCTTGTGACTCTTAAAATTCAAATCATAGTTTAGGTCTTATAACTGCCCATTGCTCTTTCTGGCATACTATATTAATGTATGTGTATGTTTATTCATCTCTGTGTATATGTAGGCGTACATATGTGAATGGTGTTCATAATGTCTTCAGCTTCGTGGGAGTAGTTTTCCTTTATCTCTGACCTCAGACACGTACACCATTCACATACCTTGACATATTTCAGCAGAAACTTCCGCTTAATTTCCTCAGATGTGTCACTTTGTGGTAGCTGTGATGAGCAATGTCAGCTGGTGTTACGTCAGATCAACAGATCGTGTCTATTACTGTGTCTATTAGTACAATCTCTGGGTTTCAGGAAAAAGCTGGTCAGATGACAAACTTTACTGCTTGTAGTCTTAAATTTAGTTATTTAAGGTAGTTTGAAATGTATTTTTGGGTGCTTATTTACATTATTACTTATTATTAGATCAAGCTGGGTATCTTGAAATACAGCATCCTTGAGAAAGTTCCCTCTGTCATGGTGTCAGCCTGATTAACCCTTGGCAATGGAACATTACTGCTGTAATTGTTTCTTCTTAAGGGCTGCTGGTGGCTGTATGTACTATGCCAGGAGCTACAAAAAAAGCAGCCATGTTAAAAACTAAACAGGAAGTGGGCCATTTTGATTTTAGGTTTCAAAAAAGCATTTTTTCACAGCTCCTATTTGAGAGAATAGGTTATGCATAGGGGTGCAACAACACATGTATCTGTATTGAACAGTTCGATACAGTGGCCTCGATTCGGCACACCCTATGAACCGAACAATACACAATTTTGTATTTATTTGTTTGATCAACTTCTGACGAGGTGCTATGCGCTGAAAGTTCAGTGAATCTGTGTTCGGCTACTCCGGGCTGCATTGTCGAGCACAGATCCACTGAGCCTGGCGCGCAGCACCTCCCCTTTCATTCGGCCAAGCTGCTGAGACAGAAGAAGCTACATACGCTAGGGCGCCGCAACATGGTGAGTGCTTTAGCTTCAGCTGAAATTGAAGACCCTCCACTATCATTCACTGCATTAGGACATACTAATGGTCTGAGCATCTGTAAATTATTACTGTGATGAATTCATATTTTAGTCCTTCTGTCACTGCCGGCCTTCTCCTTTCAGCAATTCCCTTAAAAATTGACAAATAAAACAAAAAATATATGAGTAGTGCATTGACCTACTCTTTTGTAAAGTGTCCTACTATAAAGTTTGTTATGATCTGGTGTGTAAAAATAAATACTTATTATATTGGTTGATTGAAACATCTGCTCATACACATGTACACATACAGGAGTAATTCCATAGCTCGTTAAACAGCTTCAGTTTGTTTGAGACTGATATACATGATTAAAATATAATTTAATAGAATTTACACAAATGTTTTCAATCACATAAAATTATCTACAGAGAAAACAGAGATTCAATCAGATACTTTCCCCAACTCAACAAATGTATTTTTTCAATCTTAAATTGTATATTTTTTGTCCTCCATGATTTTTCTGTTCATTTTATATCCACTTATATGAGCTTAACCCTTCATTTGAATCATTTCTTCTGTGTGCTCTTTCATTATTTCTTTGCTGTTGTTTGTTCTGGATATTTATTTATTGTACTATTAAAAAGGTTGTACACCTGCTGCTCCTTCTTGCTTCCACTCAATAACCTCAAGGAATCTCTGAGAACCAGCACAGCTTCATCACTAAGATAATACATCTTACATCATAATTGTCCACATTTCTTTTCCTCCACATAAAAAAACCTACTTCTCTTTACCTTTTTTCAAGTCCTCCCGACTCCGTTATACGTTGAACATGAACGAATTGTTTGTTGACGGTGAAATGCGGGTTTCAGGGCTATCACAAGTTGACACTGTCGAAAGTTTGACATTTTGATCAGGCATCTAAGATAGTTACCTATATATTACCTTCCGTATATTTACGCCGTCAAATAAGTCTGTAAGTCTTCAAAATCTTTCGTTGTGAAGGATAATGTTGTGAAGTTACTTTCACCACTAAGTAAGTAAATAAATAGGTGTAAATAGATCATTTTTGAGTATAATGTATAATAACGGGAGGTGTTTGGATAGCAAACAAAAGGGTCCTTCAAATGCACGCCCCCTTGACATCTGCCTGGACGATCACCAGTTAATTCAGCACACCGGCATGCCGACACGAGCCGAATAAACCCGAGGGGCGATTTCAGAAGCGCCCTTCGAAGATTATTTTCAAGGACACTGATTGGCCAAATTCACGTTGATATGCCCTTGTCTTACCCTGGCAACAGTCCCTTATTGGCTAATCGTCACTGTCTGATGGGCACTTTTTCGAGCGCCCATCAGACAGTGAGGTAGAGACGAGAAGGCTTACTTTTGTTTTACATTAATTAAATTAATTCCTTTATATATTAATATGTATATATTTATGTTTATATTTATATTTATACCACACGTTTGAATAAGTAAGTTTTGGTAATATTCATTTGTTCAAAATAAAGTAAATACATTTAATTTCACACTCTCCACTGGGGGGGGGGCGGCGCCCTAGCGCCCTCTATTGGCCAGCGGCCACTGCATCTTAGTAACAGCATAGACGTTGTCCTTGAAACATCTGAACATGTTTTTTTACTCAGGAGGACCACACAGGCTTCTCCTTTCTTCATCTGAAATGTTTAAACAAAACATGTCAGTGATTTTCCAAATCACCAACGCTGATGTTATAACCAAAGAAATTTAGTGACGTTACAGAGTCAAGCAACGTTTGCTAGGCGAGAAAGTAAGTAAAGCTAGCTAGTCTACGGTCCATATTCTTCATTTTCAGAGGAAATTTCAGCAATTTGAAAAGCATTCTTGCAATATTAATGTTCCTACACATGTGCATAAAATATGGGTCACGTTTGAATTTATCTTTATTAATATATGAAAGTAAAATATGTATAGATATTGGTCAGTAATGATCAGAAATTGTGCCTAAGCAGTTCACTTAAATGACACACCAAGCTTTGTCTGGAAATATTCTGCTGCCACATGAACCACATGACCCTCTCCTGTTCTGACCCCGAAATGATGCAACTCTGTCTCTCCACAGCTCTGCCCACAGCTCGTCCTGGTTTGTCCTCTGCAGCGTCAGAGCCTCACTTCTCCTCAGACAATACACCACAGAGCATCATGCTTCCCCTTCAGCAGCTGCCCCGTGTGTCGGCTGGCTCTTTGGAAGAATCAAATAATAGACACAACACAAAAATGTTATTTCAAAGGTTTTATGGAAAACTTGAGCAGAAAATGACTTTAAACCCACAAGCAGACCAAAGAGATGCTGCTGCTGTAGGGTGGAGAGAGAGAGAGAGCTGTGAGCAGATTTTTGTAAAGTTAACAGCATTTTACTGTAATATCTACAGCTACCTACTGTAAACATCTATGCAGTAAATTACTGTAAAAGGCCAAATACTGTAGAAAAACATTCTGATTTTTGTAACAATTTACAGCATTTACAATAAAATAAACAGTTATTTACTGTAAAATATCCACACAGTAAATATTTAAAATGGTAATGGATCAGGAGAAAAATCCACTTTTCTCAGGTAAACTGACCAACAGCAGGTACGATTTTTTTAGGTAATGTTTCACATATTTGGGTGAAAACATTGTTTGAAAAGTATATCTCGCTAATACATGGTCAGTAAAATAGTTAAAGACATTGTTATATGAATAGAATGCAGCAAGTTCACTGTAATTTAAAATGCATTAACCCTTTCATGCATGAATTATAAAGTTACAATGAAATAATTTGGAAAAATGTTTATTTTTACTTTTAAAGTTACATTTAAAAATCATGTTATTTTTTTCAATGTTACTTTTTGAGGTGAGTTATGTAACTGCATCAATGCTATTTATAGTAATTTAGTGAAACTTAAAAATAAATCTTTGACAAATATTTAATTAGAGTAAATCAAATAAAAATAAAAAAGTAAATGCACCATTGCTGTGGGAAAGCTGCTGAACTATGCTGGATCTTATAGTGTAGAACTCGCTGCAGGTGATCGGTAAGAATCACACATCTTTAATTTCCTTTGCTTATTTATTGCCACCACACTCACATGAATCCTGTCCTCTGATGAATCAGTGGTTCTGTACAGAGTACACATAAAAACAGATAAATCTAATCAGATTTCTTCACTAACAGGACAGTGTACAACAGAGAAAGAACAACAGGCTTTTGAACATATCAAATGAGCTTATTCAGTTACATCAGTAAGGCAATACTGCCATCTACTGGACATAATGCACAGTGACCACCTATGCTAATGCCATGTGCATCTCAGGCTAATTAACATACAGATATGACTATAACGTGATGATTTAGCATATCTCCTTATCCAAACTAATGACCAATGACTGAACAAAACATATAGCCTCAATCACACCAGAATACAGGTATTCTCATCTTTGAAGAAGATAATACAGTGAGCAGCTAACACACACAATGAGCCAACATGAACTGGGCTCCATTAGCTTAGCGGGCTAAATATGTATAAAGCATTGACCAATACCCTGCCAACTAATAAAACATACATTCTCAACCCTTTAACTTACTTGTGCTAGACGCACTGCACATCAGATGACAGTGGGAAAAGGAATGAAATCCAAGGTATCTTCCCTGCAGAACACATGTAGCGTCTAGCCAGAGTCTGTGCAAGAATGAAAGTGAAAGCTAAAGGGGGCTTCACACCGCCGCGCGGCAACGCGCCGCCTCCAGTCATTTTAATGAGGGATGGGCGGCAGATGGCAAGCGGTTTTGGCCGCGGCGGTAGGACCCAGAAGCGGTTGCCGCCCATGTGAACGTGCACAGATTTTGCCCTGCTGCCCGGAGTCCAGCGTGTTGAACTTTAGGGCGGCAGCCGCGTGGGAACAGCCAATCACATCGAAGGAAGTAGAAAACCCGGAAATAGCAGGCTTCGCGGGGCAAAATGAGTAAAGGAGGAGCTAATACTGCAGGTATCTGAATAGGGGGGATTCTCTTGCTGACAGAATCGTGTCCCACATAGTATACAGTAAACAGGTACTACTCGGGGGTACGTGTTTTTGAGAATGGAGTGTTGTGAAGGACTTTTGGGCGGGCTCTGCTGTGACGTTCTCCGAATCAGCTCTACGTCACTGCCGCCTGTTACCCCATGCTCATGCCGTGGCGGCAGGAGCCGCTTTGAAAAACGCTCTGCATTTCAGGGGCCTCCGCCGGCAGAGAAGCGGTTTTCGAGGCGGTTACCGCGCGGTGGTGTGAAGGGGGCTCAAGAGATAGGAAAAAAAACTTGGGCAAGAATGTCCACCAGAGGGCACCTTTTTCACAATTGCTGTTTAGTCAAGCTATTCCCTCATGAGTTACACCAGAATTTAAATTAAAAAAATGCAAAATTATGTGGAATTTGAATAAAGGCATAATACCCAATTTGCCCTTCATTAGCTATTTTGGATTTATGATGCAATATCGTGACATGGTAAAAACGGGAAGAGATAATATTTTTATGAAACTTAAGACAAGGGTTTAGGAATTTACCCCCTGGTAGTTGGACATGATACTGCAACCTTAAGGGAATAAAATGTATTCCAGATATCTGTCTCCTGTAGTGGATGCATGATGCATGAAAGAGTTAAAAAGTCGTAGAACCATGATAGTGTAAATGGAAAAACAGTGAGGATGCTGTAAGTTGAAAGACAGTGATGATTCCTTGAATGAAAATACAAAACAATTTTTTGAAATTACAAAAAAATATCCCTGTTAATTTAAATAGAGTAATATTACTGTAAAGACAAAGTCACACACACCTCTGGGGCGGTGGTGGTTTCTTTTGCCACGCTGAAAAACAGAGACTAAAATGTTGACTTAAAATGAAACCATCAAATTAAAAGAGACTGTATTTTAATTTTATTATTTCCTTGAAGTGATACAATAACACAAAAGACTCATGGCCTTGCATGATGACAAAGACAGAACATCTTAAACCATCCGACAGCTAGAGTAGAATTCTTCATGGTAATATTTTCACATTCTGTCAGATATAAAAACGACCTAACAGAGGGTTAGTGTGGTGTGTGGCTCATCCAATAAAGCCTTCAAATTTGAACTTCACAATCATGAATACAAACCAAAATACTCCATCCTACTCAGGGTCCTTTGATTATAAGACAAGTGTACTTTGGCTGGATATCTAAAGACTTGATAGCAAGCCTGGTCAAAGTGAACATCAGAAAACAGTGATTCCCAAACTGGGGTACGTGTACGTGAATACCTGTCAGGTTTTAAAAGGCTGTTTCAGTTGTTAAAGTTCAACCTGGCAAATGTTTGCATTGTGAGATTTTAAAAAGTCCTGAAGTGTTGGCAGAGAGGCTGGAGGATGGATTAGTGAGGCATCTTGGAGAAGGACGTCTGTCCTGAATTATCTAAGATTCTTATAGTAACATTATTTCAGTCAGACATCCTTCTCATTAAAGCTGTGGTGATTTTTTACAGTTTCATTAATGAATACTGTATGTTACAGAAATGTTCATTTCTATTTTCAAAAGTGAACTTGTGTTGCCCACTGAAATTTGATGATAAATAGTTCCTTTTGTTTTTGTTTTTGGCAGGTCGAGATAAAAGATATAATGACGAGAATAAAGTCAAAATTTTGAGATAAAAGCAAAAATGATGATAGAAGTTCAAATGTTGAGAAAAAAAGAAAAAAAATCTCAGCTTGTTGACTTTTTTTTTTGACATTTTACTTTTTCTCAACAATTCATATTTTCATCACAAAATTCTATTTCCACTTTGTTGTTGTCATTTCAACTTTAATCTTGAAATTTCAACCTTAATCTTGACTTATCATCTTTTTTCTTGACATTTGACTTTTTCCCCGACATTTTGACTTTTATTACAAATTTCTATTTCTACTTTATTCTCGTCACTTCAACTTTAATCTTGACTTCGCCAAAATCATTTCCTCCATTCAACACGGCCCTAATACTCTTCCGTAAATTAGACATAATCCACTTTAAGAGATTTTATTTGTATGTCCTAAATACTAAATGTGGGAGGTGGGGGTGGCTGCAGGCTTGCGCCTGCGCGGTACACTCGTTCTTCTTCTTCAGTTCAGAGGTCAGCAGAGGCTCAAAAACATGTCTGGAGCGACACAGACTGTAATGGAGGAGTAGCCCGAGCGGACCATGATGAAATATTGGCGAAACTAATGAGTTTTTGGAAGATTAATGCAGTTTTAGGAGCGGTGCTATACATGTCCGCGTGTGCTACCATTATACGGATGTCCGCCGCTCGATTTTGGATCTAAATCTCTCCTGAAGCACTGTTTGGATCAGGAAAGCCTTCTGGGTGAGTATATTGTTCTACTTCATTCTATAAACAATGTGAAAGCTGTAGGAACCGAACTTATCCTTTAACAGTGGCACAGTTCAAGGTAGAAAACCAGCTACATAATGAAGCATATGTTCTAAATTTAAACTTAGGTCTACCATCTTTGAGGATCTGACTTTATGTCTCTTAAGTTGTAGAACCACTTAAAACTCATCCTTATTCTTTTCTTCCCATATGAAAACAGCAAACTTGTCAAGAATTTTGTTTAAAGCGTAGTCGATGTTCACAATTTACGCGTATCGGGATACGTATCTTATCTTGGCCTTAGTATCGGGATACGTATCGTATTGCGAGGTTGCAGGAAATACCCAGCCCTAGGACAAACTGAGCCAAGACTGCTTTGCTCCAAGTGTTCTTCACTCTGACATGAAGGGGAATAAATAAGACAACAGGGGTGGATGTCTGAAACATCGATGAGGGGTAAAGGTTGAAGACCGTTTTATGTAATTTCAATCAGTCAAACTTAATTTGTAAATCTTTCTTCATGCAAAATATTGTAGCACAAATGCTTTACAGGAGACAGGCCCACTCCCTTCTCTGATAGCTTAATGCTACGGCCAAACCGGACACGAATTCCCAAAAACGCATGTTGAGATTACATACAAAGTCAATGCAAAGACGCGTTTGGTGCCGCGCGTATGGTGCGTCCGACTCGTTTGGGGCGTCAAAACGCCTCTACGCTTGAGTTGAAAATATTGAACATTCAACGCAAATTTGCGTGACGCTGCGCCGCGGCAGCCAATCAGCGATGACATTCCCCTCCCGACGTCATTGATATGATGACGTGTGATGCTCCGGCCACCGGCTCTGGCTCAAACCCCACCGAAAGAAAGAGGAGAGGTTGATCTGCGCTGTTTACCATCATCCGGAGCTATACGATTCAACGTGTGTACTCAACAGAGACCGGAACAAAAAGGAGCAGGCTTGGGTGAAAGTCTCTGAGGAGACAGGTTTTGAAGGTAAGTTCTGTAAATATTCGTTTCCAGCTGGATTTGCCTGCACGGGTCATCACTGAGTCCGACTGGCTCCGGCTCTCTACTCCGCCTACGCAGTGACGCGGGTCGCCCCTCAGCTTGTCAAAATGGTCCAGCGTCCGTGCGGCGTGTCACAAGCACTATGCGCGTTTAAATTCGCCAATTCGCGTCCAGTGCGGCCTTAGCATAAGGGTCTGAGGGGCAAAAAATATGACTCATTCAAGGTGACAGCTTGGCAGAGTGGTAAGCAACAAGGCACAACTCATGTATATGCTTCTGCCAGCCCAGGGACGTCTGGGCTGGCATACCAGAGTGTATCTGTTTTTAACCAAGGCAGGGAAAATGAACTCAAAAAACAACAATAAATATGATCCATTGGACCGTTGAATACACACACCAAAGTTTGTCCTGCAAAGATGGGAGCAATTCTTTTTGTGGACACAGCTGAAGACATTTACAAGAATCTTGCAAGACCACTGTCCTACCTAAAACATCCTGATCCAAAATGCTCAGACACAGCCTTTGTAGAACTGATAAAATAACCCTTACCTGTGATTTTTAATTCAATTATGAATATTTTTTTACAGGCATCTTCCTTCATATGATTTTTTTCAGGTTATAACAAATTATTTCATTGTGTTTGTCTATTAAAAGTTTTTTTAAGATGTTTTGTTGCATTTTCAGCTAAAGTCTTAATGTTTTGGTCCAGTTGTTTACACTTTATGTCCATTATTTCAGACTATTTCAATCTAGTTAGCTTTGCTCTACCTGAGGCTGATGCAACACCACCAGAGGTCAGTGTTGGTATAACTTAAAGCACTTGTGGATGTGGAACAAATAAGTAAGATATGCAAGAACACAGACAAATAGACCGTTCTTACTTTGTTTCATGTATATATTCACAATGTTTAATTTTAAGAAGAACTAATGCTTTAATCTTTACCTAAAAACAAGAATATAACAGAATATAACAGTACAAAAATGTAAGAAAGACTTAAAAGAAACTGTTAAACATATGTACTTTTGTTTATTACCTGTTTTATTTTATTTACTTGTAAAAAAGCAAAGTTAAACTGAAATGAATACTTCTTTAAAAATCCTGCAGTGCAAATGCAAATGCTTCAAAACCAAAGGAAACTTTGTGTCCATGTAAACAAACTTGAATTATAATTAAATTCACACTGAAGCTGTTTGAATGGAAGCATCGTATTGGAGAATCTCCATTCATATGATCTTTTCTCAGCCTTTTTCAGGCATCAACACATTGTGCGTCTAAAAAAACTGGCTCAATGCATGACAGGAGCTTAAAAATGATCCTGTTGCATGGGTTAAAAAATCACTGGCACCAAGGTTACCTACACTGTGGATCTGGAGAGTTCTTGAGCTCTCATCTTTCCCTTTGCCGAGAAAGTTACATTCCTGCTGGCGTAGGTTTGTTTGTTCGTTTGTTTTGTTAGAAGCTGTATTTCAAATATAATGGGACAGGAAGAGGACAAAGACAGTTAAAGATGCTGTGAGGAGTTTCGAAGTAATTACAAAAAAGCCTGACTTTTAGATATATGCCTGATGGAAATACACACTTTAAGATGAGTTTTATAGCATCTAAATAGGTTATCTATAAATGCTATTCCTTAGCCTTCCAGTCAGGTCGGACAGGGCTGGACTGGCCTGGATACTCGACTTCGGGAACAAGACAATTAAAACTAGAGCAAATTTATATTATTCAGACACGTCTTAGAGCACCGGGCTGTAAGTAGAGATATATAGCCGGCTACAAAACTACGATACTAAGTTTTCCAAAAATTTCTTGTTGTCACACATCAAAAACTACCGCTACATAATTAGAAAGAGATACATTACCTCGTCAGTTTGCATCCTGTAAGTTGTTGAAAAAAGAAGTTGTAAAGCAATGCAGAGTTCTGATGAAGGTCCGATTTTCATTCATTTAGCATCACAACAAACACACGCTTTAGCTTGGGTCTTTTGGTGCGTTCCAGTTGTAGTCAGAAGTAGGAATTTCCGAGTTCCGAGTAGGAAACTGCACCTGGAACGTCCCCAAAGTCGGAATTTCCTACTGGGAACTCGGTGAAACCTCGCCACCCCCGAGTTGACAATGGAAGATGGATGCCCCCAGTGTGAACAGTTATTTAGCTCCTGTAATAATCCATTTATTTGCTCTTCTGACTGGGGTGTGTCGCTCTAGATCAGCTGTATACATAGTATTGTCAGACTTATATTTACAAAAATGCTGCCATTGTGATAATCACATTCTTCATACAACAACACAGGGCGTGCTAACAACAGCTAACAATAGCCTGGTAGATCGGCATGTTTTTTTCCGACTTCAACTGGAATGCCGATAAGTTGGAGATGATGTCACTCCCAGTTCTGAGGTTACTGGAACGCAGCGTTACGACAGTCGCCGCGTGTGCTCATGGGTAGCAGAGTCTTTATGTTACCGGAAATAGATTCTCCTCATAGCACCTTTAAAGTTGGACAAGACCACAGATCTGTCCATTTATTGAATAATCAGATCACAAATAAAGTTACTCAGCTGAGTTCTGTGGGCAGGACGTCTAGCATTAGAAAGAAACCTGGTTTACAGTAGCCAAGATCCTTTAAGGGATCCTAGGTGGAGACATCGCTCTGTACAATAAACTGTATCAAAAGCGGGTCTTCTGACTCTTGACCTCGACTAGGTCCGTGTCCCTCGTTACTGCACACTCATCAGCAGTGAGCCACAAAGGCAGACATTCAGCTCAGACAACACAGACCTTGAGAAAAAGCCACAGTAAGCAAAACAAATCTCTAAAGATGGACATGTATTATTCTATCACTTGTGGATGTAAACTTGGTTTAATTCACCAGAGCATGTGTGTGTGAGTCACCTTAGAACCATCCTGACTCCATATAAACCACTGATAACACACCCGTACACATGACCGTGCCTTCATTTAAATGTACTGACACATGCTTTTGAATTATCTATAGTTTGTTTGTTTGTTGGCAGGATTATGCAAAAACTACAGGACGGATTTTGCTGAAATTTACAGGAGATGTTGCCAATGGCCCCCTTTGGAAATGATTAGATTTTGGTGGTAATGCGTGTATTTGTCTAAATGCCAAATGTTACCAAAATTATAAAAAATCTGACCAAATCTGATATATCTCTGCCATTTTTTTCAACAGATTTGATTCCAGTTTTACAGGATAACCCTTTAACTATCAGATCAACTGTTTGGCAGAGGTCATCAATAAAATCAGGGGTATTTAATGCTTTAAAAAAACTGAATCAATCGAATCCTTGTTTGATTCTGTTAACACTTCAGGGAACAAAGAAAACTACAAACAAACCAAAACCCAGACATTTTCTCAGTGTGGGATTTAAAGGTTTTAAAAGCTAACAGTTGATTAAGTGATGACATAAAAATACACAAAAAAGGGTTAAAAAAATAGAAAAAGCAGCAATGTTTGAATCTAAAATAGCAAAAAAATACTTAACCCTATAAAGCCAATTGTATCATATTTGATACACTCTTTTATAATACCTGTATCTACTTAATATGATCAACAAATTAAGAAAAAAAACATATGAACAAAATCAGATAAATGATAAAAATGTCCTCAAATGGATTATCAGTTGCAAAAAACAATTAATGTATGAAATGAGATACAAAAAATCTACATGTTGAATTTAATGGACATTTTTATATTTTTAGGATTTTAGCAGAAAGTTAAAAAAAACATTTCAGCTCCAAAAAATTAGAATTTTCTGGCTATAATCTATGGTCTTGGGCCTTAAAGGGTTAAAATAGATGTTACTGAGTTTGATAAACACAAAAAATGTTTTTGGTGAAAACAGCTTGTATACAAATCATCATATGAGTAAATGCTTAATATAAGTATTTAAAATAATATTGATGGTTATAATCACAACTTTTAGCTTTTTAAATCCTGCACAAAGAAAACACGAGTTCTTTGGTTTGTTTGGATTTATTTCTGTATCCTAAATCATTGACGGGGACAAACAATGACATGTCATGGTTTTTTAACAAAGTAAATATTCCTGCATTTATTGACCTCTGCCAAACAGTTGAGCAGGGAGTTAAAGGGTTAATGTGGGGTCCTTGCCTTGCACATTGAAAGTTATATTTCATATAAAATCTAAACATTAGGTGCTGTATCCAAACTTGTGTTCATACAGGAAAACAACTTCTATGTTTGTGTTGAAAAGGATCCCTTCCACAGATTGTATAATAATCCATTACATCAGTCTTTAGGATCCCTTTCCCCTCGTCCCGTGCTGATGAGACGGTGTACACTGTCATCTAGTGGGTGTTGTGAGAGCTGCAGCTGCCTCATACTACAGACACTGTGGCTCTCTTATTAGCCCCCTCTGATTTGCACAGAGTGTCACAGGTGTTTAAGCTGCACTGAATATTAGATTATGGCGACTTTTTGTACATGCATGCATCCTCATCTGTTTTAAGAACTCTTGATTCAGTCTATCATGCATCCCTTTGCTTCATAACCAACGCTAAATCCCTCACTCATCACTGCAGTCTTTATGATCTGGTAGGCTGGACATCACTGGTGCATTTTTATCTACAAAGCCACACTTGGTAAATTACCATCAAACCTCTGGAACCTCCTTCGGTGTAGCTCTTCATGTTACCAACTGTTGCTCTTTACAGTAAAGATCTTGGAAAGACCGCCTTTCCTCCCAGAGCACCTTGGGCATGGAAGAACCTCCAAAAACAGCTAAATATAGAGTTGTTGATCTTGCTGAGAACATTTTAAAGGATCATAAAGATTTTGGTGGCAGAGACGTGAAGCTGCTTTTCATGAAAGGTCACTGTACATTTTCTAATCCTGTTTTAAAATGTGAGTTGTGTTGTTGATGTTTTGTCTTGATTTTTAATACTGTACTGGCTGCTACCTCGGCCAGGCCTCTCTTGTAAGAGATTTTTTTATCTCAATGGGACATCCTGGTGAAATAAAGGTTAAATAAATAAAGTAAAGGTACTGTACATAAGTGCATTTTTTGAGTATCTGTCAGACAATTGCCCAAGTCCCTCCGATCCGAGTCTCAAGCAAGTCACAAGTTTTTTCTGTTGTGGGCAAGTCGAGTCAAGTCAAGTCACAGGTTATGACGGGTTGAGTCCCTCACTATTGTTCCCCGGTCCACCCCAAAAGCACTCAGATTTTTATGTTGAAGAGAGAAACCTTATCTTCCCACACATACAACACACGCACACCTTCTTTACTAATGTTAGCTTCGCTAGCTTCATATTGACCACAGGTCATACTGACCTGTGACAGGAACGTGAGCTACCTGGCTAACGTTTGCAGGTTTCACTTACATTCATATAAAGCCTGAGTGCAATTATCCAAATCATGATGTCTTAAGTCAGGTCGAGTCTGGAGACACTTTCTCTCGAATCCGAGTCGAGTCTTGAGTTTTACCTCCCGAGTTTGAGTCCAGTTGCAAGTCGTCTCACTAGCAGCTCAAGTCGCCTCGAGTCCGAGTCCCTATGACTCGAGTCCAATTGTCTGGTATCTGTACTTACTTGAGTATTATTTTTAATGGAAACTTATGACTTTTACGGTCCGTGTACTTTGCGGCCATTTGTTTTTTGTGTTGATATGGGCAAACGGAAAACGGGAAACCATCCGATTTTCCGATTTCTGTTTGGATGAAGGGAAACAAAGAAAGGGAATCTACTTGTTTCCTGTTTTTCGTTTGGTACTTGAAAATCCTAAAATGGAAAATGAGCCTTTATCTGATATCTATTACGGGTTTATTTTTACACAAGTCGGGATATAAAATACAGCTGTAATTCCTTTCGTAAAGTTTGCTTTGCCTTCACCCGGAAGCACTTTTTTCTGCTGCGCTGCTGCTTTCTGAGCATGCTTCGATTGTAAGTTGTTTTGAGATAACACTTGTTATGAACAAATAACGATTGATTGATAAAACATTGCAGAACCGAGGCTTACCTTGTTTGTAATGTGTAACTGCCCATCTGGTAATATGTGTTTAGAATGTAGTTTGACAATTGAAATAAATGGCTATTTATCAATAAAATAACAAATACATTTATCCAGAACTAAATACAATTTAAAGAACTAGCATAATATTTTATTAATGTTTACAGTAAAAGAAGGTCACACACTAAAAGAACATAGATATATAGTGAGAATTTGAAACTCAATTTATAGAGAAACAATTATGGTCAGGGATTAGGCTTTGAAATGGGCTTATAGCACGGCAAACAAATAATTTCACCAGAGGGCAGTAATGCGCCGTAATGTAGCTTCAGAAGCAGAACAAGGAGAAGAAGCAGCAGCGCAGAAGAAGGAAGTGCTTCAGGGTGAAGGCAAAGCAAGCTTTACGAAAGGAATTACGGCCGTATTTTATATCCTGACTTGTGTAAAAATAAACTCGTAATAGATATCAGATAAAGTCTCGTCTTCCATTTTTGGATTTTCGATTACTAAACGAAAAAAGGAAAACGAGTTGTTTCCGGTTTTTCGTTTCCCTTCATCCAAACAGAAATCGGAAAATCGGATGGTTTCCCGTTTTCTGTTTACCCATATCAACACGAAAAACGAATGGCCGCAAAGTACACGGACCTTTTACTCCACTACATTTAAAAGACAAATATTGTACTTTAAACTCCACTAGATTTCTAGTGAATGATCTAAGATCAAATATGGATCAGAAAATGCTCTCTTTGCTTGTGCTGCTCGACCTGAGCACAGCATTCGATACTGTAGATCACCAGATTCTTTTAAATAGACTTAATGGTTTTATAGGAATCTCTGGCACTGTTTTTAATTGGTTCAAATCTGATCTTACTGACAGAAAGTTTTATATGAACATGGGGAATGCCAGTTTGAACTCCACAATGTAAACTGTGGCATCCCCCAGGGTTCAATTTTAGGTCCAACACTTTTTAATATTTATATGTTGCTTTAAGGCGACGTCATCAGAAGACACAGCATCAACTTTCACAGCTATGTTGATGACACGCAGCTTTACATCGCCGTGTCTCCTGATGACACAGGGCCCATTGATGCCCCTTTTAACTGTATTTTAGATGTCAGGTCTTGGATGGCAGACAACTTTCTTCAGCTCAATCACGACAAAACTCGGGTTTTAGTTATTGGTACAGGTCCACAGAGAGAGAAACTGGAGAGCAAACTCCAATCACTGTCTTTTAATCTCTGTGACCAGGTCAAAAATCTTGGTGTTTCATTTGATGCAGACCTCAGCTTTGACCTGCACATCAGACATTACCAAAAAAAAGTCATTTTATCATTTAAAGAACATCTCCAGAGTGCGCCAGTTTCTCTCTCAGGCCAATGCCGAGACTCTTATCCATGCTTTTATTACTTGTAGGACTGATTACTGTAATGCTCTCCTTTCTGGTCTTCCTAAAAAGAACATCTCACAGCTGCAACTCCTTCAAAATTCAGCTGCTCGTATGCTGATGAAGACCAGAAGGAGAGCCCGCATTACACATATTTTAAAGTCTCTGCATTGGCTGCCTGTATCTTTTAGAATAGATTTTAAGGTTCTTTTACTAGTTTTTAAATTCTTGAAAGGTCTTGCTCCTATTAATTTATCCAATCTGCTTTTACCCTATGAACCTAGAAGAGCCCTCAGGTTGAGACCATCAAGATGCAATATGCTTATTTTTCAGTGAACTCAAGGTTAAAGCAGAGCTTGTCAGATGAACAGGTAACAGACAGTCGGCTTTTATTATGCACAGTGATATAAGTCATCACAAGAGCCAGTGCGAGTGCTTAGCAATGGGCAGCAGCTCTTGATGTCCATCTATGAAATGAAGAGGATGGCTTCAGCCTGTTCTACTATAAAGTGCCTTTTGAAAACACTTGTTATAAACTGGTTTTGTCCAAATAAAAATCAATTGATTGCATCAATCTCACTAATGTAAGGTGGGGATGGCTGCACAAACCCACAAATCCAGCCTCCTTGTGTTGGCTGCTATCTTGGCCAGATCTTCCTTGTAAAAGACATTTTCAATCTCAATTGGACTTCCTGGTTAAATAAAGGTAAAATAAAAAGTAAAAATAAATGATAAATTCTCTTAAGGAGTTCCAAGAGAGGATCAGATAAGAGCTTTGGCCGTCATGTTGAACTACAGCTTCATGTCTTTCTTCTACTCATCCATTTTGGCACTTCTCTTTTCTTGACTCACAGTAATAAAGCTCCAGTACAGGATCATTTACCACTCCTCTTGAGTGGTAAAAGAGGGTCTTCTGGGTGCAGGAGAGGTGCTCCGATGCATGATTTGATTTAAAAATCTTCAGTGTCCCCTAAGAGCAATTTGGTTTGCATCAGAAGTTAAAACGCCCATTCTTACAATATCTCACATCACAGTAAAGCATACAACCAGGTACCACAGACACAGTACAAGGAAGTACAATAAACACAGAGTCAGCACAATGTCACAGGTAAATCGTTCCCATCAGGCATGCCTACAGCTTGTTTGGAAAACCAATGGGACAAAGGATTGAGGAAACCTATTTGATTTGGCCATGCAAGTGAAAGTGCACCTTCTCTCAGGCTATTTTTACACAAAGACTGTGACTTAAAAGGCAAAGATGCTTCCTTTGGGTATTTAAAGTTGATCCCTGTTCAGACAGAGACGCGAAAGATGACTGAATCCGCTGTAGTAGGCATGTCTGTTCAGTAGGGATGTAGATCGTTATGATTTTATCGATACTGATACAGATATGATACTCCTCACCACCAAATTCCACTGCACGCGAAAGCGCTGCGCCGTGGTCCTGCTCCGAATCTCAAAACCCACTGGAAGCGGCTCGCCACGGAGCTCAATTCGGAGGGGGAGGGCTGATCCCCGGAGAGCAACAGGCTCTCATGAGAATAGCGATGTCACACGCTCATAAAACATGTTTTAGACTGAGAAAAGCAATAAACAACACCTTGCTTCACTTCTCTAAGGTCCCTCTGCTGGTCCCAACCACACAGCTTTGTGAATTATTCAACTTCTGTCTGCCTATATCCGTGTAGAAACATTTATGGTGTCATGCATACAGTGTTATATATTTCTGTACCTCTACGATACCTCTAGGCGACATGTCTGGGGCGACATAGACTGTCGTGGAGGAGTAGCCCGAGCGGACCATGATGAAATATTGTTGAAACTAATGAGTTTTTGGACGATTAATGCAGTTTTAGGAGCAGCGCTATACATGCCCCATGTGCTACCATCATACGGATGTGATTTCAGGAACTGAATCAGGCAGGCCCATCTGCTATGCAAGGTTACACAAACCCCCTCGTACTCTCATTGAAGAAATTCTTTCTTTTCCTGCAGTTCGTGGGTTCATTTCAACTGTGGTAATATTAATTTTGTCATCGTTATCATCCCCACTAAGAGTACATGGGAAAAGGAGCTAGGTGGTACCTTGTCAGATGAATGGCGGCAGAGGGCCCCTGACAGGGTTAACTCCACTTCATCTTGTGCCAGTCTGACATTAATTCAGTTTAAAGTCCTACACAGGATTCATTCGTCCAAAGCTAAACTTAAAAAACTTTTTAACACAAGTGATATTTGCGACAGGTGCTCTCTATCACCAGACAGTCACACACACGTTTTTTTTCCTGTCCAAGACTGAGCTCATTCTGGTCCTCTTTCTACAACACTCTCTCAAAAGCTCTAAACAAACCTGTGCTTCTGTGCCCTTTAACCTCAATTTTTGGTGTGCCTGAGAAATTCACACACTTTACAAACAGGGAAAGCAGTTCTGTCGCCTTTGCATCTCTGGAAGCCCACAGACGCATATTACTACATTGGAAGGATAAGAAACCTCCTTCCCCTAACTCTTGGCTAAAAGATCTTATGTCATTCCTACACTTAGAAAAAATTAAATATTGTATCAGGGGATGCTCTGACAATTTTTGTAAAACTTGGAATCCCTTTCTTAACTTAATTAACTCCACTAGATGATTAGGAAAGATGAATCTAATTGAGATAAACTGATGTCATTTATTTTATTTTTTGTCTACTACCCAGTCTGGATGCTGAAGTAGACCAGTTACTGAAAGAGGCGAGACACAACATATGAAATTTGCTATTGTCAATCTTTGTTTTTGTGCTTTTAACCACTTTGAATTACTCCTCTAGAAGTCCCTTTGATTTTATTTTTTTATTTTTTTATTTTGCTGTGTTTATTGTTCACTCCTCCTGTTCCTTTTTATTAAGGAGGAGAGAGAGTTGTATTTGCTTATAATCAACACTTGTTGATTCTCTAGTTGGGGGGGGGGGTTGGTGAAATGTATCCTTACTAATTGTACATGTACTTTATCTTGACAACAAATTGTTTTAACATGAAGAACTAAATCCATCAATCATATTTAATGATATGCATTAATGCATATTCTGCATATTACTTGTTTTTTGTCCAACTTGTGTTTTCCTTTGTACTTGTTAAATCTAAAATACTGTACATCCAAACATCAGCTTTTAAACTTGCCAGTGGTGCCCATATAGTGCTTCCACCATGTTTGTTTGCAGTAACATCTCATGAGATCTTGTTCAGTAGAAAGCAACGCTAAACGCTGATCACACCAGACTAGCAGGGTTGATACCACAGGCTGCTTCTCTGCACATCCAAAGAAGAAAAAACTACCCAAGTTAAAAGATCCATCTTTGGATTTTATGGATTGATTATTAATCAGTTAAAGGAAAATCGATTTAAATCGATTAAATCGATTTTTTTAACCCAGCCTTAAAAGACGCAGGAGTTTTTTTTCTGGACAACAAATCTGTCTTGATAGTTTTGTCTGGATAACAAACCGAGCACGGTAAGCAGCTCACATGTTACTCTGTAGACGGTTGAAGCTGTTGTTGTTCCTGGTTTGTGTGCACAGCCTTCATGTGAAAGAGTACTGCGCATGTGTAATGGATAAAGTGTAATGGATAAAAAAATGATAAATATGCCATAAATAGTGGACGGAAATGGTTAAAAACGGTGTTAAAAAGGTTAAAACAGTGTTTAAAAGGTTAAAAATTATGGTAGTTAAAAAATCCTAATAAATGTGTTATAAATATAGCATTTTATATTCCAGTTAGGTTGATTTTTAGGTCATACATAATGTATTTGGGTTTGTTCAGCGCTATCTTGCAATTCATGAGTTACGCCACCAGAGGGAGCGTGTTGTTTTGGCAACGCTGCCTGTACCTTCCATGATACTATTGAATGGAAGCCTACAACAACGTGTCTGTTTCCTTCTTCACTTCTCCCTTTTCAGGTAATATAAATAGTCATATAGATGTTAAAGTTTGTACAGATGTTTTTAAAGTGCCATCGAACATGTAGGTTTCAGAATATTTCTGTTTCAAGTTGTGGAAATGTTTTTTTTTTTTTTGTAAAATTGTCTTAGAGACTACCAACGTAGCCCGTTGGCTAGCAGCACGTTTTGAAGTTGATGTCAACGTGGAAGATGTGTATTAATGAAATTATTCATTATACTATTGAATGGAAGCCTACAACAACGTGTCTGTTTCCTTCTTCACTTCTCCCCTTTCAGGGGTGTAACACATGCATTTCACCCTGACTCGCTCTGATTTGGGTTTACATGGAGCTGCATGGAGGAGCATTCTGAAAACTCTTCACTCTGGACCCTGGTTTCAAAAGTTTCCGGATTCGGGTACTCCGTATAGAGTTCCCATGTAAGCACAAAGCCAAAATGCAATGAAAATGTATTGGATTCGACCTCATGTATACGGCCCCTTAGATTGGAGAAGCTGAAACTCAGCATGAAGAGGACTGAGGGGGTTTGCCAGAATGGCCTTTGCCATCTGAGTGGGTCTGGCCCCCACTGTCAAGGACTGCATTGACACTCAAAAGGTTTGTAGGAAAGTTTCCACACGAGCTTCACTCAAGAGAATTAAGTATCTGAGAAGCTGCTATTGAGGAGATGGACCTTTTGTCCAAGAACAAAACAGAGTTAGTGCTCTAGACCTCCATTATTTCTAAGTGTTTATTGCAAACATACCCATCCACTTCAGAAAGAACTTCATGAAAGGACGAATCATTGGTGTGGAGTGGCTGTTGATCTTGGAGCTTCGAAGTACCCGCAATTACAACTGGTGTTAAATGGTGTTGTATTTGTGTTCAAGGCAATTCCAATTTAAACTAAAAGCTGCTTCTCCAAGTTGATGTGGGAGTTTTCAGATGATGTCTGTCTTTGGGCCTCCTGAAGACATGGCCTTGCTTATCTTAAGGCTTCAAACACTTTCCTGATCTAAACTCTGTCTCTTAGAGATGCATCAAAATGTAGGATTTTGTTGAAGAATAGATACAGAGTTGCAATCAGCAGAGGAGTCCAAATGTTCTGCGTCCGACTTTTGTTATTCAATCATGCAAACAAAACAACAGATGGGTCTGCAGAGTCGACTGAACAGAACAAAGACAGACAGCATTCCTACAGCATGTTTCAGTAGGCTGCACATGATCGAAAGACTAATCTGTATTTTTATAGAGTCTTTGATTGGATGGTGGTCTGGCGGAGGTCTGCCCTCTCCGAATGCTTTCCTAGTTATCCTATTTTAGCTGATTCTATTATGCACCTGATGTTACACTTTCTCATTTTACCATATCATTTATCTAACTTTAATTTTATATGGTTATATTATTTTATTTATTTAAAGGTGTTATGAGGAGAATCTATTACCGGCGACATAAAGACTCTGCTACCCATGAGCACGTGCGGCGACTGTCGTAATGCTGCGTTCAGTAACCTCGGAACTGGGAGTGACATCACTTCCGACTTATAAGTGTTCCAGTTGAAGTCAGAAAAAAACATGCCGATCTACCAGGCTATTGTTAGCTGTTGTTAGCACGCCCTGCGTTGTTGTATGAAGAATGTGATTATCACTATGGCAGCATTTTTGTAAATATAAGTCTAACAATACTATGTATACAGCTGATCTAGAGCGACACACCCCAGTCAGAAGTGCAAATAAATGGATTATTACAGGAGCTAAATAACTGTTCACACTGGGGGCATCCATCTTCAATTGTCAACTCGGGGGTGGCGAGGTTTCACCAAGTTCCCAGTAGGAAATTCCGACTTCGGGGACGTTCCAGTTGCAGTGTCCTACTCGGAACTTGGAAATTCCTACTTCTGACTACAACTGGAATGCACCAAAAGACGTGATCCAAGCCAAAGCGTGTGTTTGTTGTGATGCTAATGAGTGCAGCTCTGACCTTCCTCAGAACTCTGCATTGCTTTACAACTTCTTTTTTCGGCAAATTGCAGGATGCAAAGCGATGAGCTATCTAGTTACGTAGTGGTAGTTTTTGATGTGTGACAACAAGCAATTTTTTGGAAAACATAGTATCATAGTTTTGTAGCCAGCTATATATGGCTACTTACAGCCCGGTGCTCTAAGACGTGTCTGAATAATATAAATTTGCTCTAGTTTTAATGGTCTTGTTCCTGAAGTTGAGTATCCAGGCCAGTCCAGCCCTGTCCGACCCGACCACGAAGCTAAGGAATAGCATTTATGGCTAACCTATTTTGATGCTATAAAACTCATCTTAAAGTGTGTATTTCCATCAGGCATATATCTAAAAGTGGGGCTTTTTTGTAATTACTTAAAAATTCCTCACAGTCCATTTAAGTATTTACACATTTACTTATCTTACCCTTTAGGATTTGAGTATTTTTTAAAAATATTATTATTTTAGTTTTAACTCCTGTGTTTCCTCATTTTAATTTAAAGGGCAACTCCGGTTTTTTGACACCTGGACCTTATTTATAGGTGTGTGCATGCTCATATACTCACTCAGACAAACATCGTGCAGCTCGGAGTCCTTCAGAAGTTATTTAGATCCAACCGATTTAGCCGCACTTAGCGGGGGCCACGGCAATGGAGCTTCAGCGCGGGACATAATCTCTGCAAAATCGCTCGTCTCTACCACAGCCCGGTTTGTCATTGCAGAGAAATCCTCCAGAGTAGTCAGACATATAGATCCATACGCGTGTCAGCCGGTCTCAAGTCCCACTCTGAGCAGCAAACACACTCCTCTTCTGTTGCTATAGGCGAACACTGTCCACAAGCGCACCACCAGTTAGCATTGAGTCGTGGACGTGCTCCTGTTTGTTGTTCTCGAGCCAGCTGTTCGTCTCTCTCCCTCCACATTCTTCTTTCATGGAGCTCCTCGTCCGTGTACTCAGACTCAAACCGGTAAGGACAACCGTCAAACTCGAAGTCGTAGTCTGACTCTTCAACATCAGATAAATATTCTGCCATGTTGCTCAGCAATGCCGGCAAAAAGTAAATCAGCTGTACCTTTGTGTCGCGCGGCTATGACGTCATCAAAAGTTTGTTTACCAGGTCAGCTGACCCACCTGAAGACGGTAGACGAGCTGACTTTATGATAACACTGGTGATGGATGAAAAAATACAGTCGAAATGAGCGATTTTGCAGAGATTATGTCCCGCGCTGAAGCTCCCTTGCCGTGGCCCCCGCTATTGAAAGCATCCTAACCTCAGGTCAGAGTTAGTACTGAACAACCTAAGCTGTATGGATCTTTCACTTTGAGATTCCACTGTTTTTGTCTGACCAACACATGTACTTGTCATGACAGAGAAAGCCTCACACACTTGACAGTCTAATCTACCACAGCTACAACAGTCAATAAGCACTGTAAAGCAGGCTGCTTGTAGTCCTGTACTTCGTTATGGCAGGAACTCTCAGAATAGATCTATCTGTATAAATCTGGTGCAGCAGGTATACACACTGGCTGATAAATGAGGCTCTACTCGGCTTAGTTCCAGCATATTTATGAACTTTTCTTCAGAGGACTCAATGCTGCTATACCTTACGGTCCCGTGGCGTTTTCCATCTCTCTGTTGGGGAGCGTTCAGTTTTGCTGTCCCACGGCGAGGACCTCTTTACTCAAAGGTCATCTCACCTGGAGCCTTTCTGCCTGTGCTCATGGGTGAACAGTATAAAACCATTAAACAGTGCCTGTGTTTCTGAATAGTTATGTTTCATAAGCTTCTGCACTTTGCTGCAAGACTCCCTGCGCTCACATTATTTAATATATTTTCACTTATCAAAATGTTTTTTTCCATGATGTGTGCTGCAGACCTCTTGGTCAGGTCACCATTGTGGAAGAGATCCTGATCTCACTGTGTTTTTTATCTGGCTGATTTAAGGTTCAATAAAAATAAAAATGAAGAGATGCATACGTAATGTTCAGGGGAGTTTCCATCTGAAACTCATGGTGTAATTTGTCAAGCAGCTTCTGTAATCAACTCAATCATAGACATAAATAACTGTTATAACTCAATTTTCCTGTCACAGGGAGCATCTGGAGTCAGAGGGAAGTGATCGTCCTCAGAACCTGCAGGAGTTTAACCAACGTATAATAAAAAGTAAACATTGAAGAAACTGTACTGGGTTGACCCTGCATCACAGCTCACTGAACAACTGGCCATGAATTCAACCCCTCAGAAATAGCTCATAAATGACAAACCCTTGTAGATAGCTACAAAAGTGTAAAAGACAATAGTAACAGCACAGTGAGGGGGCATTAGATTTTAATTTTTCAACCAAAATGCATCCCCTTTTTTATGACACTAATTTTAATCCAGGTTAGTCTTCCTTATGTACTGGAGACGGGTATTGCTGCAGACTGCAGCCTCTTGTGTCAGGACACACACCTGCTGATTGGCTGTTGCCGTACAGCCACACATGTCATCGCCGGAACGGATCACTTTTTTTTTTAACTTTGACATCATGCAACGAGTGAAGTGATCGTCTTGTACGCAGCAGACGCATCGCGGGACAGTTAGCCCCGCCCCATCGCGGCTGTACATTGACTTTGCATGGAGAGTGTCCTTCGAGGTAGTACATGTAGCGTCCGGTGTGTTAGCACCTTACGACTATCAGCTTTTCAGTCAAACCAAAGCAGCGGATGCAAAAAATCGACTGACCTCTGCCACCCTTATTAGGTCCAAACAAGGCAAAGAAGAAATCCCCCAGGCTTCCACCTCTCATGATGTAACTGGAGCTAATATATTGTTTTACATTTTGAGATTATTTACTTCTATTGGAACACTTACTAACATGATCTGTGGTTTCCTCATAGGTAGCAAACTGTGGCATCGCCTAGACACCAGTGTCGAGGAGGCACAGAGAACTCAAAACGTACCCGCAGATGCCACTGCGAAGGTCCAGCGTTATCTTTCAGAGCCAAACATTAGCAGACTGGAAAACCCTCTAGAGTGCTGAGGGAGGCAAATACAAATAAATATACAAATAAAGTATACAAAGTATACAAATAAAGATTGATTGATAAAACATTGCAGAATCGAGGCTTACCTTGTTTGTAATGTGTAACTGCCCATCTGGTAATATGTGTTTAGAATGTAGTTTGACAGTTGAAATGAACGGCTATTTATTAATAACCTGACAGGCCAGATGGACAGCTCCATATATCTGCCACAGAAATATTTCACTAGTCCATCTGGGTAGGAGCCCTTTAAATTTGTTTTCAGGGGCAGAACGTTTAAAAAAAAAACACAAGCTTGTGATTGGACAATCGTTCTGCTCGTCACATTCATCACATCACATCACCAATCCACATCAAGCAGGGTTGCCTCATATAATGAAGCAATGTTTTCATTGGATTTTTCATCATTTTTTTTCTTTTATATATTCATTTTATTTTATTTTGTTTCTATTGGCTGCTGATGCTGCTCAGTGATTTTTGAAGACTGTATGATGCAAAATGTGACTGTTTGTTACTTGAAATGGCTGAATAAAGAATTGAAAAAAAATAGCATACTTTTTTGTTAGCTGTTGTTAGCCGTTAGCAGCTAAGTTAGCGGCTAACAGCTAACAGTCATTTACTGTCGTTAGCTTTAAGCGGCTAAGTTAGGGGCTTAAAGCTAACGACAGTAAATGACTGTTAGCTGTTAGCCGCTAACTTAGCTGCTAACAGCTAACGGCGTTATACCATCGTCTTACACTGAATCGTACCACACAGATGATTCATTTAACACTTATATGTAACATGAACCTGCCAAAGACAATCCCTACAAGTAAACTTCTGAGGAGGGCAGATTTCGCCAGGTTTTACTAAGTATCTATGAGGACAATAGGCTAATCGGCATCTTCGTTCTCAGCTTCCGGTTTTCAACTTCCGGTTGTAGTCACGTCCGCATTCTACATCTCCTGCCTCTCTTCCCTGATTGGGCCGTTAAAATTTTAGCCGAGTGAATCTATTGGTCAACGGAGCGCAACAAGATGGGATCTGCAGGATTTCAGGAACTGAATCAGGCAGGCCCATCTGCTATGCAAGGTTAATTTATTAATACATGGTAATAACAAATACATTGATTCGGAACTAAATACAATTTACAGAACTAGCATATTTCATCAATGTCTACAGTAAAAGAAGGTCACACACTAAAAGAACATAGATATATAGTGAGAATTTTAAACTCAATTTATAGAAAACAATTATGGTCACGGATGAGGCTTCGAAATGGGCTTAAAGGTCCAGTGTGTATTATTAAATGCTAAACGAAAAAATATAAAATAACAGACTTGGTAAAAATGGAATATATCATTTAAAATTATATTAAAAGTAGTTTCTAATCAGCCTTAAATAATTAATGTTTTGTTTTTGTTACCTTAGAAAAAGTCATTTATATCAATCTAGGAGCGGGTCGCCCGTTTATGGGGGGCTCCATCTTGCGTCGCCATCTTCTCCACCGTAACCCAGAACAGACAAAAGAAATGCGCTTTTTGCGTTTTTACCACCGCTACCGGAAATGCACAGTTGTGAAATAGGAGAAGGAGAAGAGAGTGAGTACCAAGCAGCTGTGCTAATACAAGCAAACATGGAGGGCCACACGTACAATTTGCCATCAGAGGAGCATGAAACGTTGTCAAAGAAAGCAGCGGGATGAAGCCAAACGCAATCGGGACAGAAAAACAGGGTCAACATCGGCGCTGCCTTTCCCAGATGGAAGTCATTGAAGGATAAGTTTGCAGACAGACGCAGAAGTTGCCTGTTTTTTGCTGGACAGGTAAGACTAAGTGTCGAATTGTACTCTTATATGGAGCCGAATTTATTTGTTTACTTTCGGGAGAAGTCGGAGTAAGACGCAGAGAATGTATCTGCTATGAGAGGCTTATTTCACGGCCACAAGCACTTTTCTGTGGACAGAAAACATAGGCTGAAAACTAATCTATATAGCGCTGTTGATGAGACAAATATAAAGATTTTCACTGTACTCCTTAATTTTATTGTTTGCTCCTAATTTGTTATTTAGGAGCACATGTACACATTGGTAAGGTGTACTTTTTAGGATACTTCGGTCTCTGGAAAACCTCTGTGTCATTTCTCAGACCAAACTGCATCAGAAAAACCCCCCTCAATAAAACCTCCGTCAGATAATACGGCCTCAGGCTTCAAAATGAAAGTCATCAGACAAAATACTGGAAAAACGGACTCAAATAAAAAACAGCCTCAGGTCGTAACAATATCAGAATCATCATAATATCATACATGTCAAGTTGTCTTGAGACGACATTCAGCTAAAAATCAGCTACTAGCAAAGTTCTCATTTTCAAAATAAAAGCATTCTTCATTATCTCCTATTAGTTCTTTAACGCTTTTGTAAATTACGCTCTTGTTTTGGAGCTGACCGGAAGTTTCTTCGATAGCATAATGGCCCGCTTAACAGAATGTCCGAAATACCGAAATGAAATTTGTATCTGTGCGTTTTATGGCTGAAATGACCACATGTTGGTATTCTACGTGGCGACTTTCTTGCCTAAAATACTCTCTGAACTTTCAAATGTGGTGAATCAACAGAGATATTTGATAGCTTGGTAGCTGGAAACACTCGTTGACGACACCATGTTGAAAAACGCTTTTAGTGCTTGGAGGGCCACCATAGCTCTGGGCTTCTCCCAAAGGGAGGGGGGAGTGCCGGAGTGCTGCAAGCTCAAACCTCACCTTTAGATGTCGCTAAAAACTACACACTGGACCTTTAAAGCTCGGCAAACGAATAATTTCACCAGAGGGCAGTAATACGCCGTAGTGTAGCTTAAGACACAGAACAAGGAGAAGAAGCAGCAGCGCAGAAGAAGGAAGTGCTTCCGGGTGAAGGCAAAACAAGATTTACGAAAATAATTATGGCCGTATTTTATATCCCGACTTTTGTAACTTGTGCAGCTTCACACGGGTTTTTTTTTTTTTTTTTTTTTTTTTTTAAATGTATGTTTTTGGGCATTTTGTGCCTTTATTGATAGGAGAGAGACAGTGGATAGGCTTGTGAAGGGGGGAGAGAGAGTGGGGGAAGACACTCTGCAAACTGGTCACAGGCGGGATTCGAACCTGGACTGGCAGAAGCAAGTACATGGGGTGCCTAGTTGTTAACCACTCCACCAAACCAGCACCCCACACACGGGTTTTTTAAGTTATTAAATATTATTTTACAGGTCATCCACAGTTCACCCAGGCCCCAGTTTGCTACATATGAACCCGAAATGGTTTTATAAGTTTGTGCCTAAAAGACTTTTGTTGGTGCTGCTACAGCTTTAATTATCTATAAAACCGTAGCGGCACAGAATAAAGTTTTTATGGCACAAACTAACAGTACAAACAGACTATTTTCCTAAAACTTTGCATGGACTGGGAGGCCAGCTTCATGCAGGGACTTAAAATTCATAGCAGCAAAAACAAATGTTTTTATTCCACAAAAGAATCACAAAAGAACAGTGTGGTTTGGGACAGCTTCACCTTCCCCGAACAAACCACTCTGCAATGGGAAATTCTCAATATATTTTTTTAACAACACATCGGTGACACCGGGACAGAGATGATGTTTTTCTATGCCGACAGCATGTTCTGATTGGATGTCACACTGTGCTTGGTCATGCCTGAATGAAAGCATGTGCAAAAGGTGACTTTCCAACAGCATTAGATTTCCCACTGATGCTCTCCCCCCTCCTCCTTTACATGTCCACTTTATCTTTAAATTTAAGCTGAGATATCTTGGTTATCTTGGATCAACTAATCTATGGTGTGGTAGCACAAAAGTTGGACGGGGGAAGTGAGATATGTTTTGACATAGGTTTCCATGGAGATTTATTCTGTAGCTCTAGCCTGCTCCAGACCAGAGGCCTATAGCACGAAGCAGGATTAATGTCTTAGCTAGATAACTTCAGGGTTAACCCTGATTTACCAATAGCACAAAGCTATTATCATTCCTTGTGTGATCATAAAGTGCTGTAATGTGTCCTCGATAATTGTTCGTTCAACTCGGTGGTGATTGAGAAGAAGGAGATTTTGCTGCAATAGGAATAGTAGGGTCACTAGCTTCATCAGCACATATGCTTCACGTCACCACCATTGTTGTTGTTGTTGCCGCGTGTGGCGCATGCATGTCAATGAGGATATGAAACTATGATGTAAGCGTATCTGAAAAGTTAAGGAGAGCCAGTAATCACGGAGCTGCATATACGGCATTTCAGAATCTTTCCACTCTGGAACCTGGTTTCAGAAATGATCATTTACAGACCCCTGAAACACCGTCTTCGTATGGATGATACACAGATTCGGCAAAAAATGTATGCGTTTAGACCTCGGTTTGTCTTCGTGTGGATGGGGCCTTAGTCCCACCCACCAGAGATGCATGCCAAAGACGCAAGGAAATGAAGAGAGGAGAGAGGAAACGAGGAGATTCATTTTAAGAGAAATGAGACGTCCTCTCCTCTGGAGCGTCACACGAAGCAACATCTTTTAGCGATGACGGCGTCACAGCTGGATATGCTGGTCCGAGCGCACGGGAGAAACTGAATTAGGGAAAATAATGTGAACTGTCAGGCGCTTACCGCGGTAAATTCATATTCACTTTTACATCAATTTTACATGAATATGTACTTGAATGAAAAAGAAAACTACCACATTTCCCAGGCCCAGAATGATAGGAGTTTTTAATTGTTATATTGCAGCCCTTTGTGTTCATAAATAATGTTTTTATTCTGCTATTAACACTTAAATCCCCCTCTCTGCACATTTATATAGACAACCATGTCTAATCAAGCCAGCTGAGTCTTCTTTACTCATTACCTTAATTCTGAATACCTGTCACCAGTCCTCTATATACGTAAGTGAGGTAATGCTCTACCCAAATACTTGCACAATAAAATTAATGAAAGTTAATAGATGGAGCTTTTTTTCGACAAGCAAACATAATGATTCCCCAACAATAGCCAGGTTCACATGGAGCCTAATATTCCAATTAGGATCGGGTTAGAAGCCCAAACCGAATAAAAATGCTCCACATAAACACCTCAATCAGAATAAACAGGCCAAATCTGAATGGAGTTTAATTGGGTTGCACAGGGGTAGTATATTCCTTTTTCCCAAACCGATGAAAGTAAAATCCTGTCATGTAAATGGGGAATCGGAAAGTTGTAGGCTGGTTCTGTCTGCACATGCTCAGTCTTGACGTAAACGAGCATGGACGTTTACTCACTTGAAAACATGACGGCTTCCAAACAGAGCACACAGCACTGAGGCCGGTTGCACAAAAAGTAGGATTCAGACATCCAGGACAAATGACTAAGCCTGGCTCATCAAATCTAAAACAAGGGGCTTCAGGCTTATTTGGTTGCACAACAGACCGAGCGAGGCTAAAAGCACAGGGATTTATCAAGCCAGGTGTAACCCATCCTGGATCAGTGCGCACACGCAATTCCTTAAACAAACCCGCGATCGATCACAGAATCACAGATTCACCATGACAACAAGAGCTTGTCTCCATCGAAGCAGGAAGTCTTCATGAAGGCGTATGAGAAGGCAAAAGGCCGAATGAAAACAGAGAAAACACCGCCACGGCGATACAACCACGACAGGAAGCTCTGCAGACCGCCTGAATGTATAATAGTGCACTGATACACACTCCACTGAAACATCATGATGTCGATTCAAACAGTTCATTAACATCTCCTAAATCAAAGTTGTGCTCCTGTTAAGAATTTGTTGAATTGCATGTGAAACTGAAATTGAAACATCCACATTTGCTTCTCTTGCTGCTGTTGGATTATATGTGTGTAAGTGTGCACGAGTCTGCGCGTGCATGTAGACCCTCTCTATCTAATGTTGGGCCCTAAGCAAGATTATATATGATGCTCCCCTCCATCTGCGATTTACATCTGCTTACATAAGAAATCTAATAGCATTGCTTTTGCCTTTGTCTTTAACTTATAAGAAAATGAGTCACCAAATTTGCATGCTCAACAAATAAATAGCCTTAATACAAAAAATTCTGATATTAGGAATACCATCACCACAAAATAAAAACCCTTTAAATAGGTGAACAAATAAACATTATAATTAACCACAACTACAGAAATCAACATCAAATACATGAAATGACCATGTAGTCAGCATAAAAATCACTCTGTACATTAGCAACTTTTACACTATGCAATAACTGTACTTTAACATTTGAATCATTTTGAGCTTTTCTATTTTAAAGGTACATTTTACAAGTTAGTTTTAATTTAATTATAAAGTGATATTTTCACTGATTTTACGATTTGATTTTGTTTATATGTTTTGATCCATGTGACTCTTTGACTTTTATGCTATACAAAACATATCCCACTTCTATTCCCCCTATCTGACATTTGTGCAACCAGATGATGGATTAATTGATCCAGGATAACCAAGATGTCCCGGCTTAATCCCTTATCCTACTTTCGTGCAACAGGCCCCTGGGCCCTATTCTACGAAGCAAGTTCAGCCTAGCGAGATAGCCTTGGAGCTACCTCGCTGAACCGAGCGCGGTAGCCGGCGGTCTCGCTACACGGTTTGACGACGCTGGTTATCAACCTCATAAATGGATACAGCTTTGCAATGAGTGCGTGCACGCATAAGGTGGAGGCTGCTGCATCTGACCAATCGCGAACATGGACCAGTCTGGAGCATCAGAGCAGGCAGGACAGAGAAGGACTGCATACTTCACACAGGAGGAGCAGGAGGAAATCATGAAAAAGTATGAAGAGGTGAAACATGTTATTAACGTCAAAAGCAACACTGTCGCCACTGCCAAAGCACGGAAGGAGTGCTGGCAGAAAATTTCCGACAGTCTAAATGCGTAAGTATAGTGCAAAAAAAATCTTCTGTGCCATTATCATCCTGAAATAGCACTGTTCAACATGCACCTTTACTGTAACATGCACCAGACCTAATTTATGTCTTAGATGAATTTATTCATTTGTTCATTCCTATCCTCTTTACATTTTTTGTGTGATATGTAGCCCACATGAGCCCTACATGAATTCCTGTCACAATTTTAACCCTTTAAAGCCCAAAATAATAGATTATAGCCAGGAAATTCTAATTTTTTGGAGCTGAAATGTTTGTTTCACTTTCTGCTAAAATCCATAAAAATCAAAATGTTCATAAAATTCAACATATCGATTTTTCATTTCTCATTTGATACATTAGGTGTTTTTGGCAACTGATAATCCATTTGAGGACATTTTTATCATTTATCTGATTGTATTCAGATGTTTTTTTGTAATTTGTTGATCATATTGAGTTGAATGAGGAGTTATAAAAGTATCAAATATGATACATTTGGCTTTATAGGGTTAAGACCATAGACTGTAAAAAACATGGACGCCATGTCGCTGGGCTCAAATTGAAGCCTCCACAAAAACTGCTCCCCCTGGTGACTGGCTGCAGTATAGGTCAAATTTCCGTCTCCCCCATTCATCTGAACGGGCCGAAGTGAAACTTCAAAAAATTATTACACCCCGTACAAATATTTCTCCCATCCGTATGCTGTGGTGATATGGAAGTATGATTGGGCTGCGTGTTTTCCAAGTCCTCTTTTTTCTGAAAAGTTTCTTTTTTATAAGTTATTAGAGTTTAAAAATAACCGCGGTTTACGGCAGCTTCACAATGATTGTGTACGGCGTATGCTGCGGAGTGTTGCGACCGTTTACGACAGCTGCGTCCGGATCATGGCCCAAATTCTCTACTGGCTGCACAATGGCGGCGCCCTGACGGGGGATATTTAGGCTTCAAATCTGTTACATGGTAGAAGGCGGAGCCACGCTATCCAGTTCTTATAATACATCCATGGTTAAGACGGGCAATAAAATATTGTCATGGAACAGAAGTGTTGGCATTGAAGATGTTGTTATGAGAGTTCTTCATTCCCTTTAACTACCTGTAGTAAGTGTCGTGTAGGCTACTGTGTAGTACTCTAAATCTGCGTCTCGTTTCAGCACCAATCAAAGTGGCACAAAGCGCACCTGGGAGCAGGTGCGAAACAAGTACAAGAACATCATTCAGAGTGGTAATTGAAGAACATTTAATTTATTTTGTTACATTCTCATGAGACACAATGAAGATATTACCCCACCACCACCACCACCACCACCAGCCAACAGAAAGAAAGCAGAGGGGAAAAGAACTGGGGGAGGGGCTCCTCCCCCAGATTTTACACCTGCAGAGGAGCTGGCCCTCTGCAGCCGCAGGACTCGGCCAATAATGGATGGTGTTGAAGGGGGGGTCTCCTCTGATCCATGTGGGAGTGGCAGCAGTCACCTCCGGGCCGAACTGTTGCGGGGTAAGATAATAATCCATTGCAAATTACACATGTAACCCCCCCTCCCCCACACACACACACGGTGAAAAAATAACAAGTTATTTGCTCTCTCACCAGTCGAGGCCGGCACCGCCCAACTGCTGCCACCCCCAACTTACAGGCCGACTTCTCCAGAGGTAGGCTACCAGCTAAAAAGGATTCATATGGTTGCAGGAAGAGTGAAAGATTAACGTGAGCATTTTCTTGTCCTCCTTTTCCAGGTTGATGAGGAGAAAATCTCTGTGACCTCAGCAAGGCCACAAATGGTACACCACAGTGAATAATAAGACCCAATGTATATTCCCACAGGCATGACCTTGAAGTCAAATATCTAAGTGACCTATAGTTAATGCAGATACAAAATGAAACAGAGGTTAAACTCAAACTATTTTATTATTTAACCTTAAAGGATAACTTCGGTATTTTTCAACCTGGGTCCTATTGCCCCAAGTGTATGTGTGTATACGATTGACGGGTACAACTCGTTTTAAAATTGGCTCAGTATCATGGGAGCGGATGCAGCCGGCAGCCGCGAAGCTAGATAGGGGGGCAACTGCATCCCGTATAAGTTTGAGCATTAAAAGTGTTTATTTCGCCACAGACCAGTTGCGATCGCCGGTGCTAGCTCTCTAATTAGCATCGTAAGCGTTCAAGTCTGTACTGGCTGGACGAGAGGAAAAAGTGAAGAGGATTTAGGGCAACAGTAAATGTGTGTGTCGGAGAGAAAACTAGATATAAGTATTGTATGCATAAAGACATATTAGTTATACTTACTTTATGGATAGTTGACCATTTGGTCCCTGTGGTTTTGGTCGCCTCCTCCAATTTATTTTGGGTACATGAAAAAAAGTATCCAGCACTGCCCTATTGATCAGAGGGGGGGAAATCCTCTAATGTAGTTACACAGCGTCGGGTACTTTCTGTATCATCCCACGACACATCGAGACCACGAATATTGGGCAACAGGTCCCACTCGTTGCAACACAGACATTCTTCCTCTGTGGGCATAAAGTTACAGCAACCACAGGAGCACCACCAGTCCTTAGAAATTCGCGTTCGTGCCGCCGCTGCTTCACCCTCGTCTGCTCGTTGGCCCTCTCTTGCTATCCTCGTTAGCTCTTGAGTTTGTAGCAGCTCCTCGTCCGTATACTCTGGCTCAAATGAATACGGGTGGCCGTCGTAATGAAAAGGCTCGTCTTCACTCTCGAAATCTGGTAAATATTCAGCCATGATACCGATGCAGTAAAACCTTCAACTGTCCTCCAGGATAAGCAGCTCCACTCTGAGCGGTGCGCTGCATGGCTCCTCTGTTTCCGGCAACAAGCTCACAGGAGATGACATCACACAGGTCAGAGGACATGAAGGAAAACGGAACGCTGACAATGCTAATTAGAGAGCTAGCACCGGCGATTGCAACCGGTCTGTGGCGAAATAAACACTTTTAATGCTCAAACTTATACGGGATGCAGTTGCCCCCCTATCTAGCCATGACTGCGGCTGCATCCGCTCCCTTGATACTGAGCCAATTTTAAAACGAGTTGTACCCGTCAATCGTATACACACATACACTTGGGGCAATAGGACCCAGGTTGAAAAATACCAAAGTTATCCTTTAACACACTTAGGGTGTAACCACACTGAAGAAAATGCCAAAAGTGTCACTCTGTACTCAGGACCACGTGTTGCTTCAGATTGTCTAATTTTCTTCGCATGCCATGATGTGCAGGATGAGGAGATCCCCCTGTCCCCCCCAGAGCGTGTGACCCTCCCCCCCAGCCCTAGGCCAAGGAGAGCACGGGAGGTATTGATGTAACCTGGATTGTGAGCTTTGATCACTGACAATGTGTAAATGCAAAAGAATCTCAACACCATTATTTGTCCCCAGCCTGGAACAGACAACGTCAGGGCACTGTACAAATGACGCCTCGAGCTTGACATCGAGTTGAAGCAGCTCCTAATCAAGAAGACCAAGCTCGAGGTGGAGAAACAGCTCGACGAAAAGAAGGTACTGTTTAATGTTTTTGTTGGAGAGCTGCCACATCACAACTTGAAATGTACTCAAACTGAAAATTTTCTCTCCATTCCAGGAACAGGACAGAAGGAGGAGTCAGGACCAAGGGTCAACATTAAAAAAAAAGACATTCCTGTGGAATTTTGAATACAAAATTTTTTTTTTAAAGAACTCAAAATCTGTCTCCTGTCTTTCTAAATCTAAATTTCCAAATCATGTGAAACATTGTTCTGTTATGGCCTGCCGCACAGCCCTGCCAGTGGGATGATCCAAGGTGATGGGATCAGTGACATCGGGGGGGAGTGGGTCAGCAGGCGGGACCCTCTCTTGCCGAATGGCGGCTATGTTATGTAGAACGACAGGCCCGGCGTGGGGTCACCGTCAGGTTCCGCATGCAGCTGAAGCGGGCCTTCAGGATGCCGAAGGATATCTCTATCCTGACCCTGGTGCGGGAGAGAGCCACATTAAATAGTGTTTGTGGTCCTGCACCAGGGTCAGGATAGGGGTTCATGAGGTAGGGCAGGCAGGGATATCCTCTGTACAGTCATGGAAAAAATTATTAGACCACGCTTGTTTTCTTCAATTTCTTGTTAATTTTAATGCCTGGCTCAACTAAAGGTACATTTGTTTGGACAATTATAATGATAACAACAAAAATAGCTCATGAGAGTTTAATTTAAGAACTAAGAACTATTCATTTTCCATGGTTTTCTTGTTAATAACCAAAATTACTTAAATTCTTACATCAATAGCTATGGCATTGTACCGCCAAAAACACTACTTTTAAGCATTCCATGTTTTCTTTTCTGTTTGCTTTAAACACATGATACACACAAGAGTTAATACTTGATTGCATAACCATTGTTTTTGATGACTGCAGCCATGCGTCTTGGCATGCTCTCCACCAGCTTCTGACATTGTTCTGCTGTCACAGCAGCCCATTCCTGTTGGACAAATTCAAACAAATTTTCTTTGTTTTTGGGCTTGTGGTTCTCCATTTTGAGTTTGATGATTTTCCACAGGTTTTCAATTGGATTAAGATCTGGTGATTGAGCAGGCCAAGGCATGGTGCGAATGTTGTGGTTCTCCGTCCAGGCTTTAACTGACCTTGCCGTGTGGCAAGGGGCATTGTCTTGTTGGAAAATCCAGTCATTCGAGGCAGGAAAGAGTTTTCCAGCTGATGGAAGAAGACTGTTTTCAAGGGTAGTCCTGTACATGACCTGGTTCATTCGGCCTTCACACAATTGCATTTGCCCTGTTCCACTCAGACTGAAACAACCCCAGATCATGACTGATCCACCCCCAAGTTTTACTGTAGGGACAAGACAGTCTGGGTTGTGAGCTTCTCCAGGCTTCCTCCTAACCAGTAAGTTGGCTGGAGTGGGCATCAATTCAAAATTGGATTCATCACTGAAGAGAACCTTAGCCCAATCATCAACAGTCCAATCCTTGTGGTCTCGAGCAAAGAGTAACCGGGCCTTCCTCTGCCTTTCATTGATGAAGGGCTTCTTGCGTGCTCTGTGTGACTTCAAACCAGCTTCAACAAGTCGGTTTGAACTGTCCTTGCTGAACAAGTCACATTTCTCGACAGTGCCCACTCATTTTTAAGGTCCCTGGAGGTCTGGCGCGATTCCTGACACAGGAGCGGATGAGTGCACGGTCATCTCGTGGGGTAGAAAGAGCGTTTCCTGCCACGGCCAGGTAGCAATTTGGTAGTGCCATGTTCAGCTTGTTTTTTGTTGTAATGAGCGGCTGTCTTGGAGATCTTCAGTTTTTTCGCTACCTGTCTCTCACTCATGCCAATTTCCAGCAGTGCCAAGATGGCTGCCTTTGTGGCTTCACATAATTCTTTTGTTTTAGGCATTATGTGAGAGCTGACAACTTCTGAGTTGTGCTACGGCTTGAATGTAAGCAGGAAACCACTCTAGGCCTTTGCATGTGCAGTGCTGCTTGTGACATGAAATGGCCTCTTATATACCCTGGGAATCAATTAAGCTTAAGAATGTCAAATAGGACATAAAGTATTATGTGACCAGCTGCATTTTTTGTTGTGTTCATTGTATTATACGTTTAGTGGTAGCAGATATTAGAATGAACAAGAAATTGAAGAAAACAAGGGTGGTCTAATAATTTTTTCCATGACTGTATGTGTATCATCCATTGCCAAAAACACCTAGGGTGACATCAGGTAAATTGGGCCATTTAAGCTTTAGATGTCCCAGCCCCTCTGATTTTAAGAGCCAATGACAGCAAATGGTTCAAAATGGTTGACACAACTGTACTTGACAAGAAACAACAGATTTGATTTGTCTGTAGTTGTTACTGTGGAGGATCTAATGTTCAAATCCACACTGCACCAGAAAAATGCATGGTGAGTTGACTGGCATAGGGATTTCGGATAAAAATGATAAGGAAATATCTCATCAGTGGTTAGAAGATAGGTTGAAGGGGGCCTCGGACTGTTAGTATGTTGCCATATTGACAGTTGTTTTACAATATAAATTAATGACTATCCCTTTGCAGCTGGACTGGCCCAACTTTTCTGATTGGCTGGCCCATTTTACCTGAACTCTGCCTGTGTCAAAAAGTTGGCACAGCTGACCTACCAAGACCTGTAGGACCTAAAAAATTATATTTACTGCATAATTCCAACACAAATGTTAACAAAACAACCATTATTATTTGTTTTTCCAGGCTTTAAAGGGTTTAAAATATGAATCGGTGCAAACCTCACAGGCACAGGGGAGATTTTTGGGGACTCTGCGTGTATGTGTTTGTCTCAATGTGCAGATGACATGTATGTCGCAAGTTACCTGAATATTGAGGCTGTGGTATGACCTGCGATTGATGTAATCGCCCTCAGTTTGCCCCAAAGGCCCAGTGATGCGCACGTGAGTGCAGTCGATGGCACCTATCACCCTCGGGAATCCTGTGACAGGAGCTGACTTCATTTAATACAACAGTGTACATGCAACAATTTATAAATTAATGGACCATTGTAAAGTGCTTTGAGTGAGCAGAGTGTGGTTGGAAAAGCAATATATGACTGTGATCCATTATTTATAAAACTGACTCTGATGAGGCAACATGTGAAATGTGTGCTCGCCCTGTTTCAACACTATTTGCATAAAACGTGTCTGTCATGACACAGCATGCGCTGAAAGATTGATATTTTTCCCCGCGATTATTTGGCCTATTTAATTTATAGTTGATCAGACTTACCTGCAATGCTGTAAAAGCCTTCTTTGATTTCCTGGATGGGCAAGTGGCCTGGGAATGCCACAACCCATCCAGGAGCTCGGTGAGGGCTGCGGACATTCTCTGGACCGTGCCACACACTATAGCTTTGCTGAGGTTCTCAGCGTCACCAACAGTATATAAATATGTACCCCACGCATGAAAGCAAAGGGCGATATACACACTCTGCGGGACCGTTAATGCACAGCTTCTATGAGTGTCACGAGCCATGTATGGCTCTAAAAGCTGGCAGATGTATACCAACCCCTCCCTGGAAAACCGGTACCTTTCATAAAGGTGGTCATCCGAAAAAGAGAGTGGGTCTGTGCGGTCCCTGAAAACTCTTGCGCGCCGGAGTGCTCCTCGGACAATGCCAGCTCCGAGGTCCACGGGATCCTCTAAGAACGGACAAGCCATTTTTTCGTGAGGTCTCATTGGTCAGTGGGCGGGGTTTTTATAGTCCTCGAGTTCAATCTGGAACCTAACCTGCCGCGGAGCAGGTTAGCCGTTCAGCGTAAGTTGCCATGGACACTCTCCTCACTCAGGAGTGATCCCGTCTCGTAGAACAGGGAAACCGGAACTTATTCTCAAAGCTACCTCGCTAGGCAGTAATCCTGCTTCGTAGAACAGGGCCCAGGTCAGCATCGGAAAGTTTGTTTTTAATACAAACTCTCAAGCTGGGGTTTGTGATTTTTGAAAACTAGCATGAATTTGAAAGTAGCATCGCCTCAGGGCAGCTCCTAAGTGTTTGTTTTACACTACGTGTTTGTTTTACACTACACCAAGTCCTGTCTCAGTCAGCTGTAAAAAAAACACCAAAACATTATCATAGTAAAGTTAAAAAACAAACATGTAAAGTTAGTTAGTGCTCAGAGCCGATGTTGATCGGGGTATAGGTAGTTCCTCTGACATTCTCCACATAGCTGTCAAATCTCCTGTTTTGGCCATGAAACTACCGTATTTTACGTATTTTATCCTCTTTCCCGCCATCCTCCTGTATCAGTATTCTCCTGTAAATCTCCCATGTGATGATATAATAATAAAAACATTCCTCTGCCTCTCCATACTGAACTCTGTATCTAGCCTGAATGAGGCGGTAATGCTCCAAAATGATGGATACCAACCGCCATAAAACCAAAGAAGAAGAAAAGCCTTGCGAGAACGTCCACCTGCAGTAGCCTGGGTGGCAGCTGTCATGAGATTAGAGCAGCAGAACAAACTTAGAAAAACAAAGAGTTTATTTTAGATTTCTTGTACATCTGTCTTAAAATGTGAGGGATACTGGAGCTTGGTTGGGGTTGTGGGACGGCTCGAAGCGGGCTTCCCTTATTTAAAAAGACTAAACTTGAAAGGTAAACATTCTCCCGCGGACTCTGATGCGTATGAGCTAGGCTACACGCACCGAGTCTGTGCACGCCGGGAAAATGCACGCGCAGTAGGCGGGCAGAATGGCGACGGGATTTGATTGGTTTAAAAACAGGTGTCCTGGCAAGATTATTGGTTGGTGTTTTCCCTGTTTTACTTCTGCGGTAGATAGCGGCTATTTTTCGCTCTGTTTTAAGAACACATTATGAGTTGATTACCATCGGGTCATAAAGACCAGTTCAACCAGTATTACAAAAAGTGTATCGAAATCAAATCGCAGACCCCAGCTTTAAATGGATCTGAGCGTATTAAATGTTGTGGCACATGTAAACCTTCAATCAGAATGATTTTAATCAGAATAAAAGAAAGAGTCTGCATGTAAACCAGGCAATTGATGTTCACACTGTAAAGGGTCTGATTGATCTCATATCATAGCTGAAATTGCAGCTGTACACTCTGATGCACCAAGGTGATGGGAGATATTGGATCTCCCAGACCGTGAATAGCATCACTTCATTTGGGAGTTATGTGCAGTTTCTAGACAGGTCTAACGTCTTGCATTACAGTAAAGTTGTTTGAATGGCTTCACTAATGTTTGTGTGTTCTTTTTAACTTTAGGGAATACTGCAGCCTGTGTGTGTGTGAATGGGGGACACTGAGAAGGAGACACTAACACTTTGTTCTTGGCAAGCCTAAGTCCATAGCCTCAGCCAAAGCAGCATTGTATTTTGCTTGTTGATGTCAAAAAGGTTTCACATCACTTTGATAAATGTGTACGACCAAACCTGTAAATGAAGAGAAATCATCCATCCTTAGGTAGGACAGAGTCTTTTTAACTTTTAAATAGTTTTAAAGGATGAACACACATGGTCATGCGATTCAGGCCAAATATATTAAAGTCTTGTTCAACAAAAACAATCATGGAAGTTCAAATATTTATTTAAATGAAAAAGAAAAAGGCTTACACAGCGCCTTCATTTTTGTTCAATAATGTCTTCAAAAAGGGATATTAATTTCTGGTTTTGAGCATACACACGTGGACAAAATTGTTGGTACCCTTCGTTTAATGAAAGAAAAATTCACAGTGGTCAGAGAAACAACCTGAATCTGACAAAAGTCATTATAAATAAAAATTCTATGAAATTTAACCAACGAAAGTCAGACATTGCTTTTCAACCATGCTTCAACAGAATTATTTTTTTAAAAATAAACTCATGAGACAGGCCTGGACAAAAATGATGGTACCTTTAACTTAATATTTAGTTGCACAACCTTTTGAGGCAATCACTGCAATCAAATGATTCCTGTAACTGTCAATGAGACTTCTGCACCTGTCCACAGGTATTTTGGTCCACTCCTCATCAGCAAACTGCTCCAGCTGTCTCAGGTTGGGAGGGTGCCTTTTCCAGACGGCATGTTTCAGCTCCTTCCAAAGATGTTCGATAGGATTTAGGTCAGAGTTCATAGAAGGCCACTTCAGAATAGTCCAATGTTTTCCACTTAGCCATTCTTGGGTGTTTTTAGCTGTGTGTTTTGGGTCATTGTCCTGTTGCAAGATCCATGACCTGTGACTGAGACCAAGCTTTCTGACACTGGGCAGCACATTTCTCTCTAGAATCCCTTGATAGTCCTGAGATTTCATTCTACCCTGACCAGATTCAAGACACCCCGTTCCAGATGCAGCAAAGCAGCCCCAGAACATAACAGAGCCTCCTCCATGTCTCACAGTAGGGACAGTGTTCTTTTCTTGATATGCTTCATTTTTTCTTCTATGAACATGGAACTGATGTACTTTGGCAAAAAGTTCAATTTTTGTCTCATCTGTCCATAGGACATTCTCCCAGAAGCTTTGTGGCTTGTCAACATGTAGTTTGGCAAATTCCAGTCTGGCTTTTTTATGATTTGTTTTTTTAACAATGGTGTCCTCCTTGGTCGTCTCCCATGAAGTCCACTTTGGTTCAAACAACTACGGATGGTGCGATCTGACACTGATGTTCCTTGAGCTTGAAGTTCACCTTTAATCTCTGTAGAAGTTTTTCTGGGCTCTTCTGTTACCATTCGTATTCTCCATCTCTTCAGTTTGTCATCAATTTTCCTCCTGCGGCCACGTCCAGGAAGGTTGGCTACAGTCCCATGAATCTTGAATTTCTGAATAATATGTCCAACTGTAGTCACAGGAACATCAAACTGCTTGGAGATGGTCTTATCGCCTTTACCTTTAACATGCTTGTCTATAATTTTCTTTCTGATCTCCTGAGACAACTCTTTCCTTTGCTTCCTCTGGTCCATGTTGAGTGTGGTACACTTCATGTCACCAAAAAGCACAGTGGCTACCTGTCGCCTTATATATGAGCCCACTGACTGATTACAAGTTTGTAGACACCTGTGATGCTAATTAGTGGACACACCTCGGATTGACATGTCCCTTTGGTCACATCATTTTCAGTCTTTTCTAGGGGTACCATCATTTTTGTCCAGGCCTGTCTCATGAGTTTATTTCTTTAAATAATTCTGTTGAAGCATGGTTGAAAAGCAATGCCTGACTTTCATTGATTAAATTTCATAGAATTTTTATTTATTATTACTTTTGTCAGATTCAGGTTGTTTCTCTGACCACTGTGAATTTTTCTTTCATTAACTGAAGGGTTCCAACAATTTTGTCCACGTGTGTATGTTGTTTGGAAGCGTTCCTCCTCTCTAGCTGCTTCTTTTTTTAAGAAATGAAGTAAGACCCCCCTGTTGGGCCCTTTCAGCCGGAGGTGGATGGCCCATCATCTGTAAATGATAAGTGTTCCAAACCACTTTACCAAATAAAAGATGATGGGAAAATAGGAAAGACCAATGTGAGGAGTACAGGAATAAAACTATAAAATGAACAGTAGATAATGAAACTATACAGTAAAGGCTGGAAAAAACCACCAACAGATGGAGGAAAGAAAAACATCGGAGTAACTAACACAACAACGATTTATATTACAGGATCCTCAGCGAGATAAAATTCATGGAATCCTCGTCATATCGCTGTATTAACCTAGCTGGAGCAGGTCAAACGCCCCAGAAGCGCTGTAGAAGCGCTACTGACTGTGTATTCACGGGGTGTGTCCAGGGGTGAGACAGTCATTTCATCCCGTATCATAGTGATCACACCAGCCTCGTCAATCATGTACAGTTGTGCACAATCGCTATGAGAAATGGGAATGTGTGACTTAGGCATAATTGGCAAAATTGGCCCGTCTCCAATAATATCTGGTCGCTAGATGAAATTGAAAATCTGATTTAAAAGGGGCAGGGACGTGCTGGCCATCGGGGAAACCAGGAAAGCTCCCAAATGGCCGGCACACCTAGACGGCCGGCAGCCGCAGCGGGCATCACTTAAAATATCAATCAGCAGCTGCCCCCAGTTGTACAAACACAACGCCCAGCTGACAAAATTAGACGGCCGGCGGCCACAGCACAGGCGGCTGAAAATATCAATCAGCCCGCTCTGATCAGTCTGGTCCAAAAAATTCCTGGGCAGATTTTCAGCCCCAGCAAGTCCCTGAAAAGGACTATTTAAAAAAAAGTAATATTATTTAGCTACTACTCCTGAAAATCTTTATTTAAAAACCTTTATTACAAATGCATTAGCTGGGCTCAAAGAAGTAGTTATTTCTAAAATGGAAATTACTCACAATGGGCCTCATTCACTAATATTTGCGCAGAAATGTTCTTACTCTGCGCACAAAATCAGGACATACGCAAAATCACCGTCAGATTCATGACGCGTGCGTACCAGGTCATTTCGTTCTTACCACCTTGCGTATATTAGTGAATCAGAATAATTCTAAATTGACGAGCGCGTGCCCGCAATCTGCAATCAGCATACTACCATGCCCCAATTCACCTATATAAGGACACCTGTCCGGTGCATCAAAACAAGAGCGCTGAAGGACAAAGTTACTGAAGATGGCTCCAAGAGGCAGAAAACAGAAGAATTTCACCTCGGCTGAAATCGAGGTGATTATTGAGGAGGTGGAAAAAAGAAAATCAATACTTTTCAGAAGTGTTACGGCAGGAGTGAAGATGCAAAATAAGAACGATGCCTGGGTCTTAATCACTGAGACTGTCAATGCCATGTCTCCAGAGGTGCGCACCGTTGCTCAGGTAAAGAAGAAGTGTTTTGATATCAAAGTGGACGCAAAGAGAAGACTCGGAACAGAAAAGAGGACCACCTGATCTGTCGGCTCAGGATCTTAGGATGGCGGCGATTATTGGAGACACCTCTATATCTGGAGTATGTTCCAGAAATGAGGGTGAAAGCGATGGGATTCAGCCCTCGCCAAATGGTAAGTCATTTAATGATTGATATTTGCAATAGGCTGCTATTGTAATTAACAAGTGCTAATCAATCAGAAAATTTTATTTTATTTCATTCAAATGAAAATGCTGATTAATAAGAATAAACAATTTAATTTGTAGCCTCGGATGATGCTGCGGTGGAGGAGGAGGCGCCATCAACGTCCACGTCCATGCTGCCTGCGTCAGCCCCACAGCCCACTCCTGCCGCCCCTCACCGGGAGTCTCGTCGACAGGCCCATGTGCTGACCGATGAGGTGATCAGTAATCAGCTGGCTCTCCTGGGTGCTATGAGGGATATCGTGACAGGCATCCGGGATTTGAACAACACATTAAAAGATTTTCTGAACACTTTTATTAAAAAAAAAATATGAGTGAACATGGAAGTTGTGGTGTCATTTGTTCAGAAAATGTTTGAAATTCCAAGGAGAAGAAAGTTATTTCATGTCTTCATTCAAGTTGCATTTTAAAATTTGCTCTAACTTACCTCATTACAGACGCTGTATTAGGTCGGTGTGGTCGACCATTTAATTGACATCTGAAATGTGACATTTTAATATGTACATTGTCATCTTTTTAATTGTAAACTAAGTATTTAATTTAAGATTCAATATTTAATTATGATAGGGGTGTAAATGCATCAATTTCATGGTTATTTAATATATTTAGTCAATTCAGAGTTTTTATCGATGAATTCTATAAAAGGCTTTCTTTTACTGAGAGAGGTTTAAATATGTTGTGCATTAACTTAAAAGAGCATGTGTTTTCATTTTCTGTGAAAGTCTGTCGTCATCATTTGTGCGTACGCATGGTCTGAGCCAGTTCTATTTTTGTTCGTAGTGTACGAATAAATTCAAGTAAGAATATTTTGATGAATCCCAGATTTGTGCTTAAAACGTTCGTACGCACGATTTAAGCACAAATTTGTGCGTACGCACTGTTAGTGAATGAGGCCCATTTTTATTAAATGTGTGGGGGAAAATGTAGTTGGCTATGGCACATTTATGATGACTTAAAAGACAGTCTGTATAACAAGTTGCTGATTAAAGACAGCAGCTTTATCATCACCAAGTTACTATTATAAGCAGTTTTATAACGCAGCCACAGTGGAGCTGAAGCAGTAATAACACACTAATAATCTGAAAAATAAAGTTTCTTTATTTAAAACAAATTACTTTCTTACATTAGCCTACATTTTGTATTCACACGGTATAATAGCAGCCTATAGATAAGAGAAAAAGTTTTTATTTTTAAAAACAAGAGAGGAAGAAAACATGTTTCTGACTGATGTGATGTTTTGGCCCACCATTCAGTTACTCAGAAAAAATTTGGCCCAACGCCAGACTTACCTGCCAACCCCTGCTTTACAGCATTGAAAAAAAACTTTGTCTCTACAAGGAATGTCCAATACACATGTGTTTCCAACAGGTTTATTTATTGGTCAACTTGTTTACATGATCCAGCATGAACTGAAAACTCATCCACGCCTTCTATGCTCTGATTCTTCCCCGTAAAGAGGCCGTCGTGCTCAATGTGGAGCTCTATCGGTCTTTTGGTGACTTCTTCAGTCCCTAAAAAGAAGAGCATTTTCTTGTTTTTGCAGAGGATATCACAGTAAGGATATTATCAGGAATGAAGTCATCATCTTGTTATTTTTACTCAGTTTGAGTGTGTCTGTATGCTGAATGACCGTTATTTTAGTGTTTTCATTAACGTTTTCATAATGCAGCCGTGCAGGCGTGTAACTGATTTCTTACAAGTCTTCACACTCTTCGACTCAACTTCAGAACAAATCAGAACAATTCACTACTTTCTCTCCTTATTTTAGCTTGGTTAGATCAGGAACTACAGCTATAAAACATGCTTTTGGTTAATGTGCATTATGATCTGCTTGACCCCAGGGTCTGAGGCCCGATATGTGTCAATGAGCATCAACTTTTTAAATTATTATTGTCCATGTTTGCTGTTTGTAAATGTATGTATGGTCTGGGTAGACTGCAAAAACTGAATTGCCCTTTGGAATAAATAAAGTTGTCTAATCTCATCTAAAATGTGTTTTCCTGAACAGACCTGTCTACTGCAGCAGCCTCACAGTTACAGACAGAAACACAAACAACACAGATAAATCAGGACAGACAACAGATGGAAAACCTGAAAGAACTGCCCCATGATAGGGTTCAATATTTTCTGTGATATCAATCTGTCCAGCTTAGAATTCTTTCAAATGATGGTTCAAATATTTCTTTGCACAGTGAAGAAAATCAAACAAAAATTTTTGTTCTGGTTTGGAGAGTTTTTTGTATTTTTTTGAGCGATGGTCTTAAACTTTTGATCAGATGATAAACAGCCTTTTTCAGTTTACTTGTTTTCAATGAATTACTTTTTCAAAGTGCTTTTTGTCACACTCCCCCTTCTTGTTTTTGCATATTGTAGCTCTATTTAAAACCTCATTAAGGCCCAAATGTGCAAAATGCATATTCTAGCAATTTTTCAACTGGTCTTCAGATTTTGATCAGGTCTGTTCCTCAGTATTACAGAGCACTGCTCCTGGGACACAGTGTCCTGGGTTGTATCGATCTGTACAGAAAACATCCTACCTTCAGTCTCCTCTTGAGCAGTTTTCTCCTGCATTAGCCGCTGAACCATAGCAATGACAGTGTTCACTGTGGTTTTGGATAATAAAGTTACAGCAGCACCACGACCTTTTATCTGCTGTGACTGGTGCATCTTTTAACTTTGTGTTATGCATGCAGTGAGATGTTCCTTCAGGCATGCATCATATTTTCCAAGAATAACCAGCTCGTGAAAATTGCCATGATCACTGCTGGTATCATCTCGATTGAGAGTGAGCTGCCTCAGATTGCTTTCCTCTGCAGCTCAGTCCTCTCTGCCCTATGAATTTTTCCACATCTATAATGTGTTCTAACACCTGCCGTCTCTTCCTCACTTGATCTCTGAGAGCTGCAATTTGAGGACCATGAAGCAGGCTGGTTATATCTGATTTAGATGCCCTCAAAAAAATATGCCTCAGCACAGCCTCTGTTGATAATGCTGTTTTCATGTTCCTCTCTGACTTGTATGTTTCCAGTCCTGCATTCCACTCATAAAGGGACTGGTTTCATTTGGTTTGGCAAATGTTAGGCATACCGCACAACACAGTGTACGGTTCTCTTCACAGTATGTCAGCCATTTTCTCTCTGTGCCATCTTTGCATGTAAATGCATTGTGTACAGTCAGGTGTTTTGTCTTCCTGCTCAAAGTGATGTAGGGTGGAGCTGGAGTGGGTGTCATCCTCTCTATTCTCTACCTAAATAAACAAGAGAAAGAATGGATTTTTATTAAAATTAAAAAAACAGGGTTAATGTACATTACCAAAAGTATTTGCTCCCATATGAACTTAAGTGACATCCCATTCCTAATCCACAGGGTTCAATCTGACGTGGGTCCACCCTTTGCAGCTATAACAGCTTCAACTCTTCTGGGAAGGCTGTCCACAAGGTTTAGGAGTGTTTATGGGAATTTTTTGACCATTCTTCCAGAAGAGCATTTGTGAGGTCACACACTGATGTTGGACCAGAAGGCCTGGCTCTCAGTCTCTGCTCTAATTCATCCCAAAGGTGTTCTATGGGGTTGAGGTCAGGACTCTGTGCAGGCCAGTCAAGGTCATCCACACCACGACTCTGTCATCCATGTCTTTATGGACCTGCTTTGTGCTCTGGTGCACAGTCATGTTGGAAGAGGAAGGGGCCAGCTCCAAACTGTTCCCACAAAGTTGGGAGTAAGGAATTGTCCAAAATGTCTTGGTGTGCTGAAGCATTCAGAGTTCCTTTGACTGGAACTAAGGGGCCAAGCCCAGCTCCTGAAAAACACCCCCACACCATAATCCCCCCTCCACCAAACTTTACACTTGGCACAATGCAGTCTGAAATGTACCATTCTCCTGGCAACCTCCAAACCCAGACTCCTCCGTCAGATTGCCAGATGGAGAAGCGTGATTGGTCACTCCAGAGAACGCGTCTCCACTGCTCTAGAGTCCAGTGGCGGCGTGCTTTACACCACTGCATCCACGCTTTGCATTGCACTTGGTGATGTGAGGCTTGGATGCAGCTGCTCGGCCATGGAAACCCATCCATGAAGCTCTCTGCACTGTTCTTGAGCTAATCTGAAGGCCACATGAAGTTTGGAGGTCTGTAGTGATTGACTCTGCAGAAAGTTGGCGACCTCTTCTCACTATGCGCCTCAGCATCCGCTGACCCCTCTCCGTCAGTTTACGTGGCCTACCACTGTGACTGAGTTGCTGTGGTCCCCAAACTCTTCCATTTTCTTATATTAAAGCTGACAGTTGACTGTGGAATATTTAGGAGTGAGGAAAAGTCACGACTGGATTTGTTGCACAGGTGGCATCCTATCACAGTTCCCCGCTGGAATTCACTGAGCTCCTGAGAGCGACCCATTCTTTCACTAATGTTTGTAGAAACAGTCTGCACGCCTAGGTGCTTGATTTTATACACCTGTGGCCAGGCCAAGTAATTAGGACACCTGATTCTGATCATGTGGATGGGTGAGCAAATACTTTTGGTAATATATTGTATTTAATAATCTATTATATGCAGTCTTAAAATGAATTCAATACTTACTTATCTTAATTAGTTTGTGCAGAAATTACTTCACAAAAACGGTTTAATTGGTTTTATTAAATATTTCTTCTGATTTCATATAGCTGAGGCATGTTTACATTGAGTTTTAGAGCTAAACAACCGTAACAACTGTCGACTAATAGTTTGGTTCATTTCTGGGTATAGATCAAAATGCAGGAACTGGAAATAAGATTTTCTAACATCAGATTACCTTGCAGGTCATCCTCATTGTCCTCATTTCATACTTACATGCCCTGCACTTGTCTGGGGAACTTGTCTGGGGAACTTCCACTAGCTCATGCAGCATCTGTCGCTCATCTACAGTTGCAGGAGAAAGTATGTGAACCCTTTGGGATTACCTGGATTTCTGCTTCAAGAAGTCATTAAATATGTTCTGATCTTCATCTAAGTCACATCACAAGACAAACACAGTCTGCTTAAACTAATGCTGCACAAAAATATAAGTTTTCATGTTTTTATTAAATACTACATGTAAACAGACACAGTGCAGGGTGGAAAAAGTATGTGAACCTTTGGATTTGATAACTGGTTGACCCTGGTTGACCATGCCCTGGATTTAGTGTATGATATTTCCATTTCAATTCAGTAACTCCCCACTATTGCCGATAGGTATAGCACTGCATGTAACACTTGTTTGTATTGTTAATAATGTCTTTTATTGTATATGTACATATGTATGTACCCAGAGCCTGGTGAAGAGGTTCATCAAGGCAGACATCCTTAAAGGAAAAGTTCGGTTCCTGCAGCTTTTACATTGTTTATAGAATGAAGTAGAACAATATACTCACCCAGAAGGCTTTCCTGATGCAAACGGTGCTTCGGGAGATATTTAGATCCAAAATCGCAGCCTGTGTCTCTCCACACAGCGCTGTGTGGCTGAACTAACCTCTGAACTGACGAGCTGTTTACATGCTCTTCGCGCATGCGCAGTGCGGCTCATTGTTTCAGGGGAAGATCGGCAGCTACAAATCAACTTTCTTCTTCCAGTTTTGTGCAAAATGGGACGAATGTCTATGGGATGAAGATTTTTGTGGAGGAGGACTTTGAATATGATGGGCGTCCTTACAGTTTGGAGCCACAGTATACAGATATACAGATAAGGAAGCGATCATAGCGCTCCAGAGAGTACTGCGCATGCGCAAAGAGCATGTAAACAGCTGCGTCAGTTCAGAGGTTAGTTCAGCCACACAGCGCTGTGTGGAGACACAGGCTGCAATGGCGGTCCTTTCGAGCAAATCATGATGGAATATCGGTGAAAAACATGAGTTTTTGAGCGATTAATGCAGTTTTAGGAAGCGGCGATCTATGCTCTACGGGCTACCATTATATCGGTGTCCGCTGCTCGATTTTGGATCTAAATATCTCCCGAAGCACCGTTTGCATCAGGAAAGCCTTCTGGGTGAGTATATTGTTGTTCTTCATTCTATAAACAATGTAAAAGCTGCAGGAACCGAACTTTTCCTTTAAAGACATCACTACACTGCAGATGGTGAGACTGGACACGACTGACGAGAAAACAAGAGTCCGCCTAAAGGATGTGGACATTGGCTTAGGAGCAGAAGCAGTCCTAAAGGTATTGTGGGAAATAATAAACAATGGTTAGGATACTGGAAAGCAAAACTTTCTTTTCTCCTTAAAACATGTAGTCAGTCTTACACCCCCTCCTCCACCCTTATTGTTAGGAACTCCAGAGTAGCCCCAGCAGCAGTGTAGGAGAGCTCAGTGTGTAGGAGTTTAGAAGAGACTGCATGGAGTGTTTGACTAACATCGTCCAGAAAATGCAAGACAAGAGTCCACTGAAGTACAACACTGTGAGGCAGATGGCATGTTTGGACCCAGCAAACATGTACTCAGACCCCGACTTGTGCCAGGAAAGAATGAAACGACTTGTTCAGAGGTTTCTGCAAGACAACCAGCTGTCAGGAGGTGTCTCTGCTGGTATTTAAGTTTTCAGAAGTCTAGCAATATGTACACAGTCACACTTACCTAAAGCTTGTTCAGCCACAGCACAGCACAGCACAGCAGTGATATGCTTGTCTAGTTAAGTACATTTTTCATTACATTGATTGATTGTGTTATTACCTCCGCCAAGGAGGTTATGTTTTTGGGAGAGTTTGTCCGTCTGTCCGTCCGTCCGTCCGTCCGTCTGTGAACAAAATAACTCAAAAAGTAATGGACCGATTTAGCTGAAATTTTCAGGAAATGTTCAGCATGGGAAAAGGAAGAACTGATTCGATTTTGGTGTTGATCCGGATCAGCGTCTGGCCGCCATGGTGAAAAATGGGATTTCTGTGAATAACTACAGAACTAAAATAGATATCATGATGAATCCAGTTGCTAATGGTATGTTTTCATGGTCAAGAAATCTAAATATTGACTTGAAATAAAGGCAGGAGTAATATTTATGGTCAAAATAACAATATGGCTGAGGATTGTGGCGTTGGCGGAGGTCTACGCTCTCCGAGTGCTTTCTTGTTTATTTTGTGTTAATCTGTTTTATGGCAGGTGACATGATTGTCCAGCAGTTTGGAAACTTCTTGTCTCTGGAGGCAAAAGCTGAATCCTTCTCTTCTTTCCAACCTGTGCGGACAAGACTGGATGTTTTCCTGCATGGACTCCTCCATCAGTCCTACCTTGAGCTCTGGACTTTCTGCAAGAAACTTCTGCTCCTGTCTCATGGTCAAGCGACAGTTGAAAGGGGCTTTTCCGTAAACAAGGAGTTAGAGGCTGATAACATGCAGGAGGACACAGTTGTTGCTCAGAGAATGATATGCGACTATGTTTCTGTCCGTGGGGGGGGTTCTCAAAGTTCCTCTGACAAAGGAGCTCCTGGCAGCTGCAGCCTCAGCAAGGTCTCAATATCCGCTACACCTGGACCAGCAAAAGAGAAAGAAGGAGAGCGACACGCGAAGAGAAAAGTTGCAGAGGAGTACCTTGAGCAGCTCAAAAAAAAGAAGGTGACACTGAGTGAGGTAGCAAACAGCCTAGAAAAAGATGCAGATAAACTGGCAGAGCAAGCTGAGGGCCACTCAGGCACACTCATGGCCCAGCTGATCACCAAGTCCAACGTACTCAGAAAGAGATACAAAGGCAAAGTTGCAGAACTGAAAGAGGTTGTGAGAGAGCTGGAAGATAAATCAGCAGAACTCAGGCACATGCCTTGATGTCCAGTCAGACATTTTCTCTGTCCCTTACCTTCCCACCTTCCTCTTTTATCTCACCTCAGAATTCCTGTTTTTCAAATGAAAATTGTGTGTTCACATTGTTATGTCTAAGGTGGGCCTATAATAGAAATATAAGATTTCGTTAGCCAGGACAGAAATTAAGCTGCTGTTGTGGGTTGGTCAGTGACAAGTCATATTAGCAAGTAGTAAGGTACAGTGGCTTCTTTGCTCGAATTATTTTTGTTGTTATTTATTTTCTTCAAAAGACAGTTTTATTCTAGTTATTTACAGTTTCTTAAATAACTGTTCTCTTTCCACGTTAATAAAAGCCATTGTCTGTGGCTAGACTCATCACTGCCAAAGTGGAGGTTCTCAACACATTGATCATCTGTCTGCTCAGAGTTCAATGAGTCTAGATTATAGTCATTGAACCTGCAGGGATTTATCTTATTCAGACTAATTTTTGCAGAGCTCTGATTCCCATACAAACGCTTGTCCTATGGTGAGGAACAGCTGTGTTGTGGAAAAAGCTTTAATATGAGCTCTTAGTTGTTATCTAGATTGTTATCTTACCTTCTTATTTGGTTTTGTTGCCACTGGCATTTTATGAGACTCTTGTTTAAAGAAAAGACAAAAGAAAGTGAACGAGCCGCCAGTATCACCTTCATCTATGGATGTCAAAATTTTTAAGAAGAAATTTTAGTGTCTGATTAAACTGTTGGGGCTCTAATTTCATGGCACAGCGTAGGGGGCGCAAGCCTGGCCCACCCCGTGCAGTGCTAATTTCGAGCGGCGCACCGTCCTGCGCTGCAAATTTGACAATTTGGTAGCCCGTCTGCGCAGAGGTGGGTGTGACGGCGCACCAGGGGGAGGTGTCGGCAGATTCATGTTGGCACAGTGACAATTTCGTGCCAAAAACAGTGCAGAAAGTGCGCTGAAAGCTCGCCAGCTCCAACCTGGTCTATTCTCGGCGCAAAGCGGAGCGCACCCTCCGCAGCTGTAATTTGGTGACAGGCGCACATGTGCTCACACGTCAACAAAGCCTCAGAGGCAGGTTTCCAGAGTGTCAGGCACATTTTAATGCAATTAGCAATCACAGCAATCACTATTTAATGTAACCGTCTGAACCAGCATATACATTTGTATCTATATTAACTGTCCCGTCACATCTGATGTCGAATTAAAGCCGTTTGTCATAATGGAAACTTAACCTGACGGCAGCTGGAAGTTTGATGCACATCTTACAAGTCAACAATAAACACCCTTAACATCTGATACTGAGTATATATCTGGCTTCTCTCATTTCATTAAATTCAAAGAAAAGAGGGAGAAAAAAGACGAAGGAAAAAGAAAATAAATGTATGTCACTCAGGATTCACCCATGATTTCCCATATTTCTCTCTTTTAGTCTTCATTTTTAACGTGATCTATAAAGATGGAGTACATTATTGTAAGGAGGATGAGGAGGAGACACCGGGAGAGTATACAGTATATCACTAAAGGCTCTGCAATTTGGCGATGACAAACCAGGAGTGCAGGTGGATCACAAGCATTATAAATGGATAAGCCAGCTGCGGTGTAACTGTCTCTTAATTTTGTGCTCCTATAATGACAAAGGAACAGATTACATCTGTCCTGGGAGCTGGCCCACACTGTGACGCACTTCGGGCCTCTGATGCGCCCCGATGGCCAGTCCGTTTTCCCAGCTGCTGAATGACAGCAGCTCTGACCGTCTCCAGCAGCGATCATTCAGACCAATCAGACGCTGCGCCTCGGCCGCAGCGCATTTAAAGGCGAGGAGAGGCGCTCATTTGATTGGTGGAGACAACACTCGGCTGTGTTAAAACCACTCATGTCTATTCTCCTCCTACTCTGACATTTGCGCGGAGAGGCAGAGACGTGGGCGTGGACGCGCTCCTCTGGGCCTTGAGTGCGCCTCTGTTGGCACTGCAGGAAACTTGCAAAGTGCGCTGGTCACACCCTGTCCGTGCGGCGAAGGCCGGCGCAGGGCAGGTGCGCCTGCGCTTGGTCTACGAACTTAGAGCCCTTGGTCTGAAAGAGGTCAGAAAATGATGAAAAATGTCCGAACAGTGTCCCACAAGCCCAAGGTGACGTCCGTTAACACAATCCAAATTCAGTCAGTTAAGTCTCATAGAGAGGTACAGAAACCAGAAAATAGTCACATTTAGCTGGAATTAGCGAAATTTTCCTTAATTAAAATAGTGGGTGGTGTAATCGTTATAGCTCTAACTTATTTGGACATGTGGTCTTTTTTTTTTTTAAATCTTTTTCGTGTCTTTGTTTTACAGTAGTGATACAAAAAAAACCAATCTACTATATCCCCTTCTGTCTTCATTTGCATTTGTTTACTTCAGGTGAGGTAATTCACAAACTTCACCCACTGGCTCGGTTTAAATAACTGTTCTCTGTCCACATTAATAAAAACATTTGAAGGATGCTGAACAACTGATTATTTTCATTTTTCCTTATTGTACATTTTTAACAGACATCAATGCCTTTAATTGTAAAAGAATATTTGGGCCATATTTCCAAGTTTGGTCTTAAAGTTTCTTTAAGGTGGTATTAAAAAGGTCTTAAAGGAATACTACACCCAAACAACAATTTGGCCTCATTTTCTACTCACCCTCATGCTGAACAACACTGTGGAGTAGTTTTGGAACATCTAGGATGCAGCCGGAGATCTGTGGGGATCCTCGCTGTCCACTGACATTGATATCATGACTTCGGTCAGAGCCCGAACAAACAGCGTCCTTAAAAGTCCACAAAAAGTCGGCAATATTCCTCCATACTGCTCGTGGGCTGTAATCCAAGTGTCCTGAGCGGGTAACGTCCACCATTTACTCGAAATGACATCATTTAGCACATGTTTATAACCTAAACAGTACTACTTCGCATTTCTATGATACACTTACGGGTGCCTACGGGAGCCGCAGATGACCAAACCAAAGGAACGCGCACTCTGCAATAACTAGGAGCGTAGAACAAGAAACAAGAACACAAGAAATCCCACATTCTGCTGACCCCTCTTGTGTCTGTCCACAACTCCGTCGCTCACAGCAGAATGTGAGATTTCTTGTTCTACGCTCCTAGTTATTGCAGAAATCTGTTCCTCAGCTTCAGAAGTCATGACATCAATATCAGTGGACAGCGAGGATCCCCACAGATCTCCGGCTGCATCCTAGATGTTCCAAAACTACTCCACAGTGTTGTTCAGCATGAGGGTGAGTAGAAAATGAGGCCAAATCGTTGTTTGGGTGTAGTATTCCTTTAAAAAGTCTTAAATTTAACATCCTCATACCTGTAGCCACCCTGTGTAGAGATGAGTCTCCTTTACATCTGCAATAAAAGTGGTAACAACACAAGATTCATATTCAGAAAAATAAACACGGCCTTCGAAAGTCAATCAAAGTGCTGACCTTTATTACACAAGCAAATAATTATTCAAATATTACATAAACAGAAAAAGATGACAGCATCACGTAACACAGAGCAAAGGTTTAAATAACAAGCTACAAAGAGTGGTCTGAAACATCATTCTCCTGAGGTGTCACCAGAAACATCAACATTTCTGATGGTGTAAAAATACATTCAGATGAACGCCACTGCAGCATTGCCAACATTCCCTGTGCATGCAACCTGAGCTGGCATGCTTTAATGTTACACCTACATTCTGAACACATGAGGGGAGAACGTGTACACATTGTACATATATAAACAACAAGCCTATTCAACCCACAGGATACTGATGACACTGTAATGATTCAGAGTCAGACTGACAGGCGTGTTCTTGGCTCATTTAAAATACAGCAACGAGGCTGTGCACAATGACAAGGCCACAATTCAAGTACACATTCAAGTGACACAACAAGTAACAGCAGGTACAGTAGCCATAAAAATGAATGTACAACAGCCCATATACTAAGTAAATCAACAGAAACTCAAATCTTTGGCAAAACAGACCTTATAAATGCAAAACAGGAGACTTAAAAACACAACAACACAATAACAATAACACATTTGCAGTTTCTACCATTCAAAGCAAATACTGGACACAACTTTATAATACAGCACCTGTTTCTGTTGATTCACCCCGTACATGTCTTTAGCTTTAACAATAATTAAACAAGAAATAAGAAAGGTGCAAGGATGATGAGTTTATGTGAGCCAACAGAAATTGTTACATTGCTGTTACACTGTGCTGGTTTTCTGGATGAAAAGTTTGTGGGATGTTCTTGGATCGTTGCCGTGGTGAAGAAAAGGTTCATGTTTCCATCATAATCTTGTAGAAAGGCGAGGAGCGCAGTGCATTATGGGTGTTAAGATATTTGAAATCTTTGGGCTACTTAAAAACTGTCTTCACTTTTCTCCTGCAAAGATGGATTCATTCTATGACTAGTCCATGTTGAGGTAGAGGTCATTACTTCGCCTGTTTGTCCAGTAAAAGAAAGAAGGAGAGTTAAGAGATGGCCAAAGCTCACCCACCGCTGGTTAGCTTAGCTCAACACTGGGAGTCAATGGATCTTTGACTAGCCTGCCTTTGCCTATAGTCATCAAGTGTTGGACAAACTACATAAGTAAATTACTAACAGAATTCCTCCTTCATAAATGTAATTAGTTACCAGGTAAACTAACCGATGTGTTACTTTTCTGAAAAATCTTTTTCTTCTTGAACTGTGTGTCTCCGTCTCTGTGTTTTTGGTCTCTAGATTATAGATTTACTAACAACAGACAAACACTTTGCTTTAGGACATAATGTACTCTTCACATGTGTGTTCTTGACTTTTACTTCTTGTTCTTCCATCCTGAAAACTCCAGTTTTAACTCCACAGACGCTCCAGACTCGCTGTTGCTGCAGCTAGCTGTGTTGCCAGATTTTATTTAGTGATTTATTTCATTCATATATCTGAAATAAAACATTTTCATACAAGAATACAAGCATATAATTGAAGGAAAAGGATCAGAGAGAAGAACAATCTTATGTTATCTGCCCCTTTTAGGCGCTTTAAAAAATATTTCAAAAACAACTGTGGTATCATAATAAGGATGGTTGATGGTCCTAAACATGTGATTTGGTTATGTAATTAGTTTGGCCAGTGCTTTTCTGGTGAAAGGCAATGTTACATCCAATAATTACTTATATATTCACTTCATGATGAATGTTGTAATTGATGATGCCCTTTTTTATGATTCACTTTAAAAACAGTCCTGATCAAAATCTTAAGACCAGTTAAAAAATTGCTAGAATATGCATTTTGTACATTTGGGCCTTAATGAGGTTTTAAACAGAGCTACAATATGCAAAAGCAAGAAGGGGGAGTGTGACAAAAAGCACTTTGAGAAAGTAATTTATTGAAAACAACAAGAAAACTGAAATAGGCTGTTTATCAGCTGATCAAAAGTTTAAGACCATCACGCAAAAAATTACAAAAAACTCAGTTTTTCTCAGTAGGACTCAGTAATGAGTAGCTCCACCGTTCTCGTTAATCACTTCAAAAATTCGTTTTGTGACGATCAGGATGGACCCCGTCGAAAACATCTCAGGTGGGATCTCCTTGTCATGCTAGTAACGTTGAAGCCATCTGGACCGTCAAGGTTACATTTTTTCTCATCAGAGAATAAAACTTTTTTCCACCTTTCAATGTCCCATGTTTGATGCTCCAAAGTCTAAACGGGCAGTTTTGTGGCGTTGAAGGAGACGAGGTCTTTGAATTTGTTTTTTCCTTTTGAAACCCTTTTCCCACAGATGCCGTCTGATGGTTATTGCGCTGCAGTCGGCACCAGTAAGGGCCTTAATTTGGGTCGAGGACCGCCCTGTGTCTTGACGGACAGCCAATCGGATCCTCCAGCTCAGCGCAGGTGTAATTTTTTTGGGTCTACCACTTGACTTTTTTGTTCCATAATGCTCAGGATCTGTTTAAAAATGTAGAATGACTGTCTTACTGCGTCCAACCTCAGCAGCAATGGCACGCTGCGAGAGGCCTTGCATATGCAGCTCGACGATCCGACCACGTTCAAGAAGAGAAAGCTTCTTAGCTTTAGCCATCAGGAGGGCATGACCGTGTGAATGCCTGACAGAAAATGAACATTTTGAGCAGATTTTGGCTTTAATAGCCTGTGGTCTTAAACTTTTGATCAGCTGATAAACAGCCTATTTCAGTTTACTTGTTGTTTTCAATAAATAACTTCTTCAAAGTGTTTTTTGTCACACACCCCCTTCTTGCTTTTGCATATTGTAGCTCTACTCAAAACCTTATTAGGGTCCAAATGTGCAAAGGGTAAATTCTAGCAATTTTTCAACTGGTCTTAAGATTTTGATGCGAGCACGGCACAGGACAGGTGTGCAGCCTGCACCTGGTCTCAGAAATTATAGCCCACTGGCACATAAACCATGCAGGCAAAGAAATACAGGAAGTGAGGATGGACAACACAACCGCTATATAATTGTTTGATATTGCATATTCATCCTCACCTTCTTATCTGAAACTAAAGTTTTGTTGTGAAGAGAGTTTATTAGTAATCATCAAAAGTCAATAAATAACACAGTTCTGCTACCAACACAGTGAAATGAAATCACTGCTGTATTTTATGTTTCATTCTTTGGTTGCTGCAGTAACAGAGAGACCCTGCATTGTCTGCATCAAAGGCTGTTCACCTGAGCAGCACGGTATATAATATCATATAATATCACTGCAATTCTGTCATTATTGGTCATTTTGTGGCTTGAGTCTGTCTTTGAAATGCTGAGAAAAACAATTGTACATCGTTCCCGTGGAAAGTGTAGCTGGAGAGGGAGGTTTCAAGGGCAGGCTAATGGACTCCCTCAAAAAGTCGTCACACTGACAGCCAGTCAGAGGAACGTCAGACATCTTTCCACTGAACAGATGTCACGTGTGGATGGAAAAAACAAACACAATTCAACATGTGCTTCTACATGTCACTGTATGTGAGCCTGGCTCTTAACTAAAGACACTTAGTCATCAGCTCCTTTATGTTAATACTAGGGGCAACAAAATTCCGTGCCACGAGATAAAAAAATTACGAAACAAGATTCAAAGACGCACAAAATAAGAAATGCTAAGAGGCGTGCACACGACTGGTGATGTTTATCCTCTTCGCCTACTGTAGCAAAACACTCGCTTCAATATGGAGGAAGACGAAGTGGAGGAATTAGCTGACACTCCTTCGTCAGATAAATCGGTTGTGTGGACCTATTTTGGCTTCCTATTCAAAAGACGAGAGAACGGTGAGAAGATTGCGGACAAAACAACAACCGTGTGTAAAATATGCCGCTACAGTTCGCCGTATACTGCGACGAGTACAACTACCAACTACTTTGAACTGGAGACAGGCAGCAACTGTTTGTTTGTGTTAGTCTGCAAAAAAAAAAAAATTTGATTTTTGCATCTACTGTTGAGTTGACAGAATTTGATCATACTTGAAGATCAGAAGTATATGCACTGTTATAGGCTAAATATTATAGTTCACAGTTCAGACATTTATAGGTCTAAGCTGCAGCTCTGAGGACTGCTATTTGTTTTCTTTTTCATTCAAGAATGTACTTAACCTGATTGTTACAACAACAATATTTTTTGTACGTCTGCATTAGAAAAAAAATAAAGAAAATGAGATTTTTGCACAACTTCCTACTGTTGAAGATTTTTTCTAATCTTTATTTTGTATCATGAGTATTTCATATCTTGAGCCCTGTTTTTGTATTTTGTTTCACGAATTGACCATTTTGTTACACCCCTAGTAAATACCTAATGGGACAATCACAAGGCAGCATCTCAATGCATGTAGAAATGGTCAAGAGTACCTACTGTTAAACCAAGTATCAGATTGGAGGAGAAAGATTTTTGCCACCAGAAGGACTGGTTTGAGTATTTTAGAAACTGCAGATCTACTAAGCTTATGAAACACAACCTTCTTTCCAGAGAATGGTCAAAAAAGGGAGAATATCCAGTGAGAGTCAGACAAATATGCCTTTTTTAATGCCAGAAGTCATTGGATGAGATGTTACATCTTATCTAATTCCCTGGCCCCTGTCGTGATCTGGAAAATAATTTCGTTTGTACTGTATTTCTTATGTTTTTCTAACAAACAAAACCTTGACAACCAATAACAGATGAATGTTCACACTTCAGACCGCAGCTCTGCAGACAGCTGACACTTCCACCAAAGCCACAGAAAGGGACAGAGGCTTTTATTTCTGCAGATTAAGGATATTTTTTTAAGATATAAGTTTGATCAATGCACATCTGATTAACATTCCCGTTTCTCATGGCGATTGTGCACGACTGTAAATGATTGACGAGACTGGTGTGATCGCTATGATACGGGATGAAATGACTGTCTCACCCCTGGACACACCCCGTAAATACACCGTCAGTAGAGCTTCTACAGCGCTTCGGGGGCGTTTGTCCCACTCCAGTTAGGTAAATACAGCGATATGACGAGGACTCCATGAATCTTCATCCTGCTGACATGACGTCAGCCCCACTCGAGCTCAGTTAGCGTCACGTAAGCCCCGACTGAGCCCCAAGGCTTGCCCCGTCTTGAACGGAACACAGTCGGGGCACAAACGGATACATCCTTGTCAGTCGTCCTCATAAAGCTTTCAGGATTGAGCCACGATTGGCCCGACTGAGCTGCCTACATGCCACGCTAATACCGTTCACATTAGGACTGCATTAGGCTTCCATCCCGCTGTACTGAGAGCGGCGATTCTCCACGACAGTTTAGAACAGTTCAAAACTGTCTGGACCCTTCCACGTTCCCCAACGTTCATCCACGACTGTACAAGGCTGATCCAGACCAAGTAGCGCATGCACCACGACCAAAGCACGTTTTATCAGGATTATGACAATCGTGCACAATCACCATGAGAAACAGGAATGTGTGACTGGGGCTAAAACAGCTCGTCACTGCTCTGGTTCAGTCAGCTTCTTGGGATCCCCCCTCTGCACAGGTCCATAACAGAGACCTGATGTTACAGCAGTTCACCTTGAGTGAGCCCTTTACAAAGTAATTATGGCTTTACTTAATCTGGGTTCCCGTAATTACTGCATACCCATAATTAAAATAATCTTAATTGGAAACATAAAGGCAGTCACACTCTCTCCAGAAGAGAGATCGCTGCAGAAGAAAAATTAAATGGCAACGAGTCATAGAGCTGAACAGTTGAAAAAAAAAGTGACAAAAACTTTGCACAGCTGACATGTTCATCAGTGATCTGTTAATCACAAAAAGCCCAGAAGCATGTCTGTATGAACCTTCATTGTGAAGCGTCTACTGTTTAAAGAGGAGACATATCATGCTTGTTTCTCCTTTTCACTATGCCAGACTAGGATGCCTGTAAAGCATTTCTGCCCTCAGTACAAGTCATTTAGTTCCTTCATTGCCCCACAATAGAGTTCTCAAAATCCTCATTTTAGGCCACTATGAAGCCCTCGTTGAAACACTTGGATCTGAGGATGACCTAAAGTTACTTCGCAACGTCACAGCCCTTTGTGGTCTGATTGGTCAATTCTGTCGGGGGCTGAGCCAGCCTGTCCTTCTTCTTCTACTGTATTTTCTGGCAGGCTCAAAGCAGCGACTGCGTATTGAGTCCCCCTACAGGCCAAAGTTGGTAATGAGTGAATGTGAGCTAGGGACCTATATACCCCTGCTGGTGGATGTGTTCCTCGGTGACGGTTTTGTGGCTAATGGACATCACAGATGAGGAAGTGTTTTATCAGATTACTCCAATAAAAAGAAAGGTACCTCGTGTCGTCACAACGTTTGAAATCTCATGGACATCTCGCAATGACCTATTTTCAGAGGCATCAAATCTCGTTCTAGGATATACGAAAAAATACAATATCTCATTTTTTGAAAATTAAGGGGTGTAAGGTCTTGTTTTCAAATGTATTATATTATATGTAAGTATTAAATCATGCATCAGCATGATATGTCTCCTTTAAGGAGAGCTGTCAAAAGATGCTTCCAGCATGAATTCCGCTCAGTATTCCAATAAATTAATAAAAAAAGACTTTCCTCATCCTGAAAACTATTATCTGTGTCTGATAAATTCCATTAAAGATGTTGGTGCTGTGTTAATAAACTTACTTTATTAGGTATTATAATACAAACAGCATAAATATGATTCATTTTTTAGTGATGGAGACAGCAAGTGTCTATCACCCCAGTGCTCTCTCTGTCTCCTTTTTACATTATTTAATATTTGTAGAGGCAAAATCAACTAAAACTATTTAATTTAGGGAAACAAAGGTGGCTCTGTCTAATGAGGGCAAACTCAATGGCTGAAAAGCTACAGAAAAACAATGTTCATGAGTTTTGGAAGGAAGTGAAGGAGGTTAACAACAGTACAATGCCGATGGCCTCTTGTATTGATGGAACCACAGGATCTGATAATACTGCAGAGCTGTGGAGAAAGCACTATGAAAATATTTTTACATGTGTCACGAGTGAGGTCCTTACTATTGGTGTGAGAATGTGTTTATCAATCATGATGCAGTGAGCCATGCTATTGATAATATAAATTTCAGGAAAGCCTGTGGCCATGACCATGTTGCTGCAGAGCATCTGAAGCATGCTAGCCACAAAGTGTCTGTGCTACTTGCATTGTGTTTTTCATCATAGATCCTGCCCAAATCTATGATGGCTGTTATTTTAGTGCCTGTAGTCAAAAATAAAGCATTGACAACTATAGACCAAATGCCTTGGCTTGCATTGTGTGTCAGGTCTTTGAATGCATTCTTCTAGAAAGATTGAGTAAGTACATATGAACTACTGACAATTTGGTTTTAAGAAAAATCATGGCACAGATATATGAATTTATTTACTTAAGGATATTGCAGTCAGTACAAAAGATCCAATAGTACTGTATGTGTTCTCTGGATGCTTTCTGTGCGTTCAATGGCATAAGTCATGGCAAATTGTTTTTAAAGTTAAAAGAGAGAGGCATACCCTTGTCTCTTAAAAGAATCCTGCAGTTCTGGTACTCTCGCCAAACTATGCAGGTTAGGTGGGGTTCAATTCTGTCCACTCCTTTTCAAGCATCGAGTGGAGTCCGTCAAGGAGGAATTCTCTCGCCTTTATTGTTCAACTTATACGTGGATGATCTGTCTAGACAGTTAAATGTGATTAAAACTGGCTGCATGGTGGGGAACAAACGTATTAATCACATGATCTATGCTTATGATTTAGTGGTACTGTCTCCATACAGCGTTGGCCTACAGCAGTTACTTCAACTCTGCTCTGAATATAGCAAGTTGTTTGATATCTAGTCTATATCTATCTGTCTGATAATCATCTCTATGTATTAACCTCTGATTATGTTCTGGCCACAAATGGCCCTTTTCCACTAGCACGCCTTGGCCCTACTCTACTCTATCCTACTCGATTTGCAGCATGTTTCCACTAGCCTGGTACCTCCTAAAACAAGCTAGTTTTAGTACCTACTCCGCTCTGGTTTCAAGCGAGCTGAGTCCATGCTAAAAGATGACGTCACCGACTGCCGGCTACTGATTGGTCAGACAATGTCGTCATTAGGGATGTGCGCGACTAGTCGTTTAATTGTTTAACCGCCTACTTATTTATTAATCGTTTAGTATTTTACTTGTCGGTTAAGCGCTACATTAAGCATCATGCATCTTGTTCTTCACGCCTCTGCACATAGCTGTCAAGTCTCCCGTTTTGGCCGGTAAACTACCGTATTTTACCCCTCTTTCCCGCCGTCCTCCCTTATTAATATTTTCCCGTAATTCTCCCGTATTAAAAAAAACATTCCTCTGCCTCTGCTACTGACTGAACACTGTCACTCGTCTGGGGAGAAATGCCACCTGCAGTAGCCTGCATGTTTGTTTTCCTCCTCTTTTACTACCAAAGAGGCTGAATGACAAGATGCCTCACTACGTCTATCTTTCTTAACACCGGGGTGCATCGGTTCTATAGCGCATTTAGCGGATTTATATCCAAGTGAGCATCTGTCAAACATGCGATCTTTGGGGTGAAAAACGGGGCGCTTACGCATGAACACGTGAGAGAGGCGCTGGGAAGCTGAGGAGAAAAAAGATGATGGCACAAAAGATACGGTTCTTAAGCCGGCTGCCCCAGTGTGAGAATGTGTTGGTTTTAAACAGGATGAACAAGGTGTGAGCTCACGAACACCTACAAGCTGATATGTCGCATTTGTTTGAAAGTAGTGGCGATGAAGATGTGCAGGTGCAGCGGAGCCTTTGTCCTGACAGTCAACACTTACTGAGGTGTTTGGTCGGCAAAGAACATATAGATAAAAGCCCAAAATGATGCGCTCACAGACAGTGTTGTTCACTACATTGCAAAAGAAGTGCAGCCCTTCAATACGGCTGAAAAGCCAGCAGTTACAAACGTTTGACAGATAGTACAAATTGACTGGGAGAAAGTAGGCCTACATGTCACAATTCCTGAACTGTATAAACTCCATTTCATTTAGGCCAGAGTTTTTATTGTTGTGAGTTTTGTTTTTTCTTTACAGAGACAGGGTCTATTTTTTTTTTGTTTTTGACTAGTATAATTATTTTTATTTACATGCAATTTTGCTAAAAGATAGGCCATCTCATTTTCATTGCTTTTTTTCTCTTTTTTGTTTGTTAAATTTACAATATTTTTTGTTCAATTTATTTTATTTAAAATATCCTGACCTTCCAATTACAGTTAAATATTCTTAAGAAATGAAAGTTTCTTGAATCGTGCACTAGTCTTGAGTGCCAGAGATTTCAGGGAAATTCTATTCTAGGCTACTATGTTGTACATTTGGAATTGTCATGCTGCTGCATCCAAGTTTCATACCAAAGCAGTATTTATAATAAATGTCATGCATTGCATTGACAAATGTATCAGAAATGTATTTCTCTTTAAATTGTTCAACTTTATTCAGTCAGTTGTTGTTACATCAATAGAATTTAAATTAACAGTTTGTCCTGAATGTTTGGGCTAAAATAGTTCCTAAATACACATTTGCATGTTAAACTTTTAAACTTTTAACTTAATATGTGCATTAAATTGCAAGTTTTCTTGCTTATAGACTAGTCGACTAGTCGCAAATAAAATTTGAGACTAGTCAGCGGGGAAATTAGTTGAAATTCCAATCCCTAGTCGTCATTGGTGAGTCATGAGCGCAACGACCTAGCATGCTAGCGGTAGCTATCATTAGCTTACCCTCGTACGTCTTTTCTTTGCAGCTGGATTGCTCTCGTCCTCGGCTTCATTCTGTTGTATAGCTTCCAAAACTCTCCTGTGCTTCTCAAGGGGTATTTCTTCTTACCACCTGCAGCCTTCTTCTGCTTTCCTTTTTTACTCGGTTTGTGACAAAAAGCCACAGATTGTTGTGCCGCGCTCAAAATGATGTCACCACACTGCCGCTCAGCCGTTTAAAGGGACACTGCACCCCGTTGAGCAGGCGACTGGGGCTAATGGAAAAGCAGCACAAGGCGAATGGAGTAGAGCCGGGTAGAGTTGAGTAGAGTAGGGTAGGGCTAATGGAATAGGGCCAAAAGTGACTCTAACAAAGAATTGCCTGAGGCCAAACTTAATTGCCAACCCCTTATCTAGACAACAATAATCTAAATCTGGGCATATTATATAAAAGTGAAGTACAATTAAACCATTTTGGTTTCGCTGACATGCTCTCACACATGGAGCACTGTATCACAGCCACAGGTTACTTCCCATATTTGCCACTCATATTCATCATCTCTATTAAAGGTCTACTGACAGAGGTGTGAACTTTGCAGAGCTTTAACTTCCCTCACTTGAGCTTTGCTTACATGTTTCACCTACATCTGATACCTGCTCCACAAGTAAGTTTAAAAATAAATTATAAATACATTATATTGCACAAAAGATTCAGCCATGTATGAAAAGCTGCTGTGAAGACAGAATTGTAACCGACATCTTCCAGTTGTGCATTGTGTTTTTCATTTATTACACTAAGTTTTCTTCGCCGATCACTGTGCCCGTTGTCCATGTCTTTGCGCTTCACCTGCACATCTTCAAACAGTCTGCACTGAAATCTTTGCCTGAGAGAGACCCTGCTGAAGAAGTATAACAACCTTGTGTCTTTTTGCTGTGCTCATTCTTGCAGTGTGTGACCGTAGACGTCAAACTGTCCACAATGTTACATTGGCTGTTCCTCTTTCAGTACATCACTGTGTTTTACATGGATATAAAAATGATTAATACTTTAATGTACATCTTACTACGCCGACAAAATCACCAACTTTGTGCAAATGCAACTGAGAGAATCAACATTATTTTGAAGGCAAAGGGTGCCATCATCAATTGTTGATCAGACTTGATTTTGTCGCTTCATCTCCATTTTGTAAATTTATAAACTAAACAAATAAAATATATAATTTTGAATACATTCTTATCTTACAGCAAGTTTTCACACAGAGGAAAAAGTAGAATCAAACGTGTGCTCAGCCCAAAGCAGGAAGGCCCGGTTAGAGTCCTTTAAAAGTGCTATGAGGAGAATCTATTTCCAGCGACATAAAGACTGTTACCCATGAGCACGCCCGGCGACTGTCGTAAAGACGTGACCCAAGCCAAAGAGTGCGTTTGTTTTGATGCTAATGAATGCAGCTCGAACTTCCTCAGAACTCTGCATTGCTTTACAACTTCTTTTTTCAACAACTTACAGGATGCAAAGCCACGAGGTAATGTATCTCTTTCTAGTTGCGTAGCGGTAGTTTTTGATGTATGACAACAAGCAATTTTTGGAAAACTCAGTATCGTAGTTTTGTAGTCGGCTATACTTACAGCTACTTACAGCCCGGTGCTCTAAGAATTGTCTGAATAATATAAATTTGCTCTAGTCTTAATTGTCTTGTTCCCGAATCTGAGTGTCCAGGCCAGTCTCATCTTAAAGTGTGTACTTCGATCAGGCGTATATTTAAAGGTGAGACTTCTTTGTAATTACTAAGAGACTTCTCATAGCATCTTTGAAGCAGGAAGAGGTGGGAGCTACGAGCGAGACGACAGCAGAAAGTGACTGCTCAGACAGAGATTAGCATGGATGCTAACAGCTTCAGTAGCAGCTTTATCAGATCTGGATCATATTTCTTTATTAAATTAAAAACAAAAAACAGTGAATGTATTCTTGATAGGGAGGGTTTTCTTCAAATTGTGGCCTTGTAGAGCTGCATACATTTCCTGACTTTAGAGAATTGTTTTCGTCATGCCTTGAATCTTTCACAGCTCTGCCTTACACTCACTTGATCTAACACTTGGGGAGAAAAGTTTTACCCGTGGAGCTGTGAATGTAAAGTGCTTGGGACTGGGTCTTAGGTTAGTTATTTCCTTCAGCCTCACAATATGTTTCTTGCCCTATTACAGAGGCCACAGTTAATTAAATATAATACCAATATACATATATTTCTAAGAATGACTTTGTCTTACCCCAAAATTTCCATATAATCAATCTACACAGCATCCTCCAGTTTGCACTCTGCAGTGAGTTGCCCCAAGTCCCTTCAGTAATTCGGTTTTCACAGTTCTCCTGTGGAGTGTGCTGCTTTGTACCAGTTCACATTGGTCCTCTGAAAATGGTAAATGGACTTGAGTTTATACAGCACTTTTCTAGTCTTTGACTACTCAGAGCTGCTTTACACCACAGGTCACACCTACCCATTCACTCTCACTTTAACTCCCTGACTTTTGGGTTTCTATGTTAGTTATCTATCAGTATCCCGAAAGGTGCGTTCACATCGGACGCTACTTGTACTACCTCAGCGATCACTCTCCATACAAAGTCAATGTACAGCCGTAATGGAGCGGGGCTAACCCTCCCGCGATGCAACAGTCGCTATTCACACTACCACATAGCTTGTCGCGCAATGTGAAAGTAAAAAAAGTTCTTTTCTGGCGATGTCGTGTGTGGCTGTGCGGGAACAGCCAATCAGCGGTGTGTGCGTGTGTGACCGTGCCTGTGACGGACAGTTTCTCATCCGGACTACAGAGGAACAATTTATGTCCGTGTGGGAAACATTAGTCAGTGAGGACATTAGTTCCGCCTTGATGGACCGCGGTAAACTCACAGATAATGCTGCTGCATCATCAGCTGCAGTGTTTTGTGGTTGATAAATGAATGAAAAGGATACAGTTGGAATAATGTCCGCTTATTCATCCTATTATATGATACATGATATGATCGCAGTGAAACTTGAGCAGATGTGACGTCACCGAGCGATGGCCGACGGCAACCAAAATGAGGTATTTATGGACATGCGATTTTGGTAGCTGGGTCATTCACGCCCATTTACACACCACTGACGCAGCAGTGGGAGTAACTTGGGGTTAAGTTTCTTGCTCAAGGACACATTGCAATGTGTTGGCAGGAGGTGGGCTTGAACCTGCAGCCTCCTGATCACTGACCAAGTGCACTATCCAACTGCGCCACCAGAAGTCTGCATTGGAGTGGACCCACATCCACTCTGCATCAATCTCTGCCAAACAATCGACCCCACACAGGAGGTCTTGGGTAATTTCTAAATACAGCAAAAATGATTTTAGTAACAGTTTAACCTGTTGTTTCATGTTGCTCTTACTGTCCCCTCTTTAACTCAAAATTACCTTGTGTTCCAAGCGCCGTGTTAAATCCATGCTACAGGAAATAAGACCAAGCTGAAGGGAAAGAGGTGTGCAGATTGCTTTTTTCAAGCTTTACATAAAAGAGGGCCTGAGAAGCATTACAAAGCGTGCTGAAGCATGATCTGTAGAGTCCATTTTCAAAAGAGTAATTACTATTGGATTACTCATACTTCCAACATTCACCCTGCCTATTCAGATAGAATAGACTTAAATTACCTTTTCCAATAATGTGGCATAGATGGAAATCACACACTGAGCCTGATCTTTACCCCGAGCATTTCCTTTGTAATCCAGTAATCTTGATACAAACCTTTGATTAATTCTGTATAGTAATTGAATCTTATAGGTTATACTTCAATATTTCCATATAATAATTGAATACCCTTGGCATTTACAGTTGGTTTCCTCATTGTTCTGCAGGGTGAACATTAAGCACACACTGAGCTTATGGTTGGCTGAGATGGAGTGACAGGAAATGCTACATTTGTTAATGTAATTTTTAAGGTCTGACTTTAATCCAAAGTACATTCAGCGCCTTACAAATCAGAATAAGGACATCAATAATTTTTCTGCTTCTGTGGTCATGCTCAAATAAATGAATAATTAAAGGGACTGCAAGGAGTTTCTAAGTCATTACAAAAAATACTCACTTTTAGATATATGCCTGATAGAAATACACACTTTAAGATGAGTTTTATAGCATCAAAATAGGTTATCTATAAATGCTATTCCTTAGCTTCACGGTGGGTCGGACAGGGCTGGACTGGCCTGGATACTCAACTTCGGGAACAAGACAATTAAAACTAGAGCAAATTTATATTATTCAGACACGTCTTAGAGCACCGGGCTGTGAGTAGCCATATATAGACGGCTACAAAACTACGATACTAAGTTTTCAAAAAGCTTGTTGTTACACATCAAAAACTAGAAAGAGATAAACAACCTTGTCGCTTTGCATCCTGTAAGCTGTTGAAAAAAGAAGTTGTAAAGCAATGCAGAGTTCTGAGGAAGGTCCAAACTGCATTCATTAGCATCACAACAAACACACGCTTTGGCTTGGGTCACGTCTTTTGGCGCGTTCCAGTTGTATTCAGAAGTAGGAAATTTCCAAGTTCCGAGTTCCGAGTAGGAAACTGCAACTGGAATGTCCCCTGAAGTCGGGATTTCCTACTGGGAACTCGGTGAAACCTCGTCACCCCCAAGTTGACAATGGAAGATGGATGCCCCCAGTGTGAACAGTTATTTAGCTCCTGTAATAATCCATTTATTTGCACTTCTGACTGGGGTGTGTCGCTCTAGATCAGCTGTATACATAGTATTGTTAGACTTATATTTACAAAAATGCTGCCATAGTGATAATCACATTCTTCATGTGATATTTGTGAACAACAACGCAGGGCGTGCTAACAACAGCTAACAATAGCCTGGTAGATCGGCTTGTTTTTTTCTGACTTCCGATAAGTTGGAGATGATGTCACTCCCAGTTCCGAGGTTACTGGAACGCAGCATTACGACAGTCGCCGTGCGTGCTCATGGGTAGCAGAGTCTTAATGTCGCCAGTTACAGATTCTCCTCATAGCACCTTTAAAGAAATACTGATATACTGTATGAAATACTGTGCTGCCTTAAAAAGCATGAGAACAAATTGTGAAATGATGAAATATTTGTGATAGTTCATTAGATGTCAAAACAGAGAAATTCTATACATCTGTTGTGATACCAGTAACTTTTTATCCTAATATGAGCACTTTTTTAGACACAAGGCAACTGTAGCAACACTGCTCATTTGTGATCAAAAAATTGACCCAATGTAACCCCAAAAGGGACAAGAGCATGCCCGGAGTGGCTAATCGGGAGGACCGGGACAATTCCCGGTGGGCCGGCCTGACATTTGAGCCGCAAGGGCAAGGGTAAATATAAATTTTTAAAAATTATTACAGTTTTTTGATTTGGTGTTCATTCATGGCACTGGGTGAGTATTACTTATATGCTGTTATCGCTGTCCCTGTGGGCCGTCTCCATCGGCAGCTTTTTTTTTCAAGGGCATCCTGACGTAACAACACGTACGTGCAGGCGAAAAACAGTTAGCTCCACCAGTCGGAGTCTTTGCAATGAGCCAGCTAGTGGCCACGGTGCTGGGCTACTGGCGAGATGGATAAAAAGAGCAAGGGTGGAGCGGAAAAGTAAGAATTAAAAAGAGGAAAGCGCTTGAAAATGATGCAGCAAAATGTGCAAAAATAGCCACTTTCTTAATAAAACGAGCTCGCGGTCTGAAACAACAGAGCATGAAACTGGAAAGGCAAGATGTTGAATAAAATGCAACTCGCACCGTGTGATGCGATGACGCCACATAACTGGGGAAACTTTGTCTTGTAGCCCCTCAGAAGTGAGATGCAGCAGCACCAAGCAGCAGCCATGAGCCCAGCACAGGTGCAATGTGGGCACTGAGTGAATATTAGAATTAATATCAGAGTATAGTGTAGACCTCTGCTGATGTGTGCTCTTGTTTCAGAATGTATGTCCTAACAGAAGACCATCAGCTGTGCCTGGACCTGGACCTTGAATGAGAGACATTCAAGACATCTTATTCTCTCATACTCTTGTTTCAAGACTTTTTGTATGCACCAGCATCTGTGATGGTATGGGGGTGTATTAGTGCCCAAGGCATGGGTAACTAACACATCGGTGAAGGCACCATTAATGCTGAAAGGTACATACAGGTTTTGGAGCAACATATGTTGCCATCCAAGCAACGTCTTTTTCATGGACGCCCCTGCTTATTTCAGCAAGACAATGCCAAGCCACATTCTGCACGTGTTACAACAGCGTGGCTGTGCGGAGTGCGGGTACTAGACTGGCCTGCCTGTAGTCCAGACCTGTCCCCCATTGAAAATGTGTGGCGCATTATGAAGCGTAAAATACAACAATGGAGACCCCGGACTGTTGAACAACTTAAGCTGTACATCAAGCAAGAATGGGAAAGAATTCCACCTGAAAAGCTTCAAAAATTGGTCTCCTCAGTTCCCAAACTTTTACTGAGTGTTGTTAAGAGGAAAGGCGATGTAACACAGTGGTAAAAATGCCCCTGTGACAACTTTTTTGCAACGTGTTGCTGCCATTAAATTCTAAGTTGATGATTATTTGCAAAAGAAAATAAAGTTTCTCAGTTGGAACATTAAATATCTTGTCTTTGCTGTGTATTCAATTGAATATAAGTTGAAAAGGATTTGCAAATCATTGTATTCTGTTTTTATTTACGATTTACACAACGTGCCAACTTCACTGGTTTTGGGTTTTGCACAAATTAACAAGGAAATTAAATGTAAAAGTACATAAGACTTACATTTACAAACATATACATTCTCTTTTTAACTCATATTGACAGTTGCAGGTTGAGTTTTCTTTGTTCTTTGGCCTTCTCAAAGCATAAGATATCTCAAGATATCTCAAGATATCTAAGTAAATGCCCATTTTAATTGTCCTTTTTTAACCCTTGGACATATTTTTTTGTGCTTACCTTGTCATCAAGGGCTTGTGTTTCATGAACCTGACTCACACCTGAAGAAAAAAATACTGACATTTTCCTGACTTTTGTTGTGACTCTGCAAATGCCTTCAGTAGGGTTTACCATTCAGAGGCTGTTAACACGATAATGGAAACAGCAAAAAAAAAAAAAAAGTTTTCGCTGTGTTTGCTTTTTCCATTTACACGAGAACGGTGCTCAGAGAGCCTGAATCTGCAAACTCTTGAAACTGGGATTTAGAATGAAAATTTTGAAAACCTTTTTTGTCTCTGTGTAAACAGGATTCAAATGGGGCCGCGTGGTGTATGCAGGTAATCTTTCAGATTAAGGTAGTGCACCTGGGAATAACAACAATAGCTATGTCTGGCTAACTTTGCTTGGTTTGTTATCGCTTCTTTTCACACCATCTCTACATGAACATGGAGCTCTTTTGAAAACAAAAACATTTACATTTCTGGTGACAACACTGTCATGTAAACAGGCCCTCAGACTCCACCTTGAAATGTACCTGCTGCCACCCGAGTATCCCCATCCTCCACCTTACATTGACTGGCATTCAAATTACAGGAAATCCAGGCGTGAACGAGCCAGGGGATTTTTAGGGTAGGGTGCCCAGGCATTTTCTTGGACATATACAGGCTTGGGGTTCATATAAAAAGGCTGATGAAGTATTTACTTACACCTATTTACACATATACAAAAACCCTGAAAATCTCCTGTTGGTACATGTGTTAATGAAAGCAGCTGGGGTTTTCTACCCCAATTTATCCGGAAAATTGCCATTGCCCCCCAAGTGTTTCCCCTTGGCTGCCCTCCCATGGCTGTCAAACTTGACAAACATTACCCTATTTTTGTGTGACCATTTCCAGCTGAATGTATCAAAAGTGCCATTACATGTATCTTCTAAACCGTGGTGAATGCAATGGCATGCAAGTCAATAAATCAATCAAACTTTATTTATATAGCACTTTTCCTACAACATTATGTAACTCAAAGTGCTTGCAGAAAAGAAAACAAGAGGAAGGAGAGGGTAAAAAACAATTCCAAACTAGGCACCTGTCAGGGGAGCACAGTGTGGGATTGGAAAAAAAACACCTCAACACACGAGACAACAAACACAGATACGAGCACATGGGGTCAGGGGGGCAGCCAGCGGGGGCGTTGATTCGAAGGGAGACCTGTGACCTTGTCTTAGCTCAGACCTCATAAAGTCTCTATTGTCCGATAAGGTAACTGTACAGCCTTGAGAGAGAGAGTTTCTGACCCAGAGCAAAGTTCACAGGATGAGGGAGTGGAGGGGGGGGGGTCGAGTCTCTGTTAGCGAAACATTCCAGGAGAGTTGATATGTCTGCTCAAGGACAGACGGGAGCCAAAACAGATAAGAAATAAGGAATAGTTTGGGTCAGACTGACTGTAATTTCCCATCAACATTCTCATGATATATGAGGCCAGGTTTTTTCCATGGCTGAAAATGAAGCCAATGCAGAAGTGCAGAAAACTGTGGTTCTGTCAGTGTCGTCTTGAGGCAGGAAACCTGAAAGTTATATGACTGTGCGCAGAAAAAAATTAGCCAAAAGGCATATTTACATCCTTTTTAAAGAAATGAAGTGACTGTAAGATCATAATCAATTAAAGTGTCCTCACTGTAAAGGAGGTGAATTGCGCACATTGCTGTTTTATAGAGGAGTTTTTAGTTTTAGATATTAGGAACATGAATGACATGGCGACAAGCCCATGTGGAGTCACCATCAGTCTGCCTTCAAGGCCACACGGTGAAACTATTCATCAGCTGGATCACAGCATTGTCTTTCTGTCTGTCAGGGAGTTATAAGTTCAGCTGAGAAAATGGCAGCATTCATTGATTTGCACCAACAGCTTCCAAGGGCTCCTTTGAAATCAAATGATTGATTTTGTCTGATTCTTTCAACAGTCAATATTTTTTCCAGGCAAGGGTATCTGAGCATTTGAGGAAAATAAGAGTCTCTGGGTCCTATTGATTTTGACAAGCAGCCAGAGATGCCAGCATGACTGCTACGTGACTCTTTCCCTTCAATGCATTTTGGGTAGATGAGGCAGAGCTGTGTCCAATGTTGATGTGCTCAGAAGGGTGGGAATGTAAAGGGTCAGCTGCTAGATACGCACTTCTACGGGCACCTGGCGTGAATTACAAAACTGTATCCAGCTCACCGCATACTGGGTGCCCCAAATCTTGTGGGTCAAACAACTCCACTTGGTCAGCCACATCCATTGTGGAGGGTTCAACTCAATAAATACCTGAAGGGACGGAACATGGGCTTTGCACAGGCCTGGACAAGGGCTGTTGGGAGGCCAGGAGGTTTACGAGGCAAAGACCCAAACCAGCATATGCATCCGTACCTGAAGAATGTGCTGCCTTCTTTTTCCTGGGCATTCTGGTACCAAGTCATGTTCTTTTGTGATTTGTGTGTCTATGTTGCAGTGTGTACTGGATTGTTTTTCATGTAGATTTAACAAGCACTGACACATGAAACACCTCATTATCCATTTAAAAAGCCTGCGGTAGGCCGTGGCCCATCTGCCAAGACATCCTACAATAAACCAAATGAGTTCTTTAGTGTCCTAAGGCTATAACACGTGTTAAGAAAGCACTTTCTCTTCAAAGGTTCTGTTTTTCTTCATTCTCGTGAGAAGTCCTCAACTTGTTGCTCACCCTAGCCAATGACATCTAGCATTTTGAAAAAAAAACAAAGTTTTGGTCCTCCTTTTATATTACAGTTTTTTTTTTAAATCAGACTAAATATAAGTGGAAAATTTTCTTTTTCATGTCTTTCTGACTTAGAAGGAACCTTCAAAAGCTAGATGGGCAATACAGCCACTTTCCTGGTTGAAAATGATATGAGTAGTTTAGCTATCATGCATCCATTGCATCCATTGCATGAAGCATGTTTTTCTGTGATCAAAAGCGATGTATGGTCAGGCTGTAATGCTGTAACACTCGGGCGGTTGAGCTACCTTTTTGATATTAGCCATTACTTTTATCCATTTTGTTCTGGTAGCAAGTATACAAAATATTTTAGGCTCTGCATTACATGCTAGCTTTTGGTGTTGATTCATGTGCACCTCCAGTTTTCCATTGTTTGACCTCCAGCTAATGCCAAGGCATCAAAGAATAGGTCCTATTTTGGTTAATAGAACTCCAGTCCATTTCCCAAGTTTCATTAGAATTGAGGTCTCAATCCTGGATCTAAACATGTAGACATCACTTGTACCAGTGTAAGCTGTAAGTGTCCTTCTGTTAGGGCTATTAACAAAACAAATGATGGCTTCTTCATGACTCATCTTCAGTTCAAACTGTTCTTCCTTAGTTCTCCCATGCTTGTTGTACCCCTCCTGTACCAACCCTGTCGGACTCCTCTCCACTACTACTTTTCTTATGGATGAGTGCCATGGCTAAACCTCGCTCAGCTTGCACCACCACACACCCCACCCTGCTGTTCCTGTCCCCCTCTACCTTGTCGTTCAGCTTGTTGTCGTTATGGACTCGATTTCTCACCCCTAGAACGAGGTGGTTTGGATTTCTGATGCTACCTCCAAGGTCAGAGGGCACATTTGGTTCCTTCTTGCGCCACTTTGACATCCCCTTCTGTATCTTGCAATGCAGGAATCTACAGATAGGCCGAGACTTGCACACAGCTTGGAATCCCCTCTTGAAGTTCTCGTTGTAGTAGCCGTAGATGATGGGGTTGATGCTTGAGTTGGCAAAAGCAAGCCAGTGGGCAAATGGAAAAATGTAGCTGGTGAGAAGGTCCAGCTGATCCATCTCCAAGCTGCCGTAGTCCGTCATCATCATGAGGGTCCAGAGGGGTAACCAGGAGAGCATGAAGAGCACAGCCACCAAAATGAGCATTTTTATCACCCTGATCTTCTTCTGGGATACCATGTGCTGCCCTCCCCTTCTTCTACCAACCTGGCCTGGGCCGTCGGCCAGCTGCTCCCTGTTTGCGACCACAGAGGTGTATAGTTTAACTCCAATGCACCCATACATTATAGAAATGACAGAGAGAGGTAGCATGTAGATGTAGGCAAACAGAACAGCAGTGTAGACTTTCCTCATCTGTGGGTTGGAGAAGTTTTCGTAGCAGATGTACAGAGGCATTGTGTTGTTGAAGTCATTGTTGTGAACCATGTAGTTGAAAGGAAGTAACTCCACAGACAGAGCTACAGCAGCGGGACACATGATCACCATGGCCAGCATCCAGATTGACATGATGGCTGCGTGGGCCACAAGTGTGGTTGGCTTGGGTTGTAGAGGGTACACTATGCAGCGAAACCTGCAATCAAACACACAAAAGAGAGTATATGTTAGGTGGACCACAGTTCATGCTGTCTTTGCTTTTATTTAGTTCAGGATTTTTACACCAAAAAAGTCCCAAGGCCACGATGATTCCCTCTTCTTGTATGTCATCTTCCGTGTTGGAACTTTTGTTTTCTGGTTGTTGCTGTTTCTACTTCGTTATAGGACAGTATTGATATGTGTGTGTTGTGCTGTGTTAAGATTATCGAAGCACATCACACACAGTACGATTAAAACTGTTTATCTCCATGTGTATGGTCTTTAAAGGTGCGTACACACTGCACGCTACTTGTACTACCTCGGCGATCACTTTCCATGCAAAGTCAATGTACAGCTGCGATGGGGTGGGGCTAACCCTCCCGCGATGCGATAGCCGCTTTTCACACTACCACATAGCTTGTTGCACGATGTGAAAGTAAAAAAAAGTCGATCAATCAGCAGTGTGCGCACATGTGACGGTACCCTAGACAGACAGTTATTCATACGGACTAAAGAATAACAATCCATGTCCGTATGGGAAACATTAGTCTGTGAGGACATTAGTTCCGCCTAGACGGACCACGGGAAACTCACAAATGCTGCTGCTGCATCATCAGCTGCAGTGTTTTGTGTTTGATAAGTGAGTGAAAAGGATACAGCTGGAATATTGTCCGCTTATTCATCCTATTATATGATATATGATATGATTGCGGTGAAACTCGAGCAGACGTGACGTCACCGAGCGATGGCCGACGGCAATGGTGACCAAAATGAGGTACTTATGGACTTGCAACGCTACGTCAGTGGGCAATGCGATTTTGGTAGCTGGGTTGCTTGCAGTCTGAACGCAGCATAACAGATAAACTGCCTGTCAATGTGTCAAGGGCTTTAACATGAGGTAGTGAATCTCCTGTCATGTGTTTCTGTTTTTTTCACTGATAAGACCAACAGCATCTTAAGAGGCTAACCTTTAATAAATCAGACGACAGGTCTGGACTCTGCTATCACATAAAAATACTCAGCTATTATGTATTATGTATTTTTCCTGATATAGTCTGTAGGCATCATCATTGTTAATCTTTTTCACTGGTGTTAAAAAAGCTAACTGGAGATTGCAAAAATCGCCAATATTGTAGAATCGCAATTCAAATCTAATCGACACCTAAAAAGTCGTAAAAAATCAATTCGGAAGAAAAGCAGATCGTCCCAGCCCTAATGTATACAGAAATATATATATCGTGTGTGAGTGTGTGTATTTTATTTATGTATAATATATGTATCTATGCATATATGTGTATCCATAAACTGAAGAGTTTTATGCTCTATTGTAAAGACTCTTGAGTTATGAATTAGCGCTATACAAATAAAGATTGATGAATGAATTGATTGGTTGTTTTTTACACATCCTGAAAGAGTTTCCAGACCAGTTGTTCAGTGATCTACGAATAATCATTGTGGTGGTGATGTTATATTAGATATTCGCCTTTTTAGGACAGGGGGTGTGGAGGGGTGGGTGCAATCTGTTTTAGGTTGTGTCCCCTCTCTGCTGGCCTTCCACCTGCCTCATCTTCCCTCTGTTTTTAATGCTACACAACATCCACTTGTCTGGGGCAGGCAGTGAGAGGAGGGGTCGATAGGCTCCCACTCCCACTTGTCTGTGATCAAAGATACAGAATAGCAGGGGGGACAGGGGGTGCACGACTAGTCTAGGCCTGGTGCGGCTGGTGGGGTTCTGCCTTTTCTACCATGACTCTTGCTGGTGAGCCCTTCCAAACATGGGGAGGTGTCGGTGGCTTTTGGTGCAGCTGGGCTCTGGGGCCTGCAGGTGCCCTGGGGACGGGTGGGCTCTGCTGGGTCATGTGTCCCTGATGGCCTGGTACGGGATCCGTCGGCCTGTTGCTCTCTGGGGACCTTGCCGCGGTCCCCCCCCCCCCCTTGGACATTGGGGCGGCGGTCCCCATCGCTGCCTCTTGGCCTCGGCTCTTCTGGAGTGCAGGACCTAACCTTGACCTTACCTCACGCCCACACCTGCCCCACCTAACCTTGCTGCGGCTGTCACACGGAGCCTCATAGGATTGGCTCGAGGGCCTCCTTCCCCTGGGGTGGGGGCTGTCTCGAGGTACTTGGCTTCCGGGGACCTGGGGCCTTTGGCCTGCCGTAGAGGGGTGTTGTCCTTGGTGCCCCCTTGGGTCCGGGGGCTTTTGGGGCCAGTGTGGTGGGTCGCGGGTGCCCTGGTGGCCCGGAGGGGTGCTGGTGGCCATGGTCTCCCAGGGGAAGGGCAACTATTTGGGTATTCGGTGACCACTTCGCATGCATGCTTGTACAGACACTCAAGCTCCTGCGAAGACTTACTGTAAAGAAATAGTTCTTCCCGTCAGAACTTGCTGAGTCGGACACTCTTACACATCTGCTCACATCCTGCGATGCATGTTCCTCCATATCTGATCCTTGTGTACCCACCTCCCCCCCAGCTATCAAGACCCCACATCTCTGACGTCCCTGATTCATAACTGCCTTTAATTCCTGTAGGAGCTTAGATCAGCATAACACTTGGACTGCTCAATCAATAACACTGCCTGTCTGTCCTCCTTTCCGTTGGTCTTGTCTCGTCCTGTCTGTCACTATTTCCCATTCTTTCACACTGTGGTGTGGCACGGCCCTCCCTCCCACTCACATCAGGGGTTAAATAAAGTTTGATTTGATGGAGTAGCCTACAGGGAGGGCTGGTGATGGTCACTGTAGCAGTAAATCATATTCACATATCTCCAACTGCTAGAAAAAAAATGCATTGGTCTTTCCAACACTGTCATCAGACACAGTGCCCAGCTGAAAAGACAATGTAGACAAGGGAAAAAAGAAGATATTTACCTTCCTACCTCCCTGACTTTCCTTATGTGCATATATATTTTTTTAACTATGTTAGTTAGGCAGGTATTTCTAAAGTCATTAGGATCATTTTGATACAGTAGAATTCCTGAAAAGCTTCTAACAGCTTAACCATCTGTTAAAAAATTATACTTGTTTTATAGCAGTGATAATTTTGTTGAAAAATTATATTTGTCATAAGTTTGTCAACAAAAACTAGACAGTAACTCCTAAAAACAAGAGCACATGAACAAAAACAAAAACTAAATTAACTAACATTTTCATCAAGAATTAAAAACTAGACTTAAATGTCTGACAGAGACTTAATCCAATCAGACCTTATTTGGTCATGTAGGAAGTAGAGACAAGTTAGGAATTGTTGGGATCCATGTCCCTGCAAAAGCCTGCACCAAAGTTTGGTTGAGCATCTCAACCCCCCAGGTTTCACACGTAGGTGTGAACCCTCTGATAAGGACAGTAAGACCCTGCTCTGCTTTGCATTCTGGCTCAGTGAATGGAGTGAAGAGGACACAGGTCCTCTCTCTCAGCTCAGCTCTCCCTCAGCCTGTAGAAGAGACACCGAACCTCTTCAGTCTCTTCTCAGAAGTACAACCTCAAGACTGTTTTCACAGTCCTGCTCAACGCAGACTGTTGCACCATAGACAACTCAAGAGCCAGCTTAAGAAACAGGAGTTCCTGATCCAAACAAGAAACAACACCACAGAGTTAGCATCAAGCTGTTAACTCAAAGGACAAAGGAGCAACCAGTGGACTTCAGAGCCAGGAGCTGAAGGGACAGACTGGCCTGGGATCCACTGAGAAACCATCATAACTTGCAGCACTGGACTTTGCAGAGCAGAACCTAAACGGACACCTTTTCCTCCCATGGACTTGGTAATATAACTGGGCCTTACAGACTTTAGCATAGCGTGGCTAAGCACAGGACTATTCAGTTTAACAATCACGGCATTGCTTTATGGATATGTTCTTAGAGCTTTAAGCTATAGCTAACTTCTGCATAGTTTAACGTTACTATTCCAGGTAGAGGTATCAATCTAACGCAAAGAGACCCATTTGTAACCTCCACACTCCCCATGTGGTCCTGGTTGTAAATGCCTTTGAGCCATGCGGTGTTAAGACACCCTTTAGAGGCAGCCATCTTGCCTTTGTCTGTTACACTCACACACACACATATACACACACTCACACACACTTAGACATAGGATTTTGTTAGCTTAGGTATTGTATGTTTCCATGTTTTGTTTGTTAATAAATGATTTTGATCACAAAGTCAGTTGCTGGTCTGTTAATGTTGTACAAGAGTGAATCTTGCCAACCTCTTCTCTGCAGAACTCCCAAATCCTTCAACTTTGACTGACCATTCATTCGGTAACTTTGGTTATTTTTATTAAGTTAATTAAAATTATGGTTCCAAATTAATAGTCAGTAACCTTAATGAGACAAACTTAATAAATTGACTATCATTTCCCCTTTATAGGTGGTTCCTTGAAGTTTAATGTAAATTAAATCCCTTTACTTAATTTAAGTAATTATTTCTGATAGCCAATATTATGTCCACTGATCATAAAGCACAACAGAATCTATCCAATCACAGCTACTTTGGTTGTGTTAAAGGTTGGATGAGTTCAGAGGGACATCCAATCACAGCTGCCTTAGCTTGGTGGTGGTGGGATAAGTTGTGGAGCGATCCAATCAGAGCTGCTCTCTTTATGAATTGATATATTCATGTAGAGCAGGTTCACTGGTTGTTGTCAGGTCTGGTATTGTAACTGAGATGCTCTGCCAGGTAGCCTAAATAAAGGTGACTGCATTTCACACAAAGGAACATTTGTTTCTGTTCATTTAGACATTCAGACATTACTATCATTAAATAAAGGGTTTTTAGATGTTTCATGTTATTAAATTTAAGGAAACATAAAAAAACACGCCTTGCACTTTATACTTCGACTAAATTTACAGCAGATTTCATCGACTTAATATTGTAAAATTTTATCAACTAAAACTAGACTAAAATTAAAACAATCAAGATGGCTAAATTATGACTAAAACTTAAAGATATGTTGGGAAAAAGACTTTAACCAAAAATAAATCTACACTGCTTTATAGCCTGTAAAATACAATGTGATGGAACATATTTTGAAATTATGATTGAGTTGATTGAAATGCTACGTTGCTGTGCTTTATTAGGAGAAAGACATGATTCAAGTCACAACAAATATCAAACAACAAACCTCTCAGCAGCGATGGCCACCAAGGTGAAGACTGACGATGAAACAGACACTCCCTGTATGAAGCCGCTCATCTTGCAGACGTTGTTAGAAAAGGGCCAACCTGTTGGAGAAAAAAAAGTAGAGTTTAAAGTAAACTGTGCAATATTAGGGAAACAGTGCAGTCTATAGACAATGATAATAAAACATAAACCCCATAGAGCAGCTGGATCTGCCTGCTTCATCTGTACAACCAGACAGATCAATCTCTTGAAGCTTTAAGATGGAGCAATAGTGCTCGGCCTGCAGAGGCACTGCCTGATCAGTGTCTTTTAAGCAGAGAGCTGGTAGTTAGAAACAAACACGAGATTTCCTCCACCTGATGCATGCATCCCAAATGCATTACATCAACCTGCCAGGGAATACAGATGGAAATAAGCCTGTGGCTAGAGTCTTTCTCACTTATCAATATTCATTCATGTGCACTGTACTAAAATCCCTACAGTCTACACTGTATCATACCTGCATGGAATGGAAAATAAATGAGAGCATTAACAGAAAGCAAGATATGTCTGTACTTAATATGGCACTCTGCTGGTAGTAAAAGATTATATGGACATTAGATGCTTTAGTGGCAGCTTATCAGAGCTGGACGACATCTCTTCATCAAAGCGTAAATGGACTTGAAAGGTTGTGACTGTGTTAGTTAAAGGTGCTATGACGAGAATCTATTCCGGGCGACATAAAGACTCTGCTACCAATAAGCACGCGCGGTGTTTGTCGTAATGCTGCATTCCTGTAACCTCCGTACTGGGAGTGACATCATCTCCGACTTATCGTCGTTCCTGTTGAAGTCGAAAAACACATGTCGATCTACCAGGCTATTGTTAGCTGTTGTTAGCACGCCCTGCGTTGTTGTATGAAGAATGTGATTATCACTATGGCAGCATTTTTGTACTATTGTAAATATAAGTCTAACAATTCTATGAATACAGCTGATCTAGAGCGACACACCCCAGTAAGAAGTGCAAAGAAATGGATTATTACAGGAGCTAAATAACTGTTCACACTGGGGGCATCCATCTTCCATTGTCAACTCGGGGGTGGCGAGGTTTCACCGAGTTCCCAGTGAGAAATTCAGACTTCGGGGGACGTTCCAGTCGCAGTTTCCTACTCAGAAATTCCTACTTCTGAATACAACAGGAACGCACCAAAAGACGTGACCCAAGCCAAAGCGTGTGTTTGTTGTGATGCAAATGAATGCAGCTCAGACCTTCCTCAGAACTCTGCATTGCTTTACAACTTCTTTTTTCAACAACTTACAGGATGCAGCGACGAGGTAATGTATCTCTTTCTAGTTACGTAGCGGTAGTTTTTGATGTGTGACAACAAGCAATTTTTGGAAAGCTTGGTGTCGTAGTTTTGTAGAAGTTGAGTATCCAGGCCAGTCCAGCCCCACACATTTTAGTTTGCATGCAGCATTAGTGTCCATGTTACAGCTCGTTATTTTAGATGTCCAGGAGTTTGTTTTTTTTGTTTGTGTTACTGAAGATATTCGCTGAAGCAGGTAGCCCCCTTTGTGACTCTCTTCAGGTCTACCCTCTCCCTGGCAGATATCCATGATATTTCCAAATTACGATCGATTAAATCCATAAAACACGACGATCAATTTCAAAATTACGGCAAATACACGGCAAAAGAACAACAAGAACTCACTCCAGAATGATACTAATGCTGTTACTTTCAAGATTTATACATTATTTAGGCAGAGAATACTGATAAACCACCTGTTATTCACTCAGGTATGGCTCTCTGAATCTTATCTCTCTCTACCTCTACGGCTCGGTCAGTTCATTTACTTGAGGAGTTACGGTAGTTTTAACCACGCACGTCTTTTTCTTTCGACGCACCTTCATGTTTAGACAGGGTGACTGTCTTCTATCAGTTTCCCCTCGGCATCCTTGTAAAATCCAACATTTAACCAGACTCCAGAGTCTGTTTTGAGAGGAAATCTCTGCTGTGTCTAACATTTGCTCTAAGGCCAAACAGTGCAAACTGCGCATGCGCGTCCCCATGAGGCTGCTTCATCGAGTAATAGCCTCGTAGTTCAGACCTTTCTAGTCAAAGAGCAGCATCACTGAGCGTTATTGACGCCATGTGGTAATCAAACATGGTAAAACGGTAATTTTAATAGGACATGGTAATTGTTACATTTTACCGCGGTTTACCATTTTACCAGTAACCATTACATCCCTAATAGAACGTTTAAGAAATCTCCCCATAAGTGACCTGATTCCTTGAATTACTGACCTGGTAAACCAGCAGAATGAAAACACTTTGACCAACATTTGGATTTTCTCCATGGAGGCAGTAGACTGAGCTTTACCTCTGGGGCACAGGGGGAAGAGTGTTGAACCACTGACACATATCAGTTTATTACACCATGCTGTCTGTCTCAAACAAAAGCAAGGCTAAAAAATAATCCATACACTCCCACACACCATTTCAGAGCACAGTGAAAAAGCAATAGCCAGCCTTGGCAGAATGATATCCATGGACTCAGGCCCCATCCACACGAAGCCAAACCCGAGGTCTAAACGCATACGTTTTTTGCCGAATTTGCGTATCACCCATACGAAGACGGCATTTTGGGGGTCTGTAAACGATCATTTTTGAAACCAGGTTCCAGAGTGGAAAGATTTTGAAATGCCGTATACGCAGCTCCGTAATTACTGGCTCTCTGCAAGTTTTCAGATACGCTTACGTCATAGTTTCATATCTTCATTGACACGCATGCGTCACCCGCGGCAACAACAGCAACAATGGCAGCGTACGTGTAGCATATGTGCTGATGAAGCTAGTGACCCTACTATCCCTGTTGCAGCAAAATCTCCTTCTTCTAAATCACCACCTAGTTGAACAAACAATTATCGAGGACACATTACGGCACTTTATGATCACTTTATCACAATCTCTGTTTACAACTTTTGACGCAAGTGCGCATGCCCACTGTTTTTTCATCTGTTTCCGCTTGTTTCCATCATATCGTTACAGCGCCCCTAGAGGTCTGGCATGAGTTTTACAGTGTTTTCATGCGCATCAAGTGCATTCATATAGACGCACACATTTTCTGAGACGCCTTCGTCTTTTTGACGATCATTTTGGAAACTGTTTGTCTTTGTGTGGATGGGGTCTCAGTCACCCTTCAAAACCAACCCTCGCCTTCTGCCCTCAGGTCTTAGGTACAAGACACTGAGATGGAGAAGGGCATGCTTTAACAAAAGCTTTGTGCCATCTCCATCTCCATCCTTAATGAATTAACCCACTGATTAGTGTGCCTTTCATTTTATGCATATTTCTCAGATGATTACAATGTGTGTTCTCAGCTACCTAAATTTCCGTCTGTTCTCCTTTGAGAGCCTGAGAAGACAAAATCCCCCCTGGGACTAATTTAATTTTATTTGTCTCTCTTTCTCTCTGTCTGTCTCCAAAGTGTTTGGGAATAGGCAGAACCTTTCAAGAGCCTGGCAGGACAATCTGTCAATTACATTAATTACGGGGTTGGTTTCATATTCATTAGGCTAGTGCAACAGCTGCAGTGTGAAAGACAGACTGTGAGCAAAAGGACAAACTCATCAAAACATGCTGGGAGGGGAGCAAAATAATCTTTTCAAAAAGTTTGTAGTGTTCATTTAATAAAGAAATAAAGTCCAGATCTGCAGCTGAAGCTGTAAGCTGTAAGCATCTCAAGTCGAGTAGCTCCCACCTCTTCCTGTTTTAAATAACCTGGCCTGGCCTCTGAAAACACTGTAGAACACATGCAAGGCCTGTAAGTAGTGCTGTTGGTGTATGCAGACATTCACCAAAACAAGAGAAGCAGACATTGAGCTGACATCACGAGAAATGTCAACATACACTGGCACATGCTGTTCTGCGTGGCCTCGAGAGCACAAGATTTTGCTGTTAAAGCCAAGACCAGCGCAAGAGCTTCTGCAGCATGTAGTCCACACTGACAATGTGCATTCATAGTCCAAACAGAAACACTGTGTTTCTTATTTATCCACCTCTGAAGACTTTTTTCAGAAATGCGTATTTATGAAAAAATGCTGTATCTATGACGAAACACTTATTTACTTAAAAACTTGTATGGATGCCCTCTTTAGTTTGCTCTGTGCTCCTTGTCTTTTGAGGTAAATATAAAGTTTTTTTTTTTTTTCAAATCTTCTGATCATACACCACATTGTGCTTTAAACTTAACTACAAGTGTCTGTAAATCAATTAAAACAATAAAGTGTGTTATGTGAATAATGGTTTCATTTTTGTGATGTTTATATTTCCCCAAACTCCAAAACAATAACTGCGATCTGGCAGGATGAAAGGATAGTACAGGACCTTTATTACTTTATAATCTAACATAAACTTTGCTCTGCTTTAAATGAACAAATTCCTTGACATTTTTTTTAATTGACCCATCTGAGCTTTTTATGAAAGTTTATCATCCATAAAAAAACACCTGAAAAAGAATAGCTGACACTCTTTCAATGTGTACTCCATGCAGACAGTCATAATAGTTTAACTCCGTTTGAATAGAAAATAACATAAACTTTGTTTATTATGCCCTGCGCCGCACCGACGGGTTGTGTCTAGCGAATTCGTGAGTTTCCTGCATGGCGCACAGAAGCGCATTCACACCTCCGTCCCTGCCTCTCCACACAAGTGCCAGAGAGAGAGGAGAGAAGGAGTGAATGGGTTTAACACAGCCAAGTTTTGTCTTCACCAATCAAACAAACGCCTCTCCTTGCCTTTAAATGCACTGCGGGCAAGGCGCAGCAACTGATCAGTCTGAATGATCCCCACCACTGCAGAAACCGTGTGCTGGAAAGACCCGGTAGGGGAGACGGTCAGAGTTGCTGTCACTTAAGCAACTGGGAGAACAGACTGGCCATCAGGGCACACATTGGAGGCCACGAAACGCGTGGGCCAGCTCCCGGGACAGATGTAATCTTCAATTGTTCCTTTGTTATTTATAGAAGTACAAAATTAAGAGACAGTTACACAGCAGCTGGCTTATCCATTCATCACGCTTGTGATCCACCTGCACTCCTGGTATGTTATCGCCAAATAGCAGAGCCTTTGGTGATATATACTCTCCCGGTGTCTCCACCTCATCCTCCCTGCAGTAATGTACTCCATCTTTTTAAGAATCAAGACTAAAACAGAGAAATATGAGCAATCACAGGTAAATGCTTAAGACACTGAGTGACATACTTTTATTTTCTCTGTTTTTTTCTGTCCTTTTCTCCCTCTTTTCTTTGAATTTCATCAGATCAGTATCAGATGTTAAGGCTGTTTATTGTTGACTTGTAAGATGTGCATCAAACTTCCAGCTGCCGTCAGGTTAAGTTTCCATTATGACAAACGGCTTTAATCTGACATCAGATGTGATGGGACAGTTAATATAGATACAAATGTATATGCTGGTTCAGACGGTTACATTAAATAGTGATTGCTGTGATTGTTTATTGGATTAAAATGTGCCTGGCACTCTGGAATCCTTCCTCTGAGGGTTTGTTGACGTGTGCACACATACGCGCCTGTCTCCAAGCTGTGGAGGGTGCGCTTCCCCTGCGCCGAGAATAGACCAGGTTGGAGCTGGCGAGCTTTCAGTGCACCTCTGCGCAGTTTTTTGGCACAAAATTATCACTGCGCTAACTTGAATCTGTCGGCACCTCCCCCTGGTGTGCTGTCAACACCCATCTCAACGCATTCTGTCTACCAAATTGGCTGTGCACCATACGAAATTCACACTGCACAGGGTGCGCCAGGCTCTGTGCACCCTGTATTGCACCACGAAATTAGGGCCCTTTTTCTTTACCCTTCTCCTGTATTAACAATTCTTGAGATCATAACTGCTGAAATAAAACATTCTCACCTCACAGATGTGCAGATGTGCATACAGTGTGACTAAGCTGTTAGAAATAAGCTTTGTTTCACATGTAGACATCCATTTCTGAACACATGGAACTTTATCAAATGCAGACACTGTTATGGTCACTTTTGTTTCCTCTGCCAAAGAGGTTATGTTTTGCCAGCTTGTTTGCTTGTTAGTTAGCAACTTAACGGAAAAACTACTGGATGAACTTACATTAGAATTTTACCAGAGGTGAGACTTGGTCCATGGAAAAAGCCAGTAAATGTTGGTGGTGATACTTGTCCGAATGCGAAGAAATCCCCATATTTGAAAAATTCCCCAAACTTAACAAGTTAAAAAAAAAATCACATCTCCCCAATTTTTAAAAGATTTGCTTCAATTTTATGGGATAATATGGGGTCCATGTTTCAATCATAAAGGTAAATATAATCTGGGAATCTAATTGAAGACATTCAATAATAAATTAAAAAAATAAAACATTAAGTGGTGTTCAGTGGCGGCTGCTGGTCAGTCAAGGAGGGGAAGCTCATTTTTTTCCGTCCTACATCACAAATTTGTTTATTTATTTAAATGTAAATTCTACCCTTCGTTCCTTTTCAAGAAAATGATCTGTGACCCTGTTGTACCAACTAAGTGTCTTTTCCAGGGATTTTACCAGTGTTCTCTCAATGGTCAGCAGAGCTAGGCTGCTTAAACGGCCTTTGCCCATTGTGTTGTGGGTGTAAGACTTGAGCCGCTTTAAACAGGAGAAACTCCTCTCCAGAACAACTAAAACTTAGAAGATGCTCCGGTGGAGGGTTATACTTCAAGATCACTGATTGGCTCATTTCACTGTCAGTCAACAAGGGATTCAGCCTCAGACAGATCATCCAATCATCATGCAGAAGCCGAGCGTCCAGGCCAGCCCACTGCCTCATAGACCCCCAGAGACGCTGAGCGTCCGATGAGCGGGACAAAGCCCAGCGTTTATCCAATGACCGTCCAGTTTCCACAGTGGAACAACCCACTCTACGCTTCCCCATCGAAGTCAGAAGACGCTCAGCGTCCAACTGTGTTAAAGCGCTGAGACGCTGCGGGGATGAATGAGAGGGAAGTCGCTCCAGTTACCTGTGATAAGTAGCTGATTCTGAACAAAAGATGAAGGTATTCTAGCTCATATTTAGTCAATGAAATGTACACACAGCAGGACATATCACCACTTTTTTTGGGACATTTTAGGGGAAGCTGAGCTTCCCTTGCAGTCTTAGAGCAATCGCCACTGGTGGTGTTCCCAAAGCTTATATTCACACAGGATAAAAGCCTCCATGTATGTGCTGAGTTTGGTCTGGATCCTGGGACTGTTCTGGATCTGGTGATCCAGAATAGTATTTTTTACAGGGGTTATGTAAAACTGCAGGAGCTAAGCGACTTGGTGGAGGTCTGAGCTCTCTGAGTGCTTTTCTAGTTCACACTGTAACACACTTTGCCTGACAGAACATGACTTAACCTCTGTTAGAGACCCAATAACTTTGTTTTTCATGTTTGCTCATGTAACTGAGTGAGTGATGAACTGAATTAATTTCTCTTGCTTCAGGAATGATGTTCGGGGAGTAAGAGTCAAGGTGGAGGTCACATCCAGAGTGAGTTAAACTTGCTTGGTGTGGGAGTTCGGAAAGTAAAAGGTTAGAATTCTACTTCAGCATGCAAATGTTTAATAAGCAGTGTTGACTGAAGTGGTAGATTAAAACACACAAGCATCAGAAAACGAGCTTCACTCTGACTTTAACTGTTTATAAAAGCCTTTCTGAACCAAATCAAAAGAGACTAAAGTTTTACCTTGGTGTGTTTACATGTTTCCCTCATGTACAAATGTAATAGAGTACTTCTATGCACAAGACAGAACATCTTTAGGATGGGGAGTGTCCCCCTCGTCCCCTTTGAACAGCACCAGTTCCACATGCACAGACTTACCGATGTGTTTTCACTGTTATGGTCTGGGTGTTTTGCTTTTGTTTCTCCTCTGCTGTTCTCCTCCCCTCCCTATTTTTTCTCCCTCAGGACCCTTGATGAAGAAGGCATTACTAGTTTGGTGATCCCCCCCGTCTTGGAACTGCAGTAGAGGCACACCTGCATTCATGCCGCGCTCACATTGGCTCCAGAACAGTTGCAGTCCAGATTCGGTGCAGATTTTCCGCAAGCTGCCACTCACATCAGCTCCAGACAGAGGCTGCGATGCCAGGTGTGGAAACGGCACTTGCAAGAGTAAAACTCTCGTGGGTTCACGTTCTTGTCTGGACTCCATATACAGGAACTACATGTAAGGAGATGCTGTGCTGCTCACTTTTGCGACCTCGCGTCAACAGGTGTGATGTTATGTTTAAATTTACTACGAGCGCTAGTGTGCGGTCAAAGAAGAGTCAAGTTACATTTGTTTGTACACTGATTTTATTTTGAAAAACAACAGGTCTTCATGCCAACCGGCAATTCAATTCCTGTATAGCTCATCATATTTCATTTAGCTTGACTCAGCTTCTGGCATCCGGGAAAAATAGACTTCTTGCAGATTGTTTCCGTTGTGTCGTACGGCTCCCGTAACCGGACTCACACCGTGCGGGGCTAATGTGAGCCTACAACAGTGATTTTAATGATACGGATTACATGTGGAAGCCGCACCGGACCCGCACAGGATTCAGTGTTAGCCTGGGGTCATTTTTCCACCCATCAACTCCATAATAAAAGACCGTTCAAGACTCGACCACTCTGCCAGATAGTTCTGTCCAGTTTGGTGAAGTCAAACAAAGTGTTCATATTTTTGTGCTGCTTTAGTAAGGGGTTTTAAACTTTCTTATGAGTGGAGATTTTTGTGTTTTCACAGCTTTTTACTCCTACTTTTCTGATTTTTCTCCAGAATGTACCCTGCTGCAATAACTGAGATTATCACTGAGGACCCAAGTCTCAGGTCACCAGCCAGCCTTTAGCCTTTTCAGCCACTGCTATTGACAGTTTCTTACCAGTTTTAAGAGTTTAGAGAGCTGAGTTGAAAGAAGAAGACAAGAGTATAACTACAGTACTGTAATCCAGAGTCCTGCACTGGGTCGGGTACCCGCGTACCCGCAAAAACAGCTGATTTGTGGGTGGTTTTTAAAAACTTTTTTTTTCCTGGGTTTGGATCTGGGTGGAAAAAATAACATGCGGGTCGGGTCACGGGTTTTAGTTTGACACATCAAAATTAATATAGAATAATAATAAATACAATAAAATAAAAACGTAAGTTGTAAGCTGGTTGTAAGGCTGTGACCATAGACTGTAAAAAACATGGACGCCATGATGCTAGGCTAAAATTGAAGCCGCCACGAAAACTGCTCCCCCTGGTGCCTGGCTGCAGTATAGGTCAAATCTCCGTCTCGCCCATTCATCTGAACGGGCCGAAGTGAAACTTCAAAAAATTATTACACCTCGTAGAAATATTTCTCCCATCTGTATGCTGTGGTGACATTAAAGTATTATTGGGCTGCGTGTTTTCCAAGTCCTCTTTTTTCTGAAAAGTTTCTTTTTTATTAGTTATTAGAGTTTAAAAATGACAGCGGTTTACAGCAGTTTCACAATGATTGTGTACGGCGTATGCTGTGGAGTGTTGCGACCATTTACGACAGCTGCGTCCGGATTATGGCCCAGATTCTCTACTGGTTACACAATGGCTGCGCCCTGACGGGGGATATTATGGCTTCAAATCCGCAACATGGTGGAAGGCGGAGGCTGAGGCTGCGCCGGACAAGGCATTTAAATTCCGGACTGTCCGGCCTAAATCCGGGCGTATGGCCACCCTACACGGCTCGTACCTGCTGAGCGTCGCTTAAGTCTGGACAGAAAGTAAGTCTACTATTACACATGTAAAGGTCCTTTTAAGAGATTAAAAGTTTAAAAGCATTAAACGTAAAAAACGAGTGATTTTACAGTTGTATGGGAGAAAATCACAGAGGGTTGATGACGGAGCTGAAGTCAGGCTTTTAATGGAAGAGTTGCTTCATTCAGGTGCGTTGTTTACTCACTGGCATCTGAACTATGGCGATATACCGTTCAATTTTCAGACAATATGACCCAAAATGATTACTTTAAATACAGGTTACGGGTCGGGCTGCGGGTCGTGTTTCAACGGGTCGGATCGGGTTGTGGTACTAATCGGGCCGATGTGCGGGTTTGCGGTTTGGGTGCGGGTTTGTACGTCCCCGGGTCGGGGCGGGGCGGATCTTGAAAATTGGACCCCTGCAGGACTCTGCTGTAATCTTGCTGTACGGGTGATATTCATACTGGTGTAATAAATAACTTGATTACATTTACCATATTTTTTAGTTTTTTGCTAAGCAAGATTTTTGTGGGAAAGACATTAAATGCCAACTACCAACTACTTTGAACTGGAGTCAGGCAGCAACTGTATGTTTGTGTAAGTCTGCATAAAAAACAATATTTGATTTTTGCATCTACTGTTGAGTTGACAGAATTTGATCATACTTGAAGATCAGAAGTATATGCACTGTTATAGGCTAAATATTATAGTTCACAGTTCAGACATTTATAGGTCTAAACTGCAGCTCTGAGGACTGCTATTTGTTTTCCTTTTCATTCAAGAATGTAGTTATCCTGATTGTTACAACAACAAAGCACTTTTTATTGAGATTTTATGTTTGTATTTGCACTGTAGTCTATATAAGAGGAAAAGCTACAATTTTCTTTTTTTCAAAGAGCATTTATTTTGTACTGATGCAGTAATATTTTTTGTATGTCTGCATTAGGAAGAAAAAGAAAAATGAGATTTTTGCACAACTTCCTACTGTTGGAGATTTTCTATAATCTCTTTTTTTTGTATCGTGAGTATTTCGTATTGTGAGCCCTGTTTCGTATTTTGTATCGTTTCGTCACACCCCTAATAGATATAGATGTATATATATCTGTCTAAATCCTTGACAATAAAACAACCTAAATGGTATAAAAGGTATTCCAGTCTCCTGTCCCCTGTAGTGGTCACCATGCATGCAAGACTTAAACAGAAACAAAATATGAACTCACTATTCTGGACAGGAGAGAAGAGATTTGTGAGTTTCAATGTTAATTCAGAAGGTAAAAGTTTGATACCACAGCTCCAGGATCAACAATTCACAACTGAAGAATAATCATTCTTCAGCTCAAACACGATCCTCCTCTATGTATTGTCTTTAAACTTATTATCCTTGTAAGTTTTCTGCCTTTCAAATAAAGAAACAAGCACAAGGACAACTCACACGTAATACACATGAATTACACGTGTCCCCTAGATTTGTGTCACAGCCAGTGTCACAAATGCAAACAATGAAGGGAGGAGAGAGATGCATGGCTGCAAACTGTCATGCAGAAGACTATGTGATACGCAGCAAAATAATGGAGCATTTGTTTTTATTTTATTTTTTACCTTTTTACCTGAGTTGATTGCACTTGCATCATTTTTTTTATTGAGTGCTATATAATATGAATAAACCTAGACTGAGACAGTTTTCCTGACGTGTATGCGGCAAAGTTTTGGTTGGCTCCACCAAATCTTTTAACGGTTTTTTGAAAAGCTGGCAGCCTTGGAGATGCACATTTTCTAGCCGGAAAAACAGTCCCTATTTTGAGTTTGTGTCAGCTAAAGATGACAATAATAAGGTCTGCTGTACACTGTGCTGGCGACAAAGTGCTACTTAGCTTCAAAAACAGTGTGTCAAATTTGATGAAGCATTTGCAGTCACACCACAGCACACTCAAACTTACAGAGAGAGTCCCAGCAGGTGAAGCAGAGAGCTGCGGCTCACGCAGGAGGTTCCCACCACCAAAACAACTAAAGTTAGACTTTGGTGCAAAACCACTGAGTGGGTGAGAGTTGAAAAAGTTGCTGGGCAGTCTGTTGAAAAGGAAATGCTGCCCTTAAACATGGTTGACTAGCAATATAAATAATAGAGGTGTGGAAAATATCGCTATCGCAATATATCGCGATTTTTTGACTCCTGATATAATATCAATATTTCAAATCTTAGTATCAATATTTTTGTAATAATAAAAACTCATATTTTATCAGAGTTGGAAATAAAATACTTCTTATAAAGATGTATGCACAGGTTGCATGCACAGGCATGCACTATACAGCTCAGACAGTGACAAGAGAAATATGTGACTTTTTTTAAAGGGGACATATCATGCTGATGCATGATTTAATACTTACATATAATATAATAAATTTGAAAACAAGACCTTACACCCCCTTAATTTTCAAAAAATGAGATATTGTATTTTTTCTGATATCCTAGAACGAGATTTGATGCCTCTGAAAATAGGTCATTGCGAGATGTCCGCGAGATTTCAAACGTCGTGACGACAGGAGGTACCTTTCTTTTTATTGGAGTAATCTGATAAAACACTTCCTCCTCTGTGATGTCCGTTAGCCACAAAACCGTCACCGAGGAACACATCCGTCCAGCAGGGGTATATAGGTCCCTAGCTCACACTCCCTCATTACCAGCTCTGGCCTGTAGGGGGACTCAATACGCGCTCGCTGCTTTGAGCCTGCCGGAAAAAACAGTAGAAGAAGAAGGACAGGCTGGCTCAACCCTCGATAGAACTGACCAATCAGAGCACAAAGGGCTGTGACGTTGCGAGGTTACTGTAGGTCATCCTCAGATCCAAGCATTTCAACGAGAGCTTGTTAATGGCCTAAAATGAGGATTTTGAGAACGCTATTGTGGGGCAATGAAGGAACTAAATGACTTGTACTGAGGGCAGAAATGCTTTACAGGCATCCTAGTCTGGCATAGTGAAAAGGAGAAACAAGCATGATATGTCTCCTTTAACTTACTGTTGCGCTATCACTAACTCAAAGCACTTTGTTCCTCATGTGTTCAGTTACAGTTTGAGCTGCACTGCAGGTTAGGATGCTTTCAATACTTTGTTAAAGGGAAAAGAAGAATAATTTCTTTGCGACATTAGTTTAATTGACTTTATGCACTCTGTGTTAAGTGTATGTATGCAATGCTGCATTTGACATATTTCAATAACAATAAAATGGAGAAGTTACATATTCACTGTCTCTAGGTTTTTCCTAGTTTACTGTAGAATATCGCAATATATCACAATATTGTGACAGAGTGATATATCGTGATATTATCGTATTGTGACCAAAGTATCGTGATATGTATTGAATCGTGAGGCTCTTGACAATACACACCCCTAATAAATAATATATAAATCAATATATTATACATTGAGGGCCCAATCTACTAAAAGCTTTCACCTTTCAATTACTGCCTAATTGTCAACAGGGGGCTCCAGACAGCACCTAACCTTCCTTACCCCCTGACACAAACCTTTTTTGGTGCTGTTATGTTATATATATTTGGTTTTTTTTTTTAATTTAATTAAATTTTTTTATTTTAAATTTCTTTTGGAGCTGTATTAGAAGAACTAAAGCTTTTTTATTTTTTATTTTTTTGGTGCTAAAGAGAAGCCTTTTTTCTACTTTTTTGGGCTCTACAACTAGTTTTTTGAGCAATGCTAAATGTGACTTTGTGTCACCAAAAAGAAAAAGATAAAAAATGATCTGACAAGAGAAGAGCACAGAGGAGACTGACAGACTGTTGTGTGTCTGTGTGTGTGTGAGTGAGAAAAAACAACAAGGAAGCGACAGCCGCGCTGTTCTCAACTCCGCCCCCCCTCCCTCTATCTGCCGCTCTGCCTCTCTCTCTCTCTCTCTCTCTGAACGGGGAAAGAGAGAAAACAGCGCTTTTTTAACTTTTTCTCGTGTGATCTAGGGGCATCTGACCACCAAAAAAGGCACTACATTTGTCACTAGTCGCTTTTCTCTCATTTTCTCACTGTGGGGGTCCAGAAAGTAGCTAAAAATAGCGACAAAATCGCTAAGTTGTCAACACTGCATGTGCTAACTTGATGGCGCACGCAAATTTGTCCTACTAACAGGGTGCACTGAGGATGAGCAAAATAGCATTCGCAGTCTATTTAGCGCGTTTGCCCTCATGAATATGCAGAATTGAACAATTGAAGTTTTCTCCTAAGTCTATAAATTATGCTAAACTAAGCCAGAACTAAGGGCCTTTTTACACAACAACATTGTCACCAGTAACAGAAATGTGTTTCCTTTGCATTTTGGGTTCACATGAAGATGGTGTGAAAACTAGGGCCCGACCGATTTATTGGCTGGCCGATTACATCGGACGATTATAGCCCTTTCGAAAGTATTCAACATCGGCAGGAGTTTTGCCGATGTTACGCCTAAATATTCTTAATTTCTCATAAAACAGTAAATGCTGTTCAATGTCCAAGCCGCACAGAATGATGACGCGGAAGACGACGGCGACGCTCGTTGGTGGCGGCTCTTGTTAGCTCTCTGCTGATGCTGTGTGTGTAGATGACTCGCCTACACTCACACGGAGTTGCTCTTTTAAGCCTGAAAGTCCGATATGACGAGCCACTTTCAGCGTTGCTGCGTGCACAAAGTTCTACTGCTGCTGGACACAGAGAGATCACCAGTCTCTCTGCTAGTTCGGCTACCAAAGCAGCTTCACAGACAGACCAGGCACCGCCGAACAGTTTTTTGACCGACGCCTCCTCTGTCGTTGTCAATACTGACGAACTGGACCTTCTGGTGGCAGGGATCAGTTTAGCCGTGACTGTTTTATTGTGATTATGATGGAAATCTGGCTTTATCCGCTTGTTCCTGACACGGCAGCTAAGCTAATGATAGCATGGATTTTAAGTCATGTATCATTTCTATTCATGTATTATTTTACTCATGTATCAATCAATTTAGTCATGGACCAATTCATGCAACATCTAGGATTATTTTGTCCATACATGAAGTTCTCTCTGTGTCTGCAACTATGTAAGCAAGGCAACTGTAAGTCTGGCACCTCGCCAGAAATAGAAAGCCTGAACTTGAGAGGTCTCACAGCTGACCAACTATGGAATGGACATGACGTTGATGTCTACATGTTTTGTTACCATATATGTAACATGGAAGTCTATGTAAGCGATGGTTACCTATTGCTCTGTGTCAGACTATCTCTGAACCGGCCGAATAAACAACCAGATAAACCTCCAGTCTTGTAGCGTTTCCTTTTGCCTTAGAACATCTGATAACAGCAAACTAGCTAGCGAGCTATCTGTGCTAGCGTTAGCTAGCTGACGTCACAGACTTCATAGGCGTCATCAGCAGACTCATCTAAAGGGAGACTTCGTTGTGGCTGGGGACTTTAATTGGGCTGTTTAAATAAATTTGTGAAATATGTGCAGTGTCCCACAAAATATTTTGATTTCCTCACGCACATTACCTCATGTTTAAAATAAAAAAGTGGTTTTACCTGAACTAAAACCTGCTTCTGATACACTAATGAGGACTAAAAGGCAGATGTGACAAATAGTTCATGAACAATCTATATATAAATTTACATTTTTAAAAAGGTAATTTGTTTTATTTTGCAGGAGTTGCATCAGTTTAACACACTCTTTTATATTGTACCTGAAAGCTGCAGAGAAGGAAAATAAAAGACGCCTATGAAAAGAATGTTACCTTTAGTGTTTTTGTTTCTTTCCTGTTTACAACTTTTTAAAAAGTTGATCTATCTTTACTGTAATCTTCCTCTAATTTTCATCAACAAGAAGTACAAGATACAGAATGACTCTCTTTAAGGTAAAGTATAACAAATACTAAAGGACAAAGTATTGTGTACATATACATATATATATATATATATGTATATATAGATAGATAGATAGATAGATAGATAGATAGATAGATAGATAGATAGATAGATAGATAGATAGATAGATAGATAGATAGATGGATAGATCAGCCGATTAATCGGTAATCAGTATCTTTTTCTGACAAATATCGGTATTGGTATCGGCATCGGCCTCAAGAAATCCATATCGGTCGGGCCCTAGTGAAAACGATGCATGTTCACACAAGAAGTACTTGTTGATGTAAGTTTGTGCGGACACTAAGGCTTCCTGGTGAAGTTCTTGGCGAATATAAAAAAATGTGTCTCTTCTGGTCTGCGTTTTGACGCAGTAAATTCACATTTTATTGGAGTGAAAACAAACCCAGTACAGTTAGCAGCACACATGATGCCCTGTTATTGTTGTTGTTGTTCGTAGGTGTGCGTGTTACTGGAGTACTGCACATGAGCCGTACGCCTGTTTTGCCTGACAACTGTAAAACATATTAAGACATACTGCATTTCCTGATTGCATGGATATAAAAATCAAAATGTTTTAAAACTTACTCTGGACCCCAGTTTTCAATGTTTGCAGAATCAAGCACTTCAGAGCGCTGTTCTCGTGTAACAAAAACTCTCCATCTTCTGCTGTTTTTCATTGTCGTGAAAATGGGCCCTCGATGAATATCTATATGTTCATTATTGATGTAGCGAAACTGTTTTGCTATGAATAGAAAAAGCCTTGAATGATGGATGCTGAAGGCAGATGCAGGTGGATTGTGTCTATATCAAATAGTCCTTTTTGTTTAGGAAGGTTCCTAACGGAGTGAAATGAGGAAGTAGTTTGTGATCAGAGCTGTTCGAATAGTTTAAATGAATAGAAAAGGAGGCTCAATGCTTCCTTTATCATCTCCTTTAGCATAGGACACACCAGACCATCCTTGATGAAAGGAGAGGAGATTATTCTGTCCCACAATTCTCTGCAGCAACAGCTTTTATAAACAGCACGTATTCAGACTGCTTCTGAATTCAACAGAATAATGACGAACAAATCCCTCAGACCATGTGAGTTCCCTCTGCTGTTCATCCTTTCTAAAGTTTACCAAAACCTGCCTTAACTGTCAAGCAGTCTGATTCTCTGAAGAGAGCAGGATATGAGACATTTGATGTTGATTATGTTTTAAACTTGGTTCAATATGAATCATTTGTACTCAATGGTGGACAAAGTACTCAACGCCAGTACTCAAGTCAAAGTATAGATACTCATGTTCAAATACTACTCCAATACAAGTGAAAGTTGCTCAGTCAGATTTTTACTTAAGTTAAAGTACTGGAGTACCTGCTTTTGAAAATACTCAAGTATTAAAAGTACATTTTCCCGTTGACCTTACAGAACGTAATGACTGAAACAATCTACAGAATGCACTGACCTGCTTATAGATCATGTAGAATAAAGAGTTTGAAAACATGCTACAAAGCCCATGGAAATGCAGACTGAAACACTAATGAATCAACAAAGGACAACCATTGATATTTTCTTTTTTAACCCCCCCCCCAAAAAAAAAAAATTAGCTGCTACATCAGCAGCTTATTTTGGAATAAGAAAACTAATAAGCTTACAAAAAATACAACCAAACAGTGCAAAAAAAAGAAAAAACGAACTGCAGCACTTGTCTCTCAGTAAAGATTGTATTAATTAATAGACAGTGAAATATCACTAACTAGGGGTGTCTCGATGCAACTTTTACACCTCCAATAGGATACCGATGTTGCAACCTTGAGTATTGGCCGATACTGATATCAATGTGATCTGATATCAGCAGGAATCATATAATAAAGCTCCCTCGCTCACACTCCCTCATTACCAGCTCTGGCCTGTAGGGTGACTCAATACGCTGTCGCTGCTTTAAAGCTGTGGTCTACGATTTGAAACCACAGCCTGCCCCCCCTTCCTCACCTCTCCCCTCCGTGTTCCAAGATCCCGCCCCCAGCTCGTGGCGCCTCATATAAGCCCCCTCGGACTGAGCTACGAGCGACTAGCATAATATATCAGCAGCAAACTCAATCAAAAACAGCTCAGCTCAACTGAAAATATCAAACACGACAGACATCCCCCTTGTAACACACAGCAGTAGCCATTTCAACTGGACCGGCGCAATGCGGGTCTGGCGCCGCCAGAGCGGAGCCGATTGTGGGGGAGGATTTATCTTTCTCGGCCTGTCCTCCCAGCTCAGCTTACAGTGCTAACGATTAGCGGCTAACAGGCTAACCCGCTCCGCTACAAGTCATTAGCCAGGCCAGGCACAGACTAACCAGAGTTATTCAGCAGACATCTCCCGCTGTAGTAAACAAAGCCATTACCTGATCAACCGGGGCGAAACGGCCGATGCTGAAGGTCTGACGGCCGGCTGAGGCCATTCGTTAGCCGTTAGCCCGCTAACAGGCCTCGACCCGCGGGCAGAGCTCCGTTGGGCCCCGCGGGAGAGGGAAGCGGCTTCCCGGTTTCGGCGCTAGGCTTTTCTGATAGTTCAGTAGCTAACGCTGCTAGCTGCTCAGGTAGAGGGGAGGAGGCGGGACCATGACGCGCTACACATGACTCTGCGTAGTGAGGGAGACAGGGGATTGGATGGACTCACGGACCAACTCACGGACCAATTGAACCTTACAGGCTTCTAGGCTTGATTGGTCAGCTAGTATGCAGCTTTTCAGCGGATATACTGAATGGATTTTTTTCGTTCTTTTTGGTCTTTATACTGTGTAGATAGGACCATAGGACCATAACAGCCTTATAAACGGTGTTACTAATATGTACAAAGCTTCCAAATCGTAGACCATAGCTTTAAGCCTGCCGGAAAATACAGTAGAAGAAGAAGGACAAGCTGGCTCTACCCCCGATAGACCTGACCAATCAGAGCACAAAGGGCTGTGACATTGCGAGGTAACTGTAGGTCATCCTTGAGACCAAGCGTTTCAACAAGCGCTTGATAATGGCCTAAAATGAGGATTTTGAGAACGCTATTGTGGGGCAATGAAGGAACTAAATGACTTGTACTGAGGGCAGAAATGCTTTACAGGCATCCTAGTCTGGCATAGTGAAAAGGAGAAACAAGCATGATATGTCCCCTTTAAGGAAAAGTAGATAGGAAAGGGCTTAGCAGGTGACTATTCGACCCCAGCCCATGTGCTCTCAATGAACAGAAAAGTACTTCCTGTCACATAATTGACAGAAACCCGACTCAAACTCAGCCACTCTGCAGCAGAACACAAAGTCACAGCAGTAACCAGACAGACTCCTGTGACTCACACGCCTACACACATCAGCAGCTCCCAGGATCCTATTAGAGACACATCTGCTTTGAAACCACTGCGTCCTCAGTCATGCTATTTAGAGCACATAGCTGTGATGCTAATGATAGCACAATGCACTCACTCCAGGATCCATTTCATGTTTTTAAGCTTTTGTAATTGGTCACATTGACACCTGTTGTGCTTAGTGCAGCTCAAGAGTAATCAGAATGAAAATAGTGCTTCAAGCATTCCTTGAGTGAGTTGGGAACTTTCTGATGTTTGTTCACATGTTTGACGGAGGAGGTGGGGGAAGCAGTGTTTTTGAGAAAAGAAAACTTTAGGTGTTTGATTTCCGCGAAGCTAAGGAATAGCATTTATAGATAACCTATTTTGATGCTATAAAACTCATCTTAAAGTGTGTATTTCCATCAGGCATATATCTAAAACTGAGACTTTTTTGTAATTACTTAGAAACTCCTCACAGCATCTTTCATGTTTTGGATCACACAGTGTCAAGTTCAGTGGTCAGATCAACAAACCATGAAAATAGCAACAGGTGAGCTAACTGTCTCCACATCAGCTAACAGGACTACACAAAGTGGACTGATTCAAGACCTGATTAAGCTCCCTAAAATTACTCCAGCTCATTCAAGTTGGAGCACCAATCCCTTGATGCTACGGCCACAACGGACGCAAATTGGCATATTTAAACACGCGTAGTACCTGTGACGCGCCGCGCGTAACGGCAGTACACACGTTGAATGATGGCAAACCGCGCAGATCAACCTCTCCTCCATCTTTCAGAGGGGTTTGAGCCAAAGCAGGTGGCCGGAGCGTCACACGTCATCGAATCAATGACGTCGAAATGCAAATTTGCGTCGAAAGTTCAATATTTTCAACTCGAGCGTAGCGGCGTTTGACGCCCTAAACGTGCCAGACGCTCCATATGCGGCGCGCCAAACGCGTCCAACCCGCCGCCCGGAGCGAATCTCAACACACGTCTTTGCGAATTCGCGTGCGGTGTGGCCGTAGCATAAGAGCTGCTCTTGACATTTTCGCATCGCTGACAGTTTTATACCCTTGACAGATGTCGCATTATGATGACTTACAATGCTTTCTGGTGACACCAAAAGTATTAAAAGCCACTTTTCTTCATGCACCAAGTTGTGTACATTAACATCATAAGGTGTGTCATGTCAAACATGTTCAACTGTACACAAGATATTTGTCCCTCTCAATGAAACGTCTCATTTTGTAGATAGTTACTCCTAATAACTTCCTTCCCATAATGCAGTGCATGAGCGTCTATCATTGCAATGTTGACCGTGAGGTATCGGCTTTTTTGTTTGACGATTTTTTAAATCGATTTTTGAACCTAAAAATCGAATCGGCACCTAAATTTTTTTTTTGTAAAAACTGAATCGGGAGAAAAGTGAATCGTCCCAGCCCTAATATTAATTGTTCTGAATTTTGTCTGCATTTTTAAATTGCTCATTATAACCGGCTAGCTTTCGCAGCTGTTGCCACGGCTATTGTCCCATCTGCCTACGACACAGCTCTGGGTGATAAGGTGGCGTCTTGTTTCCCTTCCTCTTGGCCCTCAAAACAGAGGGTTAAGGGAAAGGGGTGGACAAAGAGCTAAAGACGAAGGGCTAAGGGGTACAATTGTCAAGTCAAAGTCAAAAAGTCAAAGTCAGCTTGTTTGTCAAATGCGCTATACATGCTTGACATACAGTATAGATGAAATTTCAGTCCTCTCAGACCCATGGTGCAAACAGGCAATATAATAAACGAGTAAAGAAACTAAACTACAGTTTAAAAAAATATAGTAGCCTTATAATATCTAAAGTAATAAATAGAATAAATTTACTATGAACTGAATAAAAATGTGTCAATGTATGTATGTAGAGGTAACAGTAAAGACTAAAAAAGAGTTATTGAAGAAGCTTGGGATTGAGATTCACACTTAAACCAACACTATGTAGTTTTTCGAACATAATATAATCCTTCGATATTCACTGTGATGGTCCACCACTTTACAATGAGTTGAATGACACCTCTGTCGTGTTCTGAAGTGGTCTGTATCACTCTCACTGGCGCTATGTAACTTTGAGGTGGATGGTGGGAACCCTGCCACACTGAAAAACTACAAGTTTGGACTGCTTTACGGTGTTTGAGGTTCGGTAAGAGGCTCTGTCAGCAATTGTCAGTAATTTAACATTTTACTCGGCTTTCACGTTTTTGTTCTACACTAAAACAAAGATTGCATCTTATTGTATCCCGAAGCCTTGCATGAAACTGAGTTTACAGTGATCACACGGTGTTTCAATGAGATACAAGCCCATACTGCAACGAGGAAGTTGACCCGGTGTGGTGACAAACGCCGGGTTTGCGCCGGTTGCCGCCAAACGTCCCGGCTTGTGGATTTTAAAACCCTTTGAGGAGGATCTACCGTCTACTTTTCCTCTGGAAGTCTACTCAAGCACTTGGACACTTTTTCCCTCTCTTCCGATAAATCCTGGACTAAAACTACGATGGCTGACGATAAAGCTGAGTGTGTGTCTTGCCTTCTTACCGTGTCAAAACTGAAGAAAAGCCTCGAGTCCTTAAAAGCCGAGCTCAAAGAAAAAAACGAACTCATCCTGGAGTTTACATCCATCGCCACAACCCAGGCCAAACATCTGTCTGCCTTGACTGCCTCCGGGTATGGTTACCGCAACACGGCAAGCCTCCCTCTCTGCTCCGGCCAGGCAGCTCCAGAGCTGATCCTGGATCCGACCATCCCGTGGTCCGGCTCTACCATCGCTGGTGTCCTGGAGGCTGACACCGATTCTGTCCTGCCAGAGGAGCCGTGGCTTCGCATGGGTGCGAAACAAAAAACATCGTCGGGATCCAAAGTTTGCCTCGAACCTGCAGAAACACAGGTGATGTCCGGCAAGGCTGCAGTGGAGGCGCCCGTGAGTTCCACCCCGCGTCAGCCGGAGCTCTGGTCCTTGGCATCGAGGCGTAAACACCGGGCAAAGCCTCCGTCTCCCCTTTCGACACCTCCAGCAATCAAACTCACCAACAAGTTTGATGTCCTGAGCCTGCAGGATTTCCCTCCTCTGGCTGAACGCGCTCCCGATAAGGAAGCGGTCAAATCCTCCTCTGCTCGTCGCCGGCTGCTCAAAGAGGCTGTCTTGCGGAGATCCTCCGGAGGGTCCACTCATCCAGAGGCAACGGTGCACAGCGCTACGGGAAAAGAAGCAGTCCCTGCGCCGGAGCGCTCCCCGGAGGCGCCCGCTCGGCCGCCGGCTGCTGGTAAGCTGCTCTCTGCTGAAGTGAATGCCGCGGTGCCACCTCTCACCTCCGCTGGATTAACTCACTCCACCTGCGACAATCAGGCTCCTGGCTCACCACCTGTCTGCATCATCGGCTCCTCGATTGTCCGCGGTGTTGCCGTTTCCAAGGCGAAAACCTTCTGTTTTCCGGGTGCCTGCGTCAAGGACCTGACGTCATCTGCAATCCACCTCGTTCAGAAACACCCCTCTACAGACACCATCGTCGTGGACACTGGATTTAACGATGTTAAATTTCAGCAGTCTGAGACTCTCAAGGCCGACATAACGGCCCTCATCGACGAAGTGCTGGAAACAGGCAAACAGTGCGTCATCTCCGGTCCGCTGCCCCCGCCCTGCTTTGGTGACGTCAAATTCAGCCGGGTGCGTCAGCTCCATGTCTGGCTGAAAGGTTACTGCAGGTCAAGGGACATCCCCTTTGTGGATAACTTCACCACCTTCTTGAACCGCTCAGAAATCTTCAAGCGTGATGGCCTGCACCCCAACCACAGAGGCACTCTCCTCCTATCCAGGAACATTGAGCTGACTCTCCTGTCCTGCAAAGGCTCATCATCATCACCCTGACGTCCAGTAAGATCGACTCTTTTTTCACCTGTTGCCTCCAACTGCTGCACTCCTTTAGTAACAGATACAATGTGTACCACTATTCCAGTAATTATTAGCAACAGGTTTAGATCAAAACCCAGAATTAGAACCCTGTCCCATAACCAGAGAAAGGTGAACATCAACAACCTCCGCTGCTTACCCTCTGCCTCTCCACAACCAAACATAGTCAAAGTTGGGCTGTTAAATGTCAGATCCCTATCAAATAAAACCTTCATTATTCAAGACTTAATCATTAACAATAACGTAGACATGTTCTTTGCCACAGAAACATGGCAAAACCACAATGACTTTGCACCATTAATAGAGACAGCTCCTCCAAATTTTCACTTCTTAAACCAACCCCGACCCTCTGGACGGGGTGGTGGCTTGGCTGTTTTTTACAGAAACATGTCATGCTCTGTTATTAACTTTGGATACTTTTCGTCATTTGAATCATTGTGTTTCAGTATTAATGTAAAAATTCCCATGCTCTGTATATTGATTTATAGACCCCCGAAACCATCAACTAATTTCATTTCTGAATTCTCAGAGCTACTTACCCTTACTCTGCCAAACTATGACAGGGTTCTAATTCTGGGCGACTTTAATATCCATGTTTGCTGTCCTACTCATCCCCTTGTCAAAGAATTTTCAACTGTTATAGAACAATTTAATCTTACACAATCCATAACCAGTCCACCACATGTCAAAAATCACACCCTAGATTTAGTACTGTCCTCTGGTCTCTCTCCCTCTAATCTCGAGCTCATAGATATCTGTATCTCAGATCATAAAGCAATCATGTTTGACTCACTGTTAACTCCTTCTGCCCCAAAACAATTATTCTCTTCTTACTCCCGCATCCTCACCAGCTCCACCTCCACTCCAGTTCTCTGCTGCATTTAGAGCAGCACCAACCACCTGCCAGTTAGAATCCCTTTCTTTCACTAAACACAGAAGAATTACTGTCTCTCTTTAACCAGTCCTGTAATCAGATTCTCAATTCTGTTGCACCTCTCAAAAATCGAACAAAGAAACACAAAACCTCACCGTGGCTAAATGATCATACCAGATTCATAAGACAGGAATGCCGAAAAAGCTGAACGTAAATGGCGCAAAGACCATCTGCAGATTTCTTACAACATTTTCAAAGACCTCCTATCAGAATACCAACAGGCTGTTAAGAATGCAAGAACAATATACTTCTCAAAAATCATAGAACAAAGCTCTCATGATCCAAGAACCCTTTTCAGCACCATTAACTCCATTATTCACCCCTCACCCACATCCAACATAGAACCTCCATCAATTAACTGTGAGACCTTTAAAACATTTTTTATTGATAAAATTGAAAACATCAGACACAATTTAACCCCTACTGATAGTGCTTTAATACACCCACCCAGGACCCCACCAATACTTCACACTTTTTTGCCCATCTCTCTCTCAGAGTTGGACAAAATAATTTCTGACTCCAAACCCACCACCAGCTCTCTGGACATAATCCCTTCTAAATTGTTAAAGGAGGTCTTTAAAGAAATTGGTCCCAGTCTTTTAAATATTTTTAACAGCTCCCTGCTCACTGGTAATGTACCAAAATCTTTCAAACATGCCATAGTTCACCCACTCCTGAAAAAAACAGACCTTAACCCACAACTTCCTAACAACTTTAGACCCATATCAAAACTTCCTTTCCTCAGTAAAATATTAGAAAAAATAATTCTTAATCAATTGACCCCTCACCTTAACAACAATAACATTTTTGAAAAATTTCAGTCTGGCTTTCGTACAAACCACAGCACAGAATCTGCTCTGTTGAGAGTAACTAATGACCTGCTTATGTCAGCTGACGCTGCTCTCTCCTCAGTCCTCGTCCTCCTTGATCTCAGTGCCGCCTTCGACACTGTCGATCACTCCATCCTCCTACACCGTCTGCAGCACTGGGCAGGAGTCTCTGATTTGGCACTTAACTGGTTTAAATCATACATTACTGACAGATCATTTACAGTCACAGTTAGCAACTCCTCTTCCTCCCCTGCTGATCTCTCTTGTGGAGTTCCCCAAGGCTCTGTCCTTGGCCCCCTGTTGTTCTCCATATACATGCTTCCTTTAGGAAAAATTATTCAGAAACACAACATCTCATTTCATTGTTATGCAGATGACACACAACTTTATCTGCCCATTCACCCACATAACCACTCTAGTCCCTCAAACCTCGATCAATGTCTGGAGGATATTAGGTATGGATGGCAAACAACTTCCTGCAATTAAATGATAGCAAAACTGAGATCATAGTTTTCCATCCCACAAACTCCCTAACACCGTCCTGCACTCTCTCAGTCACCTATCAGAATACATAACACCTCATGCAAAGAACCTTGGAGTAATATTTGACAGTAATTTAAAGTTTGACAAACAAATTAGCTCTGTAATCAAATCCAGTTTCTTCCAGCTCAGGATCATATCAAAAATCAGACCATTTCTGTCACATAAAGACTTGGAGAAAGTCATCCATGCCCTGATATCCTCCAGACTTGACTACTGTAACTCCCTGTATTTTGGAATAAACCAGGCATCAATACAGCGACTACAGTTGGTTCAAAATGCGGCAGCACGACTCCTTTGCAGGCGAAAAAAAAGGGATCACATTACACCCATACTAGCATCACTTCATTGGCTTCCTGTTCAGTATAGGATACCCTACAAAATTCTTCTGTTTGTATATAAAGCTTATCACAACACTGCTCCCAGCTACATCACTGAACTAATATCACCATATAGCACTACACGGCCCTCAGATCATCACATCAAGGACTCCTTACTGTACCAAGGCCCCACAAAAAAGCTCGTGGAGACAGGGCCTTTGCAGTCGCTGCACCAAGGCTGTGGAACGACCTCCCATTATATGTTAGATCTGCCGGTTCCCTGGACTGCTTCAAAAAACACCTTAAAACTCACTTTTATTCTCTTGCCTTCTCATGAGTTCATTCTTATCTGAATTAAGTCTTCATATGTCTTTTTGCTCTCATAACTTGTGTATGTATGCATCTGTGTCTGTCTGTCTGAGTGTATGCTGATGGCTGTTGCAGCGGCTTCATGCTGCCATCTGTGGTTGTTTGGGTTTCCACCCATGACTCTGTCTAATAACGGCTGTGGAAGTCTTTGTGTAATGTGCTTGTGCTGCCCTAACACAATTGTGTTCTACTTTGTTCATCTGTCTTTACCTATTCATGATGTTTTTATCTTATCATTTGGTGTGCTCTTTATGTTCTTGACTCTTCTCGGGTTTCCCTTGCTGTACAGCACTTTGGCTCAAACTCTGTTTGTATTTTAAAGTGCTCTATAAATAAAGTTGATTGACTGATTGATTGATAGGCTACGTCACTTCCCCCGATTCCCGATTTGTTTAAAACACGGAAGTGTCGGCGAAAGGCAAACGCAGAGCTGTAGTCATGGCGGAGGCAACAAAAAACGTAAGGAAGAGAAAAGTTTATTTTGAGGATACAAAACATAGAAAGCGAGAGGAAAACAAGCTGAATGCTCGGACCAGAATAAACATCGGTTTGGTGTTCACTCGCTGGCGTGAAATAAAAGACGAGGAGGGATGTCCGACCGATGCCGACTTGGCCCTGTTATTGCTGGACTTGTAAGTACTTGGTGAATGTTTACCATCCGTTTACAGTATTCTTGAGAACGTACCAGTATGTAGTTTTGTTTAGACCTATTTCAAGTGTGTGATATCGCCAGCTCGTTGTTGTCTTTACTTTTATTCACTTTATCACTTCAAGGATGGGGGCGACTTCACGGGTAATAAAACCAAGTTGAACTTAGCGATTTTCAACATCGTCATTTAGTCAAAAATAAATACATTACCTTGTTGCTATCCATCCTGCAAACAGCCGCTGAAGACAGAAGAATACTTTTGAGCGAAGTCCTGGCTTCTGTGATTCGCCGACAAAACAAATGCACGTGACCGGCAGATCTGTATCCTTACGACAGTATGCACGCGCTAGCACTCATGGGTAGTTGAGTTCTTGCTCCGGTCAAGCGGGGATCTTCCGTAGTGCTGCTTTAAACTAGAGGGGCTCAGATGTTTACGTCCTGCTCTGCCTGTGATGTCATCTTCATTACTGTTGACTCTCGATGCTGATTGACTGACATTTGCGATAATTTTGCCACAAATTGTTGAACCAATCAATTTTCCACCATACAATCCACTTTCAATGTGCTTTAATAAAACTGAAATTTGTGCTTGGTGTGAAAACAGCATTAATTCACTGCTGTCTCCAGCTAATTTGTTACCCCAGCCTTGACCAACATTATGTCTGTGATGCTCCCTCAGGACTACGAGCTAATACATGAAACATCTGTGCAATGTTCAGTATGAAGCATCACAGGGGGGGTGAACATTACAGCTGGAACAGCAGCATTAGTGGAGCTGGAGCATACCAGCCTTGGGAAGCTGCTGCTCTTTGTGATGGTGTCTTACGTAAACTTTCTCACTCTGAAAAATGAAAGCATGTTCAATAAGGGCTATTCATCAAGCCCATTCATTTACAGCCACTGTGGGTGGATCAGGCTTTGTAGAACCTTTCAACAGGGCTAACAGAAGGACTGTGTGCACAGCCTTTGGGGAGCTGCTTTAACCCTGAATCACAAAGGCCTGCCATTGAGAAAGTCAAAAATCCAGTACCACAGAGATTTATTGAAAAATATCATATGTGCATTAATGTTTTAATTCAGGGATTCTCAAGTAGGGCATTGGCACTTGGGCGGCCCACAGCTATATCATGGGAGGAGTGTGTGTTTATTTCCATTCATGTGGAAAAGAGGAGAGTAAATATTGAGAAAATGGGGACGGGACTAGATAAGCTTTGCTTCTCCCGTTTTCCCTTTCGGACATGTACAATGTGATCAACTATTGACAATGTGTGATGCTGTATAAGTGTGCTGACGTGACCGAAATAAATAAATCAATTCAATTCAATTCAATTCACAGGTCGACATTTATCAAGCTCAACCTGATTTGGAAATAAGCTTGGGATACGCTCAAATCCCACGTCAGGTTACATCTCAGAGTGAAGAAGAAGAGTCTTCATGTCATACTCACCATGCATTTATAGACTTACAGGTTTACAGATTTGAAGCAACAATATTTAAACAGTACGCTACACATGAGTGTTTCAAAGTGCATTACTGTAACAGTCAGAAATATAAAGTTACCTGGACCTAACCAACTCACGTCGTGTATCCCTCCGCTAAATCACTCTGCCTGTAGTAAACAGAACACCCTAGTGGCTTCAGGCACCTGCGTGAAGTTGGCCCCCCACCCCACGCAAAATTTCGGGGAAACAGTCCATTTCATTAGTGCTTCGTTTGTGCTGGTTTGTGCCGTAAATATTGTTGTTTGTGCTGCTATGGTTTTTAAGTTATCACATATTATTTTATAGGTCATCCATAGTTCACCCAGCCCTCAATTTGCTCAAAATGAAGGCCGTAGTCAAAAAAACTTTTTTACGTGCCACTCCAGATGCTAGCAGGCTAGCTACACCCAACACTGCTGAGATCAGTACAACATTAACCACTCGAAAACGGCTAAAAACTGAAGCATGCCCTCACATTTTGAGTGGAGTGGTTGGGGTGGAGTGTCAAGGCGAGAGTCGGTTTATACGAGAGCGTCGACTCGCTTGGGTCATGACGTTCGCCCAGCTCTTCCTCTTTGTGAGGATGAAGTGGAGGACAAGGCAGTTCGGCCTGCTAGAATGACAGACCACGACTACGACTTGGCTCCTCTGGCAGGTAAGTTATGCGTTAATATTCTGTACTTTTGGGAGTGTATGGATTAGAACGCAAATAATCTTAGAATAGCAGGTAAAGGTAAATAATGATATATTAAAAGCCATCTCAATTTCAATTTTTCTCTCATCTCCTACAGGTGCACTGGATTCTGCAGCTGCACACATCCAACAACTGAAGGCTGTAGTTGATGAGCTCACTAAAGATTTGGAAAAGATGAAATTATGTCCGGTGCATTTTTACAGATTTTGTGTATCAGATGATGACATCCGCTTTTATACAAGATTTACACACAAAGAAGTTTTTTGTGCCTTCTGGGAGGCTTTTCAACCATCAGCCTCCAGGGTGGTTTATTGGGCAAAAGCCCCAAAGAAAGGACAAACATTTGGATCCTGATCCCCCAGTCCATCACGCAGCCTGCAAATGGTAGGTGAGTTTTTTCTGTACTGCTGCCGCGTTGCTGCAGGCCTGCAGGAGAAGGTGCTGGCTGACATGTTTCAGGTCAGTGTGTCCACTGTCTCCCGCCTTGTGATAACATGGGCCAACTATCTCTACCTGCTCCTTAGCTCCCTGCCCATCTGGATGAGCAGACCATGCCAATCAAATTTGTGCAATATTGTCCAGAGGTTTTAGTAATCATTGACTGCACTGAGGTGTGATGCCAGAGCCCATCATCCCTCACAGTCCAATCTGAGGTTTTTTCATTTTACAAAAACACAACCTTAAAGGATTAGTTCGGTTTCTACAGCTTTCACATTGTTTATAGAATGAAGTAGAACAATATACTCACCCAGAAGGCTTTCCTGATCCAAACAGTGCTTCAGGAGATATTTGGCATCACACGCAGTAAATCAGAACCTGTCTCTCGTACGCCATTCACTTTGTGCTCCAAATATTGTTGTTTGTCTGCTAGAGAGTATCACATATTAATAGGTCATCCATAGTTCACCCAGCCCTCAATTTGCTCAAAGAAGCGTAGTCAGATAAACCTCTCCACTCCAGATGCTAGAGGCTAGCTACACCCAACACTGCTGAGATCAGTACAACATTAACCACTCGATAAAATGAAGCATGCCCTCACATGAGTGGAGTGGTTGGGGTGGAGTGTCAAGGCAGAGTCGTTTATCGAGCGCCGCTTGGGTCATGACGTAAAGCTCTTCCTCTTTGTGAGGATGAAGTGGAGGACAAGGCAGCGCCTGCTAGAATGACAGCCACGACTACGCTTGGCTCCTCTGGCAGGTAAGTTATGCTAATATTCTGTACTTTTGGGAGTGTATGGATTAGGCCTTAATCTTAGAATAGCAGGTAAAGGTAAATAATGATATATTAAAAGCCATCTCAACATCTCTCATCTCCTCTGACTTTGTCTGGGACAGTCAACCAGCTGTGGACCAACTGATTTGCGAAAAGATGAAATTATTCAGGGCATTTTACAGATTTTGTGTATCAGATGATGACATCCGCTTTATACAAGATTCACACAATATGAATTGTGCCTTCTGGGAGGCTCAACCATCAGCCTCCTGGTTTATTGGGCAAAAGCCCCAAAGAAAGGACAAACATTTGGATCCTGATCCCCCAGTCCATCACGCAGCCTGCAAATGGTAGGTGAGTTTTTTCTGTACTGCTGCCGCGTTGCTGCAGGCCTGCAGGAGAAGGTGCTGGCTGACATGTTTCTGGTCAGTGTGTCCACTGTCTCCCGTCTTGTGATAATGTGGGCCAACTATCTCCACCTGCTCCTTGGCTCCCTTCCCATCTGGATGAGCAGACCATGCCAATCAAATTTGTGCAATATTGTCCAGAGGTTTTAGTAATCATTGACTGCACTGAGGTGTGATGCCAGAGCCCATCATCCCTCACAATCCAATCTGAGGTTTTTCATTTTACAAAAAACACAACCTTAAAGGATTAGTTAGGTTTCTATAGCTTTCACATTGTTTATAGAATGAAGTATAACAATATACTAAACTTTCCTGATCCAAACAGTGCTTCAGGAGATATTTAGATCCAAAATCGACACATCCGTGATAATGGTAGCACACATGTATTAAACTGTTAATCGTCCAAAACTCATTAGTTTCACCAATATTTCATCATGTGCTTGATACATCACTCTATTACAGTCTGGGGTCGCCAAAAGTTTGGACACTTTCTATCCAACTGAAACTTTCTTCATTACATGCCAAAAAGTGTGAAATAAATGAAAACATGTCTTTTATTCTAGTTTCTTCAAAGTATCCGCCCTTTGCTCTGATTACTGCTTTGCACACTCTTCATTCTCTTTATGAGCTTCAACAGGTAGTCACCTGAAATGGTTTTCTCTTCTCAGGTGAGCCTTTCCAGGGTTAATTAATGGAATTTCTTGCCTTATTAATGGGGTTGGACCATCATTTGTGTTGTTCAGAAGTCAGGCTGATGCACAGCCCACAGCCCTATTAGACAACTGTTAGAATTAATATTATGGCAAAAAACCAATCAGCTAATTTAAGAGAAACGAGTGGCCATCATTACTTCAGTGAGAATCTACAATGGAAATAGTGATGAAAATAAAGAAAACACATTGAATGAGAAGGTGTGTCCAAACTTTTGTTCATTTAGGAACATTTCCATCAGTTCCTCAGATTCGAAATGTTCTTTTTGGTCAGTTATATAACAGTGGGTATGGTCTGAATTTCAATACAAAACATGTTTCCCGAGGTTGTTTTACACGACCACTCACAAATACCAACGCAGGACAAGCACTGTTTAGAAAGAGGTACTAGAATATTGACTAGTCTCCCATAAGAGATCACAAGTTTAACCAGTAAAAAGTTAAAAAGACTTTAAAGAAATATCTATTGTCATCAAGATTATCTTTACAGTCTGTCCACTGTGTAACTTAAAGTAACGTGCAGAATCTGTAATTATCTTTTAACAATATTTAAACAGTAGTTCTGTTCCATTTCCCTCAGGATAAATAAAGTATCTATTTATCTGTCTATTATCTAACTATCACTCTGTCCATCTGTCTATCTATCTATCTATCTATCTATCTATCTATCTATCTATCTATCTATCTATCTATCTATCTATCACTCTGTCCACCTATCTATCTATCTATCTATCTATCTATCTATCTATCTATCTATCTATCTATCTATCTATCTATCTATCTATCTATCTATCACTCTGTCCACCTATCTATCTATCTATCTATCTATCTATCTATCTATCTATCTATCTATCTATCTATCTATCTATCTATCTATCTATCTATCTATCACACGGTCCACCTATCTATCTATCTATCTATCTATCTATCTATCTATCTATCTATCTATCTATCTATCTATCTATTAAATAATAAATAAATACTAATCTGATTTAATTGCTACCAGTGCTGTTAGCATCTATGCTAATCGTATGTACAGTCACTTCCACCTCTTCCTGCTTTCAAGGACACTGATAAGGTGTTAATTTTGTTAAATTATGATCATAGTTTTCTTCAATGACCTTTTTATCCTGATAAAAACAAGATGATAACTACTATAAGCAGGTGCACATGGACAAAAGCACAATTAACTTAAAATTCTGTCGATAAAAACATGACCAAAATGTTTGACAGAGACCTAACGCCTGACCTGATTCAATGAGTCATAATCTATTTGTAGCACAGAGGTTTCCTTTTCAAAAGAGCCATTTTGCCTGCCACGCCCACCAAAACAATCTGTCTGGAGCCACAAACACATCTGAACCATGAAATGACGACAGCAGCACCTACTGACACTACATTATAATGACACCAGAAGAATAAGCAAACTGTTTTACCACCTGACATGACTGCTCTATAATGGGCCGTGTACTTTTGTTGCTTTAACTTGACATTGTTGTTAAACCACATTATTTTGCAGTAAGTAATTTAGAGCTAAAGTAACAGCAATGGTGTGTTAACTTTGATTGTCAGGTTTGTCAAAAAAAATCTGTCAATTAATATTTGCCTGTTTTATCACTGGTACTTTCATTTTTTATTTATTTTTGGTTTTGTTGTTGCTCATTTTTTTCCCACAGGATCAGGTTTAACTTGCAGTGGAGAAATCATAAATATTTATTTGACATCATCAGGTGAGATCGGGGTCAGAGAGTCTTCCCCTGACATTTCTGAAATTAAATCATTTATTTCCTGCATTAAGATCATTTTTGTGCACGATTTTATAATAACCATGAGGTAGTCTTGTGATCTTTGAAGAGTTTTTGGAAATCTCATCAGTGTTATAGAAGCTAATCCCACATATTTAATCCATTTTAGTTTCAGGTCAATTTTAATGTCTTGTAAAAAAATATATGTCAGATGAACATATTTGCTTTTACCGTATGAGCCCATTAGAGCCCTCAGGTCTTCAGGATGTTCTCTGTTAACAGTGCCCAAAGTTAAAACAAAAGCTTATGGTGAGGCATCTTTTTGCTACTACGACCCCCACTTATGGAACAGCCTACATGAAGACATGAGGGCTGCACCTGATGTTAATGTCTTTAAAAACAAACACAAAACCTACCTTTTTAGTCGAACTTTTACCTGAATTACCTTTAAGCGTTTTTATTTATTCTAATTACAGCCGTATTCTATTTATTATTATTACTTTTTCTTCTTATTTTTTCTTATTTTTTAAATCTTTTCTATCTTTATTTTACTTTCTAGTTTTTCAATTCTTATTTTTACTTCATTTCATTTGATTATTTACTTTTTCTTATGTTTTTTTAAATCTTATTTTATATTATGAAATATTTAATTTTTGCACTTTAACCTAGCCTCCAGTGTTTTCTAAGTTTTAAACCTTGGAGTTTCTTCAGTACGTACTGGGTACAGCTGTATGCTTTATTGCTGTCCTTTTTTTTGTTGTTTGTTAATGATGCTTTTTTTTATCAACACTGTGTATGGATTGCAGTGTGGGTGGGTTCAAGGGCTGGGTGGAGTGGGTTTGGGTCATAAATCTTTCATTTTTGATTGATTGATTGATTGACTGATATAACACAGTAACTCAAACACCTGAGTTTGTAGTTATTGAAGAGAGAGAGTGTGAGGGGGAGAGACTGACTGCTATCACACTGCAGACATGGTGATTAAAACAAACATCCATTTGACATCTGTGACCTCTACCTTGTTAAAAAAGCTGAGGGTAAAGGTGATGGTCTCTAACATCCACCAGCTCCATGATGTGGTCATGGGGGTGGAAAAGGATTCCAGTCTGAGGCACTGGTGAACTCTGTGCCAGAGAGCATTAATGCAGTTCTGAAAAATAATGGTGTCCAGTGTGAGGCTCTGGCGAACTCTGTGCCCAAGAGCGTTAATGCAGAGCTGAAAAATAATGGTGTCCAGTGTGAGGCTCTGGTGAACTCTCTGCCCAAGTACGTTAATGCAGAGCTGAAAAATAATGGTGTCCATACAAATTATTGACACTTTGGCCCCAATTTAGAAGCCTTCATTTCAGGGAGTACTCACTTATTATGCCAGCTGTTTAGACATTAATGTCGGCATGTTGAGTCATTTTGAGGGGACAGTAAATTTACATTGTTAAACAAGCTGCACAATCACTACTGTTCACTGTATCAAAGTGTCATTTCTTCAGTGTTGTCCCATGAGAAGGTGGAGTAAAATACTTGCTGAAATGTGAGGAGCGTGCTGTCTTTTGTGAGATACTGCACATCCAATCACAGCTACTTTGGTTGTGTTGTAGTGGGAGGTCCAATCAATGCTACTCTCTTTGGAGAGAGGAATGACGGCTGGGTTTTCCCCAGTGAAGAAGAAAGTATCAGTGCTATAAACACAACCCACGGAGAAAAAAAGGACAGTAGACATATGGACATATTTCACTTTTGACATTGTGGAGAACAAAAATTGTGTAAACTGTGTGGCATGATTTTGAGGAGTAAAACTGCATCAAACTTAAAGCAGCATCTCCAGGCGAGTCGTCCTGGCATCTATGCAGTGGTGAGTACACGGAAGCCAACTTTACTCTATTGCAAATTGGTGTATTTTTACTTGGCTTCTGCACCATATAAGTGCTAATGAGATGATAAAAAAATCACGCTTCATGTAAAACATGACTTAAAGCTATAGTGCGTAACTTCACATGTCCGTGAATGTCCGTTTCAGCCAAGCCACTACTAGAGGAGATGACACAATGCAGATTAAGCCGATCGTTTCCTCTAACATCTCGCGGGATTTTTCAATATATATAATTTTTGCTTTGCTTGTTGACCGGCGACATTCCCACGCTGGCGCGCAGGAAATTACGCGTTTTACGTCACAACAAGAAAGGAGGGGGAGGACGAGCGGAGAGTCTCATAGCAACAAGCAGAGCGCAGGCAGAACGAGGAATGGCCGAGAAGCCAAAGAAACGGCCGAGACACAGTCCAGAAGTGGATCCTACCACAAAAAAAAGCCTGGACGTTCGGCTGAAGGATTGCTCGCGAAGAAGGAAAGTGACCGACGGAGAAGGCAAACGCGGATTTGTATTGGCGTGGCTTTTCCTCGGTGGAGAGCCTTGAGGGCAGAAATTGGGCTGAGGGCAGACACAGATGTTGCCTTGCTGCTGCTGGATAAGTAAGTGACTTGGTTTATAATTATATAAGTACTTTATTGTTTTCTTGTAAATGGTGCTATGAATGTAATGTTGTAATGTTAGCAGCCTGCTAACGTAATGTTAGCAGCCTGGTGCTAGCCACAATGTGTAGCGAGAGACAGTATCGAGCAGTACAGGGCGTGAAGCGAGTGTGTACCGCGGCAAGCAGCATATGGTGTGTAGCGAGTGCTACTCTGTGTACACGGTGTGTAGCGAGTGTTACGTCATATGGAAGCGCCGGCTTTATTGTTGTAAGAACGCAGAATTCCGCTAGAGGGCGACCGAAGTTACACACTATAGCTTTAAGAAATTCACTGTAACATAAATAATGCCTTACACTTTTCACCTCATATTTTGGTTAACTAAACGAACAAAAGATTTAATTGAAAAATTAAAAGATATTTTAGGCAAAAACTGGAACAAACAAATTATAAAGTGTTGTCAAAACTAATTGGGACCTCTGGGCATTTACAATCCTTACAGATTCGGGCTTGACAAGATGGATCGGCCTGATTACAGACATTGAAACTGGCTGATCCAGCTGGAGGTTATGTGATAAGGATTTGCAGAAGGATCAAGGAGGGAAATGTCATGTTTTCCTTGTTAAAATTCCTCAAGAAATATTCATGAAGCAACAATGTGGTAAGTCATGTAGGGCTTGTCTGTTTTCCCAAATGACAGGATGTATGTATGATACATCTCTGGCTCGTTTTGCCTTTAAATAGCAAACACTGTCAGACCAAAAGCCTCAATATCTCCTCAGCAATCCTTTGAGCCACACTGCAAGGTTTAAGAATAGCTGCAGAACAAACCATTATAATCAGAATTTCACACAGTCAGGACTCAGAGTTATAAAAATTGCAGCAATATAACCCTTATGTTTTTTCCCTGCTGTAAAAAAACAATCATTAGAGCTTAGTTATTTCCTTTTCAATACAAAACAGAGCGACGACTCCACTGATGCAAGGCCTTTTGTTCCCAGCATTACAAATCTGTAATTAAGTAAATACAGTGTTAGCATGGTAACTTAGGAGAAGCTGTCAGGTATTCACTAATGAGAATAAGTGGCGTTGCTGTATTTAATCAGCTTATACCACCAAGTAAATGGATACAAAGAATGTAAATGAGGAATTTAACCCACACATTTATACAAATGAGGCTCAAAGCAGATTATTTATGTATTTATATATTCTTTTAATGATGTCCTTTGCAACATCTCAGCATGAACTTTGGTTGTTTCTTTTAGTGTCTAATAAAATAATTGAAGCTGGTCTAAATTAATCCAAATAGCTTGCATTGTAACTTGTCCTTTTCTGTTAACGTTGCAGTTCCCTTCAGAGTGATCAGCCTTTTAAACTGCGTGGTAGTTCATGCATAGATTGAAGTAACCATGACTACCAACATGAATGACCTGCTACTGTGGAGCTTCATCCTACATTGGCCAATATTAGAAACAACTTGTTATTTGTTTTGTTGTTTTTGAACAGGACAACGCAGAAGCTCAGTCCATAAGGGCTTGGACTGGGGACCGAAGGGTAGCCGGTTCAAGTCCCGCCCAGACCATGATTGGAAGTTGGTTTGGTAGTTGGAGAGATGTCAGCTGACCTCCTGGGCACTACCGAAGTGCCCTTGAGCAAGGCACTGTACCCCCCTCCAAAAACTGCACAGTAGCACTTCTTCAGGAGCAGTAAGCCATCATTCTGACATCTCTCCATTAATGCATGCTCGTAGGTTATGTTTGTTGAACATGCTACACAAACACAGGCGGAAGTAGACATGCACATGCAGAGTGTAGAGAATGGAATTTCCCCATGAGGGACTAATAAAGGATGCCTTTCTTTTCAAAAAGAAATGAGCTGAATTTGAGGACATTTTCAAGATACTCTAATTTCTCGTACATAACACAAATTTTTTGCTTTTAACTTTCAGGTGCGTGTTAAACACAAGCAAAAGTAAAATATGTAAAATATTTCCTCTCATGGACATCACAAATACAACACATATATTACAAAAAGCCAAAATATTCTCTCTCTCTCTGCAAAACATTACCCCCAAAACTTTTGTAATTCTTATTAAGCTGACTGTTAAACTGTTCTAATATTTTGGGTCTTACTTAGTGTACCTGTATGTAATGGTCATGTAATTCTCAACTGTTACACTTACTGGCAGATTATTGACACACGTGTAAACACATGAGGGGGATTCAGCTGCAGGTCTCCACTTTCACCGGCTAACGGCTCCTCCAATGTGAGACGGATGTGACGTAAATCTAATCCTAATTTGCAGTGTTACACGTCTGATTGGCATTTGATAAAATGTAGCTGCCTAACACATCTTGAACATTTAGATATTGTTGCATAGGACAATTATTTTGGATTGTTGGGATCACTTTCATCACCATCATACAAACAGTAACTATAACTTATAAATATCTGCAAAGAGCAGTGTTGGGCACGTTACTTCAAAAAAGTAAATTGTTATAGTTACCAGTTACTTTTCCAAAAAAGTAATTGAATTACTAACAGAATTACTCCTTCATAAATGTAATTAGTTACCAGAAAAATCTTTTCCTGTTTGAACTGTGTGTCTCCGTCTCTGTGCCCTTCTTTGTTGTTACCATAGACTGTAAAAAACATGGACGCCATGTTGCTGGGCTCAAATTGAAACCGCCACGAAAACTGCTCCCCCTGGTGACTGGCTGCATTATAGGTCAAATTTCCGTCTCCCCCATTCATCTGGACGGGCCGTAGTGAAACTTCAAAAAATTAGTACACCCCATACAAATATTTCTCCCACCCGTATGCTGTGGTGATATGAAAGTATTATTGGGCTGCGTGTTTTCCAAGTCCTCTTTTTTCTGAAAAGTTTCTTTTTCATCAGTTATTACAGTGTATAAATAACCGTGGTTTACGGCAGTTCCACAATGATTGTGTACGGCGTATGCTGGGGAGTTTTGCGACAGTTTACGACAACTATGTCGAAACATGGTCCAGATTCTCTGCTGGCTGCACAATGGCGGCGCCCTGACGGGGGATATTTTGGCTTCAAATCCGTTACATGGTAGAAGGTGGAGCCACGCTATCCAGTTCTTATAATACATCCATGGTTGTTACCTGCTGCAGCAGCTCGGACATCATCAGCGGAGTTCTCGCTGTTTTTGGTCTCTAGATTTTAGATTTACTAACAACAGACAAACACTTTGAACATGTGATAAAGCTGCAACCAGAAACAGGTTTTTTCGTTGCAAGTGCTGCACTTCACACAGACAATGTGAAAATGATGCACTTTCACACGAATTCGCGACTGAAAATGCTGTAGCATGTATGCTAGGCCAGTAGTTGGTGATGTAGGTTTGCAGTGAAACAGTGATGTTTCAATGTGTCTGCGCACTAACGCTTTCTGGTGAAGACAAAATTTCCACAAACAACAGTGGTGAGTTTTTTTGGTTTGGTTTGTTTGGAGTTTTTTTTTTCTGTATCCTCTATCATTGACAGAAACAAACAATTACGTGTTGTGTTTTTTTTCACACATTAACTATCCTGAATTTATTGACCTCTGCCAAACAGTTGAGCTGGGAGTTAACTGGTTAACAGAAGACACATCGAACAAAAACTCTCTGTTTTTATTCATATTGTTGTCATGTAAACAGCCATTCAGCATCAACAGTCACCCTGCACCTACCTGTGATCAGGTTGTCCACGAGCGTCGTAGGGATGCAGAAGATGCCCACCAGGAGGTCACTTATGGCCAGGTTGAGGATGAAGAGGTTGGTGACCGTGCGCATTCGCCGGTTCTCCAGAACAATCAGACACACCAGTATGTTTCCCACCATGCACAGCAGGAAGATGAAGAAATAGGCCAGGATGTAGCCGACGGCGACGAACAGAGAGTGCTGGTAGTAGGGGAAATAGGTAATGCTGGTGTGGTTTATGGCAGCATCTGAGCTGATGTTCACAAAGGCCTCTGTGACGGCTGATCCCTCCAGCTCCATCCCCTCATGTCCCAACGTGTGCAGAGGGTCCATCTCTGATGAATGAACTCTGCAGGGGGAAAGAGACGATAAGAGCTGATTGTGATCACCTGGTGGATGACATTTGTACACTAAATGGCAAATCCCGTGTTTGACTGGCATATAACCTTCTGACGTGTTAGAGAAAATCCTTCCAACCTATTTGTTTAGTCTCCCCCAGACACTATCCAACAAGTATAAGTTATCCAGTAAAAACTGAACGAAAGATTGTTACCCATTAATCTTCAGAAAAGATTTGAAGAAAGAGAAAGTAATTATAATTTAAGAGTAATAGAGATTTAAAAAAAAAACAAAATTTAGGACAAAATGATTGGTTGTTGTATTTCTGTTAAAGGGGTAAATTTATGGAATAATCTAACCAAAGACATTAAACAATCCATATCAACATTTACATTTAAAAGAACATTAAAGGGCAACTCCGGTTTTTTGACAACTGGACCTTATTTATAGGTGTGTGCATGCTCATCTACTCACTCAGACAAACATCGTGCAGTTCGGAGTCCTTCAGAAGTTATTTAGATCCAACCGATTTAGCCGCACTTAGCGGGGGCCACGGCAAGGGAGCTTCAGCGCGGGACATAATCTCTGCAAAATTGCTCGTCTCTACCACAGCCCGGTTTGTCATTGCAGAGAAATCCTCCAGAGTAGTCAGACATATAGATCCATACGCATGTCAGCCGGTCTCAAGTCCCACTCTGAGCAGCTAACACACTCCTCTTCTGTTGCTATAGCCGAACACTGTCCACAAGCGCACCACCAGTTCGCATTGAGTCGTGGACGTGCTCCTGTTAGTTGTTCTCGAGCCAGCTGTTCGTCTCTCTCCCTCCACATTCTTCTTTCATGGAGCTCCTCGTCCGTGTACTCAGGCTCAAACCGGTAAGGACAACCGTCAAAGTCGAAGTCGTAGTCTGACTCTTCGACATCAGATAAATATTCTGCCATGTTGCTCAGCAATGCCAGCAAAAAGTAAGTCAGCTGTACCTTTGTGTCGCGCGGCTATGACGTCATCAAAAGTTTGTTTACCAGGTCAGCTGACCCACCTGAAGACGGTAGACGAGCTGACTTTATGATAACACTGGCGATGGATGAAAAAATATAGTCGAAATGAGCGATTTTGCAGAGATTATGTCCTGCGCTGAAGCTCCTTTGCCGTGGCCCCCGCTAAGTTGGTTGGATCTAAATAACTTCTGAAGGACTCCGAGCTGCACGACGTTTGTCTGAGTGAGTATATGAGCATGCACACACCTATAAATAAGGTCCATAAGGGCATATAAGGGCAGTATGTTAAGTAAGTCGCATTACCATTTTTGTAATTGATGAAATCTCTCAAACATTATCAGGGGTGGATAGTAACAAAGTAGATTTACTTGAATACTGTACTTCAGTACATTTTTTGGGTATCTGTACTTGAGGTTTTTTTTTGGAACTTATAACTTTTAATTCACTACATTTAAAAGACAAATATAGCACTTTTAACTCCCCTACATTTCTATAAATGGCCTTGTTACTTTTAGGTACAGGTATGAACATACTTGCCAACCTTGAGACCTCAGAATTAGGGAGATTTTAAAAGGGGGGGGGGGGGTCATATACAAACAAAACAAGAACAATCAAATACTTGAATTTCACAGAGTTCATTTATTGGACAAAGAAAATAACAGTCCACAGTAACAAAGTAAAGTCACATAGCAAATTTAATAGCTGTCCACAGTACCCATGCAAAAGATGGTAAATAAAAAAAGGTCTTAAATAAAAATACAAACAAAAAGGCATACATTGCATAGATTAACCACCAATCTATGCAATGTATGCTAGAAATAAAAGTAATCATCAAAAGGAAATTAAAACAGCCTGTACAACAGATCCGGGTACATACATACAGAGAACCAGGGATACTCTTCCCTAACCATAACAATATACATAACAACAACACTCCTCTACACATGGTTGTATTTGAAGGTGCAATGCTTCGCAGCCTGTAGCACAGCCCTTGAAGGAGCGTTGGTATGGGCAGCACCTGTGAAATTTAATTTGCAGGAAAGGAGTGAGTTAAGGGTTGAATTGTCCATCCTTGTTCTATTCTCTGTCACTATCTTTCTAACCATGCTGAACACCCTCTCTGATGATGCATTGCTGTGTGGCACGCACAAAAGTGCCTTCATCAAATGCACCAGATTCTGGAATCTTCCATCTCTCCCTAGCATGGCCCAAAACCTGTCGCTCCTTGCTTCCTGAGGAAGATCTTCCCTGCCAAGCACCTGGTACTCCACTACTTCTTCCCTAAGGCTATCCAGGTCCAACTGTAGCTGCGGCAGACTTTTCCCTAGCTCTATAACTGCAAATGAAAATTAGTAAATTCAGCACAAGTGAGCTGGGGATATAATTGCTTTCTCTGTTACTACCCTTTATAACATCTGAAGTTGATTATTAAACAACTACTACCATCAATTAAAAAAGGGGATGCACCTGAGTTTGGGGAAAATTGATGCCGTGACTCTGGGTAAAACACGGTCAGGTTTTGGAGGATGATGTTGTTGAGGGGGAATGCAGTCATCATCTTTGTGGTCACAGCTACAAAGAAGTCTCTCGCTGTCCTGTGACACATGATCACAGATCACTGATCAGATCAAAAATTACAGGCATTGTATGACGGGATGTCAGTTAGTTAGCTCTTAGGAGGTAAGCTGATTTGGATAACAATAATCAGAATGTTTACTTGATCATCATAGGGGCGGAAGAGGAAAGTTCATCCATGTTGTCCTCCAAGAGGCTTTGTGCAGCTGCTCCAAGAAAGAATTCGCTGTCTGGCAACTGTAGGCTGGCATCCTTGAACCTGATGTCCTTCAGTGGGACGTCAGCAATAAGGCTGGCAGGGAGAAATCTTCCCATGAATCTTCTCACCAGGCTGGCCATCTCCTGGTGTAGCCTATGAACCATCACTCCTTCAGCCTAGAAACACATGATGGATTATCAGTTATGAAAAATGATGATAAATAAATATGATAAAAAATAATGCAGTTAAGTTTATCTTTTGATAGGCTGGCTGACCTGAAACATAACATTGAACTCAGCCAGTGGTTTCAGGACCTGGGAGAGGAAGAGGAAGAAGAACTTTGTCTTTTTGCTGGTTAAATGCTCTGCCAGCCTCTTCACCTTGCCAGGCTTCTCCACATCCTCGTGGCTGGCAAAATATGCTTGCAGTGCATCCCACTGGTTGAGCACCCGGTTTATGTAAGTCAGCAAGCTGAGCCACCTGGTTGCACAATATCGGAGTATCTTCAGTCTCAGAGTCTGTGAACTCCACAAACTCTTTGAAGATTTCACAACGTTCGGCACTAAAGTTGGGAAAAGTTAAAAAACAACAACAAAAAAAACAGGAAAGAAATTGTTAAATAATGAAAAGCCAGGGAATCAAAATGACATCCAATAACTGTCAAATTGTGGCACAGAGGCTCTCTTTTAACTTATGTGCAAGTGTAACATGCCATGCGGCATATCAATACGCTTACCTGATGTCAAAGTGAGCATATATGCTGCTGAGGATGTCTTCAATAGGCTGGTGTAGAGCCCTAATGCCACAGCCTGTGGCCAGCTGGACCAGATGACAGATGTATCCCATGTCAATTAGGGATGGCTGCATGTCTTTGACTCTGCTGACAACAGAATTGTGCTTCCCCTTCATGACACTGGCATTATCACTATTAAATGCCACAACGTTTCTCCAGGCAATTTTTCTGTCACTAGGAATAAACCAAGTACAACATTACTTATTAGTGGTCTGTCTCCCAGCTAGCATATTATAACGTATTTACATGTGTAACGGAGTTAAAATGTAGCGAGATTCCACTTGCCATAAAAAAAACTCCTCACACAACACGGAAACTTATTTTTCCCGTGGTATTTAAATGCAGCAGTCCTGTGGATTAGGCTCGTGTACCCCGGGGGACAGCAGCAGTTGGCCCTTGCTGTCTCCCTGGTAGGTGAACGAGTTATGAGCGCCGCCGTTGGCTCAATATAAATACTTTAATTTTAATATTATGAGCCGGTTTAAGTTGTCTTTTATAAACGTATAGCTCCCTGATGGTACTGATAAAAAAATAGACTGTGTTTTTCTTTCTTATGTTTACAAATTGGTTAGTGCTACATGGTTAACTAACTCGCACTTTCTTTTCATTTTATATTTTTAGTGTGAGACGTGAGTGTATGTGTGAGGACCGGGATTTGACCATATTATTATTATTATTAATTCCTCTGCCAGGTACGCTTTGTTAGTCATTTTATGTTCATTTTAACATTAAAAAGCAGCAGTTGGCCCTTGCTGTCTCCCTGATATCGGAATAAACAGCGAAGTTGCCAACAGTGGTGGTTTCTCCTTCGCGTAATTTTCACAACGCAACGAGAGAGTACACAGCAGCTACACATGGACATTAGTGACTTTACACTTACCTTAGCACTGTGTTCAGTGACTCAAAGAGGTTCTGTGCTGTGACAATGTTGCACACTGGCACGTGCAGAAACCTTGTCACCACCTCCTGAGCCTCACAAACCCTGGCCAATATCACAAACTCCTTTAAAAAAATAATATTCATTTAGAGAGCAATTATCACTGACAGCAGCCACAAATTACTTTACAAGAGAAGTGTAAAAACGAAACACATACTTTATCCGTCGTGTTTCTGTTTGTGCTCTCATCACACATTAGTCTAAAGGGCTGGTTTTGGCACCGTTTTATGACATCCTTGTCCAATCCCGGGGCAATGGCACCTATCAAAGTACACAGTAATGAAAACACAGTTTTTCTACTAACTGTACTGCACTTGCTGCTTACTTAAAATAATATTAATAATATGTAACCATTTAAAGCAAAAATAAGCGGAATGTTTGTGTTAATGTAAGTCTTAAATAGTTATAACTTCCGACAACAATCACTTAAATAGAGTGTTTGGTCTGAAACACGGGTCTGTCAGTCACTCTGCTCTGCTCTGCTCTAAGCCGAGGAGAAAACTTTCCTTGTATCTTAAATTACGGGACGACTCCGTATTATAAAGGACGGGTGGCAACCCTTCTTAGAAAACAGTATTATTTTAAATACACTCACCTTTCACTATTTGTGTGGCCTTTGTTCTTCCATTTGCGTACCGGCGAGCAATCCGGAAACATATCCATAACGGATTTGTTGAAAACATCCACGAAAGTTAATGGGATGTTGTTTGTTGCCAACAGCATAGCCATCTTTGTTTCGGCGTAAATGACACTCTCAGGTCTCCCCTTGGCAAGATGGCCCAAAATGCTGGGCTGGGACCGGTGCTGCGTTGCCGCAGCCTTGTGCTTCTCCAACCCTTGATGTGTTGTGATATCCGTTCGGCCACCGTGTTCAATCGAAAAGTCAGATCTACAAAATGTGCACGTAGCATATCCCGTCCCCTTCGCGCTGTCCGGGATAAACGGGAATTCTCTTTTCCACTCATTCTGGAATTTACACGAGTACTTTCTCTTCTTACTCATTTCTTCTTCTGCTTCTTCTTCTTCTGTTCTGTTTGCCGCGCTTGACTTCGAGCCGAGGTGTAACCGTTATTAATGTCCGGCCGGAAACGGCGCCCAGTCAGAAGAGAAGGATGGTGTAGCAATATTGTTGTCCGGGTGGAAATTGGGAGAAATTCGTGAGAATTGTGGGCCCGGGAGATTTTCGGGAGGGGCACTGAAATTTGTGACTCTCCTGGGAAAATCGGGAGGGTTGGCAACCTTGTGATACTGACACCAATCACCTGTGTTTATGAATTTTTGAAGTAGTTACTGACCAAAAGCACATGAAGGAAACATGCTGTCAAGACTTTACCTCCATTAGCATGTTGGTGTCAACATCTAAATTTTTTCTCCTGCTATTGTGTCTAACACCCAGCTCTTCCATATTTTCAGATGTGTGTGCTGTTTCCTTACAATTAGCTTTTGACTGTCAAGTGGCAAGTATAAAGCCCCAGTCACACATTACCGTTTCTCATGGCGATTGTGGACGATTGTCATAATAAACCGTGCTTTGGTCGTGGTGCATGCGCTACTTGGTCTGGATCAGCGTTGTATAGTTGTGGATGAACGGCGGGGAACGGGGAAGGGTCCAGGCAGTTTTGAACTGTTCAAAACTGTCATGGAGAATCACCGCTCTCAGTATAGCGGGATGGAAGCCTAATGCAGACCTAATGCGAACGGTATTAGCATGGCATGTACGGAGCTCAGTCGGGCTGATCCTGGTTCAATCCTGAAAGCTTTATGAGGACGACTGACAAGGATGTATCCGTTTGTGCCCCGACTGTGTCCTGTTCAAGACAGTGCAAGCAACAGGGCTCAGTCGGGGCTTACGTGATGTAAACTGAGCTAGAGCGGGGCTGACGTCATGTCAGCGGGATAAAAATTCAAGAAGTACTCCTCATATCGCTGTATTAACCTAGCTGGAGCGGAACGAACGCCCCAAAGCGCTGTAGAAGCTCTACTGACGGTGTTTTTACGGGGTGTGTCCAGGGGCGGGACAGTCATTTCATCCCGTATCATAGCGATCACACCAGCCTCGTCAATCGTGTACAGTTGTGCACTATCGCCATGAGAAACGGGAATGTGTGACTTGGGCATAAGGTGGTGAATGTGTTCTCTATGTAAATACTGAAAGGATTGTACATTGTATTGTTGTTGAGAAAATGAGAGAGGGTTGGTATTAACAGCTGGTACATGCAAAGCTTCAGCATAACTCCTCCCTGAGGTGAGAGAGGCATGGGAAAATGTGTCAGCATGATCTCCGTCCTGCAGGTCCTCAAAGAGTGCGTGCATGATATGAACCTGTCGTTCCCACTTCATGTGTTGATTCAACCTGAATGTGGGTTCACAGCACCCACCAGGCACCAATTATGTGCATGAACATCTGCTGCTATTACAGCCCGAGTGTTGGGCTCCAGTGTGTCAGCTCAATGGTTTGAAAACTACTCTCTGCTCTACGATGTGTTCCTGTGTGAGAGAGCTTAATGTCTACGCAGGTGTAGGTATATGACTTTTCTACTATAGGGGACAGGTAATGGGAATACCTTTTATGCCATTTAGGTTGCAGTACCATGTCCAACTATCAGGCGGCAAACTCCCCAACCCTTTTCTCAAGTTTCATAAAAATATGATCCATGCATCTTTTTGACATATTGTGATATTACATTATAAATCTGGGCTTTTTACTAATAAGTAGTAAATCCTGTTATTGTAAAAGATTAGAGACAGGTTAAAAAAATAACAGTTATAATAATAATAATAATAATAATAACCTTTCTAGTCTAGCTTTTAGCTTATTGAATTTATTATTATTATGATCATTATGATTATTATTATTTAATGTTATTTATACATTTATTTTAACCCCCTAAATATGTTTTGTTATTCATTATGTTCAGATTTATTGTTTGGAATTTTATGATCTGTATTGATTTTCTTTCCACTATCTTACTTAAGTGCATTTTATCTCATTTTAGCATATTACTATTAAAAATGCATTTATTTACTTATTTCAATATTTATTTTAATCTTATATCTTATTATTTTATAGTATTTTATTTATGTATTTATTATCATTACTATTTTAATTATTATTTTAGTCTTATGTGTGTGTAAGTGAGTGCGTGTGCTGTATGTGAATTGCAAAAGTAGGGGTGGGGTTCTATTTTTCATTGTGTTTAATTTTTACTTATTATTATTTTTAATTTATTTCATTTTTGTGCCACAAACTTTTTGCATGAAAAGTGCTATACAAATAAAGTTTGATTGATTGATAATAATAATAATAATAAATAAATGTATAAGGAACAGTATCTGCAGATTGTATTTTATATATTCATTTAAAAAAACTTTTATATATAAAAGTGGAACACCCAGGTGCTCTTTGGCAAACTTCAAACATGCAGCAATGTTTTTTTTGGACAGCAATGGCTTCCTCCGTGGTGTCTTCCTCCATTCTTGTGTAATGTTTTACGTGTTGTAGATTTGTCAACAACAATGTTAGCATGGTCCAGGGATTTCTGTAAGTCTTCAGCTGACACTCTTGGATTCTTCTTCACCTCATTGAGCATTCTGCGCTGTGCTCTCACAGTCATCTTTACAGGACCACCACACCTTGGCAGAGCAGCAACAGTGCTGAACTTTCTCCATTTGTAGACAGTCTGTCTTACCGTGGACACATGGACATCAGGACTTAGAGATACTTTTGTAACCCTTTCCAGCTTCATGCAAGTCAACAACTCTTGATCGTAGATCTTCTGAGAGCTCTTCTGTGCGAGGCATGGTTCACATCAGGCAATGCCTCTTGAGAACAGCAAACTCACAACTGGTGTGTTTTTATAGGGCAGGGCAGCTTTAACCAACACATCCTATCTAATCACATTGTGCCTCTGTCGAAGTTCCTCGACAGGAACTTCGACTCCCCCTCACAAACACAAGTTCCCCCAGCCCCTCCCCCTCGGCTCTCATCTGGTCCATCACCCAAACTCCTCCCTGTTCGTCCTCCCCTGCCCCCAGAGCTGGTATCCCTAAGCACGCTAGGATGAACAGGGCCTCTGCTAATCCCAGGACTTACAGTCATGATAAAGGTAATATCAAGCTGGGGCCCTGTGAGACATCATTTTCCCCTAGTGCCATATCTACAGTCACACCACATAGACTAGATTACAGAAGGACAGTTAGATTGTCCAATCAGAGAAATTTAATCCATATCCCTTGTAAGAAGATAATATCCTGTCCTAATGCAACTAATCTGAAACTTGCTGTGCTCAATGTTAGATCCCTGTCCAACAAATCATTTTTAATTAATAACTTGATCACTTCTTATAAACTTGACTTGATGTTTTTAACTGAAACATGGCTTGACAAAAACACAGGTAATGCAGTTTTAATGGAATCAACTCCACCCAACTTCAAATTTGAATCTGAAACACGAGAAAACAAAAGGGTGGAGGTGTCTGTGCAGTATTAAGAGATCATATGGTTACACAGGTTGTCATTTGGGGTGTTTTCATCATTTGAGTATGTGTCCTTTAAAATGGAGATAAGACTATCCCGTCCATACTCTATATAGTCCTATACAAGCCCCGCAACACTATAAAAATTTTATTGATGATTTTACCGAGATGCTTTCAATTGTATGCACTGATTTTGATAGTTTGGTCATTACAGGTGATTTTAATATACATGTGGATAATGTCTGTGACAGAAATGCTAAAGAGCTCAGTGCTGTCCTTGAAACCTTTGGCCTGACTCAGCATGTGTGTGAGCCCACCCATAACAGAGCACAGCACACTCTGGACCTGCTCATTACAAAAGGGGTTAATATTTCAAATGTCAATGTGGTTGATGTTGCCCTGTCTGATCATTTCTGTGTCTTCTTTGACCTGTGTGTTTCTCCCACACCACCGGCTGGTACTGCAGTAGTACAGAGGAGACACATAAATAACAGCACAGGTGCTCTGTTCCTTGAAATGATTAACTTTGAAAATGTCTCATTTTCTAATGTTGATGATTTGTTGAGCTCTGTTACTTCAAGTGTTTTGAATGTTCTGGACACCATTGCCCCTGTGAAAGTTAAAATGGCTAAAAATAGGCAGAAGTCACCATGGAGGAATGACGACTCGGTCAGGGCACAGAAAGGAGTGCGGAAGGCCGGCGGAAATGGCGAAAGTCAAAACTCCATGTTCATTCTGAAATTTATAAAAGAAAAGTTGTACATGTTCAATCAGATCTTACATAGAACAAGAGAGATGTACTTCTCTGAAATTATTGGAAACTGCAGGAACAACTCGCGTGTCTTATTTGCAACAGTGAACAGATTAACAAATCCTCCAGCTCAACTGCCACTGGAATTAATCTCCACATCTAAGTGTAATGAGTTTGCAGTCTTCTTTTGCAACAAGGTTCAGACTATTAAAAATTCTATCAATTCCACAGCACCAATAACAACCCTGCAGCCACCTAAACACAAGTTGCTGACTCATTTTGCACCTGTAACTGACAAAACTGTCCAAGAGATTATCACAAGTCTGAGTTCATCCACATGCTGCCTCGATGTTTTACCCACTAGATTTCTAAAGTCCGTGCTGAGCAGTTTGTTAACACCACTCGCTCAGATAGTTAACACATCACTACAATCTGGAACATTTCCAAAGGCCTTGAAAACTGCGGTCATAAAGCCTCTCCTAAAGAAGAGCAGTCTTGATGCCACAGTACTGAACAACTACCGGCCCATCTCAAATCTGCCGTTCTTAGGCAAAGTCCTTGAAAAAGTTGTTTACCAACAGCTCACTGACTTTCTCCTAATGAACAACTCATTCGATGTTTTCCAGTCAGGTTTTAGACCCCATCACAGCACTGAGACCGCTCTTATCAAGGTGACAAATGACATCCGCCTGAACACTGGCCTTGAGCAAAGTCTCCGTCTTAGTCCTACTAGATCTGAGCGCTGCTTTTGACACTGTTGATCATGAGATCCTTTTACAGAGACTAATGGACTGGGTGGGCATCTCGGGGACTGCCCTACATTGGTTGAAGTCCTATCTAGAAGACAGGAAGTACTTTGTAGAAATTGGTAACTGTGTCTCAGACCACATGGCCTTGACTTGTGGGGTGCCCCAGGGGTCAATCCTGGGACCCCTCCTGTTCAATCTCTACATGCTGCCTTTAGGCCAGTTAATACAAAGTTCTAATGTGTCCTACCACAATTATGCAGATGACACTCAGATCTATGTCTCACTGACAGCAGGTGAACATGGACCAGTGGATTCACTCTGTCACTGCATCCAACAGGTCAGTGTGTGGATGCAGAACAACTTTCTCCAGCTAAATTCAGACAAGACTGAAGTCATCGTGTTTGGTCCACAGAAACAAAGAGAAAGTGTCAGCAGTCACCTCCAGTCTCTCTCTCTAAAACCTACAAATCAGGTTAGAAATCTTGGGGTAATAATGGACTCAGACTTGAACTTTAACAGCCATATAAAATCAATAACATCAGCAGCCTTTTACCATCTAAAAAACATCGGCAAAATCAGAGGTATAGTGTCTAAACCTGACCTAGAGATACTTATCCATGCATTTGTCTCTAGTAGGTTAGATTACTGTAACGGCCTGCTCACCGGCCTCTCCAAGCGAGCCATGACACAGCTGCAGTACATCCAGAACGCTGCTGCTCGGGTCCTGACCAGAACCAGGAAATCTGAACACATTAGTCCTGTGCTCAGGTCCCTACACTGGCTTCCTGTTGCTCAGAGAATAGACTTTAAAGCAGCTCTGCTTGTGTACAAATCTCTCCATGGTCTAGCACCAAAGTACATCTCTGACATGTTAGTGCCATATGAACCATCTCGGACTCTGAGGACCTCGGGGGCCGGCCTTCTGCTGGTGCCTAGAGTCAGGACTAAACATGGAGAATCAGGGTTTCAGTTTTATGCAGCTAAAATCTGGAACAGTCTTTCTGAAGATGTGAGACAGGCCTCTACTCTGACAATGTTCAAATCTAGGCTCAAAACAGCTCTGTTTAACTGTGCATATGACTGAAAGGATCTGATCTGCACTCTTCTTTTTAAATTTATTTTATAATGATTGTTGATTTTATTTTGTATTTTGATTTTTTAAAGTGATTTTATAATGATTAATGTTCACTCTATTTTGTACTGTGATTTTAATGCATTTTTCTTGTTCTGTAAAGCACTTTGAATTGCCTTGTGTATGAATTGTGCTCTACAAATAAACTTGCCTTGCCTTGCCTTGCCTTGCCTTGCCTTGCCTAATCACATTGATTGGACTCCAGGTTGGCTGACTCCTGGCTCCAATTAGCTCTTTGAGAAGTGATTAGCCTAGGGGTTCACATACTTTTTCCACCCTGCACTATGACTGTTTACATGTTGAGTTGAATAAAAACATGAAAACTTATAATTTTTTGTGCTGCATTAGTTTAAGCAGACTGTGTTCGTCTAGTGATGTGACTTAGATGAAGATCAGAACATATTTTATGACCAATTTAAGCAGAAATCCAAGTAATCTCAAAGGGTTCACATACTTTTTCTTGTAACTGCATATAAACTGATATGTTTTTTGCATTTTTTTTAACCAGTTCTTGGTCAAAAGGGCAGCTAGTCTTGCAAGAGGTTCTGTGGCCAAAGTCGAAATTTACGGCTCTTGTTAGTCTTCCACTTGTAAAAGGGCAGGTGGTCATTCACAGCTAGGTCACCTGAGAGTGGTTAGCAGGGTCGTTGACCTGGTTTCACTTGGGGTTGATCGAGCCTCCCCTGGGGCGGTGCCCTCCAGGATTTCTACAGATCGGTTTTCTTCACCAAATCAATGACCATGTTAAGTAAGTAAGTAAACTTTATTTGTATAGCACTTTTCACAGACACAAGTCACAAAGTGCTTCACAGTAGAAAAACATAGTACAACTAACCATAAAAACATAGTACACCTAAACATAAGACAACATACTTAAGAACATAGTAAACATAAAACATCTAAAATCACAGTGCTCAATCAGTGCCACCACTGGACGTGTTAGGAAGCGAATGCTCGCCTAAATAAATATGTCTTCAAGAGCTTTTTGAAAGTGTCCACTGAGTCCAGGGAGCGCAGGTCCTGGGGAAGTTCATTCCAAAGTCGAGGAGCAACAGCTTTAAAGGATCGGTCACCCCGAGTTTTGAAGCAGGTTCGAGGAACCATCAACAAGTTTTGCCCAGACGACCTCAGGCTTTGGGCTCAGCTATAGGGCTTAATTAAATCCACAATGTAAAAAGGGGCCTGTCCATGTAGGGCTCGGAAAGTTAGCACTAAGATTTTAAATTGAAAACGGTAGGCAACTAGAAGCCAGTGGAGAGACTTGAGTACTGGTGTGATGTGGGCTCTCCTGCTGGTGCTAGTCAAGAGCCTTGCAGCTGCATTTTGGACTGACTGCAGACGAGCCAAGGCTTTCATGCTAACCACTTTCAGGTGACCACCCGCCCTTTTTACTAATGGATGACCAACAAGGGCTATAAATGTCCAACTTTGGCCCAAGTCACATTAGAACTGAAGAAGCCTTTTGGAAGAGAGACAAAATGTCTTCAAGAACCTCTAGCGGGTCCAGTTGCCCTTTTAACGAATAATTGGATAACATGACCTGGATGAATGAGAAGCTACACAGATGTGTAGCTGTAACCTCGTAATGCAGATAAGTCAGCCTGATTTAATGTCTATAATCAGACCCTTTAATCTTGCCAAAATTTACATACTGTGCAAAATGAAAGTGAGACAGATCCATAAGCTTCTGGAAGAAGGACATGCTGTAAAGTAGTATCAAAACAAAGGATATTGTCAGTGGAAAAGTAACTTGTTCTCATTAAATCAGGTACAGCATGCAATCATCCTGTGCCATTTCTGGAGTTTGTTTTGACCTAAAACACCTCATTTGATTCAGGGATGTGTCGAGTATTTCTATACAAGCAGAGCTGTGTCTGTCACTGTGGCAAACGTTCAGGCTAATACAAGGGATTTTAATTACTTTCTTTCATACCCCCGTTTCAGGAGTGTCAACTCATATTCCTATCTCTTTAAACACTCAAAAGATTTAAGTGCATAGTCCAAGGGCGGAGGTTTGATTTGGACATTAGTGGGGACATAAAAGCACACCAAGATGGCACCCCTGAAAGTTGATGTGTTTTGCATTTATGACTGTTTTTTAATGTCATGTAGAGCTAATCAAACAAGCAAACTATCATATTCAGAAAAACTTCTTTAAATCTCCACTGTCTGTTCCTTGACAGAAATATATTGATGCATGACACATGAACGGTGGGACAGTTTAGGATCAATCAGAAGTTTTGATGGCATGGTTGCAGTCTGATAATTACAGAACCAAAACCAAAAAGGACTACCGATAAGTGTATTCCCCAAAAATATGATTGCATAAGGTCATGCTATTAATTAAAGGTTTCATTATGTTTTTCCCCACAAACTTTTCATTGTTGTTCTTAAACGGTTGCTGCCATTCAATACACAAATAATACATGGACAATAAATACAAAAACTCGTTAAGTATCTCTTTGGCATTAAATCTAAGCATTTGTTAGTTATAATGTTATATACTATGCTTGTGTTTTATGTTAGGGACCATGCGGTAGTGGCATTATATTGATAGGGACGTGTCCCAATTCTACACCCTTGGCATAGTCATGAGGGTCTTACCCGTTAAAATTTTCCACGTTGAACAATACAAACAAAAAAATGCTAGAAGTCTGTTGTTACACAGCCCACAGTGACTGTTACACATAGCTCACCACTTTAATGATAGGTAGCCAATCACTGCACAGAATTTTGGACTGGCGCCTGGAGTCGTAAATCAAAAGTCCAGTGGATTTTTAATTCAAAACTTCACACATTTTCTGAAGGCCATTTGCAGACACATGACTAGCATGGCATCACTCAGTTGTTTGATTTCAGAAGTAGTACTAGTAGTAGTACTAGTTTATTTCGAACATGCAAGAAATAAATGTCGTATATTACATGTATACAAATGTGGCAAAATATCAATACAAAAAGAATTTAAAGTTGGGGTTGGCAATTTTGGAAAACTAGCATGAATTTGAAAGTAGCATCTCCTCAGGGCTCCGCCTAGCCCCGCCCCCTGGCTCACATGCACACGCGCAGCCACTATATCCAGAAGACTGATTCAACTCCAAACCCTCAGCACAACGTGTTTGTTTTACACTACACCAAGTCATGTCTCAGTCAGCGGTAAGAAAACACCAAACAAACATGTAAAGTTAGTTAGTACTCACAGCCGATGTTGATCAGGGTATAGGTAGTTCCTCTGACATTCTCCACATAGCTGTCAAATCTCCCGTTTCGGCCATGAAACTACCGTATTTTCCGTATTTTCTCCTCTTTTCTCCCGTCCTCCTGTATCAGTATTCTCCTGTAAATCTCCCGTGTGATGATATAATAATAAAAACATTCCTCTACCTCTCCAAACTGAACTCTGTCTCTAGCCTGAGGGGGCGGTAATGCTCCAAAATGATGGATGCCAACCACCGAAGAAGAAGAAGTCGCGCGAGAACTGCCACCTGCAGTAGCATGGATGGCAGTTCTCGCGAGATTAGAGCCAACAGCGGAACAAACTTAGAAAAATAAAGAGTTTATTTTAGATTTCTTGTACACCTGTCTTAAAATGTGAGGGATACTGGAGCTTGGTTGGTGTTGTGGGACAGCTCACAGCGGACTTCCCTTATTTTAAAAGACAAAACTTGAAAGGTAAGCATTCTCCAGCGGAGTCTGTTCCCTACACGCTACATGCTACACGCACTGTCTGTGCACGCCGGGAAAATGCACGCGCAGCAGGCACGCAGAATGGCGACGGGATTTGATTGGTGTAAAAAAAGGTGTCCCTGCATGATTATTGGTTGGTTTTTTCCCTGTTTTACTCCTGCTGTAGATAGCGGCTATTTTTCGCTCTGTTTTAAGAACACATTATGAGTTGATTACCATCGGGTCATAAAGACCATTTTAACCAGTATTACAAGAAGTGTATCTAAATCAGATTGCCAACCCTAGCTTTGAGTCTCCTCAGTTGAAAAGTTACAACGATTGATTTCACCCACATGCTTGAAAAGGAGTGGGAAGAAGTACAAACTTATTTAATACCACCCCTTCTCCATTAGGTATCAAAAGTCAATTATTCCACATCCTGTTTGATATCAATGCAATGACTAAATCTCATACAAAGTAATCAGCAACCAAATATGCCTTATGAATATATATGTATGCATATATACATACATATACATACATAAATACATACACTCATACATACACACACATACATACCACTAACAAAAAATCATAAAGACCAAAAATAAATACATAACAATTCAAATAAACACTAAACACCTGGTGAAAGCCACACCTTATTCCTCCTTGTATCTTGTAAAAATACATTCTTTGTACCTTTTGTTGAACTGACTAATGTTTGGACATTCCTTCAGCTCCACATTCAGACTGTTCCACAGTTTCACACCACAGACAGAAATACAAAAACGTTTCCTTTTTGTACGCACCATTGTGACTTTAAAATTACATTTACCCCTTAAATTTTGTAGCCCTACCCTTTCTGTGAATAATTTTTGGATATTTAGAGGTAGAAGTACCACTGGTGCCAATAGACTAGAATACATTTTATCTGATAGTTACACAGAGGCATATTTGAGCCACTTAAATGACAGAAAGTATAACTGAAACTGAACAAAATGATGACTTCACAGAAGAGCAATAGCTTAGTTATTTTTTGGCAAGTTCATAACTTTTCAGGATTTATTGAAACATATCCAACAGAGGTCCTTCGCGTTTGTATCATTTGCAACAGTCACATGCATGATCACAGGAGCCCAGAGACATGCACGTCCTCTTTTTCTTGATACTCCTCATTCACAGAGCATCTCTATTCTGTTATTTGATGGGTTAAGTGTATATGTGTGCATGTGTGAAAGATGATGGATGGAGAGTGCTCTTGAAATATACAGTAGTTCTGCAGCAAGAGAGGATTTCTCTGCAGAGAGTGGTGGAAGTGGAAATGAAATCCTGTCATCCTTGATAATGAAGAAACCAATATGGCATGGGGGGTGGGGGTCTTCATATGGATTCATATCTGAACAATTCATAAAATGAATATGTTGCATTCATCCTACAGCTTCACAGGCCTGAGGCTGTAAAGAGAGGAGTGCTGGAGGAATCCTCTAAAACCACGGGCATAAAAGGATTACTGCAATGGTGCTGTGAACTCTGGAAATGGGAAGGGGGGATGGGAGAGAAGCTCAACAGCAGTCATGGACAACAGGGCACTGAGGAGGAAACCTTTAAAGGTTGAGCCATGCAGGGGCGTAGAATTGGGTGGGAACACTAGGGACACATCCCCATCAATATTATGCCACTACCGCATGATCCCTAGCATAAAACACAAGCATAGTATATAACATTATAACTAAAAAACGCTTATATTTAATGCCAAAGTGATTTAATGATTATTTTATTTATTATCCATATATAATTTTTGTACTGAAAGGCAGCAACTGTTTAAGACCAACAAAAGTTTGTGGGCAAAAAATACAATAAAACCTTGGATTAAAAACATGACACTATATATTAATATTGTTGGGGAATACACTTATCAGTAGTCCTTTTTGGTTTTGCTTTTTGGCTGGAGGTTAAGTACAATACCCAAAACCAGTGAAGTTGGCACGTTGTGTAAATTGTACATAAAAACAGAATACAATGATTTCCAAATCCCTTTCAACTTATATTCAATTGAATGCACAGCAAAGACAAGATACTTAACGTTCGAACTGGTAAACTTTATTTTTTGCAAATATTAGCTCATTTGGAATTTGATGCCTGCAACATGTTTCAAAAAAGCTGGCACAAGTGTCAGAAAAGACTGAGAAAGTTGAGGAATGCTCATCAAACACTTATTTGGAACATCCCACAGGTGAACAGGCTAATTGGGAACAGGTGGGTGCCATGATTGGGTATAAAAGCAGCTTCCCTGAAATGCTCAGTCATTCACAAACAAGGATGGGGCGAGGGTCACCACTTTGTCAACAAAAGCGTGAGCAAATTGTCCAACAGTTTAAGAACAACATTTCTCAACCAGCTATTGCAAGGAATTTAGGGATTTCATCATCTACGGTCCGTAATGTCATCAAAAGTGTCACAGTTTCAGTCTCTGCCTCAGACTGCCATATGCCTGCAGCAGTCTAATCAGCTGAGCTCAACTCACCTGTGCTCTCAGCCTCAGGCCCTCCTCACACGAGGACGGCACCGTATTGTCTTGGCGTCGGCATCAAAACATGTATCGCTGTTTACACATCGTATTGTAGACAGGTTTGAGTATTTACTTGAGAACGCAAAATCCACACCGGGACGTACCTGGGGGTTCCACGCATGCTCCTAACCCATATTGCATGCTGGGTAATGTAGTTCTTGGGTTACTACACTCGTAACATCACAGTTGTGCTCCGAGGTGGATTCAACGTCAACAAGTGCTCATGCGTGCGTAACATGCTTCATCTCTGCATGAGCACTTGTTGCTGTTGTTGCTGTAGCTGGTGTTGTTGGTGTTCTGTGAGAAAATGTTGGTGTAAAAGTCGTAGCAATATTTATAGCTGCTGCCACCATAGTTGTTGTTGGTGTGTGTGTGACAGCGTGAGTTGGGGGGCGGGGAGGAGGACGGGTGCTTTGAGGTCACCGTCTTTTCCGGACTTATCTGTTTATACCAACTACGGCATGAAGATGAATACGCAGATATCCACTTGCAAACCCGTTTTCAAAAAAGATGCAGAGTCATGGACAAATACGCGTCTCCGTGTGTCAATATCACCACATCGATAGTTATTTTACCGGAGTCTTACAAATTCGCACTCGTGTAAAGCCCACCTCAGTCTGCCACATTCCTGCAACAATCTAATCAGCTGAGCTCCACTCTCCTGTGCTCTCTGCCTCAGTCTGCCACATTCCTGCAGCAGTCTAATCAGCTGAGCTCAACTCAGCTGTGCTCTCAGCCTCAGTCTGCCACATTGCTTCAGCAGTCTAATAAGCTGAGCTCAACTCAGCTGTGCTTTCAGCCTCAGTCTCAATCTCCAGTCTGCCTCCACTGCTGCAGTGTAATTAGCCCAGACTCACCTCACCTGTGTTTCTGCTCACACCTGCACCTCGTCTCCTGCAATCTAGCCAGCTACAAAAGCCCCAGCTCCACTCTCAGTCCTTGTCAGACTGTCGTCGCACTCATGCTGAGCACTCCAGACTTGTTTCCCAGATTGATCACCCGTTGCCGACAAGTTTTGTCCCAGACTCTGCCTCAGATGCCTGACCCTCGGCTTGACTTCAAGGTATCGACTACCTTCTGTCCTCGGCTCACCCATCTGCCTGAGTCCCCGGCTATCGATCCTGCTTCTGTCTCTGACACCGAGTCCTGCCTGTCTCACTCCGTGCTGGTCTGCTTGGGAACTGATCCCTGCCTGTCCTCGACGCTGAGTTCCTGCCTGTCTCACTCCGTGCTGGTCTGCTTGGGAACTGATCCCTGCCTGTCCTCGACGCTGAGTTCCTGCCTGTCTCACTCCGTGCTGGTCTGCTTGGTAACTGATCCCTGCCTGTCCTCGACGCTGAGTTCCTGCCTGTCTCACTCCGTGCTGGTCTGCTTGGTAACTGATCCCTGCCTGTCCTCGACGCTAAGTTCCTGCCTGTCTCACTCCGTGCTGGTCTGCTTGGTAACTGATCTCAGCCTGTCTCCTGACGCCGAATCCAGTCTGTCCCGCACTGTGCTGATTCGCCTGGTATCTGATCCCTGCCTGTCACCTGTTGCCGAGTCCAGCCTGCCCTACGTTGTGTTCTTCACCTGGTATCTGACCCTCTGCCTGTCTGCGACAACGTGAGTTCGCCTGAATCACATCTCCGAGTGTTCCTGAACGCCTCTGCTCGTCTGTGTGTGAGTCAACCTTCCATTGTCTCCTCCTTTAAAGACTGTGTGAGACTCTGTCAGTACATCTCCTGTGTGGCGCAGTCGGTAAAGCACCCGACTTCAGATCTTGCTGTCGCGGGGTCGACCCCCGCTCAAGCCACAGCCTTTTCTCTGTTTAAACCGTGTGGGTCTCAGTTTTGGACTCCTCCTGTGTGTCGCTATCTAAGAAGTGTTCGTCTTCAAAGTCTGCTGTCGCGGGTTCAACCCCCGCTCAAGCCGCAGCTACACCCCTGTAAAGACTGTGTGAGCCCCTGTCAGTGCATCTCCTGTGTGGCGCAGTCAGTAACGCATCCAACTACAGATCTTGCTGTCGCGGGTTCAACCCCCGCTCAAGCCGCAGCTTCTCCCCTGAAAAGACTGAGTGAACCATTGTCTGAGCATCCCCTGAGTAGCTCAGTTGTTAGAGCACTCATCTGCAGATCTCGTGGTCGCGGGTTCAAACCCCGCTCTGAACTGTGTTTAAATTGCTGTCAAATAAAGACTGTTCATTGTTCACACTCAACTGCTTGCTTCTGGGTCCTAACTGCAGACGTGACAAAAAGGTTCAGAAAATCTGGAGAAATCACTGCACGTAAGCAACCAACATTGAATGCCCGTGATCTTCGATCCCTCAGTCGGTACTGCATCAAAAAACGGCATCACCGTGTAAAGGATATCACCACATGGGCTCAGAAACACTTCAGAAAACCACTGTCAGTAACTACAGTTCGTCTACATCTGTAAGTGCAAGTTAAAACTCTACTATGCAAAGCCAAAGCCATTTATCAACAACACCCAGAAACGCCGCCGGCTTCGCTGGGCCCGAGCTCATCTAAGATGGAGTGATGCAAAGTGGAAAAGCGTTCTGTGGTCTGACCAGTCCACATTTCAAATTGTTTTTGGAAACTGTGGTCGTCGTGTCCTCCGGATCAAAGAGGAAAAGAACCATCCGGACTGTTATAGGCGCAAAGTTCAAAAGCCAGCATCTGTGATGGTATGGGGGTGAATTAGTGCCCAAGGCATGGGTAACTTACACATCTGTGAAGGCACCATTAATACTGAAAGGTACATACAAGTTTTGGAGCAACATATGTTGCCATCCAAGCAACATCTTTTTCATGGATGCCCCTGCTTATTTCAGCAAGACAATGCCAAGCCACATTCTGCACGTGTTACAACAGTGTGGCTTCGTAGTAAAAGAGTGCGGGTACTAGACTGGCCTGCCTGTAGTCCAAACCTGTCCCCCATTGAAAATGTGTGGCACATTATGAAGCATGAAATACAACAACGGAGACCCCGGACTGTTGAACAACTTAAGCTGTACATCAAGAAATAATGGGAAAGAATTCCACCTGAAAAGCTTCAAAAATTGGTCTCCTCAGTTCCCAAACGTTTACTGAGTGTTGTTAAAAGGAAAGGCGATGTAACACAGTGGTAATAATGCCCCCGTGCCAACTTTTTTGAAATGTGTTGCGGACATTAAATTCTAAGTTGATGATTATTTGCAAAAGAAAATAAAGTTTCTGAGTTCGAACAATAATATCTTGTCTTTGCTGTGTATTCAATTGAATATAAGCTGCAAAGGATTTGCAAATCATTGTATTCTGTTTTTATTTACAATATACACAACGTGCAAACTTCACTGGTTTTGGGTATTGTATACACTGTTAGATTAGTTTTCCTGAATGTGATAGTTTGCTTGTTTGTTTGATTGGCTCTACATTTAAAAAACAGTCGTAAATGCAAAACACATCAAGGTTCAGGGGGCCATCTTGGTGCACTTTTATGTCCCCACCAATGTCAAAATCAAACCTACGCCCTTGGAGCCATGTAAAGAGAAATAAAACTGAGATTGTTTTGTCGTGCTTCACCATATTTTATTATCACTGTTTGTAAAATGGAGTAATAACTTTTGATTCAGGAAAGGACTTTTTTACACCTTCATGTAGTCAGACTACTCCTGTGGACATGGGGCATCTCTTTTTCGAGGGAGACCTGACAAAGAATGGCAGCAACACACAGTTTCAACAACATACACACTGACTTATACAAAACACTATAAACATTACATCTCATAGCAAGTAATCAGTTCAAACAGCTGCACACTGAAAGTCCAAACCAGGGATGAAAGTAAGATAAGATTCTTGCAGGAACTGTGCAACTCAAATTTTTAGCTTGCATGTTTGCACACAAGCATCATACAAGACAGACATTGATAAAGACTGCTCTTTTGTAATATGTAATGTAATGTAATGTAATATGTGGCAAAACATTCATTTTCTTGAGGGGGAGATAACATCAGAACAATAATAACAGTATTGGTGAATAAGAATAAATTACTGAATTATTAGCCTGCTAAAATTAGACTTCTAGCCTACTTAACACATTTATAAAAAAGTCGAAAAAAAATAGTTATATGTCAAATTTTTACAGCGGTTTCTGTTCGTGGCTGTTTTTGGCCTTAATGGTATAAAAGGGAGATAAAGCTAACATCTGATGGTACACAAAAACTAATAATACATCAAAGTCAGTGTTGTTACTAATCTTTGTTATACCCAAGACTGTGATAACAGGAAAAAAAATCTCCAGGCTCCAATCATTTTTTATATTGAAAATCAGTCATTTTGTGTTTTTTTGTCCAAAAGCAGTGACACCACTTATAAAATTGGCATTTAAAAAACCAAAATTTTAAAAAATGTTTAGTTTTGATCAGAACTGAAGTAAATTAACACATTTATGCAAAAAAGTAGAAAAAATATAGAATAGAAGGTTGGACTTCATGGCCCATCTCTGGTCTGCTGCACAGCCAACCTGCTCCATGCTTCCTCTGCACTTTCTGCTCTCTGTTCCTCAACCTGCCTGTCATCCCCCTCTCTCTCTTGAGCATACACTCATACAGGAGACCTTATATCACTTAGGCAACCAGCCATCCAATGAAAAGAAAGCATTGAGTTTTTGGTGCTTGTTTGTGGAAGCAGTGGTGCTGCTTGCATGACAGAGACAGAGAGTATTTCACAACGCGTAAAACCTCACAGTTTATTACTTGTGGATTTTTGTTTTGTTTATTTTGCAAAAATGACTACACTGTTGTCTGCCAAAAAAAAAAACATCAGTGGACATTGGATTAACGTTACGCAACACCGTACAAGTTGAAACCTATCACGGTAAGCAGGTGCCATAGCCTACAAATGATAGCCTAGTGTTCATCAGGCGCATTTAAACCTTGTTCAACACGTCACAGAAGGCCTAGTCTGGAGACGAGTTTTATGTATTCATCAATTTTATATTTATTTCAGTAAAATCTGCTTGAAAAAAGAAAGGGCTCGCATTGTATGCATGAGTGAAAGTTGCTTTTCAAAGGCCTTCCGGTGGGTTCTGGTAGAAGATGTCTGTATGTTTCTTACCGGCACGGCGTTCCGGTGCGTTCCAGCTCTTGTGACTTAGGGGGATAATGTGCTTTTTTCAGTTGGCCTGGATTTTTTACAAGAATACATGCAGAGCATTGATTCAAGCAGAATCAAGTTAAAGTTATGTGTTTTTCCTGATAACCTGTGCTTTCGGAAAATACAACACTTAAACTTCACAGAACTTGTTTGTAATACAAAATCTCACCCAGCTCAATAATGAAACTTTCTCACATCTGAATCTGAGTTTGGTAGGAGAAGCACAACTAGAGTGTTCACAGATGCATATCCGACACATCAAGTATAAATATATTTTATATATTTCACTAGATCATCTGGGAAAAAAAAAAAAAAAAAAGCCCATAAAAAGTGTTTAAAGGTATAATATCCGACATTTTACACATTTTCCTATCAGATTCACAGTAGACTGCATCATAATATCTCTCTGAGTCCATGCTCCACACAGTGAAAGCTAAGCCCTCCCCCTTCTGCCTGTGTTGATATCAGCTCGATGTAAACATTATCCGGACCGGATTGGGGCGTAAACCCTCCCTCTAGCGCCCCCTGGCGCCCCCTACCTCTCCATAAAAGCCCCAGGGGGGTGCTGACCAATCACAGAGGAGGGGCGGCGCCATGGCACGCGAAGCCTCCTTGTTTATCAGACTGATCGGCAAAAAGCCTCTGCTATACAGGGGCACAAATAAATAGAACTGAAAATATCAAACAGACATGAAATAACTAAAGATAGAGAAGACTGAGCAGAGTTCATCACAACAGAGAGTCCTGCGTGAGGAGGAGGCTCAAACAGGCCGGAGCTGGACCTGCGTCTGGACAGGTAAGTATCTTTATATGTTTCTGTGTAACGTGAACGTGTTGGTGACATGTCACAGACAGACGCATGGATAATCACAGACTAGGCTTTGTGTGTGTAGTTAATGCTGTTCCCTTTTTACCTTTGTCATTTGTCCGAGTCTTTTGGGCCGACGTGAAAGCTAATATGTGCTAACGTTAGCCTGCGGCTAAACGAAGCAGCAGCATGCTAACGCGGCTAACATAAATGAACATAAACACACGTTCAGCCTGTCTGCTGTTCTGTACTGACTGAATCCAGATCACTTTAGGTCATTTATCTCACTGGGACACTGTTTAAAGTTTAGATTTCTGTCAAATAAAGGCAGCAGGCCACAGAAGCAGCACAGCTGGGGACTGTTATCTAAATGAACCCGCATATGAACGTAGTGTTGAGGTGATTTATAAAGTAACTTTACCACTGCAGACACAGTCTGAAGTAAGAATGATTTTCTCTGTGGTATATTGGTACAGAAGCTGTGTTATGTCTCTGTGATGACCTTATTTACTAAAATACATCAGTGAATCTGCCATCTACTATAATATCTAAATATATATATTTTTTAAAGAATAATATGAGAAAACCACTGGCTCCCACCACACTAAGACATGCTGTACAAATGAAGAATTTTATCTTAATGTGTTGAAGTTAGAGTTAGGTATTGGCATGTTTTTTGAAAATGTCTAGTTATACTGCAATCATTTGGTTGCAGGTAGTATTACACCAAAAGAATAACATTTTCTGTCCATGTTCACAGGTCCAACACTGCCAGAAGTACAACAGTGGAAGAGCTGATGTCCAAGCCTTCTGACCTCTTTATTAAACACGACTACTCAGTTTTTACCTGAAGTTCAGCGGCTGTGAAGAGGAGGGCCAGAAGAGACGGCTGCATGCTGTGCTGACAGTGACTCCTAAACACCAGAGTGCTCTTTCTTACACCGACAGAGTTCATTCAGCCAGCTGTGAAGCTCGTGTTTAATCACGTCATACATTTCTCACACAAAATGTTTGTTTGCATTTCCAGTGTTGTTCAGTATCACCTTTTGCTATCTTTCAGTCATGTTTAGTTGCACACTGTCTCAGGGCTGATTATCAAAATAAAAATTAGTGAAAATCACATTTCAGTGAATTATGTATTTTATGAGACATCTAAAAATCACTTTGAAATACTGTGGTTTATATATAACTTGGGTGAACTGCAGATAGCTGTATTTGGCTGGCTTACCATTTGTTATGCCTTTAGTCCAGAGACACTCACTTACCAGTCCATTATTTTTTCAACATTATTTTGATAACCACTTCAGTTAGCTTTTTCCAAATGAGTCTGACTTTTCATATTAGTTGATTATTTGTTATAAATATCATGCACACAAAGTGCCTAACTGCCATGGCTTTATAACACAGAATAAATACATATCTGTAGATCTACTTTCTAGTGTTTCAAAAAGCCTAAAATGTTACTTTCTGTACTTCAAACATGTGTACTAGAATAAGAAAATTGAAGCCAAAAGTAATTATTTAAGTATATATGTGCATTAATACAGGTGTAACTTACTTTTCTTGACAAAGTGCATAAGTTTCTGCTCTTGTACTAAAAACACAAGGTGTGGAGGGACACAAGAGGCAAAATAGTTTCATAGTGAAAAAGGAGCAAGTGGCTAAACAAAACATGGAAATCATTGGTCAGCAATAAAAAAAATCAGTATATTTCCTTCTCAAATTATATTTATTAAAAAAAAGATACAAAGCTTGTATGATGATAACTTTCTCAGATGTTTCATCCACAGTGCATGCACTGATTAACCATAAGGAAAGACAATAAAAATACATTCTCTAATAAAACATTGTGGAATGAAGCAAAAGGTACTTTTAGCCAGGAGTCAAACTGTGAAAAACTTCTCAGCACTTGTCTTGAAATTTTAAAAACATTATTTTACTGAGTAGCCCTCTGTTCTTAATTCTCTGCTGCTGCATCAGACTCCAGGCCAGGCTGTGGACTCAGAGCAGCTGCTGATGGCTCTCTCGTCTTCAGTCAGCTTATGTAGCAGCACCTGAAAAACATGAACACAACACATGCTGTCTGATGGTTTGGAGAAGTATATTTATGGATATGAAATAATAAATCACTATCACTAATCACAAAATATCAAGGGCAAATTTTACTTTTTAGAAAGTGAAGTAGACATTGCATTGTAAAAAAAAATGTGGTTTTAAAATAGTGTGACATGATATTGCTGTAATTTCATAGGTAACAGAAAAACGTCACTTTTTGTTACATGATGTTATTTTTATGGAACATTATATACTAAAGTATTAGTATGTGATAAATTACTGACTGTTCACAGGCTGGCTTATATGCTATTCACACTCAGAAAATTCATTCAGAATACCAAATACTCTGAGTACATTTTTACTTGGAGAAGAACACGTTTTGCTTTTACAATACTAGATTCATAAATCCCAAATATTGAAAGTGCTTCTACTATCTGTACCTGTGGATATGAAAACGTTAAAGTACAAATATGAAATACTTATAATTTTCGTCTATAACCACAGTTTTATCATATCCTCACAGTATGAAGTGTGACGTCCTCATAACAGTGGTTACCTGTCTGTACTGAGGGTCTCCTCCTCCGCCGCTCCGTCCCCGGCTCTGGTCGCCCCTTCCCGGCCTCATCAGCTGGTCAGAGCCGCTCTCTGAGGGCCTGACGTGGGCCAGGAAAGAGAAGAGAGCGGGTGGATTAATGAAGATTCAACACTGTCAAGATTTCTAACTTTACACCATTACAGACCTCAGACATGCTGTCGTTATTAACTTTGGCAGCTGACTTTAGCATTAGAGCCAAAAAGGAGGTGGACGTAGATCTGCTGACAGCGGGTCACAAACGAGCATATTTACTCCAAACATTACTGAAGCAAATCCTTGCAGTCTATCAAAGAGAAAACAACACTGATAGCAGCCATTAGCGATTAGCAGCTATTAGCGATTAGCAGCTAGTTAGCTCGTCTGTCTGTGTGTACCGTCGCTCGGCGGCCTCTGCAGCCTTCAGCCTCGGCGTAGGTAAAGACTTCAGCTCTGTCTGCTCTCTGCTCTGTATCACCACCAGGGTTATAGCTTACTGAAGTGTGGGCTAACTAGCTGTAGCTGTTCGAGCAGAGTTATGAATCAACAATAAAGACGGCAAACGCCGCTCGTAACAAAAAGGTAAACTTTTATCAGAGACACAGCAGTCAGAGGATTTATCAGGACGTGCTCTGTAAACTTACCTCTCTGTTAGACATGTTCATGAACAGCATCATCCTTTGGCCAGTCATGTTCCTTCTTCTTGTTGATGTTCTACGGGACATTTGAGGGGAGGGGGCAGTGGAGTGGAGGAGGTGTGGCTAACAGCCTCTCATTATTCACTGAACAGCCCCTTTGTTTTGATTTTCGCTCAGACGCTCTAGCGCGACACCTACAGGCCAAAAAGTCGCATAATATGCCTTTAAGGTGGGCAGAACCTTTCAGAAGCATCTCTGGCAGGTGACTGGAGGGTCATTCCTTTAATTACACTTACCACAGCCAATCAGATAATTAGGCAAGTGCTACTGCGCTACAGCATGTGAGCCAACTTATGAACCAAGCACGAGTCAAAACGGGTCGGAAGTGGAGCAAAAATATCCCCATGTAAGAGAAGTTTGTAGTGTTGGTATTTGTTTTTCATTTAAACGCAGAAATGTGGCCAAGATCTGATAAAACAGCTACTAAAGCTGTTAGCATCTATGCTAATCTCTGTCTGCAGCCACTTCCTGTTGTTGTCTTGCTCATAGCTCCACCTCCTCCTGGTCTACAGGACTCTGATTAGGCCATCTCCCTCACTTTCACTGTGGATTGGTGCTTGGCAAGGTGGATCTGCCTGAACTGATGAGAAAGGTTGATCTTGTCTTAAATTTACCTGACAACTGACAGGTAGCTAGCTTTTCTCTTGTTGACACTCGGCTGCTCCTCATTGGTCACTAACATCAAGAAACCAAGAGGAAATAACAGTGGGTGCATTTGATTGGTCAGATGCAAGATAAGATAAGATATATATATATATATATATATATATATATATATATATATATATATATATATATATATATATATATATATATATATATATGATGTAGCCTCTGGCAAATATACAATTTATCCAAATTTCTATTCAGACTTTTTTTTATCTTCCTGAAAAAGTTTCTGCTGTGCACATGCATGCCATGGTCAGATGCAAACATACTTGCCATGAGCAGCCAAAAAGAAACTATATGGCATTTAACAATACAATAAAATAAAGTAGTGAGAGGTGGTAGCCGTGCTGTTGGAAGTTTGTGTAGCAGTAGGTCAATATAAAGGGTAGCAAAGCTGGCGGGGGAGCGTTTGTGCTTGCCTTGATGGCTGATGACTGACTGACTGACTGTAGACTGATATGTGGGTGGGACGGAACCTCAAATTCCCCGAAAGCCGCGCAGCGCGGTTTTGCCCCGACAGACCCACTGAAGGCGCAGAGCAGAGCCGTGGCGTAGGGGGAGGGCTGATCCCCAAAGAGACACAGGCTCTCATGAGAATAGCGATGTCACATGCTCATAAAACATGTTATAGACTGAGAAAAGAAATAAACAACACCTCACTTCACTTCTCTAAGGTCCCTTTGCTGGTCCCAACCACACAGCTTAGTAAATTATTCAACTTCTGTCCACCTATAGCCGTGCAGAAAATATGTTTTGTGTAATGTATGCAGTGTTATATATTTCTGTACCTCTACGGTGCACTTTTCTTCGTCCATGGTGTCGTGCTGTCTCTGGGACCCTCTGACCGACTGCTGACCTTCCGGTTTTGACGTAATGACAAACAACTGAGGAAATTTACATTCGAGAGTCCGTGAATCGTATTTTATTTTGAAACTTCCGGATTCCCCACACGGTGACTTCCTGTTTGCGTGCTTTCTTAATGACAGCAATTTACGAGGTTTGGAAGCGGCCGCGGAGAGGGAGAAAAGCGAGGCGAGGTAAGAGAGGGACAAACGCTCCCAGCACACTCAAAAAACCCTCCATAAAATTAAGATTGCCCACGAGTCTTTGATCTCGAGTCGAGTCAATTCCCGAGTCTTTCAGGGTCGAGTACGAGTCAAGTCTGGAGTCTCCAAAAATGCGACTCGAGTGCCACTCGAGTACGAGTCTTTAACTCGAGTGCCCATCTCTGCTTCACCCTAATGCTGACCAAAGTTCGAAGTGTTTTGGATAAATCTGAACATTTGGGATTCTTCTTTAAAAACTAAGGACCCTGGGATCACCTCTAAACAAGGGAAACACAAAGGCTGATTTTCCGTCCTCTGGAAGGTTAAAATATGATAAAAGATCAAATCTGATGCAAGCTTTTAATGGACATACTCTAGATTGTCCGAACCAATCGGCCTTTAAAGGTCCAGTGTGTATTATTAAATGCTAAACGAAAAAAAATAAAAAAATAACAGACTTGGTAAAAATGGAATATATTATTTAAAATTATATTTAAAGTAGTTTCTAATCAGCCTTAAATAATTATTAATGTTTTGTTTTCGTTATCTCAGAAAAAGTCATTTATATCAATCTAGGAGTGGGTCGCCCCTTTATAGGGGCCTCCATCTTGCCATCTTTTCTACCGTAACCCAGAAAGGACAAAAATACGCTTTCGCGTTTTTTTTCGACGCCTACCGGAAATGCACAGTTGTGAAATAGACGAAGAAGAAGAGAGTGATTACCAAGCAGCTGTGCTAATACAAACAAACATGGAGGACCACACGTACAATTTGCCAGCAGAGGAGCATGAAACTTTGTCAAAGAAACGAAAACGGGATGAAACCAAACGCAATCAGGACAGGCTACGACAAAAAAAACAGGGTCAACATCGGCGCTGCCTTTCCCAGATGGAAGTCCCTGAAGGATAAGTTTGCAGACAGACGCAGAAGTTGCCTGTTTTTTGCTGGACAGGTAAGACTAAGTGTCGAATATGTAGCCGAATTTATTTGTTTACTTTCGGGAGAAGTCGGAGTAAGACGCAGAGAATGTATCTGCTATGAGAGGCTTATTTCACGGCCACAAGCAGCACTTCTGTGGTAGTAAGACAAAACATAGGCTGATAACTAAGCTATATAGCGCTGTTGATGAGACAAAGATCAAGATCTTCACCGTACTCCTTAATTTTATTGTTTGCTCCTAATTTGTCATTTAGTAGCACATGTACACATTGGTAAGGTGTACTTTTTAGGATACTTCGGTCTCAGGAAAACCTCTGTGTCATTTCTCAGACCAAATGGCATCAGAAAAACCTCCGTCAGATAATACGGCCTCAGGCTTCAAAATGAAAGTCATCAGACAAAATACTGGAAAAACAGACTCAAATAAAAAACAGCGTCAGGTCGTAACAATATCATAATCATTGTAAATTCCAAAATGTGGTGAATCAACAGAGATATTTGATAGCCTGGTAGCTGGAAACACTTGTTGACGACGCCATGTTGAAAAAACACTTTTTGTCCTTGGAAGGCCACCGTAGCTCCGGGGTTCTCCATCAGGGAGGGGGGAGCGCTGGAGTGCTGCAATCTCAAACCTCACCTTTAGATGTCGCTAAAAACTACACACTGCACCTTTAAGAGTTAAGATTTTTCAGAGCACTATGGACATCTGATAAGGTAAAGTCCACCCATTCATTCATCTATAATCCAAAGAACTGCTGGTGACTGGAGTCTAACCCAGTTGACATTAGACTCGAGGCGGGGTACACCTTGGACTCGTTGGCAGCCAATCACAAGGCTGACACAAAAAGACAGATGACCAGACACTCACACACACTTTTACCTGTGGGCAATTGATCCTTTCGTTGCCACAAGCACATTTTGTGTGTTTGTTTGTACTTGGTTCCTTCCTGCTCCCACGTGAAGGCCAGTCTTGTGTAACGAAAACCAGGCCATGGTACAGAAATGGTGTGGGACCACAGTTCCAGAGAATAGATAGCCTTACTTTACTTTTTTTTTTGGCCATCACTTGAGATGGATAAAGTATACTGAGATTTTTGTATCCATTGCTTGTAGCAGAGATTGCATTAATACTTAACTGTAGCAATGCATCACTGTTACAATGAGAGGAGAAAGAATCTATCCATCAATCAATCAATCTTTATTTGTATAGCTCCAATTCGTAGCAAGTGTTATCTCAAGAGCAAAAACTCTTTATTTTATGGATACACAGATATGCATAGATACATATAAAGATACACATATACATATATATACAAATACATCCATTCAACACCCAACATGAATCCATATAGCCAATCATGAATCCCTCCATCATGGCGGCAAGAAAAAACCTTCTGTTAAGCAGCAGGAAATCTTGAATGTGGATCCCAGTCTCATGATGAACAGCAAATCCACACCATGCTGTGTTGGTGTGAGGGTGAAGGAAGGGAGGTAAGAGGAGACAAGTGGACTAAAGTAAGAACTAAAGTTAGTGACAGATCCATGAACCATCGACCTGTCGTCTGATTTATTAGAGGTTAGCCTCTTGAGATGCTACATCTGGTTTTCAGGAGGGTCCTCATGTCTGAATGGTTGTGGTGATCATTTTATAGAAGTATGATCAATGATATTCTTACTGAAAATAAGAATTTATGGTAGTGATGAGCTCATGGGTGCCCAGACCACAAGGTCATCCCTACCATATTTGTCTCCATTTAGTATAAATGTGTTAAAGGCCTCTTGAGATGTCACACCCCATTATCAGAGGGACCCCACGACTATGTGGTGATAAAAATAGATACTATAGATGTGTCAACCATTGATAGAGAGATCATGCTAATATCTACATTAACAGCTATAATGATAATGAGAATGGAATGTTCCTAATGAAATGGCCAAATATGTGTCATGTTTGTGGCTTTTTGACTCCACAGCAGCAGGAAGTCTCCACCAAGGATCCCAGACCACCTACAGCCACTCAACAGCCTGAAAGCAGCACAACCTGGCATGTCTGACTGCACCAGAGGAGTTTACCAAGTTGTTTTCAACACTACATGAGTTTACACGGAAGAATTTTCAGGCAAAACAAACCCATGAGAAGAGCAAATGTTGCTAGCAGAGCAGAGAGACACATTATATTCTCTGTCCTTGTTGTCTTTCAGATAATAACTCAAAAGCAAGTGCAACCACCCCCACCACCTCCAAACACTCTCAAGGTCCATGTGCAATCCAAATACACCAAGTCTGCACACTGCCTTGCCTTTTAGTTTTATCTGAGGCAGAAGAAAAGGTTTGATTTGCTGTTTGTTGTTTGCTTGGTGGATTACCTGTGCTCATGACTCATCCGTCTGGTTTATAATCAGTCAAAAATCCCAGGCTTTGTTGCCCACTCAGTATCAACAACCATTTCGCAGTGTTCAAATAACCTCAGCTTCTCTGTGTGAGGGAATCAAACATACTTACCCAGGACAACATGGCTGTGTGACAGTGAGGATTGCCACGTTTAGAAATTCAGTTTGCTGGCTTGCTTTGAGCATTAACACTTTATGATGGCATCTGTTTATGTCCTTGCAGTCATTCTGTACCCCTTTTGTGCTTGTAGTGTACTAAATGGACCTCAGACCCATTTTAATTATAGATTACAGACTTTAATTTTATGATTCTGAATTAAATCTAGGAATTCGCAAGTTCCCCTTCGTCCAAGATTTTGACATTTCCCTCAGCACTTTGACCTTTGTCTTAAAATTCTGGTTTTAATAAGAGAACTTTTACTTCCTCCTCAGTATTCTTACCTCAACCTGAGAATTGTACATTTTCTCTCAGAATTTCTGCCTTAAACTCAAACGGTTTCTCTCTAAGAATTGTGGCCTTTATCTTCAGTATCTTCCACTTAAGGTGGAAGAAAGTTTTATTCTCTGTGGAAATTCAAATATTACATGGCTTTAGATGTTACCGTCATGACAAGGAGATCCCACTTGAAATGTTCTGAACAAAACACAGTGGAAGAGAGCCATCATGACTTGAAGTGCTTTGTCCTTCGATTGATCAGAGACGCATGAAATTGTGCAGAGGGTGACTAATATGTGGATATGTTGCAACAGTTGTTCCTAATGATAAACTTGTTTCTGTGGTGATGACTTAGAGGACTCTTCTTTGCGGTAATGACTGAGGGCCCTTAGGCCCCATCCACACGAAGCCAAACCGAGGTCTACACGCATACATTTTTTGCCGAATCTGCGTATCATCCATACGAAGACGGCGTTTTGGGGGTCTGTAAACGATCATTTTTGAAACCAGGTTCCAGAGTGGAAAGATTTTGAAACGCCGTATACGCAGCTCCATGTTTACTGGCTCTCCGTAACTTTTCAGATACGCTTACGTCATAGTTTCATATCGTCATTGACACGCATGCGCCACACGCGGCAACAACAACAACAACAACAACAATGGCGGCGTACAGTGTAGCATATGTGCTAATGAAGCTAGTGACCCTACTATCCCTGTTGCAGCAAAATCTCCTTCTTCTCAATCACCACCGAGTTGAACAAATAATTATCAAGGACACATTACGGCACTTTATGATCACTTTATCACAATCTCTGTTTACAACTTTTTCCGAAAGTGCGCATGTCCACTGCTTTTTCGTCTGTTTCCGCTTGTTTCCGTCATATTGTTACAGCGCCCCTAGAGATCTGGCATGTGTTTTTAAGGCGTTTTGATGCGTACCGAGTGCATTCATGTGGACGCACACATTTTCTGAAACGCCTTCGTCTTTATGATGATCGTTTTGGAAACTGTTTAGCGTTTTGTCTTCGTGTGGATGGGGCCTTATATCTAAGGTAATGACTGAGGATGAGGGATGTATACCGCGAACCGGTACTTTAATGTACTGGTCCGTAATTGGGTCGGTACCAGAATACCGTTAAGAATCTGGAAAAACAGCACTGTTACCGGTACCTGAACGTCTCTTCACCTGTCAAGTAGTTATGACACAACCGCTGTCGACAGGTGATGACGCAGCTGGCTCAAGCATGTCGGTGAGGGCTAAGCGCTCGAAGGTATGGGCTCACTTTAGCAACGTTAATGAAAACTCGGCCCGATGCAGTCTATGTCAGAGAGAAGTTGGGTCCAAGGGAGGAAGTACTTAACCTGACAAGCCAGATGGACAACTCCATATATCTGCCACAGAATATTTCACTAGTCCATCTGGGTAGGAGCCCTTTGAATTTGTTTTCAGGGGCAGAACGTTAAAAACAAAACACAAGCTTGTGATTGGACAATTGTTTGGCTCGTCATATTCATCACAGATCACATCAAGCAGGGTTGCCTCCTATAATGTAGCATACATAGCAGCTAATGGCTAACAACAGTTCATGGCAGTTCATAGACTTTAGCCATAGCGGCTCACTTAGCCGCTAACAGCTAACAACAGTTAATGACCGTTAGCCGTTAACTTAGCCGCAAACAGCTAACGTCCTTATACTATCGTCTTACCCTAAATTGTATCACACAGATGATTCATTTAACACTTAGATGTGTCATGAACCTCGTCAAAGACAATCCCTACAAGTAAACTTCTAAGGAGGATAGATTTGCCAAATTTCACTAAGTAGCCATGAGGACAATAGGCTAATCGACATGTCCATTCTCAACTTCCGGTTCCCAACTCCCGGTTGTCGTCACTTCCGCATTCTGCAGCTCCCGCCTCTCTTCCTTGATTGGGCCGTTAAGAATTCAGCCGAGTGAATTCGTTGGACAACGGAGGCTGGCAAGACGGATCTGCAGGATTTCAGAATCAGGCAGGTCTGTCTGCTCTGCAAGGCTAGGAAATACTGGTAACATCACCAAACACTTGGAGAGCATGCATAGTATAAAGCTAAAGGAGTGCGGGCTGTTTGATTGCTATAGCAACACGAGTAAAGTTAGCAGCCCGGCTAATGGTAATGACTGCAGGACTGTGGCGGGGGCACCCTGTTTTGTTTCTGCTACGTCTAGTCACGGTAAGTTTTTTTGTCTAGTTTGTAGTCATCGTTACAGCATTGATTTTAGCATCACTGATCTGTTAAGTTAAACCGGGCAGCAGCAACCATAGCTCAGCTAACATCACAGATGACCTTGTTCACAATCGACAGGTAAACGAAGATGACAGCAGAAAATGTGCAGGAATGCCATAGAGTCGTCACCAAGTTCATTGTGAAGGATCTCCAGCCATTTGCTACAGTCGAATCCAAGTGGTTTAGGTAAGTAGTTAGTAGTAAGTCCACTTGAAGTTAGTGTGAGCACTGTTAGTTGTCCTAATATTAACTAATTGTGTATTGTTTTTTTTTCGAGAAGATGTTAGGGAGATGACTAGCTTGGTACAAAGTTGAACAGAAAAATCTCATAGCTGAGCTTGCTAATGTGTCAAAACTAGCTTTCTTTTTGCCTCTGAGAAGTACTTGTAATGCATTACTTCTATTCTGTTGAAGCTTTATTATTAGCTTGTGGTAATAAAAAAATTATTTTTTACACAAAGTTACGTGTTGTAGTATCGATAACAGTATAGATAAGTATACAGATACCGACAAGGAGTATCTGTATCTGTATCGGTATGGATAAAATCATAACGATATACATCCCTACTAAGTACCCTCTCACGTGTGGTAGTAGCCTAGGGTCCTTGTCTGTGTGGTGAGAATTGAGGGCCCTCATCATCTATGTGGCACTGATTAAGGACAGGACCCTTGTCTGTGTAGTAATGCTGAAGACCCTCATCTTGGTTGACTTAAAAGGGCTTTACTAGTCTTTTTTGACTACTCAAAGCAGCTGCGCTGCAGGTCACATCCATCCATTCATACTCATTCACTCTCACATTGACTAACTGATGGTCCAGAGGTTTTATGTTGTCAATTATTATTAGTATCAACTAGGCCTGTCTCGATAATCAATAAATCAATTAACCGAAGGATAAATAAAAACATCCTCAGTAAGTTTGCCGGCCTCGATAAACTGACGTGCCAAGCAGCCTGGATGAGAAGATGGGTCACTACATCCTCAACGTCTGGGCACATTGGCTCTATAGCAGAATGAGCGGGGTTAGAGTTAGTGATGCATCTATCATACATTCAATTTTTGTGGGGGAGGCGGGGCCGCTCTTGCGTACACACAGAGAGAGCTGAAGTGAGCGTCATGAGGAGTAATGAGGAAACAAACACGAATACGAATGATGGCTTGAAAGCGACGGTTTCCCAAGTCGAATGCCTCAGCCCAAGGGTTGAAATATTTTGGTTTTATACAAAAAAAACAAGGTTTGAGCCCGTGAACACCGACGAGCCGATATGTCGCATTTGTTTGAAAGTAGTGGCGACAAAGGGAGGGATGCAGCAGAGCCTTTGTCCTGACAGTCGGTGCTTACTGAGGCGTTCGGTCGGCCAAGTAAAAAAAATGATGCATGATCACAGACAGTGTCAACCGCTACATTGCAAAAGAAATGCAGTCCTTAAATACGGTTGAAAAAATCAGCAGTTCAGGAAATGTTACAAATGTCTGACAGACAGTATGAATTTGCTGGGAGAAAGTACATGTCACAAACAATTCCTGAACAGTATAAACTACGTTTTATTTATTGTTTACATTGTTGTGTGTGTTTTTATTGGAGTTTTTGTTTTCTTTACAGAGACAGGGTCTATATTTTTTGTTGTTTGTGGTTATTATAATGATTTTTTATATGTAGTTGTTCCCAAAAAGACAGTCCATTTCATTTTCCTTGTTTAATTAATTTTATTTTAAAGCTCTTATCCTTCCAATTACAGTTAAACACTCTTAAGAAATTAAAGTTAATTGCTTTTGACATGGTGTACTCACTCTTTTACAAAATATAATTACATGAATGAAAAAATTATGTTTCAAAATAACTTTGACAATAATATTGTTTATCGGCAATAATTTTTGGGACAATTATCATCCAGCAAAATTTGTTATTGTGACAGGCCTAGTATCAACTAACACACTCATGGCCTTTCATGCTCATTTACACGCCACTGGAGCAGCAGTGGAAGCAGCTTGGAGTTAAGGGCCTTACCCAAGGACACATCGCCATGTGTCTGAGCAGGGCTTGAACCTGCAACCTCCTGATTACTGATCAATAGAGTATCAGGAGCCCTGTTGTTAAAAGCTGTTTCAGAAGTCATGGGGGCCTGATCTACTAAGATCCAAAATAACGGATGCTAAATTGCATGTGCAAACAAAAAAACTGCACTTGCTATTAGTGGCCGTGTTGCAGGTGATCTACTTTCACTGTATGTGCAAATGATAGCAGGAGCAAAGTGGTGTGGACCGCCCCCTTTAAAGGAGGATTTTTCTTGTGTTATCAGCTGTTACCATGGAGAGTTTGGGAGAGCAGAGAGGCCGTTAATGAAAAATGAAGTTTGAAGCTGTGGAGTTTGAGGCAAACATACTTGTGGACCTTTTTACGCCTCGTGTCATTTTGACGGATATGATCCTCACTTTTCCCTAATGTCATTTTATCCGTCATTTTTAATTTTCCCTTTCTGATGGCAATGAAACATAACCTAATGGGCAGCATAAACATAGTTGCACTGGTACATCATCAATAACCTCTCATGTGAAGAGCAGTCACACAGTTGTGCACACAGGGCCCGATCTACTAAAGGTTTGCAGGTATTAATAAACTTACAAACTTGATAGAGTGCACAAATCTGATCTACTGAGCAAAATAGCACGTGCAGTCCATTTAGCTTGTTTGCCCCCATGAATATGCAGAATACATGCAGATCATCAGAATGTGCAAAATGCTGCAAGGAGGAGGCGCAAAAGTAACCATTCAGCACCCGCAATGTGATCTATCAAACCCGCAAGTGATTGCGTGTAGTGTTTTTGCATCTGAATTTAGCAGACAATTGCCCAAGTCCCTTCGATCTGAGTCCCAAGCAAGTCTCAAGTCATTTGATCCAAGTCTTAAGCAAGTACCAAGTTTTTTCTGTTTTGGGCAAGTCAAGTCAAGTCGAGTCACAGGTTTTGTAAAGTCGAGTCGAGTCACAGGTTATGACGGGTCAAGTCCCTCACCATTGTTCCTCAGTCCACCCAAAAAAAGCACTCAGATTTTTGTCTTGAAGAGAGAAACCTTATCCTCCCACACATACAACACACGTACACCCTCTCACTAATGTTAGCTTTGCTAGCTTCATATTGACCACAGGTTAAGCTAATGTTCCTGGAATATTGACCTATAGTAGGAACATTAGCTACCTGGCTAATGTTTGTAGGTTTCACTTGCATGACCTCATGTGTCCTCATGTCGAAGCGTTGCAAGTCCTGCACTTTGCATGTCTTTGTTTTCCATTTGATTGAAATTCTTTACATGCAAAGAAAATAACTTTGGGCACAGAAGACATAGCGGTTGCCAATTTGAAGACCGCGTCCCTCGCACCCTGCCCACTGATAATCACTGTAGCAGAAGCGGGTGTGGTAGGAACGTATGTGTGTAGTACTGATTCTTCTTCTCACCTATAAAGCTCTCAGTGGACCGGCAACCAGTCTATCTGAAAGAGCTTGTAGTGCCGTACAACCCCTCTAGAACATTACGCTCCCAAAATGCTGGCCTACTTGTGGTACCATCAATCTCCAAAAGTAGTATGGGAGGTAGCGCCTTAAGTTATCAGGCTCCTCATCTCTGGAACAATTTACTGACCACAGTTCGGGAGTCAGACCCCCTCTCTACCTTTAAGGTTAGACTTAAAACATTCCTCTTCGATGAAGCTTTCAGTTAGGGACCACCTTATAGATTAGCTCATAAATAAGACTCATAGTTAAGATGCAATAGGCTTAGACTGGCGGGGGCTCTATCTCTCTCTCTCCTCTCTCTCCACATCTGCCTTTGCCCTTGTTTTTTGCTCCTGTACTCGTCTCTGGCTCTGGTTCTGTAGGTGGCCTGGGATCCTTGGTCGAGACTTCCTGCTGCTGTAGAGTCACAAAGTCTCAAAAACTACAATTATAGACATGACACATAGTTGGCCATTTCATTACACATAGTTGGCCATTTCATTAGGAACATTCCATTTCCATTATCATTATAGCTGTTAATGTATTGTAGATATTAGCATGATCCTCCCATCCATGATCGATTCATCTACAGTGTCTATTTTTTATTACCACATAGGCATGAGGTACCTCTGAAAATGGGATGTCACATCTCAAGAGGCCTTTAACACATTTATACTAAATGGAGACAAATATGATAGGGATGACCTTGTAGTCTGGGCACCCATGAGCTCATCACTACCATAAATTCTTATTTCCAGTAAGAATATCATTGATTATACTTCTATAAAATGATCACCACAACCATTCAGACATGAGGACCCTCCTGAAAACCAGTTGTAGCATCTCAAGAGGCTAACCTCTAATAAATCAGACGACAGGTCTATGGTTCATGGATCTGTCACTAACTTTAGTTCTTACTTTAGTCCACTTGTCTCCTCTTACCTCCCTTCCTTCACCCTCACACCAACACAGCATGGTGTGGATTTGCTGTTCATCATGAGACTGGGATCCACATTCAAGATTTCCTGCTGCTTAACAGAAGGTTTTTTCTTGAGCCATGATGGAGGGATTCATGATTGGCTATATGGATTCATGTTGGTGTTGGATGGATATATTTATATGTGTATCTTTATATGTATCTATACATATATGTGTATCCACAAAATGAAGAGTTCTTGCGCTATTGTAAAGTGTCTTGAGATAACACTTGTTATGAATTGGCGCTTTACAAATAAAGATTGATTGATTGATTGATTGATTGATACTGTGTCGTGTTTGGGACATTAATAGGTGACGGACAAGTGTACTGTGAATGGAGCATCAATAAAGTGAACCTAAAAGGAAAGAGCGGCGTGTATCTCCTGTCTGGCTCTTCATATAAAGCCTGAGTGCAATTTTCCGCATCATGTTGTCTCAAGTCAGGTTGAGTCTGGAGACATTTTCTCCCGAGTCTGAGTTGAGTCTCGAGTTCTTACCTCCCAAATCCGAGTCGAGTTTCAAGTCGTCTCATTAGCGGCTCAAGTCAACTCAAGTCCGTCCCTGTGGCTGGAGTCCAATTGTCTGGAATTTAGTACGTTTGAAAAGGAGGTGCAAAAAAGAGCATAGTGTTACTAACAGGAGGCTGTGATCATGGTGGCAAACAGGGGTCACATTAAACCCCTAAAAGACTTGGGGACTGTCAGTCATTATGAAGGACTGGAAAAAGAGGGACGATCCAGTAGATCTTCAGTAGATCTGGCCCTAGGTGTCTGATCTTATTACCTCCGCGAAGGTGGTTATGTTTTCAGGAGAGTTTGTCTGTCTGTCTGTCCGTCCATCTGTGAACAAAATAACTCAAAAAGTTATGGATGGATTTGGATGAAATTTTCAGGAAATGTTCAGCATGGGCAAAGGAAGAACTGATTCGATTTTGGTGTTGATCTGGATCAGCGTCTGATCGCCATGGCGAAAAATGTGATTTCTGTGAATACCTACTGAACTAAAATAGATATTATTATGAATCCAGTTGGTAATGGTATGTTTTCATGGTCAAGGAATGTAAATATTTAGATGAAATAAAGGCAGGACTAATAATTATGGTGAAAATGACAATATGCCTGAGGACTGTGGCGCTGGCTGAGGTCTGCGCTCTCCGAGTGCTTTCTAGTTCTGACTGTGACATTGTCCTTAAGCCTTGAAATCATCAGTCATCTGACCACTGCTGAAAGGAACAGTCTCAACAAAAAACAAAAAGTCTCAGAGCAAACCTCCCCATTTCAGTAACGATATTGAAAAGCTGTTTTTGAGCAGTGAGACCACTTTAACACACCCACTGCTTTGACGTTTTCCAGTCAGGGTTCAGAGCATAACATCGACCACGGCACTGAGCCTGTTCTTGTCAAAGTGATTAATGATATCTGCTTAATGCAGGCTGTGACGGGACCTCATTCCAAATACTGTTACATCTGACACTGCTTATCACTGGGTGGTGAAAAAATACAGTCATGTCATGCAGTGCACTGAAAGACAAGTCAATGAGCTGTGAGTGAGTCAATGTTTTAATGGGCTTTGACTGTGGAGGCTGTTTAACCCTTGGGTACTGTTTAAACACATTATTTAGTTCTGTTTTGGCTGTCTAAATGCCACAACTTGAGCTGCTGTAACAACATACCAGATAAATATTCCCTCCAGTTTTTTTTGCCCAAATCTCTTCCTCAAGCTCAGACCTGATCAAATTAGTAAATATTTTTAAAAGAATATGGATTTTCACCCTTTAAACCAACACTATGTAGTTTTTCAAACATAATATAATCCTTCGATATTCATTGTGATGGTCCACCACTTTACAATGAGTTCAATGACACCTCTGTTGTGGTCTGGAGTAGTCTGTATCCCTTTAACTGGTGCTATGTAACTTCGAGGTGGATGGTGGGAACCCTGCCACACTGATAAACTACACGTTTGGACTGCTTTACGGCATACGTGACTTTCCCGATTCCCGATTCGTTTACAACAGGAAGTCTCGGCAAAAGCCAATCGTTAACGCGTAGCTTTAACCATGGCGAAGGCAACAACGTTAGGAAGAGAAAAGTTTTGTCGGAGGATACAAAACAAAGAAAGCGAGAGAAAAACAAAGTGAATGCTCGGACCAGAATAAACATTGGTTCGGCGTTCACTTGCTGCGTGAAATAAAAGACGAGGAGGGATGTCCGACTACTATCAGGTATGCTGGGACTAATTTATGACGAAGTTCCTCAAAAAACTTGACAGGAAAAAAGTACAGCACAACAAATCCAGAACGTACCGGTATGTAGTTTTGGTTAGACCTATTTCAAGTGTGTGATATCGCCAGCTCGTTGTTGTCTTTACTTTTATTCACTTTATCGCTCCAAAAGGACGGGGGCGACTTCACGGTAATAAAACCAAGTTGAACTTAGCGATTTTTAACATCGTCATTTAGTCAAAAGTAAATACATTACCTCGTCGCTATCCATCCTGCAAACAGCCGCTGAAGACAGAGGAATACTTTTTAGCGAAGTCCTGGCTTCTGTGATTTGCCTACTAAACAAATGCACACGACCGGCAGATCTGTATCCTTACGACAGTATGTGCGCGCTAGAGCTCATGGGTAGTTGAGTTCCCTATCTGGTCAAGCGGAGATCTTCCGTAGTGCTGCTTTAAATGCAAATTCCAACCACACAATAAAAATCATGGACAAAAAAACTGTCCAATGACGTCACTATCTCGTATTTGAGAAACATAATATGCTTAGCTTAGAAGTTTTATTGCCCACTGTAATCTTTAAATGTTTTACAAATGCTAATGTAGTCTAGTTCCATCCACTCCTGGGGAGTTTGCTAGCAGGAATCAGAAATCCAATCTAGCGAATACACTAGGGATGTAACGGTATGAACATTTCATATCACGGTTATTGTGACCAAAATATCACGGTATTGTTGCAGTGTGCTCAAAATGTTCAAAGAGTACTGTAACACAGTCTCTAAATCATGTAAACCCTTTAATATTATAATCATAACAGTTCCTTTGTCTTTTTTGTCAATAATTGTGTCAGGAAATGTCCTATAAGTAAATTTTTAAAAACTTTTTTCATTGGAAATAAACAACTCTGGTGAATATTTGTCAATTTGTTATAAATGCTAAAACAGCGTGTAATTACAAGAAAAGAAAAAGACAGAACTTTAAACAGGATTCTCTTCTCTAGTTTTCCTGCAGCATTAGTGTCCATGTTACAACTCGTTATATTAGACCATGTCCATGCATTTTTATTTATTTATTTTTAGTTTTATTAACGATAGTCCTGAAGCAGTTAGCCCCCTTCATGACTCTCCTCTGGTCTCCCCTTTCCATGGCAGATCTCCTCCACATCTCCTTCTTTAATATTTCCAAATTACGATTGGTTAAATCCATAAAACACCAACTATGACAGAAAAAGATGATCTGTTACGACGTAATATGGCGAAACACGGCAAATAAACGGCAAAAGAACGGCAAGAACTCACTCCAGATTGATACTAATGCTTATTTACAACCTTTATACATTATTTACACAGAAAATCCCGATAAACCTCCTAAAATTCACTCAGGTATGGCTCTCTGAATCCTCTCTCTCTCTCTGCTCGTTTACTCGAGGAGTTACAGCAGTTTTCATCACGCACATTTTTGTCTTTCACCGCAGCTTGGTGTTTTAGACAGGGTGACTGTCGTCAATCAGTTTCCCCTCGACATCCTTTAAAATCCAAACTTTGACCAGACTTTAGACTTTGTCTGTTTCGAGTGGGAAAACCTATGAGAGTCTGAGCGAGGCTCCAGCTGCTTAGGCCAATCATTACAAACTGTGCATGCGCGCCTCTGTTAGCGCCACACGGCTGCTTCACCGAGGAGCAGACAGACACACATAGTTTCGCCTTTCCAGTCAACGAGCAGCATCACTGTGATCAAACACAGTTTAACGGCAATTTTGATAGGATACGGTAATGATTACCAAGGGAAATTTTAACACGGTTTACCATTCCCGTCACCGGTATGTCCCGAGAATACGCAGACTTCTGTTAACAGTAAAGCCCAAATTCCACTGCATGCGTATCCGGTCCGTCTCCGCTCTGCTGCGGCAGCGGAGCTGATCCGTTTTAATTATAAGCAATGCGTGTACTTACACCAGCTGCGGCACGGCTCCGTCACGCCTGCGTATCTGCGTCCGGCAGACGGAGCAGATACGCAGAGCTTCTATTTTTGCCGGATGCCGGACCACGGCGCAGCAATTTAGCACACAGAATATCGTGCGGGACAGGAAGTTGAGCACAAACACAAAATAAAACATCCGTAGATGTTTCAATATAAAATAAAACGTGTCAACAACGGAAAAGTATTGTACCTGGAAAAACGTCATTTAGGGCGGAGACAGACCTGGTGTCAAAAGTTCAGTCTCACCCCACTTCACCATGGATGAGGAGCTTTTGATTTTGGAGGTGCAAAACCACAAAATACTTTGTGAGCTCGTTGACCCGCTGCAAGGCGGAGCTGCAATGCTTCCGCAGACGGATCCAGTGGGAGTTGACGCGCGTCAGATGACGGAGCGGAGCGGAGAAGGACCGGATACGCATCCAGTGGAATCCCCCAGGAGCTGTCAGATTTCAAAGTGCAAAACGTCCTTTTGGTCCATCAGCCTCCTCTGTCACAGGAGCTAAACTTTGGAATAGTCTACCCACTGAGCTGAAAATGCAAACTAACTTCAAAAGCTTCAACAAAGGCGTTAAATCATGGCTGAAGGAGCAAAAACATTGTTCATCATTCATCTTTTTATTGAACTTTTATTTTTAATCTGTTCTGGATATTTTGATTCTGAATTATGTGTCTTAGGTATCTCCGTTTTTTTCTACATTTTTCTTTGTACAGTTTTAATCCTCCCATGGACTGGTGTTGAAAATTAGCACTGTGCTATAAACACTTACAGCAGTTCATTTGGGACCTGTGTTTAATTAAATATCACAGCATCAATGTTCCTGTGTGACCATGTCAAATAAACAATAAATAATAAAAATCCTTTTTCAAATATCGATCAAACATTTATATTGATGATAACTAAATTCTCTTTGGTGGGACTGACTTTACCGTCAAGTTCGCCTATTATTGCTTACTTCTAGGTCCCTTGGTCACCAATTTAGATCCGCGACCTGATTTAAAAAAATAATATCTGTATTCATAATACAATTAATTAATAGCCTAATTAAAAACATCAACCCCTCGCACAACAGAACAGTGGACAACAACATCAACCATGTTATATCTCATATTCAATAACTTCTCTTGTCGACCGTAAAATAAAGACAGAAGAAAACATTTATCTCTGCTGCTATAATCATTATTATGTTCCCTACGGTGTACATAACAGACACTGGATCGACTGTACTCACATCTGCAGGCATGGTTATTCTCTGCTGACATGTACTGTACATCTGAAGGTCGTATCAATCGTGTCTTTTGTTGGGAAAAATAGTGAATTGTTTAAAGCGCTCTATCTCTCTGAAATGTAAATAAAAGTGAGAGCATTATGTTGCTGTTTGGCATACATCTTTCATCACTACAAGCTTTTAATTAGAGGAAGAACACGGTTTGTTCCTTCTGCCCAGGATGTTATGTTGCTTTAGTACTTACCAACATTCACGTGTGCCATGAGCTTGTTTCCTTGAAAAACTCCATGGAAACCAGCGGTGAAAGTACGATAAGATTGTTGCAGGAACTGTGCAACTCAAATTTTTTTAGCTTGCACTCTTTGCACGCAAGTATCATACAAGACAGATGTTGATAAAGCTCTTTTCTGACTACTGTGCACATCCTTGAGTGCATAATGTAAGATGTCAGACACATAATGTAACATGTGGCAAAACATTTATTTTCCTTAGGGGAGATAACATCAGAACAATAATAACAGTATTAGAGAATAAGAACAAATTACTGAATTATTAGCCTGCTAAAACTAGACTTCTAGCCTACTTAACACATTTATATGGTGGCATATTGCATTCACTTGAAAATGAATAAAATCTGCCAGTTTTTATGAGATACTATCTCGTAAAAACAGAAAATGATTTATTTTCATTTTTATGAGATACTAATGAATCTTAAAAGTAACGAACATGTCGCGCATGTTAGACCTTATTCAGTTTTATTTCCCGCTCAGTTTGAAACATTGGGAGATACTTGTGTCTTTGAGCTGTGTAGTTGGTATTGTTATTAGATTGTCCACATTGTGCAGACACCTGAGGAATTTGCGGTTGTTCCGACACAAAGTCCACTGGGATCTGCTCGACATTGAGGTTTTTGTACATGATCAGTCGGACCAGTACGGCGGACCTACCTTAGCTGTGTTGGCCACGTATCTGGTTGATAAATGCAGCAGCCAGTCTCGAAGCAAAGCGTCAGGGGGAATCCTGTTTTTACCAGATAGTATCTTGTAAAAACAGGAAAATCAAAAATAAATAAATTCCTGTTTTTACGCGATAGTATGTCATAAAAACAGGCGATTATCACTGACGCAGGGCATTCTGGGGGTCGGAGTCTTGCTAATTTGACCAACTGGTAAACTCTACGGAGACAGATGGAAAGGCGCTCCGCAGCTGCAGCTGGACTGTCTTGCCTGTAGTTGGTATCCAGGCAGGAGATCCTGGCACCAACCCTGGCTAGCAGGTCTTCAAACTGGGCAACAGTCAGGCTGAAGTACCGCTGGAACCGGCCGTCGTCCAGATGCAGCTCCTGCAAGAGACGGTGGAACTCACCGAGCTCACACCGCCTCCGTAGGGTAGCATGCATCCAGTACTGACGTCGGCGCCGAGCCTGCAGCTGACTTCTCCACAGCAGGTACAGAGCAGCGATGGTGGTAATCAGAGCCATGTTCGACTATGAAATGATAATGGCGGACTTATCGTGCAACGATGTCGCGGCGAGTGGTGAGCGTTTTTTTGCATATTTGTACCAGCATCAAAACTCAAGCGTCTAGCGTGGCGCGATTTCACTTGACGCGCGAATACACTCGCTTTCAACGCTTTCGGTGGGAACGCGCCGTAACAGTTGTCTAATAGGGCTGTGGGCTGTGCATCAGCCTGACTTCTGAACACCACAAATGATGGTCCAACCCCATTAAAAAGGCAAGAAATTCCATTAATTAACCCTGGAAAGGCACACCTGAGAAGAGAAAACCATTTCAGGTGACTACCTGTTGAAGCTCATAAAGAGAATGAAGAGTGTGCAAAGCAGTAATCAGAGCAAAGGGTGGATACTTTGAAGAAACTAGAATATAAGACATGTTTTTATTTATTTCACACTTTTTTGTTAAGTAATTAATTCCACATGTGCTCATTCAGTTTTTATACCTCAGAGAGAATCTACAATGAGAAGGTGTGTCCAAACATTTGGCCTGTACTGTACGTAAAAATGACTTCATACAATATGTACAAAGGTGAAATTGTTCTTCACAATGTGTTATAAAAAAAAAAGACAGAAATGGTCTTCTGCATTCTCTGGTTGCAGAAAGTGGTAATTTGAGTTACTGTTGTGCCCTTATTATCCCGAACCACACTGACCTTTTCCCCCGACTGTCATTAATGAGGCATTTTCCTCCAGAGAGCCGCTGTTCAATAAACATTTCCTATAATCCTGAACGTTCTTCATAAACTCCTAGCCAAGAGATTGTCTGTGAAAACTGAATGATTTACTCACATCTGCTTCTCTGGCAAAAATAACCTTCAACCACCATCAGTCACCTCTCTCCCTCAGTCTCATGATATAACTGGCTGAGCTGTGATTTTTATGAATAAAGAATTGAATGAGTATAAGTAATAGGAAGGCTGCGAGTGTAATCTGGGTGTAAATAATCACCCCAGTTAGAGTGAAAGCCTGTTGTTAAAGGCAGCCGCATTATTGTTATTCACTCTGAAGATGTTCTGCTTTAATACAGAAGATTAAATGTGATCTGTTCATGTGTCTCTTCATCTTTGTCTGACTGAACATGCAGCCAGAACACAAGATTAAGTCTGGTGGAATATTTTAATGCTTAGATGGAAGAGCGTGCTCCTCTCATGACCTCTGTGTGACCTGCAGCAGCTCAGAGGGAGAGCAGGACGCTGCTGCATCTTTAGCTGTGAGCTCTAAAAAACTCCATGCTGTTTTAGGCCTGGACCACACGTATACTAGGGCTGCAGCTATCGATTCTTTTTGTAATCGATTACTCTATCAAATGTTTGTCGATTAACCAATTAATCGGATGACAGTTACATTGCGCTCACTTCTTCTTCTTCTTCTTTTTTTTTTTTTTACATTGAATCACTACACATTATTATTATTAGTAACACACAAAACAGAAAAGCCGGGTCACTTAAATTAACAACTTATTTTTCTTAGTTTGAACATTAGTTTGAGCATAAATGGGATCTCAAAATCTATACTTTTATTTTTACTCTGGGTCATATCTTGCTTTTTTCAGTATTTTTTGGGTTTTTTAAGTTTGGTTTGTATTTTGTTCACATACTTTTCACATCCAATAACTTTCCATTTAATTTGATTGCAGGGAGTAGAAGAGGAAACACTGACAGTGAGTAGATGAAGCAGGTGTAGGGAATGCTTTCATATGTTATAGAAATGTACATTAGCTAGTTAAATGATCTTAGTATCTAAGTATGAGATTATTTGGTCCTAGAAATAAAGTAAGAAAAATAAGATCATCAATATGGTACAGTAGTAAAGGCAATAATTTAGCAAAAAGAGACAAGCATGAATACAAATAAAATTAAAAAAAAAAAAAACTGAAAAAAGCAAGATATGGCCCAGAGTAAAAATAAAAGTATAGATTTAGATTTTGAGATCCCATTTATGCTCAGAATGTTCAAACTAAGAAAAATAAGTTGTTTATTTAAGTGACCTGGCTTTTCTGTTTTGTGTGTTACTAATAATAATGATGTGTAGGGATTCAATGTAAAAAAAAAAGTAGCTGTGAACGCAATGTAACCGTTATCCAATTAATTGACAAAATTTTGATAGAGTAACGGATTATAAAAAGAATCGATAGCTGCAGCCCTAAACACAATAAGCGTCCCCAACAAAAGAATACAATCTGATTCAGCTGGCGCCATGCAAACGTGGATTGAATGTGGATCTCTTTACTCAAAGTTCATGTATACAGATCGAATCAGATTCATTTAATCTGATCGATTTCAATCAGATTGAGGAAAACTACCCATGGAAATGAGGCCAATGAAGAGTGAGACATCTGCAGCCAGTAACAAAACACAATGCACAATGATAAACAGTGTCCAGAGTCTGGAGACATTTGGTTGAGGCTCTCATATACAGAACATCGCCATCGTCTGTCAGTGATAGAAAGGATGCAGAGAAAAGATATTTACAAGCTCTGAGGGAAAAACAGGATTTGCTCCGATTGAAAAATCCAAGTTTTACCTTCAATTTACGGACCAGGTTGGAAATGCGAGCCTGGAATGACAGCTCCTGGTCAGGCAGAAACCCAAGATACTTATAGGTAGAGACCAGGGGCCTCATGTACAAAGGGAACGTACGCACAAAAACGTGGCGTACGCTCTTTTTCACGGCAAAGAACAGATGTATCAAGAGTGAAATGGCCGTGGAAATGTGTGGTGCCTCACGCCAACTTCATGGCTGGCGTACGCACGTTTCTACTGCTGTTGCTCTTTTGGTGGCACTTCGAGGTGATGCCAGGGAATTGTTGTATAGGCTAAATAAACATGAAAACAATTAGTTCTCAGAGACACACCAACAATTAAAAATTCTGAACAAGTAGCCTAACACACCCACGTGTCTACAGTCACATGAATATAAGAAAAATACCGTTAAACGCAACAGCTGCTTTAGCAGTGTGAGAAGACGTTGTAAATGTTGCAATACAAAGAGAGCATGTGTTCGAAGATTGAGAGGATTTACAGACAAATGATGACGATTATCAGCCGGATAAGCAACCGTTTTTTGTTCACGAGGGCAGTCCTCCTAAAACCGTGCGCAGAGCCGCAGTCAACATTAAACATTAAAGCACAATTTGCCGTGAGAGACAATTTCCCCCATGTGAACAGAGCTGTCTACTGCACACACTATAAAAGAGCCATCACATGATGAATTTGTGTATGTCAACAGGAAATAATTTATTCAATCAATGTAAAGGTCATATGTGAGGTGCAAAAGCCGTTAACTGACATTGTGGCGAGGTGGCCTGTTTTTTTAAAAAAAAAAAAGGACAGAAACAAACGACATGCTGGCACTGTGCATGATGGGTGGTGGCTTCTTGGTCAGTAAATTTATTACTGTAGTTGTCCTAAAATAATCCTCATTATGCGCATTGAGAATGTGCGCCCCCAATTCCATCCTGTCTTTACAGCATCATTATTAATCAGTGGTTGAAGTTTTTGACCTCCTGATTTTTGCTGATTAAAGGAGACATATCATGCTTGTTTCTCCTTTTCACTATGCCAGACTAAGATGCCTGTAAAGCATTTCTGCCCTCAGTACAAGTCATTTAGTTCCTTCATTGCCCCACAATAGCGTTCTCAAAATCCTCATTTTAGGCCATTATCAAGCTCTCGTTGAAACACGAGGATCTCAGGATGACCTACAGTAACCTCGCAACGTCACAGCCCTTTGTGTTCTGATTGGTCAGTTCTATCGGGGGTAGAGCCAGCCTGTCCTTCTTCTTCTACTGTATTTACCGGCAGGCTCAAAGCAGTGATCGCGTATTGAGTCCCCCTACAGGCCAGAGCAGGTAATGAGTGACTGTGAGCTAGGGAGCTATATACTGCTGCTGGACGGATGTGTTCCTGACTGATGGTTTTGTGGCTAACGGACATCACAGAGGAGGAAGTGTTTTATCAGATTACTCCAATAACAAGAAAGGTACCTCGTGATGTCACAACGTTTGAAATCTTGCGGACATCTCGCACTGACCTATTTTCAGAGGCATCAAATCTCGTTCTAGGATATCAGAAAAAATACAATATCTCATTTTTGGAAAATTAAGGGGGTGTAAGGTCTTGTTTTCAAATTTATTATATTATATGTAAGTATTAAATCATGCATCAGCATGATATGACTCCTTTAAACTACATCTTAAGATCTTTCTATTGAGCCCCTGATTGTCTCTGTGTGTTGTGTAGTCATCTTAATAGCCCCGTGCGTAAAAGTGTGAAATGTATGATCAGCCTCGCCTGACGCACTTCTGCGCTGATTTGCAACGACAGGGTTTGATCCATGTTAGTAGTGTATAAAATTAACGAATAAAAACTGTAAATCAAGTTTACTGTGATATCCTGTTTGATATGGTGGAGTGTTTACAATAAAAATCAGAAGATTTCAAACCAAATAACACCATACAGCGTTTATGCATTAACCTCTATCCGAGGGATTGGCCAGTTTGGCCTCAGGCCATATTTTTTGTGTCACATCATGTCGGGCCAGAACATAATCATAGGTCAATATAATATAGATGAGTATTGTTAATTAATGCATAAACAGGGGAGTGACGAGAGAAACTGGAAGATCACTGGGATGATCGACTGGAACCCGTATTACGCACAGATTAAGGCCCCATCCACACGAAGCCAAACCGAGGTCTAAACGCATACATTTTTTGCCGAATCTGCGTATCATCCATACGAAGACGGCGTTTTGGGGGTCTGTAAACGAACATTTTTGAATCCAGGTTCCAGAGTGGAAAGATTTTGAAATGCCGTATACGCAGCTCTGTGATTACTGGCTCTCCGTAACTTTTCTGATACGCTTACATCATGGTTTCATATCGTCGTTGACACGCATGCGCCACACGCAGCAACAACAACAACAACAATGGCAGCGTACGGTGTAGCATATGTGCTAATGAAGCTAGTGACCCTACTATCCCTGTTGCAGCAAAATCTCCTTCTTCTAAATCACCACCGAGTTGAAAAAACAATTATCAAGGACACATTACGACACTTTTGCCGCAAGTGCGCATGCCCACAGTTTTTTCGTCTGTTTACGCTTGTAACCGTCATGTAGTTACAGCACCCCTAGAGATCTGGCATGTGTTTTTTCAGCGTTTTGATGCGTATCGAGTGCATTCATGTGGACGCACACATTTTCTGAGACGCCTTCGTCTTTATGACGATCGTTTTGGAAACTGTTAAGCGTTTTGTCTTCGTGTGGATGGGGCCTAAGAGACAAAAAAACAAATCACACCTCTTTACGCTGTTTGTATTATAATATCTGTTGTTTTATTTATTATTAATATACCAACAACTTTGATGGGAACTATAGGCAGAAATAACAGTTTCCAGGACAGGGAATGTCAAATGTTTTTATTCATTAATTGGGATATTCATGCTGAAAGCAACTTTTAACGACTCTTCTTAAAAACCTGACAAATAATTCACAGCCAACGTTCATACAGACTTGTTCTTGAGCTTTTATTATGAACAGATCACTGGTGATCTGCAGCTGCCATCTATGCGCAATTCAGCACTACAAAATGTTTCTATGAGACAGCGTGAGTGAGTGAACAGTCTGCTCCTGTCTGATCTGCTCTCAGATAAACTAACAAACATCAGAACAGATGACTAAACAAAGTTTTGTCTCCGTGACGTCTTATATCTCTTCTGCAGCGATCTCCCATTGGGACAGAGCATCCACCTTTCGGTTCAAAAGGAAAAAAAAGGGGGACGCTATATGCCGACCCTGCTCTGTCTTATGTGGCTGTGTAACAAATAGTGTGAGTTACACAAATACACAGGTATTTACCTTTGGGAATCGCCCACATGTGCTCCAACCACCCCTGAGAGAGTGGTGTCTGTGACGGGGTGGCTTCTTCTACTGTCCCCCGCCTGTTCAGACCACATGGGCCTCAGCTTCACCCTGATGTCGGACCAATTCCTTCATCTATGCTTGTGTGCTCTCTGACAGTCTCACACACTCTCCCACTTACTCGTCTTGTATTTGTTGCTTATAATTATATCATATTATTCCAATATATTATGTTAGGACGGCGTGCCAAAGAGCACGTTTTTGAGCGCCTCCACTTCAGTGAGCAGTGCCTCAAATGCACTTCCCATGAAGTTCTTTTTAAGACCATCTTACTATTTTTTTTTAAATTTTCTGATCATCCAGAGGGGGAATCTCTAGTGCAGGGCTCATTTAAATGTGATTTGCGTATGTATTTGGAGTAGGGACGGGCATTTTATCCGATGCACAATCAGTGTATCGATGTGAGGGTCTATGGTAAGTTGCATCGGTTGGAGTGGTGTGCATCGGATTAGAAACTGGGCTGAAACCACAATGCATCGCCTTGTAAAAGCTTTGCATCGGTAAAATCCAATGTCATGTTATTATATATATATTTTTTAAAATTTAAAATTATTATTTTCTGTCAATTCACTTCCATAATTATCTCTCAGCCGTTAAATTCTCGCGAGTGGACTGTTTATTGCTGAACGACAACACACTCTGATTCACCTACTCACAGTCACGTCACTAGTCACTGAACATCAACACCCGGGGAATGATGCCAGAGAAGAAGAAGAAGAAGCACATTCGGACTACTCCACTCTGAAGTGGTCTTGAAGGAACAATAAAGTTGAGTTGAATTTGCACAGATTTGCATCCTGATTGCATCGTAGTAGGAAGATAAATCGTATCATCCTGAATTGGTAGATGCTTCATGTGAATGGTTAGTGTATCGTACTGTAGCCTACATATCGAGATGCATATCGTATTGCCCTAATTTGGATGTGTGGACGGGGAGGAGTCGGGTACTCCAACATGTGCGCCTAGTTCCACGCTGATTGGGATGTACAAATGAAATGTGCTTGGATTCATGCGTGCACACAGATTCGTACATCTGGATATTTTTGTGCGTATGACGTTTTCTGGATTTGATCGTACGCCATGTTTTAGTATGAAATCCACGCAAGTCTTTGTACATGAGGCCCCAGGTCTGTATGCTTGCCATGTAGAGTTGTAAAGGCATTGACAGGCTCAGTTAATTCATGTTGGTGAGAAAATACCATGATTTTATTTTTTTGGCATTTAAAACCAGTTTCAGAGATTGAAGACGAGCCTGAAATGTATTATAAGCAGTCTGTAAAAATTCTAAAGCCTGTGAAAGTAAGGAAAAGCAGCTATAAATGACTTTATCATCAGCATAGAAATGGTAAAATGCATTTGACAGATTCATGCAAAGATTATTAATATAAATAGTAAATAAAATCGGTCCCAGGACTGACCCTTGAGGTACTCCCTTTTGAGATATTCAGGAAACCAGAGGAGGAGTCAGCCATTTGGACACATTGTGTTTGATAGGTAATCTGCAAACCAAGTGGAAGCTTGGCTTGAGATCCCAATCATGAGCAGAGTATCAGTTTAAAGTTTATGATCAATCATGTCAAATGCCTTGGATATATCAATATAAAGTGCATCACAATATTTTTTAGAATCTTAAACCTGAATAAAATCATTTAAAACTTTTAGAGCAGCACTGACAGTACTGTCACTGCTTCATCTGTAACTGAATATACAGTAAATGATTGATATACCATATGATTACATTACCAGTCCCTTATATCAATTTTTCTCACTTCTGGATTAGAGATTGAATCTGAGTCTTCTTCTTCTAAATGTGCACTGTACAGATATTCTTGCCTTTCCTTCCTTACTTTATCTGTAGACTTTCCTCTGACTGCAAACAAACATGTAGCCTACATGAAATATGATGTTTCTGCCCCACAGCAAAAATATACTGATGCTGGCTGCTCTTACATGGGAGCGTGAGCACATTAAATATCTCTATAGGGAGGACATACAGTGTTTATTTCCAAGGGAATTATGATCTGTAAGACTGCTTATTAATTCAGAGTGAACTTGAACCCAACTGTACTTCATTTTCCCGCAGGGCTACAACAGTGGATCAGACCAGGGTTAATTGCTCCAACTGGTCATGCAGATCTGGGGCCTCATTCATAAAACATTACGTAGGGTTCATACTAAAAGCGCATGCGCAACCAAAAGCAGAAAGTGGGCCAAAAAAAAGCAGATTCATAAAAACGTGCTCGTGCACAACTGTAAGCACTTTTCCGTTTATAAATCCCAGTCTACCTGGAAGGTTGTGCATTCCCCACACATCCCACCCTCTACACAGCCTCATGACCATGAATAGTCAGTGCAAAGCACCTCATGATTGTCTTTGCATTCCCTGCCTGCAGTCAGCGGGGCTGCGATTCGCCTTGGATGCGTAAAATCTGCAGAAACCACAGAGGACGAAGGCCCCATCCACACGAAGCCAAACCGAGGTCTAAACGCATACGTTTTTTGCTGAATCTGCGTATCATCCATACAAAGACGGCGTTTTGGGGGTCTGTAAACAATCATTTTTGAAACCAGGTTCCAGAGTGGAAAGATTTTGAAATGCCATATACGCAGCTCCGTGATTACTGGCTCTTCGTAACTTTTCAGAAACGCTTACGTCATAGTTTCGTATAGTCATTGACACGCATGCGCCACACGCGACAACAACAATGGCGGCGCACGTGAAGCATATGTGCGGATGAAGCTACTATCCCTGTTGCAGCAAAATCTCCTTCTTCTCAATCACCACCGAGTTGAACAAACAATTATCGAGGACGCATCAAAACACATTACAGTGTTTTGATGCGTATCGAGTGCATTCATGTAGACGCACACATTTTCTGAGATGCCTTCTTCTTTATGACGATCGTTTTGGAAACTGTTTAGCGTTTTGTCTTCGTGTGGATGGGACCGAAGAAGTGTCAGGATGAATGAGTCGTGTTGACCCAGGCCACCGTGCCACTGAATTAGTCAAAATCATGTTCGAGGGACAAATCATTTCTACACTGATTGAATGCAAATTTTTTTGGTTCACACTGACATATTTTTTTTCTCACTCCAAGCTCTTGTGGTAATGTGAGAGCAGACTCGTTTGCCCCGATAACATTTGGAAAACTTTTCTCCAAAGTCCTTTAATGTTGGCCTGTTTACCACAGTGTGAGGAACCCTGATGTATCAACTGATCACGTCTATTAATGGCATGGCTGTATATAATACAGAATTTAGCTGTATTATATCATTCGCGAAAAGAGGCGTTATTTTGCCAGGTTAGTCCCATTGGGATTGGGGATTTTTTTTTTCCAAGGACAGCCGACATAAGGATGACAGCAACACAGTTTCAATAAACACACAACCTTAACCCTTAAAGAATAAGTTCGGTTTCTACAGCTTTCACATTGTTAATAGAATGAAGAAGAACAATTTACTCACCCAGAAGGCTTTCCTGATCCAAACAGTGCTTCAGGAGATATTTAGATCCAAAATCGAGCGGCGGACATCCGTATAATGGTAGCACACGGGGCATGTATAGCACCGCTCCTAAAACTGCATTAATCATCCAAAAACTCATTAGTTTCACCAATATTTCATCATGGTCTGCTCGTGCTACTCCTCCATTACAGTCTGTGTCACCCCAGACATGTTTTTGTGGCTGTGCTGACCTCTGAACTGAAGAAGAAGAATGTTTGCCTCCGCGCATGCGCAGAACGGCTCACTGTTTCAGGGGAAGACCGTCGGCTACACAACGACTTTCTTCTTCCATTTTTGTGCAAAATGGACTGGTATCTATTGGATGAAGATGTTGTGGAGGAGAACTTTGAATATGATGGGTGTCCTTACAGTTTCAAGCCAGAGTTTACAGATGAGGAGCTCATCGAAAGGCGGACGCAGAGGCAAAGAGAAGAACAGTTCTCCAGAGAGTACTGCACATGCGCGGAGGCAAGCGCTCTTCTTCTTCAGTTCAGAGGTCAACACACCCACAAAAACATGTCTGGGGCGACACAGACTGTAATGGAGGAGTAGCACGAGCGGACCATGATGAAATATTGGTGAAACTAATGATTTTTTGGACGATTAATGCAGTTTTAGGAGCTGCGCTATACATGCCCCATGTGCTACCATTATACGGATGTCCGCCACTCGATTTTGGATCTTAATATCTCCTGAAGCACTGTTTGGATCAGGAAAGCCTTCTGGGTGAGTATATTGTTCTACTTCATTCTATAAACAATGTGAAAACTGTAGAAACCGAACTTATCCTTTAAGGGACTGCAATTTTAAGGGTTCGCCGGTAAATACATTTGTATTTTTGTTCATTCTGATGTCATTTCTTGGACTGTCTTCAAATACCTAATATCTCTAGAATCCAATAGTTCAGTCAGGTGAACTATGCTTTGCATTTTGAAACCAAGCAAAAGGAGTTTAGAATCTAAAACATCTCTTTCACATCTCAGGAACCACAAATTGCCAGATGTCCAAGGACCAAACCAATGTTCAATCAACCGGTCAATCAGAATAACGCAACTTTCATAGCAAGTGTTATCTAAGAACACTTTACAAAATGAAGAGCCTGTCTTCAGCCTATTGGGGATAGACATATACTATATTGCCAAAAGTATTCGCTCACCCATCCAAATAATCAGAATCAGGTGTTCCAGTCTCTTCCATGGCCACAGGTGTATAAAATCATCACCTAGTCATGCAGACTGCTTTAACAAACATTATTGAAAGAATGGGTCGCTCTCAGGAGCTCAGTGAATTCCAGCGTGGAACTATGATAGGATGCCACCTGAGCAACAAATCCAGTGGTGACATTTCCTCACTCCTAAATATTCCACAGTCAACTGTCGGCTGGATTATAAGAACGTGGAAGTGTTTGGGAACCACAGCAACTCAGCCACCTAGTGGTAGGCCACGTAAACTGACGGAGCGGGGTCAGCGGATGCTGAGGCGCATAGTGAGAAGAGGTCGCCAACTTTCTGCAGAGTCAATCACTACAGACCTCCAAACTTCATGTGGCCTTCAGATTAGCTCAAGAACAGTGCAGATAGCTTCATGGATGGGTTTCCATGGCCGAGCAGCTGCATCCAAGTCTCACATCACCAAGTGTAATGCAAAGCGTGGATGCAGTGGTGTAAAGCACGCCGCCACTGGACTCTAGAGCAGTGGAGACGGGTTCTCTGGAGTGACCAATCACGCTTCTCCATCTGACAATCTGATGGACCAGTCTGGGTATGGAGGTTGCCAGGAGAACAATACTTGTGGGACTGCATTGTGCCTAGTGTAAAGTTTGGTGGAGGGGGGATTATGGTGTGGGGGTGTTTTCAGGAGCTGGGCTTGGCCCCTTAGTTCCAGTCAAAGGAACTCTGAATGCTTCAGCACACCAAGACATTTTGGACAATTCCATGCTCCAACTTTGTGGGAACAGTTTGGAGCTGGCCCCTTCCTCTTCCAACATGACTGTGCACCAGAGCACAAAGCAGGTCCATAAAGACATGGAGGACAGAGTCTGGTGTGGATGAAATGGACTGGCCTGCACAGAGTCCTGACCTCTATCCTATAGAACACCTTTGGGATGAATTAGAGCAGAGACTGAGAGCCAGGCCTTCTCGTCCAACATCAGTGTGTGACCTCACAAATGCTCTTCTGGAAGAATGGTCAAAAATTCCCATAAACACTCCTAAACCTTGTGGACAGCCTTCCCAGAAGAGTTGAAGCTGTTATAGCTGCAAAGGGTGGACCAACGTCAGATTGAACCCTATGGATTAGGAATGGGATGGCACTTAAGTTCATATGAGAGTCACGGCAGGTGAGTAAATATTTTTGGCAATAAAGTGTATCCAAAACCAAACATGAATCCATCATGAGCACTAGGCCAAGCAAACTCCAGGAATTTCTTTTTTTTATGCCCAAGTCCGCTTATTTCTATGGCTCAGCCACTTGATTGTCATGTGGGTGTCAGCTGACTTAATGATTCATTAGGACTTATGCAAATATTACAAGTGTTGCTCTGTGATGACTGGGAATTTTCACACATGTACATTTTCCTTGTTTCTGGGAGTATTACATGCACTGAGAAGCACTCCAACAAGGCCAGGCTGTCTCTCAGTACCCTGTGCATGTAAAAAATACATTTATCAGCAAATGCTGTGGAGTAGGTGTGCTGCTGTGTTTCCTTTGTGCATGAAACCATACACTTTAGATTTTAGACCAGGTACAAGTTAGTTTAGGGTTGACACATTTTCAGCGTTCTCAAGCAAAGAACAGACTATCTTTGTATCTGTCCTCTCATAATTTTTAGACAAACACAGCTACAAATGGAATTGCACAATCATTTGCTATTTTGTCAACATTATAAATGCTTTGCACCGGGTATACAACAGGCCCTGAGAGTATTAGAGAGTCTTTAGTTTTAGTTTTAGGGCGTTTTCACATTAGGTCCACTTGTTTCTTACCGTGCTTACCGTTCGCCATGAGTTCGCCACCCTCCCCCGCTGGCTTGCATTCACACTGGCAATATCGAACCATGCCCGGACCCACTTGTGTATTTACTCAGTTTGAAACAGCAGGGGGCGATATGCATGTAACTGGTTACCAAACCTGCTACGTAGGAGAACAAAGAAGAGGCTACCACGGTAACCATTTACTACACCAAACAACCAATGTTTACGTTTCGCTCTCTTCTACATTTTCCTTCAAATGTGTTTTTTTATCATGTTTGAGACGGCATCAGCGACCTTCTGGACCCTCGTAAATCATCGTAATCCTCAACCAGAATAAACAAATCGGCAAATTGAGAAAGCAAAAGATTCAACCGCTGGATTAACAGGAAGTAATGCATCAAAAGTAGATCGGTTCGGACCACTTTGTTTCACACCAGTGAAACCGCACCAAATGTAGGGAGATGGAGCGGATCCAGACCACCCCTTCATGGAGGTCTCAGACCGGCTGATTTGGTGTGCACCAAAGTGCGGTGGTTGCATTCACATTGACAATCATGTACCAAACCCTGGGCCAAAACTTTTTGGTGCGCACTAAATGTGGTTGGTGTGAAAACGCCCTTAGAGTCTTTATTCTATTTTCCATTGGAAGGAATAAAGAATAGTTCTATTTGAGAAACAGTAGTGATCACAGCTGTATTAAATGTAAACTTTTTTCTCTTATTATTTATTAATAATATATCAATAAAAATATAATAGTGTGTGTTTGATCAATGTTTGAGTGAAGATGTTGAATTTTGAGTCCAATGTATGAAATTGTCCAATGAGGACACTTGATCACTCACTATGTAAGTCTACATGTGTTTATGGAGTTCTATTATAAAACATTGTCATGTTCTTCCCTTTTAATGGCTCTTTCAGTCTTTTGTATTAATGCATTAATGCAGAGCTGACAGTACAACACGCACTTCCATTGAAACCTTCTTTTGTAATGTCATGAATACATGTTAATGTGCATTGTGTAACTCTTGTTCTGGCAAAGAATATGTTTTTGTAAATGCTTTAAAAGGCTGTCTATTAAAAGGGTTGACGAAAAGACTATTTTTCAGACAAAGCAGAGAAGTGACCTAGCCTTCAATCCAAAGAAGAGGATCTCAAATGGAGGTCACTTTCCTTTCCAAACTGACAAGCAGCAGTAAAGTAAGTTGACAAAGTATTTCAAAACAGGAAATATTCAAGGTTTATCTTTTCACAGTTCAAACTGTATTTGAAGCATGTTATGTGTACACTTGTTCTGTAAGAAAAGTGTTTGTATCTCTTTCTAGTTACGTAGCGGTAGTTTTTGATGTGTGACAACAAGCAATTTTTGGAAAACTTAGTATCGTAGTTTTGTAGCCGGCTATATATCGCCACTTACAGCCCGGTGCTCTAAGACGTGTCTGTATAATATAAATTTGATCGATCGATCATGCATTTATCTAAAAGTGAGACTTTTTTGTAATTACTTAGAAACTCCTCATAGCATCTTTAAGCTGTTTGAAATAAATAAATCAGTAAAGTAAGAGGCAGTAAGACGATTTCAAGACAGAGGGCTGAAGCTGCATTCACACCGAACGTGACTCCGTGATCAAAAACGTGTTGCCCACTGATGTTGTGTGTCCATAAAAACCTAATTTTGATCACCGCCAACCATCACCGTGGCTCGGTGACATCACGTTCGCTTGAGTTTCACCACAGTCAGATCATATATCATACAATAGGATGTATAAGCGGACATTATTCCAGTTGTATCCTTTTCATTCACTTATCAACCACAAAACACTGCAGCTGATGCCCTGCAGCAGCATCGTCTTTGAGTCTTCTGCGGTCTGTCTAAGCAGAACTAATGTCCTCACTGACTGTTTCCACAGGGACATAAATTGTTCCTCTGTAGTCCGGATGAAAAACTGTCCGTCACAGGTACCATCACATATGCACACACTGCTGATTGGCTGTTGCTGCAAAGCCACACACAAAATCGTTTAAAAAAATTTAACTTTTTTAACTTTAGCAACGCTCATTGAGCAAAGTGGTGAATGCAGCAGTCACATCGCAGGAGGGTTAGCCCAAGCCCCATCGTGGCTGGACATTGACTTTGCCTGGAGAGTGATCGTGAAGGACGAGAAAGTCGGGTTTGGTGTGTAGGCACTTTAAAGGGAAGGGGTAGACAAAGCAGTAAGATAAAAAGGGCGAACTAAGGGGTACAATTGGGATTGACCCTAAGACAAACAGGCTCTCTGTCTCTGTCACTGCTGTGAGGAGTAAAACCCAAAACCTGAGATGAACTCACGTTTAAACCATGTGCTCTTGCGCCCTCCAACCTTTGTGCTCCAGCAGTGGTAAGTGGAAGGTTGTTTAGAAGGATTCAGGTCTGATGTAAGAACTAATAAAATATTTCTTCTGATCAAACAGGTTTTACTTCTTTAACACCAGAAGATTACTTGATATCATATATTCTCCATCTAACACTCCAGAGGTGGTAGTATCTCTTGATGCGGAGAAGGCCTTTGACAGGGTTGAGTGGGGGTACTTGTTTTTTATTTTAGGGAAATTTGGGTTTCACCCTAAGTTTATATCTTGGATTAGGCTGTTATATGCATCTCCATCTGCATTTATATGTACCAATGGTGACTTTTCTAAACCCTTTCCTCTCCAGCGCGGTACGCACCAAGGTTGCCCCCTCTCCCCCCTCTTATTTAATCTAGCCATCGAACCTCTGGCCATCTGGCTTTGTAGTAACGTTAAATTTGAAGGCATTGTACGACATGGCAGAGTTCACAAGCTTTCACTTTACGCGGATGACCTATTATTATATATTTCTAACCCACTTTCGTCGCTGCCCACAATATTAGATACACACGAGGGCTTTGGCCAGCTATCTGGTTATAAATTAAATCTTCAAAAGAGCGAGTTATTTTTAGTTAATCCATCGGCAGAGGCTGTCCCTTTGACTACCTTTCCTTTTAAAGTGATCTCTGATGGTTTTGGATACTTGGGGATATATGTAACAAATTCCTTTAAGAATTTATTCTGTAAGAATTTTATGCCACTACTAGAAAAACGTAAACTTGACCTGTCCAGATGGTCCTCCCTCCCCCTGTCAGTTGCTGGTCGTACTAACCTGTAAAAATGATTATATTACCTAAACTATTATACCTTTTCCAACACAAACCAGTCTTTATAAACAAAGCTTTTTTTTTTTAATCAAACTAGATCATCTCCTGAGCTCTTTTCTTTGGAATAACAAACCTGCCCGCCTTAAAAAAACTATTCTTCAGCTGCCTAAATTGGAAGGCAGCCTCGCCCTTCCAAACTTCCAGCAGCATTATTGGGCCTGTAACATCTCAAAACTTCTCTTTTGGTTCAATGGTCAACAACCAGATGCTGACTGCCCCCCTTGGGTACACATAGAACCCTGCTCATCCAAACGCTCACTTTCTTCAGTTATCTGCTCACAGCTTCCTGTTAGTGTATCTAACGCTTTCAAAAACCCTGTTGTCTCCGATACCATTAAGATCTGGCTCCAATTCAGAAAACATTATGGACTCCATAGGGCCTCAACTCACGCTCCAATCTTAAATAACTATAGCTTTCCCCCGTCCCTCTCAGACCCTGCTTTCCATTCTTGGGCTGCTAATGGTCTCATCAAATTAAATGATTTATATGAGAACCACTCTTTTTCTTCCTTTGCTATGCTTTCTGCCAAATTTAATCTGCCCAACACTCACCTTTTTCGCTTTTTCCAAATCAGACATTTTGTACAGAAACAATTTCCACATTTCCCTAATCGGCCACCTGAAGCTGAGATTGATCAATTTATTACACTGTCCCCAAACAAGAAGCGAGTTGTTTCTGTCATTTTTAACAGGATCAGCTCTCTAAATCCCTCGATTACTGCCTCTTTTAAGTCTTCTTGGGAACAGGATATAGGCGTTGTTATGTCAAAGGAAAGCTGGGACAAAATACTGCATCTGGTGCACTCTGCATCCATATGTGCAAGACACGGCCTGTTGCAATGCAAGATTCTTTTTAAAGCACACTATACTAATGCCACACTGGCCAAAATATTCCCGGACAAAAATAGCGAATGTAACAGATGTCACCAAGCCCCAGCTAACCATTTACACATGTTTTGGACATGCCCTCAGCTCAGCACCTTCTGGTCTGACATTTAAATCCCTTAGTGAGATATTTCGAACACCTATTAATTTAGATCCATTGACAGCGCTATTCGGTTTACCCCAAAATTCCTTTGAATACTAAACGTGCCATTGCCTTTACAACACTTCAAGCCAGACGCTCTGTTCTTCTTAAGTGGAAACATGCCTCTCCTCCAACACATAATAAATGGATACAGGAGATTTTGGGTTGCCAAATAGTGTGTTCACACCGGACGCGAATTCGCCTCGACGCGCGTCGAGATTACATACAAAGTCAATGCAAAGGCGCCTCTTGACGCAGATTCGCCCAGGGCGGTGCGTTGGACGCGTTTGGAGCGGCGCGTTTGGAGCGGCCGGCGCGTTTGAGGCATCGAGCGTTGAGGCGTTTGACGCCCTCGACGCTCGAGTTGAAAATATTGAACATTCGACGCCAGTTCGCTTGACGCTGTGGCGCAGCAGCCAATCAGCGATGACATCCCCCCCCCGACATCATTGATTTGATGACGTATGAAGCCGCGTCCTCCTGCTCCCGCTCAAAGCCCTCTGTACAGATGGAGGAGAGGTTTATCTGCACTGTTTGCTATCATCCGGAGCTATACTATTCGGCGTGTGTACTCTACAGAGACCAGAACAAAAGGGAGCAGGCTTGGGAGAAATTCGCTGAGGAGACAGGTTTTGAAGGTAAGTTCTGTAAATATTCATTTCTAGCTGGATTTGCCTGCACGGGTCATCACTGAGTCCGACAAGCTCCGGCTCTCTACTGTGCCTGTGCCAGGACGCGCGTCGTCCCTCAGCTTGTCAAAATGTCCAGCGTCCAGCCTCGGGCGTTAAGCGCAGGCGTGACGCGCGTCCATTGACGCCAATTCGCGTCCGGTGTGAACGCAGCATTAAACTCGAGAAGATGCGTTACTCATTAAAGGGGTCCCTTAAGACTTTTTATGAAATCTGGAAACGTTTTATGGAGTATGTGGATAGTCTCCATCTTCTCCCTGAGGATGATAATACCACTACTTCAGGAACTTTTTGTTTCTCTTATCATTTAACCATTTGTCCTAATCATTGTTTTTTTTGTGTGTGTGTGTGTATGACTGATGTTGTGACCAGCACAGGGCAAGGGTGGGACTGGGGTGGGAAAGGGGAGGGGGGATGGTAGAGGGGATGGTTAAATGCACTTTACAAATATTGTTTTATATTTGATGATGATGTTTACCATTTTATTTCTGCTTCTTTCGCTCTGTGATTGCACTGAAACTCCCTTGTAACAAAGAAATGATTTTATTTGTATTGTGTTAAGATCAATAAAAAAATATATAAAAAAAAGAACTAATAAAATACCAATCAATAATCACGAGATGCATCAGATCCACTCTGATGACCAGTTCATCTGCCACTTCTACAGCCTCTTCCTTTTAGTCACCATGTTGTTGATAAAATCAGTGAGTCCAGACAAAAGTCTCCTAATGCACTTTAAAAACAAGCCCATGGCTCCCTCCTCATGAACTTATTGCTGCAGAGCTTTTAGGAGATACCTTTTTACACACTCAGGCATTTCAAAGTATTTTAGAGGAAGACATATCAAAGTTCACGAGAATATTTAACAGAGCCTAAACAAAAACTGTAATCCAAGCCCCTGAACTACGAAAGCCGCGGCAGACCAATCCAGACGGCTTACGTGGTGCAGGGAGCGCGCGTAGACGTGCACTGCGGAAGTACGATATAACACTGTTTAGTGCTATATCGTAGCACTAAATGTACTAAATGACCTCGTTTGGAATTAATTATGGATGTTACCCGCTCAGGACACTTGGATTACAGTGGACGAGCAGTATGAAGGAAAATAGGCACGTTTTTGTGGACTTTATGGACCTTTTCGGCTCATTGCCCCTGTTAGATGGAAGTTTGTTGACAGCGAAAATCCCCCCGGATCTCCGGCTGCATTTGAGACATCAAAAAAGTGCTCCAGAGTGTTGCTCAGTATGAGGGTGAGTAGAAAATGAAGGCATATCATTCTTTGGGTGAAATATTCCTTTAATGTGCTGCATTCTAAGGCCTGCAGGGAGAGGATCTCACAGATACATTCAGGCTGCATTAATAGGTAATGGTAGGTCAAGAGTGCTTTCAACCCCTCCTGTACACCGCCTCAGTAATGATGCACTACTGCTGATGGTCTGGATCTTTAGATGTTTACACAGCTTTATGGGAAAGTGGGCCAAATCACTCACAGAAGGATTTTCTGTTGCAACTCAGATTCATTTTTGCACTGGAGCTGTGGGCAATGGCATGTTTATTGGTTACATCAGGGGAAGTTAGGCTGCATGAATCGAGGTCCAACATAGAGCAGTAAGGAGGCCAGAAGCCTCATGATCAATTCAACAGGTCAACATGGTATGTTATAGAATATAAAAATGACCCAACAAGAGGAGCTTGAACATTTGCGGGTGTCAGAAGAAACCAGTTGACATTTTAAACCACAACAGCAGCAGCAGCATCACACAGGCACTGACAGAAATAAAAGTAGAGACAAGATTTAAAGGTTCATGGGGTGAGAAAGGTAAATTCATCTTCTTTAAGATGCCACATTAAATTCCAGGAGCTTAAAAACTTTTTGGACCAGTCCATGTGTCAAGGCCTGTAACTCTCTGAAAACCAGATGGCGACTTTATGTTCTGTGCACAGAGCTGTCATTTTCTCTTTGTTGCTGTTTATTAATGCCATGTGACAAGTTCACCATCAATCAATCAATCAATCAATCAATCAATCAATCTATCTATCTTTATTTATGTTTTTTTATGTATTTTTGGGGGGCATATTGTGCCTTTATTGATAGGAGAGAGACAGTGGATAGGCTTGTAAAAGGGAGAGTAGAAGACACTCTGCAAACTGGTTACAGGCTGGATTCGAACCTGGGCCTGCAGAAGTAAGTACATGGGACGTGCATGGTTCCTAACCACTTCACCAAACCAGCATCCCCCTATGTAACACTTTTCATACAACATATGTAGCTCAAAGTGCTTGCAGAAAAGGAGACAGGAGAAGAGGAGAGGGGAAAAAACAAATTCCAAACTAGGCACCTATCAGGGGAGCTCAGTGTGGGATTAGGGGAAAAGAATACCATCACCATCAATGTGCCAGATGTTGGGTTTAGTTTAACCTTGCACAGCATCTGGATCTGCATGATTCTATGTCTGTAAACAAACTGAAAGCCCAAACAAAGAGGACAAATGCAGCATGCACGCTCAACACCTTGACAAGTACACTGGAATGATGCCAGTGGCTCAGCACAGCGCTTTGTTATAAATATTAACAGTTTTACTTCTATGAATACAAATGACCTGGTCTGTTTTTGCCTTCTTTGTTGTCAATAAATGTATCATAACATGCCCTTTTGAGTAAATTATTTTGCTCCTTTTTTTGAGGTAAAAATAAAACATGTCAAGTGTTTATCATTAATATGCTGTGAAGGCTTAAAACACTGTGTAACTACAAGGAAAGGAAATAAAGATGTAGAATTTCCTTCTTTATAAACAATTCTAAAAGAGCTTGTACAACACTTTTGAGCAGGAAAACAGAAACTCAGTCTATTTTATATATTTTGAATTATTATTATTATATAAAAAATATATCCATAAAACTATGATGAAAAAGACAAAAAAGGGTTAAAGAGACTGTGAGGAGTTTCTAAGTAATTACAAAAAAGTCGCACTTTTAGATATCTGCCTGATGGAAATACACACTTTAAGATGAGTTTTATAGCATCAAAATAGGTTATCTATAAATGCTATTCCTTAGCTTCACGATCGGGTCGGACAGGGCTGGACTGGCCTGGATACTCAACTTCAGGAACAAGACAATTAAAACTAGAGCACATTTATATTATTTTATTATTTACATTACACAACTTAGAGCACCGGGCTGTAAGTAGCCATATATAGCCAGCTACAAAACTACGATAATAAGTTTTCCAAAAATTGCTTGTTGTCGCACATCAAAAACTACCGCTACGTAACTAGAAAGAGATACATTACCTCGTCACTTTGTGTCCTGTAAGTTGTTGAAACAAGAAGTTGTAAAGCAATGCAGAGTTCTGAGGAAGGTCTGAGCTGCATTCATTAGCATCACAACAAACACACACTTGGCTTCAGTCACGTCTTTGGTGCATTCCAGTTGTAGTCAGAAGTAGGAATTTCCGGGTTCCAAGTAGGAAACTGCAACTGGAATGTCCCCCGAAGTCGGAATTTCCTACTGGGAACTTGGTGAAACCTCGCCACCCTCGAGTTGACAATCAAAGATGGATGCCCCCAGTGTGAACAGTTATTTAGCTCCTGTAATAATCAATTTATTTGCACTTCTGACTGGGGTGTGTCGCTCTAGATCAGCTGTATACATAGTATTGTTAGACTTATATTTACAAAAATGCTGCCATAGTGATAATCACATTCTTCATGTGATATTTGTGAACAACAACACAGGGCGTGCTAACAACATCTAACAATAGCCTGGTAGATCAGCATGTTTTTTCCGACTTCAACTGGAACGCCGATAAGTCAGAGATGATGTCACTCCCAGTTCTGAGGTTACTGGAACGCAGCATTACGACAGTCACCGCGCGTGCTCATGGGTAGCAGAGTCTTAATGTCGCCGGGAATAGATTCTCCTCATAGCACCTTTAAACAGGCAAAAATATGGCAAAACAAGGTGAAAATACAGCAAGATAACTCTACAGTTATGCTCATGCCATCTTTTATTTATTTTTTAAAAATATTTACATAGAAAATTCCAATAAACAGTTGATACATCCCCCCCAGCTAATACAGCCTTTACAGTAATGCACTATACATCACTGGAAAGCTTCACTACTCAACTTTCAGAATATGTTGGAATTATTTCGATAGCGTAAATACTTGAGAAGTCATCGTAGTTTAAGTCACGTATGTCTTTTCTGTTGCCGGCAACAACCTGAGCAAAACCCTGTAATGACTGTGATTGACAGAATAATCATCAAATCCTCTGCTGGATATGTTTTAAAGGTTCTGCCTGTTTCCCTGATGGACTAGTCAATTATAGGCTGTATGGTGTATATTTAACTGTCCATCTGGTGTGTCAGGTGTGGGGCTGGTTGTGTTCTCATTGCAAACTGCTCCAGGATTTAAAAAAAACAGCAAAGACCACCTCTTCTTAATAATTCAGGCTTTGTTGATTTGATCATCTGTCACATTCATAACAGAGTTGGTTCTATACATATCAGTCAAAGGCTTGCAGTTACTTTATATTCTTGCACAACCAACTTGCTTGTAGTTACTGCATCGTTGTCCCGGAAGGACTGCTGATTACCCTGGTCATGTTTCAAACAGGTAACAATGGGTTTGGCTTGAAACTGTGCATGATAAATCTGTCTGATGACAGATATTTTTATGTGGCGAGTGCAGCTTTTAAGTTAATATTTTGAGGATGGTTGGTAACCATTGCAGGTAAGGTTAGACTGAAGTGTCATGACAAACTTCGGATTAAGTTTGAACCCCCTAACCTTGGCCAGCAGCTGGACCTACCTGTAACATTTAACTTATTACTCCTTCATAAATGTAATTAGTTACCAGGTAAAGTAACTGATGTGTTACTTTTCTGAAAACTCTTTTCCTCTTGAACTGTGTGTCTCCGTCTCTGTGTCCTTCCTTGTTGTTACCTGCTGCAGCAGCTCTGACATCATCATTGGAGTTCTCGCTGTTTTTGGTCTCTAGATTTTAGTTTTACTAACAACAGACAAACACTTTGCTTTAGGACATAATGGACACTTCACATGTGTGTTCTTGACTTTTACTTCTTTTACTTCCATCCTGAAAACTCCAGTTTTAACTCCACAGACGCTCCAGACTCACCGTTGCTGCAGCCAGCTGTGTTGCCAGATTTTGTGATTGAAATAAGCATTTTTAAAGACAGAAACTACGGTGGCGTATTGCATTCACTTGAAAATAAATAAAATCCACCTGTTTTTATGAGGTACCATCTCGTAAAAACAGAAAATGATTTATTTTCGAGTTTCCTGTTTTTATGGGATACTAAGAATCTTAAAAGTAACGAAAATGTCGCACATGTTAGTATGTTAGACTTTATTCAGTTTTAATTCTTGCTCAGTTTGAAACATTGGGATCTACTTGTGTCTTTGAGCGGTGTAGATGGTATTGTTATTAGTTTGTTCACATTGCACTTGAGGAATTTGCGGTTGTTCCGATGCAAAGTCCGATCTGCTCGACTTTGCGGTTTTTGTACATGATCAGTTGGACCAGTACGGCGGGCCTACCTTACCTTTGTTGACCACGCACCTGGTTGATAAATACAGCAGCCAGTCTCGCAGCAAAGCGTCAGAAGGAATCCTGTTTTTACCAGATAGTATCTCATAAAAACAGGAATTTATTTAATTTTTGATTTTCCTGGCAATTTTTTTTTTTATTTTCAAGTGAATGCAATTCGCCACCTTAGGAAACCTACATGAAATATGTTTTAATTTTTATCCATGTTACATTTCAACTTGGAAGTCATATTTCTGGAGGTGGAACATCCATTTCTTTATACAGACGTGAAGGGAGGGGTTGTGTTATTTATAACTCAGTTATTGCTAAACAGTCTGTCTAACTTTGATTTTTGTAACCAAAAAGTCATGTCAGGGTTTCATCTAAGTTTATTTTAATCCTCTACAGCTTTATCATGGTGAAAACAGCCCTAGCTACATTAGAATTAAATTTAATTCTGGCTTTAAAGAATTAAAATAAATATAAGGATCTAAGGTGGAAACATCATTATAACAGTACATTTTTAACTTGTTTAAGTGTTGTTAAAACTAGTTTTAATAACTTCTGAATTTGGTTTATATTGACAGTAGATCATGCAGCAGAATCCTCCTGGGTTTGGGGCCACAACAAGCCCAACTGCACTATTGGAACAAGCCCAAAAAACTGCAACCTACAACTCCCAGTATACACATGCAAGTTAGAAAAAAACAAAACCAAAAGTCACTTATAATAAGTGAACCTGGCAACTCTGGCATCGAGTTCTCTTGTGTGTCTGTCCGTGTCTGGTTGAGCGAGGCAAAGTAACACGTCACATTTCACTGTCGGTAACGGTAAAGCTGTTATAACAGTTTGAATAATAATTAATTAGATTGCCCATTACTGGGATAAAGTAGTGGTGCTAGTAACACCGTTATTTGTAACACTGTTAGTCCCAACACTGGTTACCACACAGATCCATCTTGCCAAGCTCAAATCTACCACCACTGTAAGCCCAAAGTGTGACTGCCCAGTCAGAGTCCTGGGCTGTCACAGCCTGACATGACCGCTTGGAAAGAGATTAGCACAAATGCTAACAGCTTTAGTAGCCGTGTTATTAGATTTGGACTGCATTTCTTATAAATGATAAAAATATCACAAAACTCCAAACTTCTCTGTAGTAAGAATATTTTCACTCCACATCCAACATGTTTTGATGAAAGTTAACATACTGGCCCTCATTCTGTAGTACAGTATCCGCTGCATGCTAAACATTCTGATGGGCATATCTGTTAGTTTAACAGTTTTTTAACATGAGTGTCAGTGCTAAGTAAGGACTTGGACTAAAGACCTGAAGGTGGTGAGTTTCAAGGTGTAGTCAGCGATGTGGGAGAAAACGAGTGGAGAGGTTGTTGATAAAAGAATTTAGACCCGCCTCTCCCTTCATACCTCACCCCTGGCTCCACCCCCGAAAGCTGATGGACGTGCATCGTCATGGAAACGGCCGTAGAAACTGCGTAGCCAACCAACGTAGCTAAGGTAACCCCGACTCGTCAGATAATCGACTGACAATACTGATAACATCACAACAACAGTACATTTTGGCAGATTAGACAATAAGATGAATGCCCGACGGCTGTTACTGTTATGTGAAGCACCACAAAGCTAATGTTGCTAACCTATCCAGCAGACAGACGGCGATATCCGCGTCAGTTTTCAGGTCTTTCAATTAGCGGAGTTCCCTCTGCCGTTGGATAGCAACACCAATGTTGACCCGGGTCTTCACTCTTTCATGGTCATAGCCCTTCTTTTCCACTTTTCACTCCTCTGACCTTTTTCTTTTGGGCTGTTTTTCAGCCATTGCTACTGCACCTATTTAATCTCTCTCTTATGCTAACTGCGCACGCCACGCAACCTACGACTCCCCCTCCCCCCTCTGTCTGATCTGTGCATGAGTATGATCGCCCCCTGGATGTGGGGGGGTGTACCCTGTTTTGGTGACTCGACCCGAGCCACAGTATTTACCTGCTGAAATTCAGAGCCAAGGCTGTGTATTGAAACCAGACTTTTTTTTCAACATGCTGTCAGTGGTGACATCTTGTGGATGGAGAGGAGAAATACAGTGATTTTGACAAATAGTGCATTAGATTAGAAGATTAGAAGATTGCTGACTACACCTTTAAAGCTGGGGTTGGTAATCTGATTTAGATAGACTTTTAGTAATACTGGTTAAAATGGTCTTTATGACCCGATGGTAATCAGCTCATAATGTTTTCTTCAAACAGAGCGAAAAATATCCGCTATCTACAGCAGGAGTAAAACAGGGAAAACACCAACCAATAATCACGCAGGGACACCTGTTTTTAAACCAATCAATTGGTTAGGCGGAGCCCTGAGGAGATGCTTCTTTCAAATTCATGCTAGTTTTCCAAAATCGCCAGCCCCAGCTTTTAAGTCCTGATCAAAGCATGCTTGAAGGTTAGTTTGGTAGCAGGGAAGGAGCCAGCTGACCCTGTAGGGCACTGCTGCTGTTGTCTAATTTTCCTTATTTCCAGAGCCTCAAGCTGCAGATTGCACTTTTGTGTCCTTCAACGTAATCACATAAACACCTGTGCATGCAGCAGAGTAAATGCTGCTGACAGTGTCAGGATGATGAATGGTTATGTGCAGGCTCTGAATGTGTTCCCATACCTGACCTGAATTTAGTGTTAATCTGTAAACATTTCAGCTGCAGGGCGGCTTTGGTATGAGTCAGGTTTGAAAATCACAGTTCGAGGTCTTAGGCCTGGCTGAAGTGGAACATATACGGTGGTATTTCGACACAGTTCTGACCCTGGTTGGGAGAGAGACTTTGTAGTCGAAGGGGATTTCAGTCTGCAGAGTTCACAGGGGCACAGTGACAGATCACATTAGAAATACTGAAATGTACAAAGGCCCATTGTCCTGCAGCTTTTGTTAATGGGTACTGTGTGTTTGATAAGTATGTTGTGAAAGATGTGCAGATTCTATAAAACAGTTCTTCATTTTGCTCCTTTTCATTCACATTTGAGACTTTTTGTTTGTACTGAATATTTATAAAATCAAACAGCCCCACCAACAGCTCATGGCTGGTCGGATGGATTTCTGATGTGTTTGATGTTCTTGTCAAATATTTACTCTCACAGTGGGAGCAGCTACAGGCAAACACTCCTGCTGGTCTTCTTCACTCTCGGAGAGCAACTGAAATCTCAGAGTAACAGCAAGAATGAGTTATACATGTCCTCCAATCATATTTGAAAATATATAACAAGCAGGAAAATGTATGCAAAGCTTCAGATGATGCTCCATGCTGTTGAATACATTTATTTTTTGACATTGTGTTGGTTGGTGATGCTGTGTGTGTGTTTGCTTTAGCCGCAGCAGGTGTTTTTTTTAATGTACTTGAGCGGTAGCCTTGCAGAGCAGACGGACCTGCCTGATTCTGAAATCATTCATATCCGTCTTGCCAGCCTCCATTGTCCAATGGTTTCTCTCGGCTAAAGGCTTAACAGTTCAATCAGGGAAGAGAGGCGGGAGCTGCGAGAGCTGACAACAGGAAGTGACTTGACAGGAAGTGTTGGGAAAATTGTGAGGGAATAGCTTCAGTGATGATATGCTGGCTGTGAATAAGCTGGCCTAATCCTCTGGTCAGAGAAGACGCAGCAGCTTCTCTCCCTTTAATGGCTTTATTGCTTATTTCCAAATAAACAGGACACTGTAGAATTTGTGATCTTGTACATGGACATGAGTGCGTGGCTTGTGATGTCTGAAAAGACAACAATAATAACAGTATTAATAATAATAATAAGCCTACAGTGGCAGTAATGTTAGAATAGCCTGAACTACAATTGACATATGTGACGAGTAAGGCTGAAAACCACCAGCAGATGGCGGTGTAGGATCATGAATAACACAAAAGTCTGGCGCAGCGAGAAGGGTCTGTCTACGGCCCGCAAGACGGAGGCGTGTCATGTAGTGGGCGTGTCGCGTAATGGCGTAATGACTACACGACATGCCCACTAGCTATGACGGAAATCACGGAAAACCACGCAAGACCCTGTTAAAAGTTTATAAAAAGGAAGAAGACGAAAAATAAGAGGGAAAAGAACGTTTGGTCCGTGGTTTCTCTTACACAAATAAAACCTAACGTCACCCATCTGCTAACCCTTAACCTACACAACACGCCCACTACACGACAAAACCCACTACAGGACACGTCCACTACAGGACACGCCTCCGTCTTGCAACCCGCAGACAGATACACTTGGGCGCAGCAGGTAGGTCATGCGACCAAACTAAACAGAGACGGCCCTGGCAGTCACCGATCCGGGCAGTCTACCATGCCGACACACCGCACAATAGAAGCCTCAATAAGCAACAACTACACAGCTAACAAACAGTGACAGAAGCAAAACAAACACACGGCAATTAACCACATTACATGCCGGGCCGTATAGTTACCTCCGCCAAGGAGGTTATGTTTTCGGGATAGTTTGTCCGTCTGTCCGTGAACAAAATGACTCAAAAAGTCATGGATGGGTTATGATGAAATTTTCAGGAAATGTTCAGCATGAGAAAAGGAAGAACTGATTCGATTTTGGTGTTGATCGGGATCAGCGTCTGGCCGCCATGACGAAAAATGTGATCTCTGTGAATAACTACTGAATTAAAATAGATATCATTATGAATCCAGTTGCTAATGGTATGTTTTCATGGTCAAGGAATCTAAATATTTACATGAAAGAAAGGTAGGACTAATATTTATGGTCAAAATGACAATATGGCTGAGGACTGTGGCGCTGGTGGAGGTCTGCGCTCTCCGAGTGCTTTCTAGTATGTATTGTAATCTGCCTGACCCTGGTTACTGGAAGGGTCTGTTGAAGGCTGCTGTGTATCGATGAGCATCTCTGTCATGTACTGACTTTTATTTTATTACCTCCGCCAAGGAGGTAATGTTTTCGGGAGGGTTTATTTGTCTGTCCGTCCATCCGTCCGTCGTCCGTCTGTCCGTGAACAAAATAACTCAAAAAGTTATGGATGGATTTTGATGAAATTTTCAGGAAATGTTCAGCATGGGAAAAGGAAGAACTGATTCTAAAATAGATATCATTATGAAACCAGTTGCTGATGGTATGTTTTCATGGTCAAGAAATATTTTGATGAAATAAAGGTAGGACTAATACTTATTGTGAAAATCACAAAATGGGTGAGGACCGTGGCGCTTGCGGAGGTCTGCGCTCTCCGAGTGCTTTTCTAGTTTCATTAGGCTCTGTAAACATGCTACATGGTAAGCTATACATGGAGCTTATTACCCTGGTAATATCGTCACACACAAAGCATAACAACATCCACTCGTCATATAACTTACATCATCACTGACGCACACTGTTGTGCAGGGATGGAGAAAGTGCTGCTGAGCGGCGAGGAATAACAAGTTAACAACACGGGAAGTTATCGAACACACACTGCGTATGCACAGAACAGTCCAGTCTCTACACGCAGCAGCTCGCAATGACGTGAGCTCCCACAGCAGGGAATTCACAACAAAAATAATGGCAGCTAATGCCGGTTAGCCTGTGGTCATCATGGTTACTCAGTTATACTTGGTAAAATCTGCTCTACTCATTAGTTAACTTCATAGGGATTGTCTTTGACGAGATTCATGTCACATATAAGTGTTACATGATACATCTGTGTGGTATAATTTCTAGTGAAACAATAGTCTTAAGGTAGTCTAGCTGAAGGCTAACAGCCAGAGGTGTAGAATCGAGTCAAGGGCCATTAGACTCGAGTCAGACTCAAGCCACAATTTTGATGATTTGGACTCGACTTGGCAAAATCATCAAAGACTTGCAACTCGACTTGGACTTTGACATTAACGACTCGGGACTTGACTCTGATTTTAGTCTGATGACTTGAAAATACTTGAAATTTTCAGTAAGACTGTTGAATAAAATGTGCTCCATTCAAAGAATTCAACTAAGTGACTGATTATTGTCATTTCCAGGAAGACAATGTTTTTCTCACAGGATCTGCCCCATTGAATGCATCTGTTAACATCCCAATCAGGGTTAAGAAGAATAAACAAAGAGGGTGTGGATTACACAGTTACTTCTCTGAGCGCAAGACTGCAGGAGTGCTGGAACAACCTAGAAATGCGGAACCATGCTACAGAGGATAATTTTATTTGCACTCACAAACTACGATGTCATGAACACAAAACGAATTGCCGTCTGCAAAACCTGCAGCGTGAGAATAACAGACGGAGAGGCAACGACATCGAACTTTGTTCGGCACCTGAAGCTGCACAAAGAAAGGTAAGTTGGTCTGGTACCTGTTGTGAGATCCTTTTGGGTAACTTTAGCTTAGCATCCGTTATATGCAACAATGGTATATGTTTGCTCGTAAACTCGCCGTGGCTAAAAACTGAGACTGACTGCTTATGACTTGGAAGGACTTGAAAATTTTAAGCCTATGACTTCAGACTTGACTTGACTTGTCTTTACTTGAGACTCGACTTGGACTTGCACGTCATTACTTGAGACTTGACTCGAGACTTAGGTTTAAGGACTTGAGACTTTCAAAACAGTGACTTTCTCCCACCTCTGGTATTTAAAGACATATTCAAACCATGTACCTTAAAATCCAGATGTAATTTCAGCTTTGCAGCAAACATTTTCCACAGCTTTTAAATCAGTACAAAATGTACATTTTCAACATCTAACTCGACAAAATCCCACATTGTGGAATGCATTCAAAAGTCCTAGAAAGCCGCCTGTTGTAATAATTCACATCGGTCGATTCACGCTGTGCACCAGCGTAATACAAGACCCTGTAAGTGCAGTCATGTTATTTCAATCAGAGCCAAGAATATGAGGCCATTGTGTCAAATAATTCCAGAGCAGAGCTTCAGGCATTATTAAGGCACCGTGTGATTCAGCCTTCAATGTGTCGAGAGGCTGCAGTCCACTGAAGAACAACCAAATGAAAAGGAAAACGATTACAGATAAAAAGTCAGAGGTTTGAAAAAGAGGCTTTCACTCAAACTAGAGGATTTTTTTGTTTTGTTTTTCAGTCTTAAACATGGAACACACTCACATTTATTTATGGTACCTCAGCTTAAAAAGCATCTTCAACACCATGTGAACACGATGAGATGAGGAAAATGGAAAATGTGTTTGGATTCTCTCCCTTACAGTTGTATGAAAAAGTTTGGACACCCCTCTGAGGCTGCATAATAATTTACTTGATCTTCACAGAAAATTATCAAAGTGGCATGCCATTCATTTCCTAATCAAAGCTGAGTACTGGGGTGTTTTTGAGACAAAAACTTTTAAGTGTGGCAATATTCAATTGAATGTAATTAAATCAGAGGTTAGAAATAGGCTGTGCAAAAATGTCATTTCACTTATTTGAATACCTGTAACTACTTATTGGAATACAAAATTGGTCTGATGAGCTCATTCAGCTTTGAGCTGCACACACAGGTGTATCCAATCATGAGAAAAGGCATTTAAGGTGGCCAATTTCAAGGTGTTCTTTTCTTTGACTCTCCTCTGAAGAGTGGCGACATGGGGGCTTCAAAACAACTCTCGAATGACCTGAAAACAAAGATTACTGAGCATTATGAATAAGGGGAAGGCTACAAAAAGCTATCTCAGAGATTTCAGCTGTCAGTTTCCACTGTGAGGAACATAGTGAGGAAATGGAAGGCTACAGGCACAGTTCTTGTTAAGGCCAGAAGTGGCAGGCCACGAAAAATATCAGAGAGGCAAAGGCGAAGGACGGTGAGAATGGTCAAAAACAACCCACAGACCACCTCCAAAGACCTTCAAGATCATCTTGAATCAGATGGTGTGGATGTGCATCATTCAATGATTCAGCGCACTTTGCACAAGGAAAAGCTGTACGGGAGAGTGATGCAGAAAAAGACTTTTCTGAGCACACGCCACAAACGGAGTCCCGTGAGGTGTGCATAAGCACATTTGGACAAGCCAGCTTCATTTTGGAATAAGGTGCTGTGGAGTGATGAAACTAAGGCCCCATCCACACGAAGCCAAACCGAGGTCTAAACACATACATTTTTTGCCGAATCTGTGTATCATCCATACGAAGACGGCGTTTTGGGGGTCTGTAAATGATCATTTCTGAAACCAGGTTCCAGAGTGGAAAGATTTTGAAATTGTCACTGCGCCAACATGAATCTGTCAGCACCTCCCGCTGGTGTGCTGTCACACGCATCTCTGCGCAGACGGGCTACCAAATTGTCAAATTGGCAGCACACGGCGGTGCGCCGGACTAAATTAACACTGCGCTGGGTGTGCCGGCTCTGCGCCCCCTGCGCTGCGCCACAAAATTGGGGCCCCTAAGCAGAAATGGACAATGCACATTTATCAGTGAGTTAAAAAAAAAATAAAGTTTTTGCTCTGATGGCATATGAAACCAAAAATGTAAAAAAAAAAAAAAGAGATCAAATTTCTCAAACTACAAAAAGAGCATTTTGTAGTTTGAAGAGAAAATAATACACATCCTTGAAAAATACAGGCTAGAATATAGGGACAATTTGGTTGGACAAGCTCATAATGGAGCATAAACTCTGGAGTTCAGGCTTGTGTTAAGGATGTGACATAGCAGGGTTTTATGTACATTGTAATGCCCACTGCTTTAATCTTGTTCTTGTGGCCACAGCTCAAGCTGTTCCTGAAGTAGAGTGCTTCTTTTGTGTTGTGCAAAGTTCGTTCACATTTATGTCTTGGTCCTTTGTTCACACCAAATGGATCCATACGCAGAAAGAAATGTATGATGGGGCACCAGGGGACTTGCAAAGCTTAAGTGACACATAGCAGGCCTGTAAACATAAGGCTTGTAAGAACATTATAGAGAGACTGCGTGCTATTTTCAATGTCCTGGAGGAAACAGTACAAGATAAGAATAGTCTGAAGCCTTGAAGGCTGATATCTGGAATATCGCTTAACCATTGATTTAGTTGAGGCTCATGTACAAACTCTCCAGTCTTCAGGCCTGAAACACACTTTGAAGCGTTGTGGAAAGAAGTCGTTCACACAGCTGAAGAGTGCAATATTGACACTGATGCTGCACCCAAAAGACAGAAAATATTCAGCAAAAGGCTTGAAGGGTGTACTGTCCTGAGCCAGCTCAGTTTGCATCCTGAGGAAAAGAAGGACAGTTTTTGAACCGGGTCATTTTACCCAGTGCTTGACCATACACTCACTGAGATCAACAGACAGTTCTCTAAACAAAAGCTGTAAAGTGATGAGAGGAATTCAGGCATTTAAAGGGACTGTGAGGAGTTTCAAAGTAATTGCAAAAAAGTCTCATTTTTATATATGCCTGATGGAATACACACTTTAAGATGAGTTTTATAGCATCAAAATAGGTTATCTATAAATGCTATTCCTTAGCTTTGCAGTCTGGTCAGACGGAGCTGGACTGGCCTGGATACTCAACTTCAGGAACAAGACAATTAAAACTAGAGCAAATTTATATTATTCGGACACGTCTTAGAGCATCGGGCTGTAAGTAGAGATATATAGCCGGTTACAAAACTACGATAAGTTTTCCAAAATGGCTTGTTGTCACACATCAAAAACTACCGCTACGTAACTAGAAAGAGATACATTACCTCGTCGCTTTGCATCCTGTAAGTTGTTGAAAAAAGAAGTTAAAGCGAGGAAGGTCCGAGCTGCATTCATTAGCATCACAACTAACACACGCTTTGGCTTGGGTCACGTCTTTTGGTGCATACCAGTGGTAGTCAGAAGTAGGAATTTCTGAGTTCCGAGTAGGAAACTGCAACTGGAACGTCCCCCGAAGTCTGAATTTCCTACTGGGAACTCGGTGAAACCTCGCCACCCCGAGTTGACAAGGGAAGATGGATGCCCCCAGTGTGAACAGTTATTTAGCTCCTGTAATAATCCATTTATTTGCATTTCTGACTGGGGTGTGTCGCTCTAGGTCAGCTGTATACATAGTATTGTTAGACTTATATTTACAAAAATGCTGCCATAGTGTTAATCACATTCTTCATGTGATATTTGTCAACAACAACGCAGGGCGTGCTAACAACACCTAACAATAGCCTGGTAGATCGGCATGTTTTTTTCTGACTTCAACTGGAACGCCGATAAGTTGGAGATGATGACACTCTCAGTTCCGAGGTTATGGGAACGCAGCATTACGACAGTCGCCGCGCGTGCTCATGGGTAGTAGAGTCTTTATGTTGCTGGTAATAGATTCTCCTCATAGCGCCTTTAAACTGATAAATGCTACATTTTGTGATGAAGCAGCTCTGTTACCCTTTACATCCACTTATGGAAGCAACGCTGAAGACATGAGACAAGAGTTACATTCAAAATATTTAGGCCGTATCAGTTCTGTAGAATTCGTATCGATACACGTATCCTGAAGGAGTGCGTGACGACATTTCGCCGTATCGATATTTTGAGCACAGGCCTATCTGGCACCTCTGTTAAGAGTATCATCATCTTGCCTCTGTTTAATGTTGAACAATGTTGAGATGGATGGTATCTGCTGCACCAAAGCAGTATCTTTGCTGCTCGCTTCTCCATTTTGAAAACTCACTGTAGACCCCAGCTGGCGTAAGTGCGTCACTGCGTCATCTGAATTACTGGGTTACTTATAGTTATTATAATAATTTCTAAGACACTCAAATTATTTTATTATTCTACATTTTCAAAACCATATACATTCTGGGGCTGGGTTAAAAAAATTGGTTTAATCGATTTACATAAATTTTCCTTTAACTGGTTCATAATCGATCCATAAAATCCAAAGATGGATCTTTTAACTTGGGTAGTTTTTTCTTCTTTGGATGTGCAGAGAAGCAGCCTGTGGTATCAACCCTGCTAGTCTGGTGTGATCAGCGTTTAGCGTTGCTTTCTACTGAACAAGATCTCATGAGATGTTACTGCAAACAAACATGGTGAAGCACTATATGGGCCCCACTGGAGAGTTTAAAGCTGATGTTTGGATGTACAGTATTTTAGATTTAGCAAGGACAAAGGAAAATACGAGTTGGACAAAAAACAAGTAATATGCAGAATATGCATTAATGCATATCATTAAAATATGATTAATGTAACTGCTTTGGGTTCAGTTCTTCATGTTAAAACAATTTTTAATGATGTACCAGGTCAAAAGGTCACTTTTTAAATTTACAGCACTATTTTCACTAAGATATCCCAGACTTAATAAATATCGAATTGAATCGTGAATCGAATCGATTTGAGACCTTGTAATATCGAATCAAATCAATCCAGAAAATCTGAATCAATACCCAGCCCTAATACATTCTGATGTTTTTTTATTTGAATAAAAATAATAATTTAAAAAGCACTGAAGGCCAAGGGCCCCTATTGGCTTTTGGGCACTGGGTACATGCCCACTTTGCCCATGCGGTAATCCGTCTATGCCTCCTTGGCACTCACCAGTTACTTCCACCTCGGCCCAGGAAAGGCAAAGCACCGGCCTTGGGATGTGCTGCTTGTGGACTGTTATGGCGCACGGACCCACTGCTGGTGCACGTAGATGCACCAGTTTTGTCCTCACTGGACAATTGAAGATCATCCTCAGAGGGTAAATACTCCTCCTCTGAATCAGAGTCAGCCAGTACTGGATGAAGCACTCTAATTTGCTCTGCTCCGCTCTACAGCCACACTCGCATCTCCTCGGTCTGGTGTGTGTGTGTTCCAACATAAATATACGCCAAAGCTTTGAATAGATGTATACATAGATGTATTATAAGAACTGGATAGCGTGGCTCTGCCTTCCACCATGTAACGGATTTGAAGCCAGAATATCCCCCGTCAGGGCGCCGCCATTGTGCAACCAGTAGAGAATCTGGACCATATCTGGATGCAGCTGTGGTAAACGGTCGCAAAACTCTGCAGCATACGCCGTACACAATCATTGTGAAGCTGCCGTAAACCGCGGTCATTTTTAAACTCTAATAACTAATAAAAAAGAAACTTTTCAGAAAAAAGAGGACTTGGAAAACACGCAGCCCTATAATACTTTAATGTCACCACAGCATACAGATGGGAGAAATATTTCTACGAGGTGTAATAATTTTTTGAAGTTTCACTTCGGCCCATCCAGATGAATGGAGGAGACGGAGAGTTGACCTATACTGCAGCCAGTCACCAGGGGGAGCAGTTTTCGTGGCGGCTTCAATTTTAGCCGAGCATCATGGCGTCCATGTTTTTTACAGTCTATGATAGAAACACACCCACCAATGCTGCTCAGATTAAAGTAACACATGTCCACTGTCTCCTGGTAGAAAGTGATAACACTATTCAGCACCATATTTGCAGCTATGTTTTATTAGAGGGTTAGACCTGTTTTATTCTGCTATGTGGCTTGTTGCAATTTTGCAACTTTAGCACCTAAAGAGCTAAAGAGACGCTGATTTCACAACTGTTTCAGATCTGCTTGTATATGTAAAAAAGCAAGTGACTAAGAAACACCATTAAAGGGTGTTTACACGAGGCTGAACACGGTCAAATCAGAAACGTTTTCATTGGGTTTTGGCCTTGTGTTTACATGGGAACACTATACGGTGTGCCAGCTCCTCCATTCAGCCCTGTGTAAACTAGTGATGTCAGCGTTTTGCCGTGAGACCCCATGTGCAGTTCTCTTTCACATGAAGGCTGCAGGCACATACCAGAAACAAGAACAGCTTCGGCCTTGTACCAAGCAACATTTGTGCTGTTTACCATGCTCGGTTTTTAATCCAGACAAAACTATCCAGTCCGAACAGATCTATTGTTCAGCAAAGAAACTCCTGAGTCTTTGTGTGTCCACTCCCATTACTGTTTGTGAAAAGTTTTTCTTCTTCGTATGTGTGTTGTAGCAGCACTGCCTCTCTGCAAACGTACATCACCATCTACTTGGGGTGTAACGAAATGGTCAACTCTTGAAACGGTACGAAATACGAAACAGGGCTCACCATACGAAATACTCACGATACAAAATAAAGATTATAGAAAATCCCCAACAGTAGGAAGTTGTGCAAAAATCTCATTTTCTTTATTTTCTTCCTAATGCAGACATACAAAAATATTGCTGCATCAGTACAAAATAAATGCTCTTTGAAAAAAAACAAAATTGTATTTTTTACCCTTATTTAGACCACACAAATACAAACATAAAATCTCAATAAAAAGTGTTTTGTTGTTGTAACAATCAGGATAAGTACATTCTTGAATGAAAAGGAAAACAAATAGCAGTCCTCAGAGCTGCAGTTTAGACCTATAAATGTCTGAACTGTGAACTATAATATTTAGCCTATAACAGTGCATATACTTCTGATCTTCAAGTATGATCAAATTCTGTCAACTCAACAGTAGATGCAAAAATCAAATATTGTTTTTTATGCAGACTTACACAAACATACAGTTGCTGCCTGTCTCCAGCTCAAAGTAGTTGGTAGTTGTTCTCGTCGCAGTAAACGGCAAACTGTAGCGGCATATTTTGCACATGGTTGTTGTTTTGTCCGCAATCTTCTCACCGTTCTCTCGTCTTTACATGGAAAGCTAAAATAGGTCCACACAACCTATTAGTTAGACTAAGGAGCGTCAGCTGATTCCTCGACCTCGTCTTCCTCCACATTGAAGTGAGTGTTTTGCTGCAGTAGGCGAGGAGGATAAAAAAATCACCAGCCTTGGTCTTTGCGTTTTTTATTTCGTGCTCTAATTTCGTAAGTCTTTAAATTATATTTCGTAATTTTTTTTTTCGTAATTTTTTACTTTGAGGCACGAAATTTTGTTACATCCCTACCATCTACTGGACCGGCATGCAAGCTCAAGCAGTTTCATTCATTTCCAGCGTCTCCGTCTGTGACGTAAAATGCAAAGATCTTTCCTTTGCATATTCAAAGTTGCTCACGTTCAGAGTCTCTATGTAAACATAGCAGGAATCAGCCACCCTTGTGTGAGCAATGCTTTCAGCCGTGCCAACCCTCTGCCCCTGACTGTCATTCACACAAGCAGAGACAAAGAACACGGGCTTTACGCACACAATTGACGCACATACACCCTCCAAATCAATGCCTTCATGGCCCACCTCCACCCTCCATACTATGTAGCTGCTCGACAGTCTTCCTGTTCCTTCCCCCCTGAATGTGTCATTGTCTCTTGTATGTTCATGGACAGGTTGAACTGTCACAAAAATTGTGTTGCTGTGTACTTGTGACACGTGCAAAGACAATAAAGTCTGATTCTGACATTGAATGCATGTCAAGAAATGTTACATCAGTCTTTATTGAGAACCTTTGTGACAACTCCCTCCTGGTGACTCATGCAGGCTTATTTCATGCTCCTGCTCCTCTCCCCGTCCCGTTGTGGGGGCGTGTCTTCTGTGCCTGAGGCTCTCTGCTAATCACACCTGTCGTCTACAGTCAACTCTTGATTATCAACTCTGGACCTTGGGTGGATCCGAATAGTCCTTCCTAAGTCCTTTCCTATCCACTTTACCTTAACCCCGATAAAAAACGTCACAGGGTCAAGGAAAGGAAGGAATTAGAGGAAAGGAAAGGAGAACTGCGGTAAAAGAGGAATTCGACTGCACTTTCACTTTGGTGTCATATTTATGTGACGAGGATTTCTTGTGACGTAGGTAAACCACGACGAACTACAGTGCTCTGAAAGTGGACTACAAGAACCGTCTTGTCTTCTGCTCTACCTCACAGAGTTGTTCTGTGTCAGCTTTACCTGTTAACATGAACAATCCATGATCAGACCTGTGATGGTGTTTGTCCGTTGGTCATGCAGTGTGTGTTTCCTGCACACAGATGTGAGGTTAGGTGAGAGCTTCTATAAATGTTCACATCTTTGACAGCACACGGGAAAAAACCTGAAGTCTGATAAAACATAAAAATGTCTCAGAAAGACTTTTATCCCTGTTTCATTCACATATATCATTACACACATTGTTAAGCAGTGTTAATATTTTAAGTATTGTAAAATACCTCATTTGTCCTTCTTACATTGATTGTTTTTTTTAATAAACGTTATTAGAGACCCCATTGTTCTGTCTTGGCATGATTTACTTCATAAATGAAGGTTGATAGAAATCTGGTAACTAATATATAATATTAAAATAGGACACAAGGACCACAATTGTTTATTACTTGATGAACATTGTAGACGGCCTGACGGGTATGGAGAAAAAATGTTTTAAATCAAGTGCTTTATGAATTATAGATTAATATTTAATTGTTTATTGGTCCACCATTTCAAAACTGATTAAGAAATAAACTAAAGGTGATATTTTTGAAAGCGAAGCATATATTCTTCTCTATGACTGCGAAAAAATGTTTTTTTTTTTTTTAATTATATAGCCCACATATCTTGATAGTCCCACAAAATTCATCCTTTCTTCCTCGTAAGTTTCCGTGCGATGCCGATAAACGTCACCTGCCACAGTGCATTATGGGGCGTTCCTTTCTTCTCTCCTTTCGGAAAGGATGGTCCAGTGTTTCCTAAGCTAACGGAGATAATAAAGGAAGCAACGACCCTCCTTTCCTTAACTTTTGGAGAATTCGAACAGCACTTATCATGGCCGACGCTTAAATGCTTCCGGGTCATTTCTTCAGTTAGGAAGGTTCCTTATCAAAAAAGGACTATTCGGATGCACCCCTTGTCTTGGCCAGATGATTGCTGCACTCACATGTGGTTTAGTATATGTGGTATTTTTTTGACTGTGTTTTTGAACCTTGTTTTTCATATAATGTTTACTGAAATATGACTAAATACATTGAAAATAGGGCTGCAACTATTGATTCTTTTTGTAATCGATTACTCTATCAAATATTTTGCCGATTAATCGAGGAATCAGATAACGGTTACATTGCGCTAACTGCTTTTTTTTTTTTTTTTACATTTAATCACTACACATTATTATTAGTAGTAACACACAAAACAGAAAAGCCAGGTCACTTAAATTAACAACTTATTTTTCTTATTTTGAACATTCTGAGCATAAATGGGATCTCAAAATCAAAATCTATACTTTTATTTTTACTCTGGGCCATATCTTGCTTTTTTCAGTTTTTTTTTTAAAGTTTGGTTAATTTTATTTTATTTGTATTCATGCATATCTCTTTTTGCTAAATTATACTTTACTACTGTATTATTTCTAGGACCAAATAATATCATACTTAGATACTAAGATAATTTAACTAGCTAATGTACATTTCTATAACATATGAAAGCATTCCCTACACCTGCTTCCTCTACTCACTGTCAGTGTTTCCTCTTCTACTCTCTGCAATCAAATTAAATGTAAAGTTATTGGATGTGAAAAGTATGTGAACAAAATACACATGATTCTGGGCAAGTAGCCTCTGCATTGATTTACGTTCTGAACCAGCCTTTACACAGAGCCATAATCAAAGTAGGTTATTTACTAGCCCATATCTCAGTTATTGATCACATTAGCTGCTTCTGTTGATGTATCATGAGTGTCATCCTGTTGTGTCGCTCTGACGCACAGACCGGATGTTTACTGTTGACGTGCTGCAGCATTGGCGACGAGCTATCACGCTAAGCTACGTGCTAAGCTAACTCCGTTTGACATCAGACACACTACACTGTGTTTTCTTTTCGTCCCTTCTTGTAGTGACCACACACTTGGGACACTCTCTGCCATTTCTTCTGTGGACTCTCTCCTTTCTGTCCCTCTCTTTGCTCTTCCTTCATGATTTTACAAGCTGCACAGCAGCGGAGGTAGCAGGCGCGTTGTGCCACAGAAATGACCGTCCATGTCAGACACCGTGCACTGTATAGTAGTTCAGATATATATTTATGTGTCTAATTATATATTAAACGAGGCTTTGAGGCACACAATTTGCCTCGAGGATATTTTGTAATCGAATAATCGAGATTATTCGAGGAATCGTTTCAGCTCTAAATGATAATAGTCATTTTTTAACAGTGAGGCTCCATCTTAAACAGGTATGATTGACACAAATACATCCTTCCATATGAACACTTACAAAGGTTTCTCTTGGTTTCTATAACATGAAACTTCATCATTTCTCCATTATCCTGTATCCATGTTGTATTAATCCATAAATCATTTAATCCTCCTCATTCTGATTATCTTTTTATAAATGTGACAGAAACAGAAACAAAACCAACAAACCTCATATATGGAAGCAGCCTCGGCATCACAAATACAACTAAGGCAAGAAATCATGTCAGTCTCACTGCAGTCAGTGTATCCAACCTCATCCCTTAATCCAAAGCAATTTTCTGCCACAGCTTCTTCATTTTACACTCCATCTTCCTCCACTTGAACATATTTTCTATTAAGTTAAGATCAATTTTCACCTAAGTCAATTTCCATTTCTCCCTCCACACAGGATTAGAGTCTGCTGTCCTAACACACAACACTCCTGATCGAAATCTTAACACCAATTAAAAAATTGCAACTCGGCCTGTCACGATAACAATTTTTGCTGGACGATTACGGTCCCAAAAATTATTGTATTGAGTATTTAACTGTACTTGGAAGGTTAAGAGCTGTTAAATAAAATAAATTAAATAATATAATAAACAAAACAAACAAAAAAGAGGGAGAAATAATGAAAATGAAATGCACTGTCTTTTTAGGAAAAACTGGATGTAAAAAATCATTATACTAATAATAAAAATAAAACTCCTATAAAAACACACGACAATGAAAACAATATATAAATAGAGTTTATACAGTTCAGGAACGGTTTGTGGCATGTACTTTCTCCCAGTCAATTCGTACTGTCTGTCAAACGTTGAGACGTTGAGAAAGATGGACGTAGTGAGCCATCTTCTCATCCAGCCTGCTTGGTAGAAAGAGAGGAGGAAAACAAACGTCAATTTATCAAGGCTGGCAAACTTACCGAGGATGTTCTTATTTATCGTTCGGTTAATTGATTTTATTGATTATCGTGACAGGCCTAGTTGCAACAGTTTGCATTAATGACTGTTGGATCTTAAAGGGTATGCCAAGTAGGTAGAACACAGCCTTTAAAAGTCAATATCATTTCTGTCAGGTATTCGTGCTGATGGAAAAGGCAAAAAACCTTTCTGTCTCCGAACCTGGTCGGATATTTGAGCTTCAACAGCAAAGGCTACGCATGCTAAGGTTGGGTGCAGTAAGAGCCTTTTTAATTTCTTCAAAGATCCTGAGGGTTATGACAGGTTATAACAAAAAACCCAGCCAACAAGTCCAGCTGGGCCCCATAAATGCAGACTTCCTGGGTACCAAGTGGGCATGGGCTAGAAATGGGCAATGGTACTGGGATCCATGCAGGCTCCATCTGGGCTATATGGGCATGGGCTGGATGTAGTGAGTGCCATAAGGGTGATGGCTGGGCTAAGTAGGCAAGTCTGGGTCCTGTTTGAGTTATGTGTTGGCTAAGTAGGTGTCACAGGGTGACGAGTGGAGAGCAGGTGTGTATGAGTGTGTGAGTGTGCACGCATGAGTGTGACTGTGCGCACGTGTGTTGATTTTCCCCTTAATCACTATCCTCAGGCTGTGGGGCACAGGTGTCATTAGGTCACAGGGGTGTGTAGTTGGGGTGCCTTTTTCCCACATTGGTTTTCAGGAGAGAGCAGACCCGGAGAAGCAAGCGGCGAGAGTAGCTGCGTTGGACGCAGCTGAAACACGGGAGGCAAAGAACAAGAAACTGCCAGAGGAAGGCTTGTCGTGGTTCGCGGCTGGAGCAGCGCAGTTGGACGGCTGTAACAGCGCACAGCGACTGATCCAGGGACAAGGTGCAGTGAACGGTTTCAGACCAGAGGCGGACCTGCGTGCTGCTTCGACGGGAGGACGGCTGCTGCTCACGGGTCGCCACACACACACACAAGGAGGGACGCACAGCGTGAGAAGGGGAAGCCTTGGATGAAAGCGGAGGGTTGGGGACACGTTCCACCCTTCCTCCAGATAAGTACCCTTCCCCTCTCACTACAATATATGGGACTTCTTGTGATTTTTAACACATTAACTTATTTTAAAGACAACAAATTAGCCCTCTTGGCCCACCCGCCCTTGGAAACCACAGGGACAATTATATTCTTGGGCTGGGTGTATTGTTTGATTGTTTTGGATTTAATTACTTCTGATTTTGCTTATTCGATTTGACGTTAGTGTGTTTCCTATTTTGCTGTTTTATTTTGTTTCCACCCACAAGAATTGTTTTATTAATCAAATACCCTTTAAGTATTGGACACTGATTGGTGGTGGTTATCCTGACGGATAGTTTGTTCTTTTTAAAGTGATTGGCTGGCATCATTCAGAGGAGGAACCTGGGGACCAAAGGACAATTGCTGGACTCTTTTACGCATGACTTCTAGGAGTATCTTTTAATTGTTTTAGATTTTGTAATAAAGAAACTATTTTTATATTTGAAATTCTCTCCGGGTATTGTCTGTTTGGTGGTCTTGCTCCTTAACAGAAATAGTGGTTTTACACTGAGGTCATATAACCCGGTGACAATGGCATGGGTAAGACCTGGCCATCAATGTCTGGGCCACATATTGGCTAACTGGTAATGGGTTGGAACTGGTAACACAAAGGTGGATTATATATTGGTTATGCACTTGCAAAGCAGGCATGGGTTAGAACTAGTCACCACATTCAGATCCCACTGCAAGACCACAAGGAAAAACAGGTGTCACATAGGTAACCCCACTTTAGACCCAGTCATCAACCACTTATGCTGTATGCTGATGACACAGTTCTTTATTGTGCATCTCGTTCACTGACGCAAACCTTTGACTTTCTACAGTCTGTTTTTGATCGGTTGCAGTCACATTTAACTGACTTGAAAATGGTGCTAAATGCAGGTAAATCTAAATTGATGGTCTTTTCTGGTGGCAAAGCATTACCTGCCAACCTTCCCAAAATCACCACAGCCCAAGGGGCAGAAATCAAACTTGTGACCTCATATAAGTATTTGGGTATCACCACTGATAATAACCTGTCATTTAAGGAGCACATTGACAGTCTTATGTCTAAGTGTAAACTTAAAATGGGATTCTTCTTTAGAAATAAGGCCTGTTTTTCACGTTAGGTCAGAGACTATTTAATCTCTACAACCTTCTTAACATAGTTGGACTATGGTGATTTGTTATTTATGAATGCACCTGAAAAATACTTGAAAAAACTGGATACTGTGTATCACTGTGCTCTACGTTTTATTACTGGCTGTGGATATGGTGTCCATCACTGTCTGCTGTATGCTGCTGCAAATCGTCCCTCCCTGTCTGTCCGTAGACACTCTCACCTGCTACTTTTTATCTACAAAGCTGTTCTTGGACTGCTACCGTCTTATTTCACCACATATTTGATCAGGTCTAGTGACTGTTGTGGACTGTGCTCACAGGACTTCATTAAAATGTTTGTTCCCAGAGTCTGAACAGAACTGGGCAAGACAGCCTTTAAATATGCTGCCCCCTCTACCTGGAATAGTCTCTCGATGGATTTGAGACTAACAGAACTGGTCACTGTTGGTGAATTTAAGATTTTGATAAGGGACCGGGAAAGAGCCAACCTTGGACTGCTTCTCATTTTGTTTTGAATTGGTGTTTCCAGAACAGTTTGGTTTCAATGTGCTTATGTTTGAATGTATTTGTTGTTTTTATTGTGTAACTGTCTGCTGCCGCCATGCCAGGTCCCTCTTGAAAAAGAGATTTAAAATCTCAATGAGGCTTTTATCTGGTTAAATAAAGAATATAATAATAACTTATAGGCTTAAGCAGACTTATATTCTCCAGTCCTCTCATTCTGTTTTCTGTCAGAATTTCCATTTTAGGTCTTCGTGTGTTTGAGTGAGAGAGTGTGTTTATTGAATGTGCATTGGGGGGTGTCTTATAATTTCATTCAATGCAATTTTCTGCTTTTATTTGATTTATTGTTATTTTATTTTATTCCTCATAATAAAGTATGATTGATTACAAGGGCGTAACCGTGGAATAGATATTGGGGGGGTCCAAATGTGAGTCCTTCCCCAGATATCATTTTTTCAAGTGCATTTCCCACAATTTAAAATTTCCATATATTGATAAAGATTTGCTGATCTAGAACATAGTTTGGAGGAATACATTGGCCATTTGAATTAACATTTCAAGAACAGCCTGAAATTTCTCCAACATAGCAGCAAATAGGATGGCTATCAATGAGGACAACTTTCATACCTAAAGCGTATTGGTTTAAATATTGTGATTGAAACATTAAAATGTACTATGGACTTTTTAGTAAGTCAAGGTGAATTCACATTTTGTTGATTTGTCTCAAAATAAATCCCTGCACATTTACAATGGAAAGTTTTATGTGAACGAAATCAGATTAAATAAAAATTAAATGTTAAATACTGGTGTTAATCGACTATCAGGCAACAAAACACATAAACAAGTGATGCCTGAGTCCGGCCTGAGTGATATGGTTGAAAAGTCTATCACAATAGTTAAGTTTCATATCAAAACTGCTTGATATTGAAAAAAGTTGACCTCTTATAAGTGAGGTGAGTTGAGCCAGTGGGGAAGTTGAGCCACCCCTTGTTTCTAGGAAACCGTACAAAAAATTGGTCATGTGACCACACATTTTTAAAGAGTCATCCATTTTACCCAAGCTGTGATGGAGAGAGGCACATAGAATAAGTGGTAAGCACATTTAAGTTAAAAAAAACTGTTTTTTGACATTCAAAGTGATTTCTTTATGTTAAAGGTTTCATGATTCTTGTGTCTGAACAATTACAGACAAGTTTGAAAAAATCTTGCACATGTGTTAGTGCTGTAGGAAGTTACAATATGACACTATACTATACTATACATTACATTAGCTCTAAACTGCTGGATGATACAAGTTTGTTAAAATGGCCGGGTTGGGGTAATTTGAGCCAAAAGGTCTGGGGGAAGTTGAGCCACTGGCTCAGTGGTGATATGTACTGCTGTGTGTACATTTCATTGACTAAATATGCTCTAGAATACCTTCATCTTTTGTTCAGAATCAGCTTCTTATCATAGTTAACTGGAGCGACTTCCTTCTCATTCATCCCCGCAGCGTCTCAGCGCTTTAACACAGTCGGACACTGAGCGTCTTCTGACTTCGATGGGGAAGCGTAGAGTGGGTTGTTCCACTGTGGAAACTGGATGGTCATTGGATAAACGCTGGGCTTTGTCCCGCCCATCGGACGCTCAGCGTCTCTGGGGGTCTATGAGGCAGTGGGCTGGCCTGGACGCTCGGCTTCTGCATGATGACTGGATGATCTGTCTGAGGCCGAGTCCCTTTTTGATTGACAGTGAAATGAGCCAATCAGCGATACTGAAGTATAACCCTCCACCGAAGCATCTTCTAAGTTTTACATTCAGTTGTTCTGGAGAGTGGTTCTCCTGTTTGAAGCAGCTCAAGTCTTACACCCTCAACACAATGGGCCAAGGCCGTTTAAGCAGTCTAGCTCTGCTGGCCATTGAGAGAACACTGGTAACATCCCTGGAAAAGACACCTAGTTGGTACGACAGGGTCAAAGATCATTTTCTTGAAAGGAACGGAGGGTAGAATTTACATTTAAATAAAGAAATTTATGATGTAGGCTGGAAAAAAATGAGCTTCCCCTCCTTGACTGACCAGCAGCCGCCACTGACTTCAACATAAATAATGGCGCAATTTACCCCCATGTGGCTCAATTTATACTCTCCCTTGGCTCAATTTACCCCTCATTAGGGGCAAGTTGAGCCAAGAAACCACTTTTTTTTGGAGAGTCATATTTTCAAAATGGTTTATTTTAGATATAAAGTGATTATTCCCAGGGATGCACAAAATCCTGAAATATGTGTACATATTTTAGTTGGGGACATAACTGTCACCCCCTCACTTTAAAGAGGCCTCAAGTAAAAACTGGCTCAACTCACCTCACTCTCCCCCTACTTTTTTTAGTATTTATGAAATATGGACAAAAAAAGTTTCACTTCTTCTATTTGAACTTAACCACTTTGTCAGGTAATAGTTAAAATAACATTACAGACTTACAATTCATTGGCCTGTACAATCTATTAAAATCCAATACAACAACTCTGCTATAAATTCATATTTTACAAAGCTCCTGCATTTTCATTTTTTGTTGAAGTTGATACAGATTGATAATACCTAATTTTCTCTACTATAGAAAAGTGCTTCTCTGGATGTGTGTGGCTGGTCTTTTTTTCCTCTGCACTGCCTCCCAACAGGTCAAAACAACATAGAACGGTGTATTAAACAAGTAATAAGTAATCTGTTTTAGAAAAAATTTGATAAATGTGTTGGCAGTAACAGCAATGAGTAGGCTAGTGCCCTCTGATGCCCTTTTGTATTGATTAAAAGAATACAATGAATGAATAAACGTAAATAATATAATGAATGGATGAAAAGTAATTAGTCTACATGGCTGCATACATTTTAAATGAAATAGGCTTACTAAAATCTGCTGTCATCTGAGATCAGTGTTGTCTCACGTAACACGCTCACATACTCATTCCTGTTACCCATTTTCTTTCTTGTTACCAAATGTTTTTTTTTGATTTTTCAATTGTTACTTCAAAAATAAAGAAAATAAACTGTATTTTTACATTTATATTGGTTCCAACAGCGTTCTGATTGCTTAATGAACTACATGCTCAATCTTTGGATTAAAGTTATTTTTTCTGTCCTATAAAGGAAAAGTTTGGATTTGCATTCTCAGAAAAATATAACTCTGGTAAAAAAAAAAAAAAAAATGTCATTTTTTGTCATAAATATTAGCATTTTCATCATGTCACCAACCATTTCTTCTAAATTAACTCTTTTTCTCAGGGAAAACATTGTATGTGGCTGATATTCTTTTAAACAGTGTTTTAAAATTTCATTTGAGTTTTGGTAACAGCAGAGAAAAAAATTGCAATGATAAGAGTTACAACAAGCAAATTGCACTCTTTTGGCGGAATGACCCAAATAATGTTTTTACGCTGTTTAGAGACTCATATAACAATGCTTCACCTGTTCATCTTCAGAGCAGATATCTGCTTGTCCACTCTCTCTGTCCTGGATGGAAGGAGTGGACATCACTGGACTAAAAAAATTGAGTGATTAAAATGATCATTTTAATTTGATGCATTGCATATTCTGATTTTATTGCTGCCAGTGCTGTTTGCTTTAACCTTACCAAGCCTGTTTAAGTGCCAAGTGAAGTATCAAACCATCAATCAGTAGCTCTCACTCTAACACACACGCACATGCACACACCCACACGACACCAGGAGGGGGCGATAAAAAGAACAGTACGCACTGATGAAATAGTTCAAATAGACCCTTTTAAGAAGTTTTTCCCCCACCACAATTAAGCTTTTGGTTCAGATAGTTTTCCATTAATTTCAGTTTGTGATATCACACTGGCTCCGCTCCGGCGCGGTCGGGCTGGTTCACAACCATCCTTTTTTTACCGGATGCCGGAGTTGCGATGCTTAAGTTTAATGCACAAAATTCAGCGGAGGGCAGATCGTGCAGGACCGGAAGTTGTACACAGAAACTTCCTAAAAAGGCCCTGTGACTTTTGAAATAAAACAAACTGTCTCAAAACCAGATCGCAGTTAACTTGTCTACAAAAACAAACCAACACAATAAGCTAAGCCAGACCAGGAGTCAACAGGTTTGAGGTTTTACAGGCCATTTATGAGTGAATAGAGGCTTATCAACAGAGTGGGAGCGCGGGAACTCCTCGGTCTGTGACTGCAACTGTCTGTCAGATGATGAACGCAGTGATAAGCGATATTAATTCACATTTATTACAACATTTGACCATAGCGCTGCTTTTTAGTAGCTAGTAGCTTACCGTCTGGAAAAAAGGCGAATGTCCGCCTGTTGGTCCTGCTTCCTTCTTTATGCCCCAACCTCCATTTGTTCCTAATCCTTAATGACCACCAGTGACCAGGCAGGCGGGCTGAGCGGTTTTTCAAATGAAGACGCAAGCCGGCGTTTACGGTGGGACTCAATCAAGTGTGCAGGGAGGGGGGGGGGATCACACAGTTTTGTTTCTCTTGTTTTTCTTAAGTTTGAAGTAAGTCAGAAATAACAAGGGACGGATCCACGACAGTCAGGTTTCATAAAAGGGACACGTCCCCCCGGAAGTGTATGGCGGTTACGCCTTAGATTGATTAAGTAGGTTTTTTGATTGAGTCCACATGGGCAATTTTACGCCAGAACCATGTTTGCCCCACTTTTGCCTATATGGGCTTTAACTAGGATCTGAGAGTGGCCTTAAGTGGGTTCCAGCAGTGTCTCTAGCTCCTATTTCTTCCTTTTGTATGTTGGAGCTCTACTCAAAAACCTTCTCAAGATCCAGCAGTGCAAAATGCAAACTCTTTTAAGTCTTTAGCTGGTCTTTAGATTTTTATTAGGAGTGTATCTTTCATTGTCACTCGGTCTACATAAGATCTTCTTCACCACAGGTCTTCAATTAAAATTGACCTGTGTCCGAAGTTTCATGTCTGACTTCCAATACCCAGTCAGTTAATTCACTACAAAACTATAATACAGACAATAAATTACATTTTCCGTTACGTGAAGGAATATTGACTACAGTCATCTAAAAAGGGTTTAGGAGAAAAATCATTTCTCACTACAGATACAACTGTGTACTTTAGTTAATACACATACAGCTATTGAAGAGGCCAAATGAGAAAATGGAACATGGAACATTTAATTTGGTCCTTAAATAAAATAATTTCAGTAAAAGACAAACATTTTATGTAAAACTGTCTCTTTGGGAAAGAGTCTCTTATCCATCATGCCAGCAGTCATGGACACTGGAGAAATTGTGTTGAATTGCACCTAACATCCAAAGCAGGAAAGTTAGTTTTGCTTAATTTTGTGCTTTTCAGTGAGCTTTTTCTTGGAGCTTTGTTAGTTATTCTCTGAAAAGAAAGCGAGAGTAGATAATTGGTCTGAGAAAGGGATGCTTGTGAGCCAAAAATAAAGAATCAATGGCCACTAATGTCTCTCCCTGCAAGCCATGAGCAGTGTTAACAAGCAGAGTGGTTTCCTCTCCTCAAATGTTCATGTTGCTTACAAATGTGTCACCGCCATAAACAGGCTTTCAAACTGGTTATGATTTATTTCACTGTCACAAAAAAGAAAACAATTATCCCACAAACAGTTCCTTAATTTTTGTGTTTAGCTCATATGCTGCCTGTGGCTCAGATCATAGAATATCATAACATCTCTTATGCAGATGACACTCAGCTCTCCATCTGAGCTTCAAAACATGACCACAGTCCCTTACACTCACCAGACAGATGTGTTAAGACATAAATGAGTGGGTGAAACAGAATTTCCTTCAGTGCAATAGAAAAAAAACAGAAATTTTTGGCCCCTAAGAATGAAGATTCAGACTCAGGGCTGACCTTGAATCACTCACACTAAAATTAAGAATCAAGACAGAAATCTTGGTGTGGTTATAGACTCAGATCTTAATTTTATCAGCCTAGTAAACCCAAAACCAGTGAAGTTGGCACGTTGTGTAAATCTTAAATAAAAACAAAATATAACGATTTGCAAATCCCTTTCAACCTATATTCAATTGAATACACAGCAAAGACAAGATACTTAATGTTTGAACTGAGAAAATTAGTTATTTTTTTGCAAATATCAGCTCATTTGGAATTTGATGCCTGCAACATGTTTCAAAAAAGCTGGCACAAGTGGCAAAAAAGACTGAGAAAGTTGAGGAATGCTCATCAAACACTTATTTGGAACATCCCACAGGTGAACAGGCTCATTGGGAACAGGTGTGTGCCATGATTGGGTATAAAAGCAGCTTCCCTGAAATGCTCAGTCATTCACAAATAAGGATGGGGCGAGGGTCACCACTTAGTGAACAAATGTGTGAGCAAATTGTCCAACAGTTTAGGAACATTTCTCAACCAGCTATTGCAAGGAATTTAGGGATTTCATCATCTACGGTCTGTAATATCATCAAAAGGTTCAGAGAATCTGGAAAAATTCAAAATCAAAAACCAGCATCAGTGTGTAAAGGATATCACCACATGGGCTCAGGAACACTTCAGAAAACCACTGTCAGTAACTACAGTTCGTCTACATCTGTAAATGCAAGTTAAAACTCTACTATGCAAAGCCAAAGCCATTTATCAACAACACCCAGAAACACCGCCGGCTTCACTGGGCCCGAGCTCATCTAAGATGGACTGATGCAAAGTGGAAAAGTGTTCTGTGGTCTGACCAGTCCACATTTACAATTGTTTTTGGAAACTGTGTTTGTCGTGTCCTCCGGACCAAAGAGGAAAAGAACCATCCGGACTGTTATAGGCGCAAAGTTCAAAAGCCAGCATCTGTGATGGTATGGGGGTGTATAAGTGCCCAAGGCATGGGTAACTTACACATCTGTGAAGGCACCATTAATGCTGAAAGGTACATACAGGTTTTGGAGCAGCATATGTTGCCATCCAAGCAACGTCTTTTTCATGGACGCCCCTGCTTATTTCAGCAAGACAATGCCAAGCCACATTCTGCACGTGTTACAACAGCGTGGCTTCGTAGTAAAAGAGTACAGGTACTAGACTGGCCTGCCTGTAGTCCAGACCTGTCCCCCATTGAAAATGTGTGGCACATTATGAAGTGTAAAATACAACAACGGAGACCCCGGACTGTTGAACAAGCTGTACATCAAGCAAGAATGGGAAAGAATTCCACCTGAAAAGCTTCAAAAATTGGTCTCCTCAGTTCCCAAACGTTTACTGTGTGTTATTAAAAGGAAAGGCGATGTAACACAGTGGTAAAAATGACCCTGTGACAACTTTTTTGCAACGTGTTGCTGCCATTAAATTCTAAGTTGATGATTATTTGCAAAAAAAAATAAAATTTCTCAGTTCAAACATTAAGTATCTTGTATTTGCTGTGTATTCAGTTTAATATAAGTTGAAAGGATTTTCAAATCATTGTATTCTGTTTTTATTTACCATTTACACAACGTGCCAACTTCACTGGTTTTGGGTTTTGTACAACTGCCATAAACACCAATCAAAGGATTTCTGCTGAAGAAGATACAGAGAAAGATTGTAGTGATAGAGAGTAGATCACATCAGACCAGTCCTTAGATCACTACACTGGTCTCCTGCGAGTGAAAGGATCGGCTTTAAAATCCTTCTTCACATTCATAAAGCACTCAACAGTCTTAGGCCTAAATTCCTGTCAGATACACGAAATTTCTAAAAGTATTCGCTCACCTGCCTTCACTTATATATAACCCGAAGTGCCATCCCATTCCTAATCCATAGGGTTCAATCTGACGTGGGTCCACCCTTTGCAGCTGTAACAGCTTCAACTCTTCTGAAGGCTGTCCACAAGGTTTAGGAGTGTTTATGGGAATTTTTGACCATTCTTCCAGAAGAGCATTTGTGAGGTCACACACTGATGTTGGACGAGAAGGCCTGGCTCTCAGTCTCTGCTCTAATTCATCCCAAAGGTGTTCTATGGGGTTGAGGTCAGGACTCTGTGCAGGCCAGTCAAGTTGATCCACACCAGACTCTGTCCTCCATGTCTTTATGGACCTGCTTTGTGCTCTGATGCACAGTCATGTTGGAAGAGGAAGGGGCCAGCTCCAAATACTTTTAGCAATATAGTGTATTTGAGTCCCCAGTGAGGCACCCAGACCCCTTAGGTCCTCTTGGACAGGTTTATTCACTGCTCTAAGGGTCAAGACTGAACATCACGAGTCAACTCTTAGTTTTTATGCTCGTCTATGCTCCAACTACCAGATAACCTGAGCCTGTGTACATCTGTGAACTCTTTTTAGGCAATAAAACATTTTATTTACAACTGCCTCCTCTATCATCTCATCTTTTCTCTGAATGAAGTATTTTATATATATTTTTAAGTAGTTTATGCTCTCTTAACCTTGAATGTTACATATTTAACAGTCCTACTTTTGCTAATTACCTCCGCCAAGGAGGTTATGTTTTCGGGAGAGTTTGTTTGTCTGTCTGTCTGTCTGTGAACAAAATAACACAAAAAGTTATGGATGGATTTGGTTGAAATTTTTCAGGAAATGTTCGGCATGGGAAAAGGAAGGAGTGATTCGATTTTGGTGTTGATCCGGACCAACGTCTAGCCGCCGGTGACAAATTTGATTTTCATGAATAACTACTGAACTAAAATAGACATCATTATGAATTCAATTGCTACTGGTATGTTTTCATGGTCAAGGAATCTAAATATTTACATGAAATAAAGGCAGGAGTAATATTTATGGTTAAAATCACAATATGGGTGAGGACTGTGGCACTGGCGGAGGTCTGCGCTCTCCGAGTGCTATTCTAGTTTTATGTCTGAATTGGGGCTGAATGATTTGATAAAATAATATAAATATATATTTTAGGGCTGTCACTTTAGTGCATTATTGAGATTAATTAATTACACCGCAAATTAATGCGTTATAAAAATTAATTACAGATTAATCATAGCACACAAACATTTTGATATTGTCCAGCTGGAGGACCCGTACATGGCAGTGGCACGTGTCACTTCACACATGCGTCTCTAGTCAAACCAAACAAAGCCCAGGTGACAACATGAATGGCATATTTAAGACTAATGCTACGGCCACACCAGACGCGAATTGGCGAATTTTAACGCGCGTAAAGCCTGTAACGCGCCGCGCTTAACGCCTGAAGCTGGACGCTGGACATTTTGACAAGCTGTGGGACGACGCGCGTCCGGAGAGCCGGAGCCGGTCGGACTCAGTGATGACCCGTGCAGGCAAATCCAGCTGGAAACGATTATTTACAGAACTTACCTTCAAAACCTGTCTCCTCAGCGACTTTCACCCAAGCCTGCTCCTTTTGTTCCAGTCTCTGTAGAGGACACACGCCGAGTAGTTCAGCTCCGGATGATAGCAAACAGCGCAGATAAACCTCTCCTCCATCTTTGAGAGGGATATGAGCAGGAGCAGGAGCAGGAGGCCGGGGCGTCACACATTATTAAATAAAACCTGTCTCCTCAGCGACTTTCACCCAAGTCTGCTCCTTTTTGTTCCGGTCTCTGTAGAGTATACACGCCGAATAGTATAGCTCCGAATGATAGCAAACAGTGCCGATACACCTCTCCTCCATCTTTGAGAGGGGCTTTAGCGGGAGCAGGGGGCATGGAGCGTCACCGTCATCAAATCAATGTCGTCGGGGCAAATGTCATCGCTGATTGGCTGCCACGCCCGAACAGGCGTCGAAAGTTCAATATTTTCAACTCGGCGTCGAGGCGTTTGGGGCGTCAAAAACGCCTCGGCGCTCCAAACGCGCCCGCGCCAAACGCGTCAACGCTCCAGGCAGCGCGCCAAACGCCTCCAACGCCGCCGCGTCAAGACGCGTGTTTGCATTGACTTTGTATGTAATCTCGACGCGCGTCGACGCAAATTCGCGTCCGGTGTGGCCGTAGCATTAGTCTTATTTTATATTTGAATTAATTTATCTATATTTGTACTACATTCTTTAATAATGCATCAGGCCTAATTGTTTTGCTGGATGTCCTCGACCTTTTTCTTATTTTGAATTTGATTTATGAAACACACTTAAAGTGTAATTTGAGTTGCCTGATTGAGCTTAGAATTTTCTGGACAAGTTGCCCTGACTTTGGTTTTATTTAGTCACCAATAAAAATGTGGATTTACAAATCTTCACTTCTTAGTGTATTCATTTGATTAGTCATGCACTACAATTTTATAATATCCTAGAATTCAAGTTCTTTATTTGGGTACTTTAAGCAGATATGAGATTAAAATGTGATTAATTAGATTAATTAATTATAAATCTGGTATTTAAGTAGATTAGATTATTTTTGATAATCGTCTGACAGCACTAAAAATAATAGGGATAGACCGATTATTGGCCGGGCCGATTATCGGCGCCGATATTCGTCATTTTGAGGCATATCGGCGTCGGCCTTTTTTTCAATCCGACGGCCGATAATAAATTAATTTAAAACGGGGTTATTTTGGCTCTGCTGCAGCCGCTTCTCTCTGTCTGCAGTCACTACTCTGTCTCCAGCATTGTCCAACCCACAGCACGATCTGATTGGTTACATGCAGAGCCATGGCTCGGGTGACAGCCAATCAGCTTTCACAGCTGCAGGTACACAGCTCTTCTCCTTCATGCACAGTGCATGAAGGAGAAAGTTTTGCCGAGTGGAGTGCCACTGGAGAGCATATGTTTCCAAGGTAAGTAAAGGCTGCAAACTCTCCAGAAATGTAATAAACATCCCAGTCCTCTACAGCTCACAACTACCAGTAACGTTACTGTGAGCCCAATAACGTTATAAGCGGCAGCTCTGCTCGCCCGCAGCCCTTCCATACGTATCTGTTAGTCACTTGATAAAAAGGAGCTGATTACATAGAAATGGAAATTGTCCGTGATAGTAGAAGTGTGTTTGTGTTTGTGTCTGTGTGTGTGTGAGACAGAGAGAAAGAAAGAGAGAGAGAGGGAGGGAGTAAAAACCTTAAGTCCTAGACTGAAAGTCCGCTAGCTTAATGCTAACGTCAATTGAAAATGTCATTGATGGGCTAATGCAGTTAGCATCGTGACTATCTTAATGTCTCGGAGAGTATCTGTTGTGGTAGAGAGTAGTGTGTGTTTGTGTGGGAGCCACATGAGAAGCTTTACATCTCATGACCACTAATGTTATTGCGAGGTTCAATACGTTAGCGGCAGCTGTCTGTTCCCATGATAAACACTGGTTATTAAAGCGAGGATGCTTTAGGCCATTTAGTATTTTCAGAGGTTCAATAACAATCTGGTACTGCTCAATTAGGACTACTAATTGATTTGAGGCTCACATTTTGGAGGAAATTTTATATTATTTTGTTTAATTTCCTTTAAAAAGCTTCAGGATATTTTTTATCTAAATTTTCAGTCAAGTTTAAAAGAGATGCTGCTAACCCTGGGAACTCCCTGCACATTGTTTTCTTGTTTGACCTTAAAACAAAGAAGAGTTAAAGATAAAACAACATTTCATTTATTTTGAAATTTTGGATATTTATGTTTACTGGATAAAACTTTAGGCCGCTAATTTATTTAAGAGTTTATTTAAATGTTATAAGGCATGCTGCTGAGCCTGAAATAAACATATGCTTAAAGGCATTGAAACAAAGTGTTGGACTTTGTATTATCCAAAATTTGACGCCAGTATTTTCTCACTTTTACTGCAAATGAATATCGGCTTCAAATCGGTTATCGGCCTCCATGACTACAGATAATCGGTATCGGTATAGGCCCCAAAAAAACCATATCGGTCAATCTCTAAAAAATAATCTTATTGCGATTTGTTGTTTTAATGTTCCTCATCTTATGTATTCTTAAACAAACATAAGCAGCAGATCTTTTTAAAGTAAAACCAATATGTCATTAAATTAATCTAAGGATAAAAGATTTGAGAATAAGTGAAGAAGTGAAGACCAGAAGCAAAATAGGTTTGAAATTGTAAAAACTGGGTAAAAATGGTATGAAAGTGAAATGAAATAAATAGGTGCAAAATAGGTATGAAATTGAAAAAAATGGGGGAAAATCGGCAAAAAAATATCCTAAAGTGGCTTAGGAAAATTGATTATGGCAGCAAAATTGGGAATTAAATTTTAAATTAAATTTCAAAAACCACACAAAAATTCAAAAAATGGTTCTGACAGTGGCCAAAAGAAGATGAATGGGGGCAAATAGGCACAAAGTTGTAAAAACAGGGTTAAAAAAAGGTAAAAATGGTCTAAAAGTGGGAAAAAAGTGTATAATAGAGGTAAAAAAAAAATAGGCAAGAAACTGCAAAAAATTACATCAAAATGCCAAAACATCAACACAGTTTGGGTTAAAAATATTGAACCTTCTGCGAATTGAAATTTGCAAAAAGCCACATTGCGATTTAATCTAGTTTGCAATTAATTGTTTAGCCCTCGTATGAATGTCAAATTTTCTTTATTTCTGCCCCTAAAAGCACCATATCTAAGGTGCTTTTTGAATAAACGTTGCTCTGTAGAGTTGCCTTTCTTTGCCTTTCAATCTTCAAGGTATGCAGGAGCTCCCACTGTGATCTACTTAAGGGCATTAAGCAGAGACAATCTAATTTCAGCTCCCCTCAGGAAATAGGAAATGTCAAACTCTGCAGGTAAAAAACATCACTGAAGAAAGTGTTGACTGTGTCATGAGTCTGAGTTCATCAAGAAAAGACTTTGGAGGATATCTGAGTACAGCGAGTACAGCCCTCACACATCTGCAGATATTTTGTTATATATTTTTATACAGTGGAAAAATGCTGCTTTGGTACAGTGTACAGCTGTGAGTGTGCAGCTTGTACACACAGTCATTAAAGTCTAAACTGCAGGAAACAAAAGTGAGTACAACTCTCAAGTGAAAGAGTTCAAACTGGGTCCCAAGTGTCAGTAGTTTGTGAGGCCACCATTGTTTTTCAGCACTGCCTTAACGCTCTAGGGCATGGAGTTCACAAGAGCTTCACATTTTGCCACTGGAATCCTTTTCCAACCCCATGACAACGATGTTAGAGACCTTGTGGGTCCGTGTACTTTGCGACCATTCGTTTTTCGTGTTGATATGGGTAAACAGAAAACGGAAACCATCCGATTTTCCGATTTCTGTTTGGATGAAGGGAAACAAAAAACTGGAAATGAGTCATTTCCTGTTTTTCGTTTGGTAATCGAAAATCCAAAAACAGAAAACGAGACTTTGTCTGATATCTATTACGTGTTTATTTTTACACAAGTCGAGATATAAAATACATCCGTAATTCCTTTCGTAAAGCTTGCTTTGCCTCCATCCAGAAGCACTAACTTCTTCTGCGCTGCTTCTTCTTCTCCTCGTTCTGCTTCTGAAGCTACACTACGGCGTATTACTGCCCTCTAGTGAAATTATTAGTTTGCTGCACTTTAAGCCCATTTCAAAGCATCATTCGTAACCATAATTGTTTTCTATATATTGAGTTTCAAATTCTCACTATATATCTATGTTCTTTTAGTGTGTGACCCTCAGTAGGAATTTCCGAGTTCCGGGTAGGAAACTGGAACTGCAACTGGAACTGGAACGTCCCCCGAAGTCGAAATTTCCTACTGGGAACTCGGTGAAACCTCGCCACCCCCGAGTTGACAATGAAAGATGGATGCCTCCAGTGTGAACAGTTATTTAGCTCCTGTAATCATCAATTTATTTTCACCTCTGACTGGGGTGTGTCGCTCTAGATCAGCTGTATACATAGTATTGTTAGACTTATATTTACAAAAATGCTGCCATAGTGATAATCACATTCTTCATGTGATATTTGTGAACAACAACGCAGGGCGTGCTAACAACAGCTAACAATAGCATGGTAGATCAGCATGTTTTTTTTCCAACTTCAACTGGAACGCCGATAAGTCGGAGATGATGTCACTCCCGGTTCTGAGGTCACTGGAATGCGCATTATGACAGTCGCCGCGCGTGCTCATGGGTAGCAGAGTCTTAATGTCACCGGAAATACATTCTCCTCATGGCACCTTTAAGTAAAATGTTGTAAACGTAATTTAACTCAGTTATAAGGAGTTACCATCAGTTTGGCATGTAAGGCATGGTGGTGATCCCACAAATGCTGCATTAAATTTGACGTGTTTGAGCCTTTCAACCAAACCTTTTTTTTGGCAGGTTTTGCATACAGGTGAGCCATCGTCCTGAATAACTCCCTCGTCATTCTTTTTTTGTATCCAAAATGCTCCCACACTGCCGACTTCATTTTTTTCTTTGGTGGACACGAAACTTCGTTGCTTGATGCTTCTGCCATTGTTTAGCTAATGTAGCCTAGCATTAACGTCTCATGATAGCACGGCACTAAAAGCAGATGCACCGCTGGGGTAACTTTGTTTTCGTTCCGTGCAGGTTGCGCCAAAAATAATGTCCCAGCCTGATGTCCGTTTTTTGCCAAGTGAGAACAGAAACACTCGGTGTTGATGAGCGGTTAATAGTAATACCGGTTAATCGCTGCATGCCTAAATGAAACTACTGCTGATTGATGTAACAACAGTATGTGAGCTACCTTGACGGAGGTTTGAGCTCTCGGAGTGCTTTTTAGTTGTTTATGTCGATGTTTGTTCTGTTGAGCTGAGCAATTGTACCTGTTACCTTTCCTCAATTTTTTTCCTTGTTTGCCTCAGTGGGTAAAGCTTGTTTTGACTTTCTCTCAACAATAAATAAAACTGCTGTTTTGACAAATGTGTTCTTTTTTTCACTACACTATTAGGCATTCATTGGACACACTAAACTCAATTAAGACTAACTAAGCTACATTAAGTTACTCTTACTCAATAACATTTTATTGCTTGAGAGAATATTTATATTATTCACTGAACTTAACCACATCAAGTTCATTCAATGTAGATTTCATACATAAAAAACAAGTCATACAGTCAAGTTGCAGTTACTTTAGTTATTGTTTTAAGATATACTTAAAGGTGCTATGAGGAGAATCTGTTTCCGGCAACATGAAGACTCTGCTACCCATGAGCACACGCGGCAGCTGTCGTAAAGACGTGACCCAAGCCAAAGCGTGTGTTTGTTGTGATGCTAATGAATGCAGCTCGGACCTTCCTCACAACTCTGCATTGCTTTACAACTTCTTTTTTCAACAAGGATGCAAAGTGACGAGGTAATGTATCTCTTTCTAGTTACGTAGCGGTAGTTTTTGATGTGTGACAACAAGCAATTTTTGGAAAGCTTAGTATGGTAGTTTGTAGCCGGCTATATATCTCTACTTACAGCCCAGTGCTCTAAGACGTGTCTGAATAATATAAATTTGCTCTAGTTTTAATTGTCTTGTTCCTGAAGTTGAGTATCCAGGCCAGTCCAGCCCTGTCCGACCCGAACGGAAGGCTAAGGAATAACATTTATAGATAACCTATTTTGATGCTATAAAATTCATCTTAAAGTGTTTATTTCCATCAGGCATATATCTAAAAGTGAGACTTGTAATGACTTAGAAACTCCTCATAGCATCTTTAAATCCATTGAGTAAATCAGATGAAAGCTATTTCATTAACACCTACTTAGCTGACTTTCGTGGAACCACTTGACAAAACAATTTTAAGTAAATCCAACAGATTTTTTGTACGAGTTCTCTGAAAGAAGATGTCTTGGACCTGACCTGACTGAAGGGACCAGTGTATGAATATGCATAACTCTGCTGTATTAGATTTCTACTGCCATATTTGTTACACACGTCTATATAACTGAAGACGATAACCCATCTCTCCTTGTCAGTATTTCACTGAACCAGTCGAATAAACTATCCGATAAACCTCCAGGCTGTATTCCGTATAATTATTACCTGCAGACCTGATGCAGCACACGGCATCAGATCTGCAGGGCTGTTTTCCCAGCAGGAGGTCACTTCTAAAGATGATGCCCAATAAAGTCCGCCAACGGTTTACTGTGGACAAGCAGACCGACTATATGGATTACTGGATCGATGTCCTGCGGCATGATGAGACCAAGATTAACTTATTTGGTTTAGATGGTGTCAGGCATGTGTGGCAGCAACCAGGTGAGGTGTAGGGAACAAAATGTGAAATAGGGAACAGACCCTCTGCCTGTTTTTGTAACCTTACCATTCTTAAGACTGATTCACATAGAAAACACATTTATAGTCTCACTCGACATAAAACAGCTGAAGCCATAGAAGCTCTCAGGCAAGACTAATGGCAGCAAAGCTGGAGTGAGGTTTACTTAAGTGATAATCCTGATAAAGCTCACAATGAATTTCTATTAACCTTTAATACGACGTTTGATAAACACTGTCCCTTAACAGCTCGAAGGATAAACACGTACAAAGACAAGCCTTGGATAACCAAAGGATTAGAAAAGGCCTGTAAAAAGACTAATTAACTCTGTAAGCAATTCCTCACATCTTGTACAAAAGAGGCAGAGAGTAGATAGAAATACAAAAAAGAAGTATAATGAGACAAAATTAAAAAGATTACCTTAATAACAGTGGTGGCTGCTGGTCAGTCAAGGAGGGGAAGCTCATTTTTTTCCCGCCTACATCATAAATCTGTTTATTTATTTTAATGTTAATTCTACTCTCTGTTCCTTTCCAAGAAAATGATCTGTGACCCTGTCGTACCAACTAGGTGTCTTTTCCAGGGATTTTACCAGTGTTCTCTCAATGGCCAGCAGAGCTAGACTGCTTAAACGGCCTTGGCCCATTGTGTTGTGGGTGTAAGACTTGAGCCGCTTTAAACAGGAGAAGCTCCTCTCCAGAACAACTGAATGTAAAACTTAGAAGATGCCCCGGTGGAGGGTTACACTTCAAGATCGCTGATTGGCTCATGTCACTGTCAATCAAAAAGGGATTCGGCCTCAGACAGATCATCCAATCATCATGCAGAAGCCGAGCGTCCAGGCCAACAAAGACCAGCGTTTATCCAATGACCGTCCAGTTTCCACAGTGGAACAATCCACTCTACGCTTCCCCATCGAAGTCAGCAGACGCTCAGCGTCCGACTGTGTTAAAGTGCTGAGACGCTGCGGGGATGAATGAGAAGGAAGTCGCTCCAGTTACCTGTGATAAGTAGCTGATTCTGAACAAAAGATGAAGGTATTCTAGCTCATATTTAGTCAATGAAATGTACACACAGCAGGACATATCACCACTTTTTTGGGGGACATTTTAGGGGAAGCTGAGCTTCCCTTGCAGTCTTAGAGCAATCACCACTGCTGAATCAACAATTAGAGCAACATAGAAATAACACCCATGGGAAAATAACATAGTTAAAAACAGCACAGAGAAATGTGGTTATCCAGATTACTTTAATATAAACAGCCTGTCAATTAAAATTGTAAGTACAGAGACTGCTAATAAATTCAATGAGTATTTTGTTATGTTGGCTATAATGTAGCTAAAGACATTGTTGGCCCACTGTTACTTGATGTAAATGAGAACATCGTAGAGATAAATGCCAATACTATTTTCTTGAATAGAATTAGTGAAACAGAGGTCCGCTTTTATTCTCTATTTATATGTTTCCACTTGGTGAAGTCATCCATAGTCATAATCTGTCTTTCTGCTATGCAGATGACACACAGATATACCTACCGCTGAGACCTGGTGACCCAAACTGCCTAGCCGCTGCTTTTAACTGTCTCAAGGATGTTAAAAGTTGGATGGCCCAAAGTTTCTTGATGTTAAACAAATCAAAATCAGAAATTATACTGTTCATTTACCCAAATCCAGATACCACTCAGATCACCCATCCTCTGCTAACATCACACCATCTACCAGAAATCTAGGTATATTTTTTGACTCCAACCTCACCTTCAAGCATCACATTAAGAAAACAGTCCAGTCATGTTTCATTCAGATCCGGTACATCTCCAAAATCAAATCCATCCTTCCCCCTGCCGATTTAGAAACAGTAACTCATGCACCCATCTTCTCCAGACTAGACTATTGTAACTTCCTCCTCTTTGGTATCTCCCATAAATTACTCTCCCGCCTCCAACTGGTCCAGAACGCAGCAGCTAGGCTTTTAACTGGTTTTAACAGACGACATCACATCACCCCTGTTCCTGCTTCTCTCCACTGGCTCCCTGTCAACTTTCTAATTGATCTTAAGATTTTACTGATCACTTTTAAAGCCCTCCGACCTACATTTCTGAGTTATTAATTCCTTATAAACCAGCCTGCAGCCTCAGATCCTCGGGCCTCTTGGCTGTTCCAAAGTCGAAGCAGAAGTCTAAAGGTGATTGAGCATTTTCTGTTTGGCTTAGGAGGAGATAAGGCGAGCTGAATCAGTGACATCTTTTAAAGTTGTAGTTAGCGATCTTCTTATCTTCTAATCTAATGCACTATTTTGTCAAATTCACTGTATTTCTCCTGTCCATCCACAAGATGTCACCACTGACAGGATGTTGAAAAAAAAGTCCGGTTTCAATACACAGCCTTGGCTCTGAATTTCAGCAGGTAAATACTGTGGCTCGGGCCGAGTTACCAAAACAGGGTACCCCCCAGGATTTTATTCTGATTTTTCTGCCTTTGTTTTGTCTGCTTGTTTTTAAAGGTGCTATATAAATAAAAGTTGTTATATTAATGCAGTTAATAAGTTTAAAACAAAGACATCTGTTGATTGTATTGATCTTGATAAGAAATTAGTTAAAAATATTATAAATAGCATAACCAAACCATCAACCCATATCTTTAAGCAGTCACTACAAACAGGCATATTTCCCAGTCAAATTAAAATCGCCCATTTACAAAAGTGGAGAAACTCATTTCTTCTCCAACTACAGACCCATTTCTTAACTTCTTTACTTTCTTTACTTATTTTCGTCAATAGACTTGATCACTACATAGAAGAACAGTCATAGATCTCACAAAAGAAATATCCACGCAATAGACAATAAAGAATATACAGTTGGTATCTTAACAGACTTTAAAAAAGCATTTCACATAATAGACCATATATTATTACTGTCTAAACTACAAAGATACGGTATCAGAGGAGACATCAGTACATGCAAATAAACAATAGCAAGTCTGACATGCTGCAGGTCACATGTGGGGTCCCACAAGGATCAGTGTTGGGTCCTAAATTGTTTATATTGTGTATCAATTATATTTGTAATGTGTCAAAAGTTGTTTATTCTGTTTGCTGATGACACCTACTTGTTTTACTCTGGTAAAGACCTTGATCATCTTACGGACACAGTGGTAAAGGAGTTGGATGACTTGACAAGATGGTTTAGTGTCAATAAATCATCTTTAAATCTTAGTAAAACTAAATTGAAGAAAATAATACTAAGGTAAAAGTTATGATAGATGGCATGGAAATAAAACATGTTTATGTGAATAAAGTCTTAGGAGTGATCATAGACCACGAACTGTGTTGGAAACCTCATGTTAATTACATTAAAACCAAAATATCTAAATCAGCCGCAATATTGTACAAAACCAAAGATGTTCTTAATTTAAATTCATTGCATATGTTGTATTGTTCTTTCATACTTCCATACATTATTTACTGTGTGGAAGTTTGGGGAAGAACATATAAAACAATCACAAATCCAGTTTTTTGCTTCAAAATAAAGTGATCAGGCTCATAAACCGAGCAGATAATCGAGAACCAACACAGGGATTATTTATAAAGCTACAAGCTCTAAAATGTACAAGGCAGACCATAAGGTGTTAGCAGACTGTATCCAGATTGTTCCAGATTAGAGTGAGTATGAGCTGAGGAGGAGTTGTATGTTCACAAAAACAAAGAGCAGAACAAATGCTGAACTAAGATGTGTTTCCATGTGCAGAGTCAGTCTGTGGATGGATTAGAGATAGAAATAAAAGAATGTCAAACAGATGGTAGGTTAAAAAAAATGCTTGAACAAAAGATTATTGTAAGGTTGTAAATCGAGTAGGGCCAAGGCATGCTAGTGGAGAAGGGCCAAAACTATTGACACTTTGGACCCAATTTGTACTCTTCCACTTGAAAGTGTGTACTCACTTTTGTTGCCAGCAGTTTAGACTTTATTGGCTGTGTGTTGAGTTATTTTGAAGGGAGAGTAAATTTACTGTTACACAAACTGCACACTCACAACTGTACACTGTTTTCCGTCATTATTTCTGTTGTTGTCGGGGTTCAAACATGTGGTTTAAGAAAGAGATGGGGCTTTGATGTCATTGTTTTTGAAACTATCTATATTCCTTGTGCACACCAAAACTCTTAGCGGGCATTTCTAGATTTATCCACCCTGGGACCTGTTTTCAAAAATGTGAACAAATACGAACAAAACACCTTTGCGTTCAAATGTGAGTACCTGAGTATATATATATATATATACATATATATACACATATATGTGTGTGTGTATATATATATATATATATATGTGTATGTATATATATATATATATATAGATATATATATAGATATATATATATAGATATACATATATATAGATAGATAGATAGATAGATAGATAGATAGATAGATAGATAGGTATATATAGATATATATAGATATACATATATATATATATATATGTATATTAGGGATGTAACGATATGAAAATTTTGTATCGCGGTTATTGTGACCAAAATTATCACGGTTATCATTATGATCACGGTGCTGTTGCAGTGAGCTCAAAATGTTCAGAAAGTACTTTTACACAGAATTTAAATCACTTAACCCCTTCAATATTATAATCATAATGGTTATTTGTTGTCCTTTATGTCAATAATGTGTCAAGAAATGCCCTTTGAGTACATTTTTACCCTTCTTTCATGAGAAATGAAAGTAAACAATTCTGGAAAGTATTTGCCAATATTAAGTTATATGGTGTGATTACAAGAAAACAACTGATTTGAACATCAAACAGGATTCTCTTCATAAACAGTTGTAAATGAACATGTTCAAAGTTTTGAGATGACAAAAATTATCTTAACTTATTTTACATACAGCTCTAGTGTCCGCGTTACAGCTCGTTATATTAGACAATGTCCAGGACTTTATTTTTTTTAACTGATGACAGTCCCTAAAGCAATAAACCCCCTTCATGACTCTCCTCTAGTCTCCCCTCTCCCTAGCATATTTGCTCCTCTGAATATTTCCAAATCAAGATCGATGAAATCCATAAAACACGAACTATGACGAAAAAAGACGATCAATTACGAAATACGGCGAATACACATCTAAACAAAGGCAAGACCACATTCCAGAATGATATTAATTCTGTTATTCACAATATTTATACATTTTTTGGATGGATAAACTACCTGTAATTCTCTCAGGTATGGCTCACTGAATCCTCTCCTTCCCTCTCTCTCAGTTCATATACTCAAAGAGTTCCAGCCGTTTCAATCGCGCACGTCTTTTTCTTTTGCTGCAGCGTCGTCTTTCAAACAGGAAGACTGTTTCAGACATGGAGACTGTCTTCTATCAGTTTTTTTTTTTTTTTTTTTTTTTATTGCAAAAAACAAACAAACAATACAGACAGAGACAAAGACATATAACATGACAACTTACATAACAAAACAGAGGAACTAGAAAAACAAATAAACAAAATGCTACTACGGAGTGAGCTGTTTTGGTGTGTATGACATGTGTGCGTGTGTGTATAAGTGGTGTGTGCGTGTGTCCCTTTTTTTTTTTTTTTTTTTTTTTTTTTTTTTTTTATACCCCGAAAAACAGATATTGTCAACCCTCCCCCCCCAAATGCTTTATCATCCTATTCATTGCAACCACCCACACCCACAGATCAACAACAGTGCCTCACCAGAGGAGTTCCAAACCCCTGCCCCTCCCAGACAACAAGGTCACCCCAAGCACATTCACAGACCCGCCACTCCAGCACTCTTTTTTTTTTTTTTTTTTTTTTGCGGAGCTATGATGCTTCACTTAGGGCAGAGCCTGATCCCAGAGAGACAGCCCCCAGACCCTGAGGAGGAAGCCTGACAGTCAGTAACAGGCTCAGCCCTATTTCTGGAGTTTTAATTTTAATTTTATTTTATTTATACATTTATCCCTTTTTTTTTTTGTTTGTTTGTTTGTTTGTTTGTTTGTTTGTTTGTTTGTTTGTTTGTTTGTTTGTTTTCTTAAATAATAATTTCAATGAACTTAAGTATCTTTTAACATACTGCACCCGGACCCTGAGGAGTGTGCAAATTTGTTGTGTTAAACTGGAGCAGCAGAACGCCAATTGTGCCCAGGGGCGACCCCACCACCAGGCAGGGAGGGACTGCAACCCCCCTTCAGAACACCGCCATCAATCCATAAGTGCAAGCAGACACAACAGTAAGCTACAACAATAATTTAAGTAATAGATACAGAAGTTTTCATATTACTACTAATAGAGTTCAAATAATTCCCTCTGAGAACTACACAGAAAAAAAAAAAAAAAAAAAAAAAATTTATATGTGTAATGTGCATATATACATTACATACACACGCCTACACATATATACACACAGGCATATGCATACACATGCACACACACACATACATACACATACATTCATATATACATATATATATATACATACATATACACATACATATACATACACCCAGATACATACACATATACATATATACATACATAAATACATACACATACACACATATATATATACATATACATATACACACATATACACATATATACATGTATATACACACATATATATACACATACACACATACACATATATATACATATAAACCCACATACATGCATATATTCATACACATGCACAATGTAGAGAGATAAATGTATAAAAAATAATTATAGCAAACATAATGGCTATGAAAAAAAAAAAAAAAAAAAAAAATGGAAGAGAAAACAGAACAAGAAAAAAAAAACAATCACACTTAATTTTCCATATGAGTAAATGAAACATTGAATAATTAGAGTAACAGAAGCAACAAAAAGTTGTTACCAAGGAGAAAAAAAAAAAAAGAAAATAAATAAATAAATAAATAAATAAATAAATAAATAAATAAAATAAATAAAATTGTCAAAAGTAAACCAATAAGTAATTTAGAAAAGCAAAAATAATTCAATAAATAAAAATTATAATATAAATTGAAATAGTAGTACTAATAGTACCAGTAAAGATATCACTAACTTCTGCTACCTTTACCATCACCAATAATAATGATAATGATAATAAAGATAATAGTAGTAACAATAATACTAATAACAATAACAATAATAATAATAATAATAATAATAATAATAATAATAATAATAATAAGGATAATAATAAAAACAACAATAACAAGAATAACGATAATAATAACAATAGTAATAGCAATAATAATAATTGTGACTTAGTAGATATCACAGGGTATGGGCATGGAGATACTGAAGTGCTGATGTATTGTGGTGGTTTATGTAAGACTGATTTGCTGTGGATCAAGATTGTAGGAAATTGATGAATGTTTGCCAGATAGGGTTGTGGTGGGTGTCAGAGGAGTTTGTATTTTCTAAGGAGATGTAGTCAATGAGGAGGTTTTTCCAGTGTGTGATGTGTATGGAGTTCCGTGATTTCCAGTTCATGAGGATAGTTTTCTTGGCAACAGCTAAGCGCCACGAGGAGTAAACGGTTGTGTGTATGGTCAAGTTTTGATGTAGATAGGTCTCCTAATAAACAGAGGGTGGGGGAAAGTGGGATGTGGCAGCCCATGATTTGTGATAGGATGTCTGTAATGTTTTTCCAGAAGTGTTGGACAGGTGTACAGTGCCAGGTTGCATGAATGTAAGTGTCTGTGCAGTTTTGTGTGCAGTGTGAACAGTTTCGGATGATGAGAAGCCCATTTTTTCATTTTTTGTCCAGTCAGATGAGTTCTATGGATGGTTTTGTATTGAATGAGTTGTAAGTTGGCATTTGTTGTCATTAAAAAAATGTTCTTGCAGATTTGGGGCCAGAAGTCGGCATCAGGAGCAATTGTGAGATCTGTTTCCCATTTTTCTGAGGGCATAGATGATATTGTATCGGCCTGTGAAATTAATTTGGATATTTTAGATAAGAGTTTTTTGGAGAAGAGATGTTAATGAGTGCAGAAGCTGAAGGGGAAGGTCTAGGTTTATATTTCGGTTCTTCATTGCTGATTGGATGGATGATGAAACCTGTAGGTATTGTAAAACTGCTGGCTCGATGCGAACTTCTGGGCCAGGAGTGGAAATGGAACCAGGGTGTTACTGCTGAAGATGTGTTTGAGGTGAGTGATCCCTTTATCTGCCCAGGTGCTTAAGTGTAAGCGGTTGTTTATTGCTGGTGAAGTCCGGGTTGTGCCAAATGGGGGTGAAGAGGAGGGTGCCAGAGTGGAGTTAGTCATGTTGTGAAATTTCCACCAGGCTGTCAGAGTTGATGATATTGTGGGGTTTTGGAAACAGGGGTGTTTTTAATAGACTGAGTGAGGAATGGTAAATCTGCTAAATGTATTTCATTGCTAAATGTCTGTTCTATGTCTAACCAGGTGCTGTTTGATTGGGTGGGGTGGGTCCATTTGTAGATATACTGAAGTTGATTTGCTAATGAATAATGGTGAAAATTTGGTGCATTGAGTCCGCCTAATGTTTTTGTTTTCTGAAGTGTAGTTAGTTTTATTCTTGGGGGTTTATTTTTCCAGTAGAATTTATTGATGGATGAATCAAGAGAGTTAAACCAGGTGAGAGGTGGGTGAGTGGGGATCATTGAGAGGAGATAGTTAATTTTGGGGAGGATTGTCATTTTTATTGTTGCTATTCTGCCTAATAATGATAGTGGTATATTCATCCAACGTTGGAGATCATCATTTATTGTTTTGAGTAATGGAGTGAAATTTAAAGTAGTCAACTCTGACAGCCTGGGAGAAATGTGGATTCCTAAGTAAGTGATGTGACCTGTGCAAAAGGGGATGGGTGTGATAAGGGCTGCCACATCCAAACTGCTGGTTTTTAATGGGAGTATGGAGGATTTGTTCCAGTTTATGGAGTAGTCGGAGAGAGAGGAAAATGAGTTGATGACTTTTATTACTTCTGATAGTGATGATTGTGGGTTCTTAATGAATAGTAAAATATCATCTGCATAAAGGCTGATTTTATGGTGCATGTTGGGAGTTTGGATTCCGGTGATGAGGGGGTTCTGACGGATGGCTGCTGCTAGGGGTTCGATGAAAATGGTAAACAGAGAGGGAGAGAGTGGGCATCCTTGCCTGGTCCCCCTGTGAAGAGTGAATCTTTGTGAAGTTTGTCCATTAGTAATGACTGTGGCTGTGGGTGAGGTGTACAGTGTTTTGACCCAGTTAATAAATGATTCCCCAAAGCCAAATCTGTTAAGGGTGTGGATGAGGAATGACCAGTTAACTCTATCGAAGGCTTTTTCTGCATCTAAAGTGGCGAAGATGGTTGGATGGTTGTGTGTGGCTGAGTGGTGCATGATATTGAACAGTCTACGTGTGTTATTGGATGAATGTCTTCCTTTGATGAATCCTGTTTGGTCTGGATGAATTATGGATGGGATTATTTTTTCTAATCTGTGGGAGAGTGCTTTAGTGATAATTTTTATGTCAACATTGAGGAGTGAAATGGGACGGTAGCTTGAAGGCAGGGTGGGATCTTTATTTGGTTTGAGGAGGAGTGAGATGGAAGCTGTGTTCATGTTGGGTGGAAATCTGGAGTTCTGTTGTATTTCAAATAACATGTTATGGAAAAGTGGGGCAAAGATGGACCAGAAGTGTTTGTAATACTCAGCAGGGAAGCCATCAGGACCGGGAGCTTTATTGTTGGGCATTTTATTGAGGGCAGAGTGGATTTCTTCATTTGTTAAGGGGGAGTCTAGTGTGGTTTTTTGTTCAGGGGAGAGGTGGGGTAAGTTAAGGCTGGTGAGAAATGATGTTATGTCTTCATCTTTTGGGTTATTGTCTGAGGAGTAAAGGTTTGCATAAAATTCTCTGAATATTTGATTTATTTCATCTGGTGAGTTTGTTGGCTTCCCTGCTGAGTTCTTGATGGTGGAGATGGTGGATTTTTCCTTATTTCTTTTGATTTGATTTGCAAGGTATTTTCCTGATTTGTTATTGTAGTGGAAGTTTTCCTGCCGGAGTCTGTTGATTAAAAAGCTGGTTTTCTTATTCAAGATTTGGTTTATTTCTAATTTATACTGTCTTAATTTCTTCTCATTTTCTTCTGTTGGGTTAGTTGCATTTAAGATCTCAAGTTGTTTGATTTTTTCTTCTAACTCAGATTCTTGTTGACTTTCTTTCTTTTTTTTATGGGCTGAGTATGATATGATGATTCCTCTCATGACGGCTTTACCTGTTTCCCATAAAAGTGTTGGTGATGGCTTTGAGGAATCATTTATTTCCAGGAAGGATGCCCACTCTTTTGATAAGGTTGTTAAATTCAGGGTCTTTCAGGAGTGATGTGTTAAAAGCGCCATCTGGGGGTTGGTTTGTGTGATATGGGGTAGTTCCATTTGAATGATACTGGGGCATGGTCGCTAATGATGATGGGGTGGATACGGTGTTCAGAAATGTTCGGGATCATTGAATTACTATTGAGGAAGAGGTCGATGCGTGAGTATGAATGATGTACTGGTGAGAAAAATGTGAATTCTTTTGCTGATGGATGTTGAAGGCGCCAACTGTCACCAAGACCAAAATCTCTCATGAACTGGATTATTGTTTCTGTAGATTGCCAAGTGCGTTTATTTCGGATGTGTTTGATCTGTCTATTGATGGGTCTAATACTGTGTTAAAATGCCGCCGATTATTATTTGAGAGTCTGAAAAGCTGGATATGGATAAAAAGAAGTTGTAAAAAAAAGATGGATCATCAGTGTTTGGGCCATATAGATTACCTATTGTCAGGGAGCTGTTGTTGATTGATATGTTAATGATTACGAATCTTCCTTCTGGGTCAGTGATGGTGGAGTTATGGATGAATGATATTGATTTGCTGATTAAAATACAAACTCCTCTTTGTCTTTTATTGTAGTGAGATGAAAATGAATGGTTGAATTGGGACGATTGTAGTTTTGTATTGTCTAGTTCTGAGAGGTGTGTTTCCTGTAACAAACAGATATCTGCCTGGAGTGAGGTGAGATGATTGAATATTTTCTTTTTCTTTAACTGTGTGCCCATACCCCGAATATTCCAAGTGACAAATTTTACAGATGACATGTGGGTGGGTTGGTTTCAAAGAGAAGGGGGGACAATATGCTGAGTGGGTGTGTGTGTAAGTGTGGCTGTGGACATATGTTGGTGTGTGTGTGTGAGTGTGTGGGTGTGAGGGTCTCTGTTACAACAAAACAAGACAGGAAAAGAGCAAACACAAAAACAACAAGCAAAACAGAAACATTGAACAACAAAAAACAGTGATAGTGCCGTTTATCAGAGCGCATGCTGTGCGGAGCGAGACGTAGGTGCTTATGGTAAATGTTAATGATAGTCCATGGTTTATTGGATACAGCGTCGGAGTGAGAGAAATGAGCTGGGAGGGGGGCGGAGGTCTATGTAGCGGAGAGAGAGAGCGTTAGCGGGGGGGGGGGGGGCTGTTGGTTACATGAGGAAGGGGGCTAGTATAACCAGGGGGTGATGTCCTTGCTGCGATATAACTGTCCGTTGATGTAAAGTTTGTCCACTGAGATGACTGCTTTCTTGCCTTCTGATATCATTTGTTTACGGATGGGGAAGAGTTTTTTGCGTCTGTCCATGATTTCTTTCGGGTATTGATCGTTGAGTCCAAAGTCTGTTCCTTTCAGCTGTTTTCCTTGTTGTTTGACCAGTTCTTTCTGTTTAAAGTGTTCGAATTTGGCGACAATCGGGCGGGGTCGGTTGTTGTTGGGGTTTTTCTGTCCTAAACGGTGAACGCGGTGGAAGGTTATGTTTTTGACTGTGTCCGGGGGGAGTTTGAGCTGATGTTTAATGAAGTCCGAAACTGTTTTCTCTGGGTCTTCTGTGGTGTGTTCAGGGATGCCGGAAAAAACCAAATTGTCTCTCATGCTGCGTGCTTGTAAGTCCAGTATTGTTTCTTTCATAGTTTTATTTTCGGCAGTGACGGAGGTGAGCTGAGTTGTGACAGAGGTGAGCTGGTGAGTAATGGTGTTGACGGTTTTATGGAGGGTTTTGTTTTCTTTAGTGAGGATTTCGATCTGTTCGTGGCTGAATTCTAGGCTTTGACGGAGTGACTGAAATTCCTTGTGCAGTACTTCGACGAGAGCGATTCTGGCGTCGAGTCCGGAGAGTTTCTGGTTTATGGAAATAAGAATGTCGCTTACCTCTGGATGGCGGAGTGAGTTTGGGGATGAAGATGGAGATGAACCTGAGCTGGGCAGAGAATTTGACCGGGGTCTTTTGTAGGCTGGAGAGGAGCTGGATTTTCCGGGGGTCAATGAAGTGGCCATGTTCACTGTGCAGTATGATGAAAAAAAGTGGTCGATGTAGTCCTCTAAGCGGTCCAGGTCGATGATTGAGTGAGATAATCCGTAAAAACAAAAGAAAAGAAAGAGCAGGCCGGGATTTGTGTGGGTCAGTAACTGAGAAGGAGAAAAACCGAAAACCAAAAAAAAGTAGAAACAGTCAGAAAGTCAGAAAAGACAAAGTTGCTGGATCTAGCTGCTGGGCGCCGCCATCTTGCGTCGTGCACCGTCACGTGAGAGATGCGTTCACAGTCGCATCTGAGAGATGCGTTTGCGGCAGTTCTCTCTAGGCCTTTTCTAGAGAGAACTGTCTTCTATCAGTTAACCCTCAGCATCCTTGTAAAAATTCAAAATTCAACCAGACTTCAGAGTCCGTTTCGAGAAAACTCTCCGCTGTTTCTCCAACTTTCACTCTCAGATTCAGAGGCCAAACAATACAAACATGCGCATGCGCGCCTCCTCCATTGAGGCGATCAGGCTTTTCCAGGCAAAGAGCAGCATCATCGTGCATTACTGACGCTGTGTGATGATTAAACACGGTAAAACGGTAATTTTAAAAAGACACGGTAATGATTACCGTGGGAAATTTTACCACGGTTTACCATTTTACCGGTTACCGTTACATCCCTAATATATATATATATATGTATATATATATATATATATATACATAAATTCAATCCATAATTTTATAATAACCTTGAGGCAGTGTTGTGATCTTTGAGGTTCATGTCAATCTATATGTCTTATAAAAAAAAATAATGTTTGATAAACAAATTACACAATAACTCACACACCTGAGTTTGGTGTTACTGAATGAGAGAGAGAGTGATGGAAAGGAGATGATAATAAAAAAACATCTTCCTGGTGTCTTTATGAAAACTCCCCCACTTCAAAAATGCGGTCAGAGTTGTGCTGAATTTAATCTATTGTCTCCCTGTTTCTCCCATCCTTTCCGAAGATTAACTGCTGACACACTTCTGTTTTAAAATGTTTAAATCTCTTCACAGCAGCCGCTAATGTTTTAAAAGGAAAGTGCTACAAAATATCTGCATTAACCCTTTCATGCATGCATTATTGAATCAAACATAAACACTTTTTCCAATGCTTCTTTTTACTTTCAAACAAGTAAAAACTTGCCTTTTTTATTCAATGTTACATGTTGAGGGAGTTTTGCATCAACGGTAGAAAAAGTAATTTAATGAACTTAATAAAGATCCCCAGACACATGTCTTTGCCAAACATTTATTAATAGTAAGTAAAAGATAAAGCAAAATCTGAAGTTAATGTCTTAATGCTGTTTAATCAAATTATTCACTTGTGAATTACACCAAAATCTAAAATAGGAAATACAAACATTTTTGAAATCTAAACAGCAAATATCAAATTTGCCCTTCATCAGCTGTTTTGGATTTTGGATGCAATATCTTGATATTGTAAAAAAAATAAAATAACATAAATAAATAAAACCAAAAAGTGCTAAGATAGTATTTATATGAAACTTAAGACAAGGGTTCGGGAGTTCACCACTGATAGTAGGAAAGTACTGCAACCTAAACGTTATCATATTCCAATTACCTGTCTACTGTAGTGATAACCATGCATGAAAGGGTTAAAGCTTTAAAACAACGTCATAGATGAGCTCACAGCTGAAGATGCACCAGCGTTGATCAAGTTGATGATGTGCAAAAACAAAGAACAAAATCATTTATTAGAAAAAAAACACATTGTTTGCAGATGGTGATAAAACATGCAGAATTAACATCAATTAACTAGAAGAGCACTCGGTAGCGCAGACCTCCACCAGCGAAAAAGTCCTCACCCATACTGTGATTTTCACTATAAATATTAGTCCTACCTTTATTCTATCTAAATATTTCGATTCTTTGACAATGAAAACATACCATTGGATTCATAATGATATCTATTTTAGATCAGTAGTAGGACTGCACAATATATCATTTGAACATCGCCATCGCGATGTGCGCATGCGCAATAGTCACATTGCAGGACATGCAGTATTTTATAATATAATACACTATGGAAACAGGCGACCTGCAGAAGAGAGTGATGGAGGATTTAGTCCCCAAAAGAAAGTTAACATCCGAAATTTAAAAGTATTTTGGCCGTAAATGTGCCAACAGTGCCTCGCTGTGGTTGCCTCAACACGAGGTAATACGTTGAACCTGTTCGACCATTTGAAACACCATCACAAGCTCCTGTATGACCAGTGCAAACCAAGGACCCCAGGTGAAATTTCATCTAATGAAAAAAACAATTACAGAAGCCTATGCCAGCATAACACCCTATGATAGGAAGTCCAAACAGCTTTGACAAATCACGGATGCAATAACTTTTCACCTTGCAAAAGACATGGTGCCATTGAACACCGTCGCTAAAGAGGGGTTTAAAAAAATGATCCGCACGCTAGACAAGATGTATGAAATACCATCACGCACGTATTTCTCATCTATTTTGTACAGAGACATGGCCTCCTGGATCCTTTAATATACAGCAATCTTCATAACTCACAGATGAACCCCCTTAGCCTGGATTAAACGGTATTATATGAATACAATGGTGTCATTGTGAGTCAACCAAATTCTTCCCAAACAGAGCTATTCAAGTCATCTGATGAAATTTCTTCTATTTTTAATATCGCAATATATATCGCAATATATCGCAAACCCCCAAAACATTGCAATGTCAGTTTTTTCCAATGTCGTGCAGCCCTAGTCAGTAGTTATTCATGAAAATGACGGTTTAACACTGATACGAATCACTCCCAAAATCTAATCATTTGTTCCTTGTCCTAATCTGAACATTTCCTGAAAATTTCATCAAAATCTTTCCCTAACTTTTTCTAGTTATGTTGCTGACAGAGCAACAAAAATGTGATGATCATGCATGTAAAGAAACTAAGGTCTGTGCCTAAAGAGAGACGGTTTGTGAATCTCTAAAAAAACATGATCGGCTGTGGAGGAGCTTACACACAGACTGTAGAAAGAGAAATGTTGAGGAGAAATAACAGCAGCAGCGTGCTAACTGACTGCTGTAATGTGTCAGCAAACCACCATATAATTCCACAGAACATTTGTGGATACAAACAAAAGTACTTTACTCTGAACACAGTATGTGTGCTTGCCTTCTTTGGTGTTAATCCTCCTTCCAACATCACCACATCACTGTTAGTTGCAGTGATTGCAGTCGTGTGATCTGTCAGGCTGTTGGGCAGTCCTATCATGATTTATGGCAGAGAAAAAGAAACTCCATTTCTTACCTAAAATTGACATGTTTCATTTCTAATATTGATATGATTTCTTACCCAATATGAGCATATTTTTACCTAATAGTGATATGTTGATTCCTAATATTGATGGTTTATTCCTAATATAGATACTATTTATTTTCTTATTACTGATGTTTTATTCTTAATATAGATATCATTTATTCCCTAATATTGATGTGCTTTACTTCTAAAATTGTCATACTTTCTTAAAGGTACAGTGTGTATTATTAAATGCTAAAATAAAAAAATAATAATAATAACAGACTTGGTAAAAATGGAATAGATTACTTAAAATTATATTTAAATTAGTTTCTAATCAGCCTTAAGTAATGTTTTGTTTCGTTACCTTAGAATAAGTCATTTATATCTTAATAGGAGCGGGTCGTCTCTTATGGGGGCCTCCATCTTGCGTTGCCATCTTTTCTACCGTAACCCAGAACGGACAAAAATACGCTTTCGCGTTTTTTTTCGACGTCTACCGGAAATGCACAGTTGTGAAATAGACGAAGAAGAAGAGAGTGATTACCAAGCAGCTGTGCTAATACAAACAAACATGGAGGACCACATGTACAATTTACCATCAGTGGAGCATGAATCATTGTCAAAGAAACGAAAACGGGATGAAACCAAACGCAATCAGGACAGAAAAACAGGGTCAACATCGGCGCTGCCTTTCCCAGATGGAAGTCCCTGAAGGATAAGTTTGCAGACAGATGCAGAAGTTGCCTGTTTTTTGCTGGACAGGTAAGACTAAGTGTCGAATTGTACTCTTATATGGAGCCGAATTTATTTGTTTACTTTCGGGAGAAGTCGGAGGAAGACGCAGAGAATGTATCTGCTATGAGAGGCTTATTTCACGGCCACAAGCAATTTTCTGTGGACAGAAAACATAGGCTGATAACTAAGCTATATAGCGCTGTTGATGAGACAAAGATAAAGATTTTCACCGTACTCCTTAATTTTATTGTTTGCTCCTAATTTGTCATTTAGTAGCACATGTACACATTGGTAAGGTGTACTTTTTAGGATACTTCGGTCTCAGGAAAACCTCTGTGTCATTTCTCAGACCAAACGACATCAGAAAACCCCCCTCAATAAAACCTCTGTCAGATAATACGGCCTCAGGCTTCAAAATGAAAGTCATCAGACAAAATACTGGAAAAACGGACTCAAATAAAAAACAGCGTCAGGTCGTAACAATATCATTATCATCGTAATATCATAAATGTCAAGTCGTCTTAAGACGGCATTCAGCTAAAAATCAGCCACTAGCAAACTTCCAATTTTCAAAATAAAAGCATTCTTCATTATCTCCTATTAGTTCTTTAACTCTTTTGTAAATTACGCTCTTGTTTTGGAGCTGACCGGAAGTTTCTTCGATAGCATAATGGCGCACTTAACAGAATGTCCGAAATACCGAAATGAAATTTGTATCCGTGCGTTTTATGGCTCAAATGACCACATTTTGGTATTCTTCGTGGTGACTTTCGCGCCTGAAATACTCTCTGAATTTTCAAATGTGGTGAATCAACAGAGATTTTTGATAGCCTGGTAGCTGGAAGCACTTGTTGATGACGCCATGTTGAAAAAACACTTTTTGCCCTTGGAAGGCCACCGTAGGTTCTTCATCAGGGAGGGGGGAGCGCCGGAGTGCTGCAATCTCAAACCTCACCTTTAGATGTCGCTAAAAACTACACACTGTACCTTTAAAGAATACAGACATATAGATATCAAATGAAAATGTCCATAACTTCATTTTTCTTCCATTACAATCCCTCATCAATTGAACAGTGGGAGCCTGAGGAATTCATTTTGGTTTAAAGGCCACACAGTGGTGCCCAGAGCATCACGGTGATGCTCTGCAGGATGTTATGATCATTAAATGGACTTGTTTCTATTTCAGACTTTTGTGGGACATTTAGTTTTCTGGTTTTGAGAACAGGAGAAAGACAGTGGAAACATCCAGCTTGGTTGATCATGAATTGAGAAGGCAGTAACACACATTGTTGTGGCCTGCCACTTCCTCTGGTCCCCACTTGGGTTTGAGGGCAAAACTTAAGCGTGCAATTATTTTTTGGCGTTTGGTGTGAACAAAACTTTAACCTTTATAGCATGAAAACACAAATTATAGCCAGAAAATTCTATTTTATGGAGCTAAATGTTGATGTCACTTTCTACTGAAAACCAAACGTATCAACATTTCCATACATTTAACATATATATATATATATATATATATATATATATATATATATATACAGTTATATACATTTATATAGATAGATAGAGAGAGAGAGAGAGAGAGAGAGAGAGAGAGAGAGGGAGAGAGAGAGAGATACATATAGATATATATAGATAGATAGATATTGTATCTCATGAAATGCAGTAGGTCCTTTTGGCAACCAATAATTACCCTGAGGATATTTTAATTATTTGTCTGATGGATTCAGATGTCTTTCTTGTAATTTGTTGGTTCTACTGATTAGATAGAGGTATCAAAAAAGTATGGATCAAATATGAAACAACAGGTTTAACCCTTTAACAACCAGCTCAACTGTTAAATTCAAGGATATTTAATGATTTAAGAAACAGAACAAATCAAATCATTTTTTGATTCCATTTACACTTTAGGGAACAAAGAAAATCAAAAAAAAGAAAAAACAGATATTCATTTTTATATTTTATATTTTATATTTTCTAAGTGTGGGATAGAAAGATTTTTAAAGCCAACAGTTGATTGTTTGATGATATGAAAATGCACAAAATGTGGTCCACAATCAATCAGAAAAGGCAGAAATGTCCGTAAAAAATTTAAAAATTACTACTTAATTACTACTTTAGTAGATAATATTGAGTTTGACAAATGCAAAAAGAGTTTTGATGAACAACAGACTTCATATATATATATCATATCAGTAAATGATTAAGTATTTATAATAGTGATGGCCATGATAATAGTAGTTTTTAAAACCTTTAAATCCCACAAACAAAATATCAGTTCTTTTGGTTTGTTTGTCATGTTTCTGTATCATAAAACAATGGCAGAAAACAAACTGACATGTTATGTTTATTTGACACATTAAATATTCCTGAATTTAATGACTTTTGCCAAACAGATGAGCTGGGAGTTAAAGGGTTAAAGAGGTTAATGTACATGGAAGTGAGCACCATCCACACCGTCGAACCCCTGGGGTTGGTATAGAAGTGATGGACATGTTTCCATTCATGGCACTCGTTGATTGCACGGTGGTTGTCAAGTGCTCAACCTTTTCAGACTATTGGAGAGGAGGTAAACTGTAAAGCCTGAGCCAAGAACCATTATAATTGGCAAAGATCCTTCATGTTAGCTGGTCCATTTATTTGAGCTGCAGTGTGGATGATGTGGCTAACAACAAACATGCAGGGAAGTAAAAATACCCCCTAGGACAAGACATCTAAATAGAAGAAAGCACAGATTGGATTAAAACAATAAATGAAGAAAGAGCCTGTGTGTTGGGGCTGTAAGTTCAAAAACTCAAAAACTATACCTAGGACTTCTTCGTGTACGAGGGTAAGCAGCTGTCCAGTGGGGAGGTCCTCAGTTATGAATCAACCATTGCATTTTCAAATACAAAGCTTGTTGGCACTGGTTATTAGCTGTTAACAACTTTTTCCTTTTTCCATGAGCTGCTGCAGCAAAGGATCTGGGTGTGAGGAACCGTCTGCACCAACAAAATATTCAAAGACAAAGATCAACAGTCTGAACTTCAGACTTCAGGCCATAATGTTGCTGAATCTCAACCTGACCAACTGCAGCAGCCCCAGATCATAACACTGCCCCGCACAGGCTTGGACAGTAGGCACTAGGCATGATGGGTGCATCACTTCACCTGCCTCTCTTCTTAACCTGATGCTCCCATCACTCTGGAACAGGGTCAATCTGGACTCATCAGACCACATGACCTTCTTCCAGTCCTCCACAGTCCAATCTTTATGCTCCCTAGCAAACTGAAGCCTTTTTTCTGCTTAGCCTTACTGATTAGTGGTTTCCTTAAAGGGACTGTGAGGAGTTTCTAAGTAATTACAAAAAAGTCTCACTTTTAGATATATGCCTGATCGAAATACACACTTTAAGATGAGTTTTATAGCATCTAAATAGGTTATCTATAAATGCTATTCCTTAGCTTCGTGGTCAGGTCGGACAGGGCTGGACTGGCCTGGATACTCAACTTCAGGAACAAGACAATTAAAAGAAAGCAAATTTACAGCACCGGGCTGTAAGTAGAGATATATAACCGGCTACAAAACTATGATACTAAGTTTTCCAAAAATTGTTTGTTGTCACACATCAAAAACTACCGCTACGTAACTAGAAAGAGATACATTACCTCGTCGCTTTGCATCCTGTAAGTTGTTGGGAAAAAAAGTTGTAAAACAATGCAGAGTTCTGAGGAAGGTCCGAGCTGCATTCATTAGCATCACAACAAACACACGCTTTGGCTTGGGTCACGTCTTTGGTGCGTTCCAGTTGTAGTAAGAAGTAGGGATTTCCGAGTTCCAAGTAGGAAACTGCAACTGGAACGTCCCCCGAAGTCGGAATTTCCTACTGGGAACTCGGTGAAACCTCGCCACCCCCGAGTTGACAATCAAAGATGGATGCCCCCAGTGTGAACAGTTATTTAGCTCCTGTAATAATCCATTTATTTGCACTTCTGACTGGGGTGTGTCGCTCTAGATCAGCTGTATACATAGTATTGTTAGACTTATATTTACAAAAATGCTGCCATAGTGATAATCACATTCTTTATGAGATATTTGTGAACAACAACACAGGGCGTGCTAACAACAGCTAACAATAGCCTGGTAGATCGGCATGTTTTTTTCTGACTTCAACTGGAACGCCGATAAGTCGGAGATGATGTCACTCCCAGTTCCGAGGTTACTGGAACGCAGCATTACGACAGTCGCCGCGCGTGCTCATGGGTAGCAGAGTCTTTATGTCGCCGCAAATAGATTCTCCTCATAGCACCTTTAAGGCTACACAGCTGTTCAGTCCCAATCCCTTGAGTTCCCTCCACATCGTGTGTGGAAATGCTCTTACTTTCACTATTAAACACACCCCTGAGTTCTACTGTTGTTTTTCTTTGATTTGATTTGGCCGAACGTTCAAGTGATTCATCGATCACCATCATTCAGGATTTTATTCTGACCACATTTCTTCCTTGAAGTCGATGGTTCCCCACTATCCTTCCAGTTTTTAATAATGTGTTGGACAGTTCTTAACCCAGTTTTAGTAGTTTTGTCAATCTCCTTAGACGTTTTCTCAGATTGATGCCAATGATTTGACCCTTCTTGAACAGAGTAACATCTTTTCCACGACCACAGGATGTGTCTTTGACATGGTTTAAGAAACGAGAAGCTGCTCATTACATCAGCCGGAGTTAAATAACTTGTCTGCTTAAAGATAACCACCCCTGCAGTAACTATCCAACAGAAGGCTTATACCTATTCGCTTTGTTAAATCCAGGTGGCGACTTTTTTTGGCCAGGCAGTGTATATTCAACAGTCCATCTGGTGTGTCAGGTTAAGCTCCTCTTCTCAGAAAGAGAAAGAGGAAATGAAATATGGATTTAGTGTTACACTCTGTTGGTGTGATTTGTGACTTCACTTTAACACTGCTCTCTCTCTCTCTGTTAATGGAGGAAGATGAACTGCTCAGGGGGAGCATAATGTGCCAGAAACAGTCAAGCCAAGAACCTCCAGCTGACAATCAGATGAGTCATCAGGACTTCAGAGCTTTAGAGGGCTGAGCACAAAGCTCTCTCTAATGAGAGGCCACAGAAAGCTTCATGTGTCAAATGCAGGTGGGAATAATCAGAGTCAATGATGGAAGTGTTGTTCTAAAGCCAGCACAATCAGCTGCAGGTGTTTAAAGAAACAAGCAGGCCGTCAAGCACACACAGTCACACATTAACAACATACCGCCACTGCAGGACACAAACCTCCCATCTCCAAAGCTGCTACTTATGAAAAAAACACTCTGTCAATGAAAACTGTATTGTCATGATTGCAAATATTGTTTCTACTTTGGTTTGGAATACACAAAACCAGAGCATCCTAGGCTGGAGAATATATGGTGCCTCCCTCCATCAGTGATTTGCATGCACTTACAAAAGAAACTGAATAGCGTTGTTCTTACCATTGTCTTTAATTTCAAAGAAAACGTGTCAACTAACTTACAAGTGTTGATGTCAGTCTGCAAATAAACTAGACACCGTAAATGAATAACATTTGCCGTCATAACCTTCAGTGTTATTTTGGAATGTCAATCTGGATCACCAAAATGTAATGGCTTCTTCCTTGGACCAAACAACACCTCTGGTAAATCCATCCAATAGTTTTTTGTGTAATCTTGCTAAAAGACAAAAACAGACAGACCCCGGTGAAAATATGATCTCCTTGGCAACGGTCATCCCCACACAGTTTACACAAAAGACTCCATACGTAAGATCCATTTTCACAGTGTATAAAAACTAAATAAAATAACTACATAGACTTATTTGGTATTATCGTTCATAGTAATCTTAATTGGGCTTGCTTTACATTTGAATAAATGTGAGGTTTTTAATTTTTAGAGTCAATAGTAATAACGAGTTTCAATATACACTATATTACCAAAAGTATTCGCTCACCTGCCTTGGCTCTCATATGAACTTAAGTGCCGTCCCATTCCTAATCCATAGGGTTCAATCTGACATCGGTCCACCCTCTGCAGCTATAACAGCTTCAACTCTTCTGTGAAGGCTGTCCACAAGGTTTAGGAGTGTTTATGGGAATTTTTGACCATTCTTCCAGAAGAGCATTGGTGAGGTCACACACTGATGAAGCTGTGCAACTATGTTAATGCTGCCATTTAGATTATTTTTCATAGCAATCAGAAAAGGAACATTAAAAATGACGGATAGAAATATGGCATGAGGGAAAAGTGATGATCTTGTCTGTCAAAATGACATGCAGCGAAAAAAGGCAAACACACTGGCAGTCAGCGAGAGTGTTTGCCTCAAACTCCATGGCTTCAGACTTCATTTTAATTTACAGTCTCTGCTCTTCCAAACTCTCCATGGAGACAGCTGAAAGCGCATGCAAAATACTCTTTAAAGATGGTGGTCCACGCCACCTTTGCTCCTGCTGTCAATTGCATACGCAGTGATAGTAGATCGCCCGCAACCAGCCACTAAAAGCACGTGCAATTATTTTGTTTGCACATGCGATTTAGCACCCATTATTTTGGATCTTCATAGATCAGGCACTTGTAGTAACATTTTATTTCTTGATGGGCGGATGTGAGTTTGTAAATCGCCTGAGCACAGACAGTGTGTGAGTGTTCCAGCTGTCACTTGGTGAGAGGCAGGGTACAAATGCGTACAAAATGGACACTAATAGCACATGCAAATTTAAGTTTGCGCATGTAATTAAGTGCTCATTATTTGGGATCCTAGAAGTTTAATCCCTTAGTGTATTTCAAAGTATAATGGAATAGTGGACATTATACCGATGTCCTCAGGCATGGAATAACCTGTTGTTTTTTCATGTTTCTCTTCCTGTTTTTCCATAAACCCTCCATTTCCTCATGCAGTTGTGCTTTTAATTACGATCATGTATTCAAATTCTAATGCTGCGTTCACACCACAAGGGCCCAGCTACCAAAATCGCATCACCCACTGACGTATTGTCGCGCATCCTGAATCCAGATTGAAATTTCTCAAGAATGGAATGTTTATTTAAAAATTCATTCAACTGAATAAAAATAAGTTTTTTCTAAAATTTTGCTTTAAATCCATAAGTTGGACACTGACCTGTAGTTATTAAGAACATTAGGATCTAAATTGTTCTTCTTCAGAAGGGGTGTCACCACTGCCATTTTAAGGGCAGCAGGGAAACAGCCCGTCTGAAGAGAACAATTCACCATATTTAAAAGCTCAACTTCAAGGAAACCATAACGTGTTTTAAATAATGATGTGGGAATTGGATCTAAAAGGCAGGTTGTTGGTTTAATGCCTAAGTCACACATTCCCGTTTCTCATAGTGATTGTGCACGACTGTACATGATTGACGAGGCTGGTGTGATCGCTATGATACGGGATGAAATGACGGTCTCACCCCTGGACACACCCCGTAAATACACCGTCAGTAGAGCTTCTATAGCGCTCTGGGGGCGTTCGTCCTGCTCCAATTAGGTAAATACAGCGATATGACGAGGATTCCATGAATTTTCATCCCGCTGACACCACGTCAGCCCCGCTGGAGCTTCGTTCGCGTCACGTAAGACCCGACTAAGCCCCGTCGCTTGCGCCATCTTGAATGGGAAATAGTCAGGGCACAAACGGATACATCTTTGTCAGTCGTCCTCATAAAGCTTTCAGGATTGAGCTCCGTACATGCCACGCTAATACCGTTCTCTTTAGGACTGCATTAGGCTTCCATCCCGCTATACTGAGAGCGGCGATTCTCCATGACAGTTTTGAACAGTTCAAAACTGTCTGGACCCTTCCACGTTCCCCGCCGTTCATCCACGACTATACAACGCTGATCCAAACCAAGTAGCACATGCACCACGACCAGAGCACGTTTGATCAGGATTATGCCATCGCATTGAGAAAGGGGAATGTGCGACTGGGGCTTTACTTGGGAGAAAACTCTACCAAGCATCTCAGCATCAACCAGTGCAAAACTGTCCAGTGTTTCCTCGGGTAAAAACAAGCTTGCTAAGGTATTAAAAACAGTATTTTGATTAAAATTAATTTTACCCCTGAAGTGGCTTCACACAGAGAGTCTGAAGGAGTGATTTGGTGTCTGTTAAAAACTGGGTTGATTAAAAAGATCAATGGTGTTAAAAAGGATTTTTGGGTTGTTTTTATGATCAATGGGCCTCATGCAAGAACCATTCGTACGAACAAATATGTTCTTAAGTGTTGCGTACGCATGATTTAGGAGAATTTGTCTCATTCAGCATTTTTTTCGTATTTAGAATTTTCTTTCAAGTACGAACAGAAATCACGAGTGGTCCAGACTCGTCTTAAAAATCATAACAAATTAGTCTGCTCTTTTGAAATCAAGTTCCTTACATACTGATTATACATTTAACTAATTTCAAGCATTTTTAATAAAATATAGCATAAGACAAAATAAATCTGAGGATCTCAAACCAGAGAATACATTAAAATCTATTAAGTGGAGGTTTATTAGACTGGCCTTTATAAAACGTTGAATGAGAGAGTGATCAGCTGCTTCATGGCTGAGCTTCTTCTTTTGGATGCCCTGGCACGCCAGGAACTTGAAAGAGAGCGTGTGTTTGGCGCCATCTTTATGAATGAACACTCCTGTTTTATGGTGTGGGAAACGTATCCTTATATGGTATTCTTGGGGTGTTACTTATGCAAATATGCTATCCTCGTGCATGCGCGCTTAAGTACGCACAGGTAGCATTCATCATGTTTCCGTGGGTCATTTAGACACTTTTCTAAAGATAGAAGTGTTTGTTGAATCTAATGGAGCATGTTTGTATGAACACAACATAAGAAAAAAGGTAAGAAAAATTTGGGATGAGAATAGGAAAATGTTCTTGCATGAGGCCCAATGATTATGTTGGTGAAATATGTAGTTGTGCGTGCCTGAAAGCATTGTTGTATGTTTTTAGTTGCTCAAAGTATATTTGGTGATTAACGGTTATCTTATTTTTTCTCCATCTCCGCTCAGCTACCCTACACTTTCTTTTCAATTTTTTAATTTCCTTGTTTCTCCACGGGGGTGTGTCAGGGGTTTTCAAAATGTAATCTTCATAATATGTCCAAATCTAATCTAAATGAAAACATATGATCAGATGCCTCAGATGCTTGTGTCAGTGTAACTAATGCATGAAAATGAAGATGCTTTTCCGGAGCCTCAGCAACATAAACACATTGGTGTTATAATGTAAATACCAGGGATGGTTAAATGATGCTTTGAACAGGAAGACAAAGGACTGACCTTCTCTGCTGTGCTTCTTTATGTTTCCATTCAGATTTAAGTGTTCTGATGATGTAATTATCCAGTCTCAGTAGCATTCCTCATATAAAGACCGTATTTATGATGCTTTTCTTTTATTACCCGTTATTACCCAGCTATTTGTTTCGTTTTGTCCGTAAAAGCACTTTGCAAATGCCTGTTTTTAAAAGAGCTATATAAATAAAGTCAATATTTATATATTATTTATTCATTATTATATTGCAGTAACTGACCTCTTGACACTTACAACTGTTTTTGTAAAAAATATTTTTTATTCAGCGATAGATCCTGAAACCTACAGTCACTTTATTCATGTGTTAACAGAAGAACAGGAGGAGACTTTTTAAAAGGTCATGCATGTGTAGTCTGAGTATGAAGTAGGTAAAGAAGAATAGAGAACAGAAAGTGACAGAAATCACACATAACTTTTGTTTTAATTTGATGAAAGTTCTGAGTGTTAAAAGAGTAAACTGAGGTGGGCTTTACACGAGTATGAATTTGTAAGACTCCGGTAAAATAAAGCATCTATCTGGTGATATTGACACACGGAGACGCGTATTTGTCCATGACTCCGCATCTTTTTTGAAAACGGCTTTGCAAGTGGATTTCTGCGTATTCGTCTTCATGCCGTAGTTGGTAGAAACAGATAAGTCCGGAGAAGACTGTGACCTCATAGCACCCCTCCTCCTCCCCGCCCCCAACCCACGCTGTCACACACTCCAACAACAACAACAACAATGGTGGCAGCCGGGCTGATTCCGATCTTGTTCCAGCAGCTATAAATATTGCTCCGACTTTTATACCAACATTTGCTCACAAAACTCCAACAACACCAGCTACAGCAACAACACCAACAAGTGCTCACGCAGAGATGAAGCATGTTACGCACGCATGAGCACTTGTTGACGTGGAATCCACCTCGGAGCAGAACTGTGATGTTACAAGTGTAGTCACCCAAGAACTACATTACCCAGCATGCAATATGGGTTTGGAGCATGCGTGGAAACCCACAGGTACATCCCGGCGTGGATCAAGTAAATACTCAAGCCTATCTACAATACGATGTGTAAACAGCGATCCATGTTTGGATGCCGACGCCAAGACAATACGGTGCCGTCCTCGTGTGAGGAGGGCCTGAATGTCCCTTTAGGAATTGAAGTGTTTGTTGAGGCTCAGTTATGTAAAGCTGTGGACACAGGGAGACAGTAATGCAACAATTCCCACTTAAATGGATTAATTCAGCATGTTTGAAGTTGGGCCTCATCAGGTACTTAACAGCAGTGAAGTGGCTAAATGGGCTCCCAGCGACTCTGCACCATTAATGAGAACGAGCTAAAATGAGCGGTACGTTACACTGCTGTTAATGAGCAGTTATTTTGAGTAATTGTTTGAGTTTAACATATACACCCTACCCAACTTAGATCCATTGCTTCATTATGACTGGGTGAAACATATCAGAAAGGTTTGAGGGTTTGTAGGTACAGGGTAAAGCCGAATGATGGGAAGCCAGTGCATTGACAGTCAAAGGGTGGCGAAGGGTGCGCAGAGGCTGGCGCACCCTGCAAAGTGTTAATTTCGTCCGGCGCACCATCGTGCGCAGCCAATTTGACAATTTGGTAGACCGTCTGCACCAAGATGGGTGTGACGGCACGCCAGGGGGAGGTGACGACATATTCAGGTTGAATCCCCTATATCCCCCTATGTCCATGTCTAGTTACTGGGCCTGGACTGCTGTGTATACTTTACGGGGTTTAAGTTCTTTATGTGTTGTGGAACTTTTTCATTTTCATTTTGCCATTTGTGTATGTCCTAAATTTTCTTTGATTTTAACCCTTTCATGCATGATGTCTGCTACAGTAGACAGATATTGAGTAGGGATGTAACAGTATGAAAATTTCATATCAGGGTTATTGTGACTAAAGTTATCACTGTTATCATTATTATCGCGGTATTGTTGCAGTGTGCTCAAAATGTTCAAAAAGTACTTTTACACAGTCTTGAAATAATTTAACCCCTTTAATATTATAATTTTAACAGGTCTTTTGTCTTTTTTGTCAATAACTGTGTCAGGAAAAGTTCTATAAGAACATTTATTTAAATCTTTTTATTAATTTTATTTTTTTATTAAATGTTTTTTTTTTTTTTGCGCATTTTGTGCCTTTATTGATAGGAGAGAGACAGTGGATAGGCTTGTGAAAGGGGGTGAGAGAGTAGAAGACACTCTGCAAACTGGTCACAGGCGGGATTCGAACCTGGACCTGCAGGAGCATGGAAATGGGACGTGCATGGTTCCTAACCACTCCGCATAACCGGCACCCCTGTTTAAATCTTTTAATGAGAAATAAAGGTAAACAATTCTGGTATTTGTCATTATTATTTTATTAATGCTTTCAAGAGTGTGTCACTACAAGAAAAGAAAACAACAGATTTGAACTTTCAACAGGATTCTCTTTATAAACAATTGTAAATGAACATGTTTAAAGTTTTGAGGCAACCAGAAATAAACTCAACCTATTTTACAAACACTCATACACGTTAGTTTGCCTGCAGCATTAGTGTCCATGTTACAGCTATTAGACCATGTTCAGGCCTTTTTATTTTATTATTATTTTTTTTTTTCATTTTACTAACAATAGTCCCTGAAGCAGTTAACCCCCTTCATGACTCTTTTCTGCTCTACCCTTTCCATGGCAGATCTCCTCCACATCTCCTTTAATATTTACAAATTACAATTGATGGAATCCATAAAACACAAGTTATGACAGAAAAAGACGATCTACTACGACAAAGTACGGCAAAATACAGCAAAACACGGTGAATTAACAGCAAAAGAACGGCAAGAACTCACTCCAGATTGATACTAATGCTGTTATTTACAACCTTTATACATTATTTAGACAGAAAACCCTGATAAACCTCCTGTAATTCACTCTGGTATGGCTCTCTGAATCCTCTCTCTCTCTCTGCTCGTTTACTCGAGGAGTTACAGCAGTTTTAATCATGCACATTTTTGTCTTTTACCACAGCTTGGTGTTTTAGATAGAGTGACTGTCGTCAATCAGTTTACCCTCAACATCCTTGTAAAATTTAAACTTGGACCAGACTGTAGACTTTGTCTGTTTTGAGGGGAAAACCTGTTAGAGTCTGAGCGGGGCTCCAGCTGCTGTACACGACTTCTCAGAGGCCAAACATTACAAACTGTGCATGCATGCCTCTGTCTACATGAGAGGGCTACTTCACCGAGGCTTTTCCAGGCAAAGAGCAGCATCACCGTGAGTTATTGACACAGTGTGCTGATCAAACACGGTATAACAGTAATTTTAATTGGAGACGGTAATGATTACTGTTGGAAATTTTACCACAGTTTACCATTTTACCGATAACTGTTACATCCTTAATATTTAGAATAGATTTTATACCCTTTAGGTTACAGTACAATGCCCAACTATCAGGTGGTGAACCCTCAAACACTTCTCTTAAGTTTCATAAAAATATTAACTTTACACTTTTTTTTTTTTTTTACCATATTCAGACATTGCATCATTAATCCAAAACAGCCAACGAAGGGCATGCTCACAGCAAACTGCTTATTGTCCCCTACATGCACCGTTCAGTCCTCCACCACAACCACTGATGATTTCTGGAACCAGTGTTGCCAACTCCTCAGCATCGGAAGTAGCTATAGACCTACCTAAAAGTAGCTAGAAGTCGCCTGATTTTTTTTTTTTCTTTCCAACAAATCAAACATACACCCCCAGGTGGTGAGTAGGGGGGGGCACTCCCGTGAAATTTTTAGTTTTCCCTCCCCCCCACGTTGCTGAATGACAAAAGCACAGCAGTTTTCAGTCAGATAGTGTGATATAAGACAAGAAGACAGAGACTCTAGATTTGTCGCTAGTTGCTTTTCTCTAATTTTCTCGCTGGGGAGGTCCAGAAAGTAGCTAAAAATAGCGACAAAATCGCTAAGTTGGCAACACTGTCTGGAACCCTGGACTACTGAGGGCCTATTTTTGAACCAAAAGTTCTACTTACAAATGAATCTGTTGGAATGAAATGTTTTTTGTTTTGTATTACTTTGCATAGATGCCTGGCAATGACAAAACAAATGTTTAAACTTATTTGGATACAATATACTTTGTTTATGAGCGGGGGTGAAAGTAAGATAAGATTCTTGCAGAACTATGCAGCTCAATTTTCTTTTTTAGCTCGCACGCTTTGTGCACAAGCATCATACAAGACAGACGTTGATAAAGCCTGCTCCTTTCTGACTACCGTGCACATCCTTGAGTGCATAATGTAAGAATTAGACGGATAATTTAATATATGGGAAAACATTTATTTTCTTTAGGGGGAGGTAAAAAATTTACCTGGTTTATATGCCGTCCACTGAAAATAGCTCTGAGACCCACTTTTAGGCCTCGACCCACAGGTTGAGAACCGCTGCACTAGTACTTGAATGCTCACCACATTTTATGTATGAAAAGTGCTTCATAAGTAAAGATTGATTGATTGATTGATACTGGACTGGATTTGGAGCTTGATCCTTCAGATTGCTCTGATATCATGGAGAATAAGTGATGCTGGAAACCTCAGGATGAGTTTAACATTTAGAAAAGATGAAAACAGAGCTGGACTGCTTTGGAAAGATGAGTTTTACTTAACCCCAAGACTGCCTCATCATTTTTAAATCGCTCTGTTCACTTAAAAACTGTGCATATGAGCAAATGACACCGTTTGAGTTAGAATAAACACACAAAGAGATTCAGGACTGCTGCCCCGTGTGCTGTGCGTCTTTACGCTCACCAGCACCATGAGGAGCTCTTTGCTAATATCTCCATGCTCTCGCGCTTGTAGAGTGAATGTTTTTATTAAAGTCAAGGCTCCTTCAGACGTGCGCACATGTTGGCAGTTCACTGATAATCTCTGGTATCATGTCCCATGTGTTATGTCGATTGTATGATGTCTGTTGCTGCTGTCTGTGAGGTGCAATGTTGTTGTCGCTGTTGTTCCTTTGTAATGTACAGTCAGTGGAAATGAATTTCCCCCTGGGGACCAATAAATCTAAATCTAAAAAGTCCTGTTCATAACCCCACCCCGTCTATCTTGATGTTGCTCTGATTTGTTGAGCATCTCTGTACTTATGAGAGAACCATGCAGGCTGTTCATGCGTAAATGGTTTGTCGCCCTACAGCCACTTAAATTGGTTGATTTGTTTATTTGGCTAAGCCGGAGCCCTGCTCCAAGGTGGTGGAGCTGGGCTCTGGAGGGCTCCAGCCCAGTTTAACCCCTGGTTACGCTACAGTGAGTGACTCTCTACTACAAGTTGCAACCTATCACTGTAAGCGAGTACCGTAGCCTACAAATTATAGCCTATAATGTTCGTCAGGCGCATTAAAACCTTGTTTAATGTGCCACAGAAGGCATATTCTGAAGATGATTTTTATGTATTCATCAATTTTACATTTATTTTGGTTAAATTCACTTGAAAAAAGAGAGGGCTCTCATTGTATGTGTGAGTGAAAGTTGCTTTTTAGAGGCGTTCCGGTAGAAGAGGTCTGTATATTTCTTACCGGCACGGTGTTCTGGTGCGTTCCGGCTTACTTTCACCTCTGTTTATGAGATCAAACATGAGTTGGGTTCACCACTCCAGGACTCTAAGGTGTGAAGATCTTGAAAATGCATTAAGAAACATCCAACTACACGTCCATGCACTGTACTTAAAACCACTTTAGAGGGAGCATTACTGTGTCACTGCTGGAGAGCATTAGCCTGCAGAGGCTGCTCAATGCAATTTAAACACGATGGACAGGTCTGATGCACCTATAGATCAGAAGAATCATTGTAGAGAGGGTAACTATGAAAAAAATAAACTGACACTGTAATGTGAAACTACATAAGAAAAATTCTTGCTTTCATTTTATAACCATTAATTAACATACAAACAACACGGGCCTTTTTTATTTGATAGTTTTTAGAGTATAAACAGAGACTAAAGTGACAATGGCATAACAAATTATATGTTATTTATACTTTAAACGAAAACAAATGCACAAGGGTGCATATTTAAATCAAAGTGAACAAACAGAATGGGACTTTTGTACCAGTTCAGATCCACAACTTGAGTAAAAAAAGACAGAAAACAAACTAGACAGAGAAAACAAGCAAACAAAACTGAACAAAGATAAATGAAAAGAAAGAGGCATAAAACAGTACAGGAAACATGGATCTTTAATTTGATCTTTTAAACCCACTCACGCCTTTTCTCCTCCCTCTCAGGACGGAGGCTTCTCCGCACCTCTCTGCACTATGCAGAAAACTTGCAAAGTGCACTGGACACTAAGGGTGTCAACATCTGAACGTGTAAACAGATACACGAATAAAAAATCATACCCGTTTAGAAAAATCAATAACCGTGTACACGTCATTTTTTCCTCCTCCTATAGTATTTTTAGGGGTGACAATGGCAGCAAACAACAAGCTGAGCACTGTGAGGCTTAGATGAGAGTAAATGTAAACCAATTAAGGATGGAACGGTTATTGGTAAAATGGTAAACCACTAGGGCTGTAAAGTCCAAGTCGACTGGTCGACTAATCGGTCGATGCGTGCTCAGTCGACCAAAATTCTGATTGGTCGACCAAATGTGTCAATTTATTTTTTTCCCCTGCAGTTCATTTCATCAGGAGAAACGTATCAAGTGAAATGGGGGTATTTTCTGAGCACCCCCATCATGTCTTAGAACACCATTTCAATGTATTTATTTCATTTCAGTATTTTTATTCAAGAACATTTCAATATTCTAGTCTAATAATCATTTATTTGTTTTATAACTGCATGCGCTCTGCCCGCTGCCCACGCTGCAGCGGCGGCATCCCTCACCCAGTCCGCGCTGGATTTTAAGCCTCATATAAACACCCAAATGCAAAAACGACATCACAGAAGGAATTGACAATTTATTTCTGAGGGTATGAGGCCCATTGGTGTCGTGGAAGGTCAAGAAAAACATTGTAACCTGGATATTCAGTGCCAGCGCGCCAGACAATTACGCACGCCCTCACGGCAAAATACAAGGGAGGAAAAAAGAGAAAGTTTACGAGTTAATAGATACAGATAACAGATGTGTACGTCTCTTCAAATGGACCCCATATGAGAGTGACTGCCCATTTCATTGATGAAGACTGGAAAGCAAAGACTCTTTTGATGAGAGAAAAAAAGGAGAGGCTCAAACATCGCTGTGCGACTATATGGAGTTGCCGATGTTTTCAAAGTTCAAGAAGAGAAAAAGTCTCTCTGGTAGTGAACAACGTGGTTAATATGAAACTCTGTGTGGAAACACTAAAAGAGTCCCATGAATATTCAGGTTCCAGTGTTTTTCTGGATATTCAGTGCCAGCATGCCTCACAATAACGCATGCACTAACGGCAAAATACGAGGGAGTAAAAAAGAGAAAGTTTCCAAGTTCATAGATAAAGATAACAGATGTGTATGTCTCTGCGAGTGGAGTCCTATATGACAGTGACTGCCCATTTCATTGATGAAGACTGGAAAGCAAAGAGTCTTGTGTTGAGAGAAAAAAAGGAGAGGCACACACAGGGGCGAAATGCGGGGGGGCCATTGGTCGATTTTTGGTCGACAATTGCTGTGTTTTAGTCGACCAACAATTTCTTTGATTGATTACAGCCCTATAAACCAGCCATTCTCAACCTTGGGGTCCCGACCCCATGATTTCTGGGGGTCGCCAATTCATTTAGGAAAAATATAAATGCGCAAAATCAATGTGGCGTCCGATCGGACGATAAAGTACAACAAGTGATTGGTCTCACACAGGCATTTTATTCAGGGGCGGAGCATTTCTCGATGGGCCCTTGTGGCCTCAACATCCCCATTAAAACTAATCACCTAAAAACAATGCCGCAGATCAGCCCCTCCGACACAACCACAGCAAGCAGGCGCACGCGGTCAGAACGATTCAAATGAGGTTTCAGCACCATGGCCAGCACCATGGATTTTGCCAGTCATAAGGCCCTAATTTCGTGGCGCAGCGCAGGAGGCACAGAGCCCGCGCATCCTGCGCAGTGTTAATTTCGTCCGGCGCACCGCCGTGCGCTGTTCATTTGACAATTTGGCAGACCGTCTGCGCAGAGATGGGTGTGACGGCTCACCAGGGGGAGGTGTTGACAGATTCATGTTGGCGCAGTTACAATTTCGTGCCAAAAATCTGTGCGGAAGGTGCGCTGAAAGGTCACCAGCTCCAGTCTATTCTCGGCGCATGGCGGGGCGCACCCTCCTCAGCTGTAATTTGGTCAAAGGCGCGTATGTGCGCGCACGTCAACAAAGCCTCAGAGGCAGGTTTCCAGAGTGTCAGGCACATTTTAATGCAATAAACAATCACAGCAATCACTATTTAATGTAACCATCTGAACCAGCATATACATTTGTATCTATATTAACTGTCCCGTCACATCTGATGTCGGATTAAAGCCGTTTGTCATAATGGAAACTTAACCTGACGGCAGCTGGAAGTTTGATGCACATCTTACAAGTCACCAATAAACAGCCCTAACATCTGATACTGAGTATATAAATGACTTCTCTCATTTCAATAAATTCAAAGAAAAGAGGGAGAAAAAAGGCGAAGAAAAAGGAGAGAAAATAAATGCATGTCACAAAGGATTCACCTGTGACTTCCCATAGCCTATTCCTCTTTTTTAGTCTTAATTTTTAATGTAATCTAAAAACATGGAGTAAATTACTGCAAGGAGGATGAGGAGGAGACACCGGGAGAGTATACAGTTTATCACTAAAGGCTCTGCTATTTGGTGATGACAAACCAGGAGTGCAGGTGGATCATAAGTATAAATGGATAAGACTGCTGCCGTGTAACTGTCTCTTAATTGTGTACTCCCACAAGCCCACACCTGGCTCCGATGCGCGCCCCGATGGCCAGTCCGTTCTCCTAGATGCTGAAGGGACAGCAGCTCTGACCGTCTCAGCTACCGGGACTTTCCAGCTCACTTTTTACGCGGTGGGATCATTCAGAACAATCAGACCCTGCACCTCGGCTCCGAGTTTAGGGTCTGACCACTGCCTTCCTGCTCCGTCATTTTTAGCTCCAAACAGCCAGCAACAAAAGCAAAATAGGCGATTGCATTTTGGGGAATAAATCAACCACTGCCTGTCCACTGCACATGTCTGACCAATGGTGCGCTTATACCCCACTGGACTGAAGCGTCGTTTATCTTCATCAAATGGGAATGTGTGGCTGTCCTTAAGCCCTGGCTGACAGGGGTCATGCTCCATCAGAGCTCTAATCAGCTCAGGTGTGAGAGGCTTCTCCTTGAAAAGGAATGGATCAGTTGGGTACTTTTCTTCGGTGTGGAGTTTTAAATCTACATATGATTGATCCACTGCCAGCTTCCATCTCCCTCTCACTCAGGCTGGATGTTGCAGAGGTGGAGGGTAGAGCTGTGTCTTCATCCTCGCCGGTGCCAGCTCCCTCCCCTCCCCTCTCATCATTCAAGCTAGCTCCGCGGGGGGTCGGTGCAGAATGGCTGGGTGTCGTTCAGTTGGAGGGTTGAACTTGTGTTATTCGAAAGAAGTTTGTCAGCGGGACACACGAGGCCACGACATTCTTCCTCTGCTCCAAATCTTTTCTTTTTTGTGCCCCCGACTTGTGTTTATCTATTTTGGCGCAAACTAGCTTACAGGCTACACCCGGCAAAAGTAAACAACAACAGGCGCGCGCACATCTCCTACCCGTCATTTCATCATTAAACACACTGGGCTATATCTGCCCACAACATATGCGTTCACAGACAGTCTGAAATCGCAGAACTTAAACTTAAATATAAGGGTACTTACAGTAAGGGTTGCTCCATTAATTTTAAATAACATAATTTCAAACAGAGAGTTGTTTTTTGTTGCTTTCTGCTTCATTGTCTGCTTAAAATTCATTGTATCAACGGCATTTGTATGATCTGAACTGTGCGCATCAGATTCTGGTTAATGAGGCACAGCGGGGGATAAAAAGGAGGGAAAAAAACACTCGCGTTATTGTTGCTAGCTAAAGCAAGATTGAAGAATGGAGCGATGGCTTAAAAAAGATGTTTCAGCCCAACACATTCAGCAGCTGCAGCAGCAGCAGCAGGGGGGTCATGATGAGCCCCCCACCAAACGTATGGCTCTGGGGTCAACACCGGGGGCTGATCAATGTCCAAGGATCCGTAAATATCAGCCCGACTTTTTAAAATACGGCTTCACCTCAACAACAAAATACAACATTGACTATCCACAGTGTGTCATTTGCTCCGAGGTGCTGGCCCACGAGAGCTTGAAGCCAGCAAAACTTAAAAGACATTTAGAGACAAAACACAGCAGCGTTAATTGATAAGTCAATTGATTATTTTCAGCACAGGGAGCAAGAACTAAAACGGCAAAAAACAGTGGTGAGCGAATATTCTACTGTCCCTGCTAAGGCCCTGGCAGCTTCATATGAGGTGGCATATCTGGTGGCTCAATCGAAAAAGGCTCACACGATCGCAGAGAGTCTCATCCGTCCCGCAGCTGTAGCGATAAAAAGAGCAATGCATGGGGAGAAAATATCTAACACCCTTTTAACCATTCCCCTCTCAAACGACACCGTGGGGCGCCGCATTCAGGACATAGCAAATGACATTAAAGATCAACTGATTGACAGGGTGAGAAAGAGTGGAAGATTTTCCCTGCAAATTGATGAGTGCACAGATGTGTCAGGAGACGCGCAGCTGCTGGCCTTTGTGAGGTACAGCTACGAAGGGAAAATGCATGAGGATATGTTGTTTTGCTCAGCAATGGAGGGAACATGTAACCTGACACGCCAGATGGATAGTTTCATATGTCCGCCACGGAAATATTTCACAAGTCCATCTGGGTAGCTGCTCTTCTGATTAGCTTTCAGAGGCGGGACATTCAAAACAATCAGTAGCTGGCGATTGGACGACCGTTCGAACCAAAGTAGAAGAGGATTGGGCGACCGTTCTGATTGACACACTCACCACAGGCCAATCCACATCAAGCCCCGGTATGACGTAGCTTATGTGCGTAGCGGCTAAAGTTAGCCGTCAGCCGCTAACTTAGCTGCTAACCGCTAATGGCCTCATACTATCCTCTTTCACTAAATTGTAGCACACAGATGATTCAACTCTTATATGTAACATGAACCTTGTCAAAGACAATTCTTACAAGTAAACTTCTGAGGAGGGCAGATTTTGCCAAGTTTTACTAAGTTTCTATGACAGGAGTTACTACCCGATCCGTACGTATTTCTATGTCTGAATCCTTCGCGATAAAAAGATATCGATCTTTTTATACACATCACGGCTCGAGAGGAAGTGACGCAGTTTTCGCGCATGCGCAGTACAAATTGGGTAGCCGTCTGTCACGCCTTCTCGTCACTTCCGCTCTTCCCGCAGCTCCCGCCTCTGTTCCCTGATTGGGTCGTTAAAATTTCAGCCAATTGAATCCATTGGTCTACGGTGCGCTACAAGATGGGGATCTGCAGGATTTCAGAAACTGAATCAGGCAGGCCCATCTGCTATGCAAGGTTAGGGAACATGCACTGGAAGGGACATTTTCAACAAGCTCGACTGTAACATACAAAAAGAAGGACTGACATGGGAGAGCTGTGTATCTGTGTGCACAGATGGAGCTGGAGCTAAGCAGGGCCTGCGTGTTGGAAGTTGCCCCCCATGTGAAATTTCTACACTGTACGATCCACAGGGAAGCACTTGCTGGCAGGTGTCTCGAGCCAGAGCTTCGTGATGTTCTCCAAACATCAGTTAAGATGATTAATTTCATTAAATCACGGCCGCTACAGAGCAGGCTCTTTGCCACACTCTGTCATGAAATGGGATCAGACCACGAAGCACTTCTCTTTCACACAGAGGTTAGGTGGCTTTCACATGGCAGAGTTTTAACGAGGCTGTTTGAGCTGCGCGAAGAGGTCCGCATATTTTTATCAGACTGTAGTTCTCCCCTTGCTGACTATCTGACTGACTCAAAGTGGGTCGCTAGCCTGGCATATTTAGCCAGCATTTTTGAAAAACTGAACAGCTTAAACTTGTCCCTGAGTGAATTATAGGAGGTTTATCAGGATTTTCTGAGTAAATAATGTATAAAGGTTGTAAATAACGGCATTAGTATCAATCTGGAGTGAGTTCCTGTTGTTCTTTCGCCATTTATTCGCTGTAATTTCATCGTCTTTTTCCATTGTAGTTTTATGGATTTAATCAATCTTAATTTGGAAATATTAAAGAGGGAGATGTGGAGGAGATCTGCCATGGAAAGAGGAGACCAGAGGAGAGTCATGAAGAACTGTTAAAATGATATATTATAAATATAAAAAGGGGTTAAAAGATTTCAAGATTGTGTTAAAGTACTTTTTGTGATCATTTTGTTCACAATAACCGTGATATGAAATTTTCAGACCATTACATCTCTAAAATCAATGTTTGGTTGTTCAGTAACAAAACTGTCCAAAGAAGATGCTAAAAGTGCACAATTATTATTTTTATTTTACCAAAGCAAAGACAAAAAAACGGGCCATAGATTTATATCACGCATAATGTTGTTTTTCTGATTTTTATTGTTCTCATTAATGGTAAGATAGAAATCCAATTTACTGAAAGTCCTCGTTTTAATGTTTTGTCTGTCTGTTAGCAATATCACAGACAGTCCTCGAGTTAGACAAAATGTAGACGTAATCTTTGTTGTGGCACAAGGACGAAGTAATTTAATTTTGGTGGTGATCTGCATCTGGGAAGGAATCCAGGAATCCTTTAAAGCATTTGGGCTCAAGACAAAACGCAGCACTAATTTTGTTGACTGCTTATTTTCATCAACAACCTTTTTTCCATGTGCACATGTTTTTATTAGATAACTAATAAAAACATGTGCACATGGGCAAAAAGTAAACTGAAATTACCTGACAATTTCATCAAGAAAAAAAACAAAATGAAAACGTTTGACAGGGACTAAATCAAATCAGACCTAATTTGGTCATGTAGAAAGTATGACATATCTACATATTTCACCTTTCATACTGTGGAGAACAAAAGTCTGTGTAAATCGAGTGGCGACAAAACTTGAAGCAGCTATCTATGCAACAGACAGTACACTGAAGCAAACATTACTGTGTGGCCTATAGGTGTGTTTTTACTTGGCACTGTAGCAGTGCTTTTGAGGTGACAAAATAATCACGCTTTATGAAATGAGTTAGCGTTGACAAGAAATGCAAATGTATCCAAGTATAAAACAAGACTTCTAAAATTCAAGGAAACAAAAAATGTCTTACCCTTTACATTTCATACACTAAATTGCCAAAAGTATTCGCTCACCCATCCAAATATTCAGACTCAGGTGTTCCAGTCTCTTCCATGGCCACAGGTGTATAAAATCATCACCTAGGCATGCAGACTGCTTTTACAAACATTAGTGAAAGAATGGGTCGCTCTCTCTCTCTCCTAAATATTCCACAGTCAACTGTCAGCTGGATTATAAGAACGTGGAAGTGTTTGGGAACCACAGCAACTCAGCCACCAAGTGGTAGGCCATGTAAACTGACGGAGCGGGGTCAGCGGATGCTGAGGGGCATAGTGAGAAGAGGTCGCCAACTTTCTGCAAGTCAATCTCTACAGACCTCCAAACTTCATGTGGCCTTCAGATTAGCTCAAGAACAGTGCAGAGAGCTTCATGGATGGGTTTCCATGGCCGAGCAGCTGCATCCAAGCCTCACATCACCAAGTGCAATGCAAAGCGTGGATGCAGTGGTGTAAAGCACGCCACCACTGGACTCTAGAGCAGTGGAGACGTGTTCTCTGGAGTGACCAATCACGCTTCTCCATCTGACAATCTGATGGACCAGTCTGGGTTTGGAGGTTGCCAGGAGAACCATACTTGTGGGACTGCATTGTGCCAAGTGTAAAGTTTGGTGGAGGGGGGATTATGGTGTGGGGGTGTTTTCAGGAGCTGGGCTTGGCCCCTTAGTTCCAGTCAAAGGAACTCTGAATGCTTCAGCACACCAAGACATTTTGGACAATTCCATGCTCCAACTTTGTGGGAACAGTTTGGAGCTGGCCCCTTCCTCTTCCAACATGACTGTGCACCAGAGCACAAAGCAGGTCCATAAAGACATGGAGGACAGAGTTTGGTGTGGATCAACTTGACTGGCCTGCACAGAGTCCTGACCTCAACCCAATAGAACACCTATGGGATGAATTAGAGCAGAGACTGAGAGCCAGGCCTTCTTGTCCAACATCATTGTGTGAGCTCACAAATGCTCTTCTGGAAGAATGGTCAAAAATTCCCATAAACACTCCTAAACCTTGTGGACAGCCTTCCCAGAAGAGTTGAAGCTGTTATAGCTGCAAAGGGTGGACCCACGTCAGATTTAACCCTATGGATTAGGAATAGGATGTTACATAAGTTCATACGAGAGTCACAGCAGGTGAGCAAATACTTTTGCAACTTGGTGTATATTAGTCAACTGAATGTACTGTCAATTTTGTCAACCTAAGTGTTGTGAAATTTTGTTGACTAAAAATAGAGACAAAATTAAAACAATTTGAACGACTAAATTATGACTAAATCCAAAATACACTTTTGGCAAAAGACAGCAGCCACAACTGAATTAAGAAAACTAAAATGAACACAGTTGGGGTGCACGTTCAGGATCATGGACCTCACACAACCCCACTTCAAAAAACCTGAGCCATCCTTCTGAAATGATTCTGAATCTTTGTATGAATTCAGCGGAGTTTAAAAAAACAACAGCATATAAAAGACCTTCATAGTGAGCTGACAGAGAATAGCACCACACATAAAGCTCCTGCACTTCTGTGTCCGACTAAGAAGCGTCTCCTGAATGATCAGATTGTGCTGTATTCAGTGAGCAGATCAGAGCGATACTGAGGTGAAACAGGCTGATGTTCAATAACTGCTTTGAAAGTTTCAGTAAACGCAACTCTAAAAAACACTTTGCTTCCATCAACGAACATATTTTTGACAAGTCGCTAAATTACTATTTATTTCTGGTATGAACTTGAACCTCTGAGAAAAAAAACTTCACTTTTTCCTTCCTGTCAAATTACTTTCTCAAGTCAAACAAACTTAGAATTTAATGCTATTTTAACTTCAAAAGTGAAGTTATGTAAGTTTTAAAATAATCTTTTATTGTTTCAACTTGATTAAAGGTGTAGTCAGCGATCTTCTAATGCACTATTTGTCAAAATCACCGTATTTCTCCTCTCCGTCCACAAGATGTCACCACTGACAGCATGTTGAAAAAAAAGTCCGATTTCAATACACAGCCTTGGCTCTGAATTTCAGCAGGTAAATACTGTGGCTCAGGTCAAGGCACCAAAACAGAGTACACCCCCCACATCCAGGGGGCGATCATACTCATGCGCAGATCAGACAGAGGGGGGAGGGGGAGTAGTAGGTTGCGTAGCGTGCGCAGTTAGCATAAGAGAGAGATACAATAGGTGCAGTAGCAATGGCTGAAAAACAGCCCAAAAGAAAAAGGTCAGAGGAGTGAAAAGTGAAAAAGAAGGGCTATGACCATGAAAGAGCGAAGACCCGGGTCAACATTGGTGTTGCTTTCCGACGGTGGAGGGAACTCCACAAATTAAAATACCTGAAAACAGACGCAGGTTAGCAACATTAGCTTTGTGGTGCTTCACATAACAGTAACAGCCGTCGGACATTCATATTATTGTCTTATCTGACAAATGTACTGTTGTCGTGATGTTTTTAATAATGGCAGTCGAGTTGTCTGACGAATGGGTCACCTTAGCTGCGTTGGTCAGCTACGCAGTTTCTACGGCCGTTTCCATGACGATGCACGTCCATCAACTTTCGGGAGGCGGGTCTAAATTCGAATATCAACAAACCCTCCACTCGTTTTCTCCCACATCGCTGATTACCTGACCTTTAAGTAAGTTAGGACAACTAATTATATTACATTATCAATTCCACAAACTTGCTTTCTCTTGAATAGAACAGAACAGAATCGTTCTTTACTGTCATTATATAAACACTTGTTAAAAAACAGAATCTGTAAGAGCGAAAAACAGTTTGGCATCCACTGTGAGGAAAAAAGTAAACATATTTAAAGGTCCCATATTTTGCTTCTTTTCTGCCTTTGAACATGGATCCTTGATGTCTTCATGAAACGTTAGTAACGTGATTTGGTCCAAAAGCCTATGAATATAGCATAGCTGCATTCTTTGCGCGCTCAAATAACCCCTCTGTTACGAATGGCTGGTTTTAATAGCCTTCATATGCTAATGAGCTAAAGCAGCGTACATACCAGACAATTGCCCAAGTCCCTTCGATCCAAGTCCCAAGCAAGTCTCAAGTCATTTGATCCAAGTCTCAAGCAAGTCCCAAGTTTTTCTGTTGTGGGCAAGTCAAGTCGAGTCACAGGTCATGATGGGTCGAGTCCTTCACCATTGTTCCCCAGTCCACCCAAAAAGCACTCAGATTTTTATCTTGAAGAGAGAAACCTTATCTTCCCACACATACAGCACACGTACACCCTCTTTACTAATGTTAGCTTTGCTAGCTTCATATTGACCACAGGTCGGGCTAACATTCCCGCCATATTGACTTATGGCAGGAGCGTTAGCTACCTGGCTAACGTTTGCAGGTTTCACTTGGCCTCACGTGTCCTCAGGTGGAGGATAAAGTTTGATGTTGTGCCCTCTTTTTCGCTTATCATAGTGTTGCAGGTCGTGCAATTGGTGTGTCTTCATTTTCATCTGATTGAAATTCTTTATATGCAAAGAAAAAATTACTTTGGGCACAGAAGACATAGCGGTTGCCATTTTGAAACCTGTGTCCCCGCGCACTCTGCCCACTGATCATCACTGTAGCAGAAGTGGGTGTTTGGTAGGAATGTAGGTGTGTAGTACTGTGTTGTGTGCGGGACAATTATAGGTGACGGACAAGTGAGCTGTGAATGGAGCATCAATAAAGTAAAGCTAAAAGAAAAGAGCAGTGTTTATCTCCTGTATGGCTCTTCATATAAAGCCAGAGTACGCGCTATTTTCTGAATCATGTTTTCTCAAGTTAGGTCGAGTCTCAAGTTTTTACCTCCTGAGTCCGAGTCTCATTAGCAGCTCAAGTCGACTCGGGGCCAAGTCCTTATGATTCGAGTCCAATTGTCTGGTACATACGGCAATTCACGATAGAGCAAAATAACTTGAGCAAATTACGCGCTGCATACAGTCCTGAATATACAAATCCTTAATTCATGCTACCACACACAGTTACAACAGCAAAGCTCTTTTACCCCAAACTTCACAGGCTAACGCGCCACATGCTAACCTCGGCCTCATCATCGCAGCTGATTATATTCAGCCAAATTCTCTCGACAGCAGTGAGAGGAACTTGGTGTTAAGTGTCTTGCTCAAGGACGCATCGCCATGTGTCACCCAGAGCTGGGCTTGAACCTGCAACCTCTCAATCACTGACCAAGCGCACTATCCAACTACGCCACCGATGCCCCAAAATGCTCCACAATTTACAACCTGGCGTGTCAAAGTCATTCACCCTCCCATTCTGCTCATCACGTGCAGACTCCCTGTCGCCTCAGATCCAAGCATTTCAAAAGAGGAGGGTAAAAGAGCTGCATGTGATCCTCATCAATTATTACACTTTTCATTTTGTCATTCAACTTGCTTAACAGAAATGCAGACATGACGGTAATGGTCAAACAAAACATGACAAACAAGACTCTAAAATCAAATCTCTGCTGGACAGGGAGCTGTAAAGACTTCTCAGCACATGTGTAAATATTATTATTTACTATTAACATTTTTACTTTCCATATTCTCCATCCTATCTGTACTGTCTGCAGTGACACCCTTCATGTTGTTTGATGGCTTATTTTGTGCCTTTTAGTTCTTGTGGTTTGTTTTCTGTTAATCTGTACATTTATGTGAAATCACTTTGTAAACACCTGTTTTTAAGACTCCATGCAAACAAAATAATATTTTTAATATTACTGTATTTCATGTCCCAGTCAAAAAAGTAGCTGATAACACAATGGAGTACATCCGCCCTGATGGGGGTATTTCATTACTTCTTCATACATTCATCATAATCATCAAATCAATGCCATGTACTGATTAACTAGGGTTGCTAAACTATGGACAAAATTATAATTAACCAACATCATGTGCATTTATTTGACTGTAACATGCTGACAACATAAAAACTTAAAGGATAAGTTCAGTTTCTACAGCTTTCACATTGTTTATAGAATGAAGTAGAACAATATACTCACCCAGAAGGCTTTCCTGATCCAAACAGTGCTTCAGGAGATATTTAGATCCAAAATCGAGCAGCGGACATCCGTATAATGGTAGCCTGTAGGGCATAGATTGCCGCTCCTGAAAACTGCATTAATCGTCCAAAAACTCATGTTTTTCACCAATATTCCATCATGATCCGTTCCGGATGGTCCGCCATTGCAGTCTGTGTCACTCCACACAGCGCTGTGTGGCTGCACTGACCTCTGAACTGACGAGTTTGTTTACGTGCCTCAGCGCATGCGCAGTACTCTCTGGAGAGCTGTTCTTCTCTTTGCCTCCTCATCCTCCTTTTGATGAGCTCCTCATCTGTAAACTCTGGCTCGAAACTGTAAGGACACCCATCATATTTAAAGTTCTCCTCCACAACATCTTCATCCGATAGATATTCGTCCATTTTGCACAAAACTGGAAGAAGAAAGTCGATTTGTAGGCCGCCGGTCTTCCCCTGGAACAATGAGCCATACTGCGCAGGCGCGAAGGGCACGTAAACAAACTAGTCAGTTCAGAGGTCAGTCCAGTCACACAGCGCTGTGTGGAGTGACACAGGCTGCAATGGTGGACCATCCGGAACGGATCATGATGGAATATTGGTGAAAAACATGAGTTTTTGGACGATTACAGCAGTTTTTAGGAGCGTCGATCTATGCCCTACAGGCTACCATTATATCGATGTCTGCTGCTCGATTTTGGATCTAAATATCTCCTGAAGCACTGTTTGGATCAGGAAAGCCTTCTGGGTGAGTATATTGTTGTTCTTCATTCTATAAACAATGTGAAAGCTGTAGAAACCGAACTTTTCCTTTAAACAATCAGTAAAAAAACAATGATTTCTAAAAAATAAGTATTCATGTCATGCTTAACAGATGGTGTCAATTAATGAATAAAAACTTGTGATGTACAATAATAGTGTTGCCAGATATTTGGCTAAATTTAATGATTTTATCTGTAGATATTTTTTAGAAATTTACAGCCAAAAATACCCGATATATTAGACATAAAGTCGGTAGAAGAAATAAATGCACCCAAAATGAACATTAACTTAATTCATGTACACAGAATTGAATGTTATTTTCCTTGCCTCACATGGGCTGTAACCATGAAAGAAACAGGATGGCAGTATCTGTATACCGAGGTTTGAAATATCTACATTTCAGATATCAGCAAAAATCCAATACTTTGCATCCATAATAAACCCGTGCATGTTAGCTGCATCTGGTGTGCATGATCATGTGGCTTAACCATGAAGATAATTACCCAGCCCTTATGTACTTTTTTATTTTGATTTGGACACTGCGTTGTGGCCCTTTTCTTTAAAAATAAAACCTGTTCTGGGACTCCCCTCAAGTTGGTAGATGATTAATACTGTGACAGCCTATTTTAGGTCCCCACATATTCTTTGGCTTTGTTTAAGGATGAATAAATGGACTAATATTTACTAAAAACTCAATCTCTGCTCAATCTTTGCTGCGTAAATACAGTGCTCTGCCAAACTCATGTTTGATTTAGTTTATCAAAAAATCAAACTACATGAAGTATGAGGAAGTTATAAGTCAGGAGCATTAAGACAGCTCATGAAGAAGTTCACATCTGTCTGTTTTTTTTATTTGATTGTGTTTCTAACGGAGGTTTAAGTCGCGCGCCGTCTCATGCGCGGAACAGACCTGAGGACAAAGTTCTGATCCAGGATGCCAGGTGGGTAAAACCAAACAGCATGTCCTACCTTGGTCGTCTCAGGTGCTCCTCTTTGCCCCGTCCTCTGCCTCCAGCTGAGCCGTAAACACCGCAGAAAAGCGAAAGACCGACAGGTGCTCCGCGTGCCTAGGAGATGTCACAGCGCTTGATCCCGCGCGCACAGGTATGGTTACAGCGATGTCCTTCTACTGTCTGAGACTTTCCTCAGGAAGAATCAGCAGAGCAAACAGAGCTGGTTCGCTCCTGGAGAGGTCTGACTCCGACTGAGGAGCGGAGGGGAGACCGGGCGTAACCGGGCGTAACGTGAGCGGCTGTCCACGGAGAGGAGGCGATGACCACACTGTAAAAAATGACTGGGAAATTTTTCATGCTGACTTTATGACTTAAGGAATATCTCTTACTATTATACTACAGTACGACGGAGGTTTAGGACCACGTTGAAAACTAAAAAAAAAAGTAAGGTTACGAGAATAAAGTCGAAAAGTTACGAGAATAAAGTCATCTCAAACTAGGAAACATCTACTTGGCTGTATTTAGAAAGATATTCACAGATTCTGACTTTGTGGCTCAATAACTCATCAACAAAATAACCTAGTTCCAAACCTGACCCCTCTTTTTGATCACTGTAATGAAGACTGTGAGATAAACTCGTTTTCCTCCAAACGAGCCTCAATACGCTGAAGCTGATGGCTCGGAGGCTTAGGGACCATCTGCAAATTACCATATCAGAGGAATAGTGAAGAAAATTCAATAACTTCCCCATACTGAGAAGTAAAGTCTTCAAAATCACAGCAAATAAAAAGGATCGTATGTTATTCATACTACGGGTCATATTTTCTTTTAGACTTATGAATTAAAATATTTTACAGGACTTTCTGATTGAAAATAAATCAAATGCTATCAAAGTAATGACATCTACCAACCAATCATAACAAAACATGAATGGTGATCTCATCTTCTTGAAACTACAGCTCTTACTTCAGCAAGAATATTTGATTTGATTTTAATGATGTTTTGTATATTTAACTGTGTTAATTAATATGCATGGATAAAAATAACTGCAATGATTTTGTTGTTGATAACTGTAGTGACACTAAAGCAACACTAATGATCAAACATCTCTTCAATATTATACTACATCTCAGTTTTAAGAGAAATTGTTCTTAATGTAATTTATATGACTTTTTAAATATTGATGGATACTCATTTACAGGTAATGATGAAGATGCAAAAAAACTGGTGTGATTTTTTTCCAGTCACCTTTTATGACATTTAGAGTGATATTTGTCATCTTAGAAATAACTCAAATAATTAAATGTAAATATTAAATGTCACACGTAAGTGCTATTTATAAATATAAATGCTAAATATAAATATAAATCTTCAATATAAATATAAATGTTAAATATAAATGTTAAATATAAATCTTAAATATAAATATAAATATAAATGCTAAATCTAAATCTCCCAGACGCAACTAAATATTTAGCTAATATGTAAATTGAAACTCCTGGTAACAGGAAGTAATTAATAGGTTATGGCTATAAAAACTGTAAAAACTTGAGTGTTCATGGCTGTGTTGACACCAAATTCGGCCCAATGATCACAAATCCCCTCTACCTTGTTCTACAGCTCTTATTTTAAAGAAATAGTTTTCCTGTATTTTATATGATTTTTTTTTAATATTGGCACATATTAATTAATAGGTTATTACTATAATAACTGTAATAACTGTTTTTGGCTACAGTGACACCAAACTCAGGCCGAGGGATGTATGATCATCAGGCTGAGTTTGGTGTCACTGCAACAAAAAACAGTAAAGTTATTACAGTTTTTATCATCATTAGCTGTAAATGAGTATCCATCAATATTTAAACAGTCATACAAATTACATTAAGAACAATTTCTCTTAAAATGGAGATGTAGTATAATATTGAAGAGATGTTTGATCATTAGTGTTGCTTTAGTGTCACTACGCTTACCAACAATAAAATCATTGCAGTTATTATTATCCATGCATATTAATTAACACAATTAAATAAACAAAACATCATTAAAATCAAATCAAATATTCTTGTTGAAGTAAGAGCTGTAGTTTAAAGAAGATGAGATCACCATTCATGTTTTGTTATGATTGGTTGGTAGATGTCATTACTTTGATGGCATTTGATTTATTTCAATCAGAAAGTTCTGTAAAATAGTTTTGATTTATAAATCTAAAAGAAAATATGACCTGTAGTATGAATAACACAGGATCCTTTGTATTTGCTGTGATTTTGAAGACTTTACTTCTCAGTATGGGGAAGTTATTGAATTTTCTTCACTATTCCTCCGACATGGTAATTTGCTGATGGTCCCTAAGCCTCCGAGCCATCAGCTTCAGCATATTGAGGCTCGTTTGGAGGAAAACGAGTTTATAGCTCACAGTCTTCATTACAGTGATCAAAAAGAGGGGTCTGGTTTGGAACTATGCTCTTTTGTTGATGAGTTATTGAGCCGAAAAGTCAGAATCTGTGAATATCTTTTCAAGTATACCTAAGTAGATGTCGTTAATGTATGAGATTATTCTCTTAACTTTACCACTTTATTCCCGCAACCTTCCTTTTTTTTACTTTTCAACGTGGCCCTAATCCTCTGTAGTACTGCCGATTGGGCTGGTTGTGGAAAAAAATAAAGTGCTAAAATGCATTTAACCCCTTACTACTGTGACATGCCCAAAGATAATGCAACCATTTCTGTGTTTATTTAATCCAGACTCTGGAAAATAATGTTCTTTTGCAGGGTTAATATTCCGCTTTAAAATTACTTGATCGTAACATCATGTTATATTTAATGTGATTTATGAAGAAACATGGCAAATGAAAGCAGCATACAGGTGGAATTTTCAGGAGCGGTGGCACCCTGGTGTGGTATGGCGGGGGCATCATACAAGACAGAAGTTGATAAAGCTCTTTTCTGACTACTGTAATAATGTAAGATGTCAGACACATAATGTGGCAAAACGTTTATTTTCTTTAGGGGGAGATAACATCAGAACAATAAAAACAGTATTGGTGAATAAAAACAAATTACTGAATTATTACCCTGCTAAAACTAGACTTCCCGCCTACTTAGCACATTTATACCAAAAAAGTAGAAAAAAATAGTTATATGTGAAATTTTGACAGCAGTTTCTGTTCGTGGCTGTTTTTGGCCTTAATGGTATGAAAGGGAGAAAAAGTTAACATCTAATGGTACACAAAAACTACTAATGCATCAAAGTCAGTGTTGTTACTAATCTTTGTTATACCCAAGACTGTGATAACAGGTAAAAAAATCTCCAGGCTCCAATCATTTTTTATACTGAAAAGCAGTCATTTTGTTTTTTTTCCCCCCAAAAGCAATGACACCACTGATAAAATTGGCATTTAAAATGTTATTTTTAAGAAAATGTTTATGTTTTGATCAGAACTGAAGTAAATTAACACTTTTTATGCAAAAAAAGACTTCATGGTCCATATCTGGTCTACTGCAGAGATTGTGGGGGGGGTGGGGTCCTTACATCACCTCGGCAACCAGCCATCCAATGAAAAGAAAGCATTGAGTTTTTGGTGCTTGTTTGTGGAAGCAGTGGTGCTGCACGCATGACAGAGACAGAGAGTATTTCACGATGTGTAAAACCTCACAATGTACTACTTATGGATTTTTGTTTTGTTTATTTTGCGAAAATGACTTCCCTGTTGTCTGCAAGAAAGCACACACCAGTGGACATTGGATTAACGTTACGCCACAGCAAGTCACTGCCTACTACAAGCTGCAACCTATCACTGTAAGCGAGTACAGTAGCCTACAAATGATAGCCTAGTGTTCGTCAGGCGCATTAAAACCTTGTTCAACAAGTCACAGAAGGAGAAGTCTGGAGATGAGATTTATGATTTAGCCAATTTTACATTTATTTCGGTTAAATGCACTTGAAAAAAGAAAGGGCTTGCATGGTATGTATGAGTGAAAGTTGCTTTTCAAAGGCGTTCCAGTGTGTTCCGGTGCTTTCCGGCTTACTGTCACCTCTGGTTCATAATCAAAAAATAACCAGTCACGATCTTTTAAAGCCTTACTGCATGTGAACAAATGTTTTGAACGTGTTTTAATGCCGACTTAAGCATTCTTGTGAACTTTAAAAAGTTTTAAAAGACCACTTGTTTCTTTCCCTGCATTTAAAACAGAAGCAACAAAATAGTCGTAGTAGTAGTAGTAGTACTATTTCGAACATGCAAGAATTAAATGTCATATATTACATGTATACAAATGTGGCAAAATGCTAATACAAAAATAACTGAAGTCCTCTCAGTTGAAAAGTTACACCGATTGATTTCACCCACATGCTCAAAAAGGAGTGTGAAGAAGTGCAAATTTATTTAATCCCGACCCCTCTCCATTAAGTATCAAAAGTCAATTATTCCCTGTCCTGTTGGATATCAATGCAATTACTAAATCTCATATAAAGTAATCAACAACCACATATGCCTTATGAATATATGTATGCATTATATTCATAAGGCACTCGGGTTATTATTACTAGTGGATTATAGTATTCGCTCTTGGCGACGCTCCTGGTGCTGACATCGAGCTGCCTGGCAGTTGAAAATACACAGCATCACACAAGCACAGGAGGCAATGTGAGCAACCAAAGGAGCAGGGCTTTCAAGCTGCGGTGCAGATGGGGCTGGCACCTCAGTCTCTCCGCTCCTTATTTGCATAAAGTTGAGATTCTCCCAACTTCATCTTGTCGCTGGCAACACTTGCATTGCTCTGCTCGTGATGCTTACATCGCGCCGCACGTGGCTGCAGCTGCTCACCCCTCAATGCCAAGGATCATAGAAAACGATACCTGGATACCATTCAGATCGCTTCTGGTGTAAATGTACAGTTACCCTGCATTCACATCAAAAGCGACATATCACTGGTCGATGCTCTTGGCGCTCTCATTGTGCTGCTGGCAGTTGAAAACACACAGCAGCACACAGGCAGGGGAGGCGGGGCAGATGTGCTCTGGATGACCATCTCCTGACACTCTTGTTTCATATGTTTAAGACTGAACTAAAATAACACAAACAGACACAAGAACAGGTTTGTGACCATCGAACAGCAGCCTATTTGATTGTTATGACTTCACCTCCCTTAAAATGGAACATTCCCAGGAAGCAGGAAGTTATTTGGGGGTTTAGAAAATGTATGACTGATGAACACAGGACTTTAGTTTCCTCTTTCACCGTGGATCGCACTTGGGAGGCTGAAGACAGCAGTGATAAGGTTTTCCTCCATTGTTTTCTTGTCCTCCCTCTCAAAGTTTTTCTCATGGGAATCCAGATTGGTCGTGATGCTGAGCATCCCCCAACTTCAGCTCATTGCTCACGATGCTGAATTGCGCCACTTGTGACGCTTGCACAGCTCGTGGCCACCGCCGCCTTGACGCCGGCGATCATAGAAAGTGAATGGCAGCTGAACACCATTGACATTCAGATTGCTTCAGGTGTGAATGTACGTTAGGTGGCAGGAGCACTTGCCACGTCAGAGTCGTAGGAGTTATTTTTCCCTCCCATGTGTCTTCATGGCACACTTGATCGTCCCTCTTTTCCCAGTCCTTCATAATGACTGACAGCCTCCAAGTCTTTCTGTTTTCATAAAAAAATTCAGTCAAGATGGAAAATATTCGGTTAATCTGACCCCTGTTTGTATGATCACAGCCTCCCATTCGTCACACTGTGCCCTTTTTTTGCACCTGCTTTTCAAACGTACTAACTTCAGATGCAAAAACACTGCACGCATTCATAAGATGGCTCGCCAGCGGCAATAGATAGTGGCGGTCGATGAGGCGTCTACTCTTTGTTATGTCTATGAGTGTGACCCCCACAAAATGTGTTGTCACATTTTATGTAATGTTTTCATGTGTTTACTTTGGAGATGACAGTTTACTTTCGTGTTGCCAGCAGGAGGCAGTGTGGCGCTGGGCTTTCCTCATGCATGGACTCTGTTTGTTATGTGACTCTCTTTACTTCCTCATTCTAATGAGTGAAGCTGAACTGAACACAAGCCCAGTCACCATGCTCGTTCTTTTCTTCTGTTTTACAGTTTTGTATGCCTCCTGGACGCCTCCCTGGTGAGGTGTTCTGGGCACGTCCCACCGGAAGGCGGCCCCGGGGTAGACCCAGGACACGCTGGAGAGACTATGTCTCTCGGCTGGCCTGGGAACGCCTCAGGATCCCCCGGGAAGAGCTGGACGAGGTGGCCGGGGAGAGGGAAGTCTGGGCTTCCCAGCTTAGGCTGCTGCCCCCGCGACCCGACCATGGATAAGCGGGAGAAGACGTGAGACGTATGTCTAAAAGGCATATATAAGCGTGTATAAACACTGATAAACACAAAAGAAACACGCTCCATCACACTGGTAAATGTTGGTGTGCGTTGATGAATGAGTAGATTCCATGCTAATGTTACCACGTGCCGGTCGAGATGGCGTTTTTGTATTGATTTGGATAAGCTCTCAGACAGTATATCAAGAGTGTTATTAAGTGTTTTGAACATTACGGTTAGCCTGTTTATCGTCAGATGGGTATGATTTCAACGTTGTAAAACGTTTCAGTTACAGTCCTCAGCTACTGTACTCGGGGCAATGTGAGAGTCTCCCTGTATGTGCACTGGTTAGTGATGTTGCATTCAAGGACCTTTTGAAAGTAACTGTTTTCCTTAAATAGTTTTAGAGTAAAAATAAACTCTACTTCAGTTTAGAGCTGAATTAATGTGTGTTAATGCCATTAAACACTGTAGGCATATATGATTTGTATGAGTTGACAGTCGTGTTTTTGTGATATTATGAATTCTGTACTTATGGAGCAACATTGAGATAACACAAGCCTAGTCACCTTTCTCATTCTTTTCTTTTGTTTATACAGAATATCTTATCTGTTTATGGGATCTCATCTTGAGACCTGTAACAGTAGCAAGCTAAGTTACACTAACATGATGAAGATAGATCCCTACATCTAAGATCTTTTCATCTATATCACTGATATCATTGATATCAATGATATAGTATATGATATAGTGATATGTAATTTACTATTATTGCATTTTATTATTATCATTGCTATTGTTATAATTGTTGTGCCATTATTTTCCATTATGTTTTGTTGTTTGTTAGTTTGTAAGCAACTTTACAGAAAAAACTACTGGATGAATATACATGAAATTTTTACCAGAGGAAGGGTTTGTCCAAGTAGGTAGCCAAGAAATTTTGGTGGTGATACAGATATTTGAATGAATGCCAAAAAAAAAAAGCCCAAATTAAAGCAGCACTACGGAAGATTCTCGCTCGACCAGAACAAGAACTCAACTACCCATGAGCTCTAGCGCGCGCATACTGCCGTAAAGGTACAGATCTGCCAGTCGCATGCATTTGTTTTGTAGGCAAATCACAGAAGCCAGGACTTTGCTCAAAATTATTCTTCTGTCTTCAGCGGCTGTTTGCAGGATGGATAGCGACGAGGTAATGTATTTATTTTTGACTAAATGACGATGTTGAAAATCGCTAAGTTCAACTTGGTTTTATTACCGTGAAGTCGCCCCCGTCCTGTTGAAGCGATAAAGTGAATAAAAGTAAAGACAACCACGAGCTGGCGATATCACACACTTGAAATAGGTCTAAACAAAACTACATACTGGTACGTTCTCAAGAATACTGTAAACGGATGGTAAACAATCAACAAGTACTTACAAGTCCAGCAATAACAGGGCCAAGTCGGCATCGGTCGGACATCCCTCCTCGTCTTTTATTTCACGCCAGCGAGTGTGAAATAAACCGAACCGATGTTTATTCTGGTCCGAGCATTCAGCTTGTTTTTCTCTCGCTTTCTTTGTTCGGTATCCTCAAAATAAACTTTTCTTTTTCTTGCGTTCTTTGCTGCCTCTGCCATGACTACAGCTCTGCGTTTGGCTTTCGCCGACACTTCCGTGTTTTAAACAAATCGGGAATCGGGGGAAGTGACGTAGCCTATGCCGTAAAGCAGTCCAAACTTGTAGTTTTTAGTGTGGCAGGGTTCCCACCATCCACCTCGAAGTTACATAGCGCTAGTGAAAGCAATACAGACCACTTCAGAACACGACAGAGGTGTCATTCAACTTACTGTAAAGTGGTGGACCATGGCGATGAATATCTAAGGACTATATTATGTTTGAAAAACTACATAGTGTTGGTTTAAAAAAAAAAAAACATATGTTAACAGTGGGTGAAAGTTTTGGAACTCACATCTACGCCAATTTTTGAAACTAATTTTCTTTAAGTTTCACAGCATAATATGGAATCCATTTTTCTATCACCAAGGTAAATTTCATAAGGATCCAATCCAGGTTGATGTCACATTTAACTTTAAAATGGGAAATCCATTTAAGAACATTCAGTAAATTCATGTAAAACTAGAAAAGCACTCGGAGAGACCTACGCCAGTGCCACAGTCCTCACCCATATCATACAAAACCCGAAACCAGTGAAGTTGGCACGTTGTGTAAATCATAAATAAAAACAGAATACAATGATTTGCAAATCTTTTTCAACTTGTATTCAATTGAATACACAGCAAAGACAAGATATTTAATGTTCAAACTGAGAATTTTCTTTTGCAAATAATCATCAACTTAGAATTTAATGGCAGCAACACATTGCAACAAAGTTGGCACAGGGGCATTTTTACCACTGTGTTACATCGCCTTTCCTTTTAACAACACTCAGTAAACGTTTGGGAACTGAGGAGACCAATTTTTGAAGCTTTTGGGGTGGAATTCTTTCCTAATCTTGCTTGATGTATTCTCTGAACCTTTTGATGATATTACGGACTGTAGTCAGTGTTGCCAAGTCCGCTTATTATAAGTGACTTTGGGCTTGCTTTTCCGTGAAGTCGCTTATTAATATTTGTAGTCGCGGGTCGCGGTTTTCTTGGGCTTGTTTCTAAAGTGTAGTTGCTTATTTGGGCTTTTATCCCAGCTCTGTAATAAGTTGTCAAGCAGATAATTTCAATATGTTATTTAAATATAGGATAGTTTGTCCTGCCTGTTACTTTGCCAGTTCCTTCTGCCTCCAACCCCCGCCAGTGCCACCACACACTGTCAGACACACACACAGAGGAGACAGCAGCGTCTGTTCCCACCCACATCCTGCTTCTAATTGGCTCTGGTCCTGATGGCAACGAGGACTTGCCAATCAGAGCAGATGTCAGAATGATCAGCAAGGCAGTCTTATTTTCTGTTATGGTAAACACACGTTGGAAGGTTTAAACGAAAAGTGCGACTGCTGACCATGGACTTTGTGCAAGGTTTTTTTTTAAGTAACAATGCCAGGCCCTGGGACAAAGTGGGCAAAATACTGGAAGAAGTACAGCAAAGACTGGGAGAAAAAGAGCAGGTTACAAGACTGGATTCAACCTGTGGTGGGAGACGACTCCAAAGCCCTGTGCAGAGTATGTAATTGAGAAATACGTGCACAACACGCGGACCTGAAGGTAGCCACCTACATAGCTTGTCACATACACGGTACAATTTTCCAAAACTGCGCACAGTTCACCAACCTGTCCATTTGAATGTACATTGGCAATCTATCCCACAGTTTTTCTCTCCCCAGAACCTAGGGGGCCTGGGCTCAGTAGATAAGGTCGCTTGTTTTGGGCTTGTTTTTAAATGCGTGGTTGCTTATTTGTCTCACGAGATCTGGCAACACTGACCGTAGATGATGAAATCCCTAAATTTCTTGCAAAAGCTGGTTGAGAAATGTCGTTCTTAAACTGTTGGACAATTTGCTCACACATTTGTTCACAAAGTGGTGACCCTCGCCCCATCCTTGTTTGTGAATGACTGAGCATTTCAGAGAAGCTGCTTTTATACCCAATCATGGCACCCACCTGTTCCCAATTAGCCTGTTCACCTGTGGGATGTTCCAAATAAGTGTTTGATGAGCATTCCTCAACTTTCTCAGTCTTTTTTGACACTTGTGCCAGCTTTTTTGAAACATGTTTCAGGCATCAAATTCCAAATGAGCTAATATTTACAAAAAATAAACAAAGTTTACCAGTTTGAACGTTAAGTATGTTGTCTTTGCTGTGTATTCAATTGAATATAAGTTGAAAGGGATTTTCAAATCATTGTATTTTGTTTTTATTTATGATTTACACAACGAGCCAACTTCACTGGTTTTGGGTTTTGTACATGAGGCAAGTGCTACAGATACATTTCCCAGACAGTTGCCTAATGGAGGTCAAAGCTTAAGATTATAAGGGCGGTAGGTTCAAGTTCCAGAAAAGACATTATGGATTCCAGATAGTCTACCTCCATTATCATAAACCAAAAAACTCACCTTGAATGTAAATGTGTTTTTGTGTGGAATACACATTTCCTGTGACCCGTCGCTGTTGCCATCATACCAATAACAAACCCACAGTGTGGGCCAAGTGGGATGAGCTCTCAGGGTCTCTTGCATGGTCACTCAGGGCAATCTTGATCTTATCCTCTGCCATTTTGGTGAAGGATATAATATCCTTACCTTTAGCCAGTAGAGCTGTAGAAAAATAAAAATACACACTGACCCAACAGTGTCAGTGAATGAATGCTTCTAACCTCTTAAGAATTGAAACAAACCTTTCTTTCTATTTTTGTACTCTGATCTTTGAACGACGATTTGAGGCCCCAAACACTTTTTCCACGTCCACACTTGTAATACTTTATAAACCTTGGTACAAGTTCTTATACATGGTTATACACCATTATAATGACACTTATGAAGCATTATACATGCATTATAACGTCTTATGCATGTGCTTCTAATGCATTATAAACTAGACCTTTAAGTAAAGTTTTACCTAAAACTCTTTATAATCACTGGTATAATGCATTATAATCACTGGTATAATGCATGATAATGTGATTATAAGTTACTCTTACTCTGCTCATTGGGTGCTTCAAGTAAAGTGATGAAACTGTTCAGGTATAGGCTAATGTATCACAATATTTGTGTAAAGCCATTTCATTTAATGATGCCTTTTCCTTCAGTGAAAAACACCACAGGAATCCTGTCGAGATACATGAAGGCACTAGAAGCATTCAAAGAGGGAATGTCCATCACTTTACTTGAAGCTACCAATAAATGTACTTATGATGCGTTATAAAGGTGGGCGTCAAGTAAAGTGTTACCGATTTTTTTAAAGGAAAAAAAATGGTCAGAAAAAGAGCTATGTGAGGGACTGGCAGTCCAAAAAGAGTCAAAGTGATAAGAGCTCCAGATGGAAGAGAAATGATGATTAAAAGCATTAGCTATAAGAGATGGATCAGAAATAAGTTCATTATTAAATTGTATCTGGTTTACTCCTTTTTTATTATTTCTGTTAAGAGCATGATTCAATTGATTCCAAAACTGTCTTGAATTATGAACATTTTGGGACAAACTATCTTTATAGTAATTCGACTTTGCGTTTCTGGTTTTAAGTGTATATTCTTTTCTTAGTAATCTCTAAGTGTTCCAATCAGAAGGGTCTCAAGGTGAGTGATATTTAGCCCAGGATTTGTCCCTCTGTTTAAAAAGGGAAATTAGTTCTGAGCTGTTCCAGTGTCTTCTTAGTGTCTTCCTTTGACTCTAACAGTCTTCAGCGGAGCATGATTATCAATAATTTGATTTAATTCAGAATAAAAAAAGGCCCAAGCATCCTCAACATGGGGAATTAGTTGAAATCTATCCAAGTTAATAGAAATCAAGTCTTGAGTAAAAATATATACATTAATGCTTTTACACTGTCTACATGTAATAAATTTAGGGGAGAACGTGAAACTTTTATTTTCCAGACACAAAATATAACAGAATGATCACTTGAAGAGTAAGACATAACACCAGATGTAACTATTCTGTCAGGATTAGAGACCAATATCCAATCAAGCAGAGAAGAGGATCTATGATCAACTCCTGCAGGTTCATTAATGAGCTGTGTGAGGTGTACACTGTCAAATACATTTCTATCCTTATCAGAAGAATGATCAAGCCAGTTTCTGTTTAAGTCTCCAAGAATGATTAGTTCATTATGCCTCTCAAGAGAATGAATAGTGGATAAAATACTCAAAGTAGAGTCAACAGGAGCTGAGGGAGGCCTGTAAATATTGCCTATTGTTAACTGTTTGTTTTCATTAAAGATAATGCTGGCAAAAAGACATGCAAAGTTAACTGGTTCAGCAGAAGGACAGATGTGGTTAGGGGCTAAATTGGCTGCAACATAAGTAGCCACACCACCACCCCGAGAGGACCTACCGGCTCTATAAAGTACAAAATTATCAATTTCAATTTCATCGTCTGTGATGCTTTCATGAAGCCATGTTTCAGAGACTGTATTGATATTAGGTTTATAAAGGGTGACCCAGGCTCTTAATAGATCAATTTTTGAAACAATACTCTGAATATTAAGGTGAACTATCTTTAAACCTTTAACTAAATCAATTGCAACATGTAAATAAATGAAAGTTCAAATAGGGATAAGCGAATGGGAAGAGATAAAGTGATGAGAGTGGGGAGCAAGACAGGACACATACTCACAGACAGACACCCACAAACACCTAACACACACATAATGTAACAAGAACTTAAATAGATTTTACAATAAAAGGCTCAGATTGCAATATTAGCCAGTAGAAAGAAGGGAAGGCCCTATTTAATTCAAGAAAACAGAAAGAATAAGGCCTACTCATTGTAAACATGCAAATTAGGATCAAACAGCCTTAAGGTGCGTTCACACCACAAGCGACCCAGCTACCAAAGTCGCGTCGCCCACTGATGTAGCGTCGCGCGTCCATAATGTAACCGCTGCCGTCGGTGACGTCACGTCCGCTCGAGTTTCACTGTGATCATATCATATATCATATAATAGGATGTATAAGTGTACATTATTCCAGCTGTATCCTTTTCACTCACTTATCAAACACTAAACACTGCAGCTGATGATGCAGCAGCATTATCTGGGAGTTTACCGCGGTCCGTCTAGGCGGAACTAATGTCCTTGCTGAGATTAGTTCCGCCTAGACGGAACTCATCCGCCCTGTAGTCCGGATGAATAACTGCACCGTCACATGTACACACACCGCTGATTGGCTTTTGCCGCACAGCCACACACGACATCGCCTGAATAGATCAACTCTTTTTAACTTTGACATCGCGCGACGAGTGAAGAGATCGTCTTGTACGCAGCTGTCACATTGCGGGACGGTTAGCCCCGCCCCATCGCGGCTGTACATTGACTTTGAATGGAGAGTGATCGCCGAGGTAGTACAGGTAGCGTCCGGTGTGAACGCATCTTTAGAGAACAGAAGGAAAAATAAGAATACAATAAACAGAAAATATTTAGGCCAATCTAAAACTGTTAAAATTAGGATTTTTCTTGCATTATTTAAGTCTATATTACAATGAGAATATGTCAGTTTTTGTTTTACCTTTGAGAAATTATTTTTGGAGTCCACTCCTGCTTACCCAAAGAAGGTCACTTTTAGAGCTGCAGTGGGTGATTTTTTTTTTGACAGTGCCACTGCAGAATAACCTGACAAGCCAGATGGACAGCTCCATGTATCTGCCACCGAAATATTTCACTAGTCCATCTGGGTAAGAGCCCTTTAAATTTGTTTTCAGGAGCAGAAGGTTAAAAAAACAACAACACAAGCTTGTGATTGGACAATCGTTTGGCTCGTCACATTCATCACAGACCAATCCACATCAAGCAGGGTTGCCTCCTATAATGTAGCATACATAGCACCTAATGGCTAACCACAGAAAAAAACAGTTCATGGATGCTAGCCATAGCGGCTAACTTAGCCGCTAACAGCCAACAACGCTAACTTAGCTGCTAACAGCTAACAGCCTTATACTATCGTCTTACACTAAATTGTACCACACAGATGATTCATTTAACACTTATATGTGACATGAACCTCGTCAAAGGCAATCACTACAAGTAAACTTCTGAGGAGGGCAGATTTCGCCAAGTTTCACTCGGTAGCCATGAGGACAATAGGCTAATCGGTATGTCTGATCTCAACTTCCGGTTATCGTCACGTCCGCATTCTGCAGCTCCCGCCTCTCTTCCCTGATTGGGCTGTTAAGAATTGAAGAATCTGGAGCAATGATGTTAGGTCAAACTCATGTTGTAAAGGCACAATATTTCAGTTGCTTTTGTTGAAGTTATTCAAATGGTAAAGTATTACAACGGCCATTATATCACAAGAACTCTCCACCTGTAGCCTTGGACAGAAGCCATCGTCCTGTCAGCCCCTGCGTCTTAGGGTACTCATTTTGTAGTAGTCTGAAAAGCTAAGAACAGTGACACAGGGACCAGGTTACGTTTACATGCTTGAAGAAAAGCCTGACACTAGGTTAAGTGGCATGCTTCAAGAAACACTTTGTTACTAGTATGTATTCTTTATGCAATACCTCTTTATGGCTCATATCAGAGATGCCCACGAGTCTCTGATTTAGAGTCTGAGTCGAGTCATGGGTCTTTGACCTCGAGTCAAGTCAATTCTCGAGTCTTTGAGGGGCAAGACTTGTCGAGTCACAAGTCTTTGATCTAGAGTCCGAGTCGAGTCACGAGTCTTCACACACAAACACATAAATATGATGTAGCCCTCCAGCAAAATACAGTATATCCTAATTTGGTAACACTTTACTTTAAGGTCTAGTTTATAATGCATTAGAAGCACATGCATAAGACATTATAATGCATGTATAATGCTTCATAAGTGTCATTATAATGGTGTATAACCATGTATAAGAACTTGTACCAAGGTTTATAAAGTATTACAAGTGTGGACATAATGTATTATTATCAAGCCCCTATAATGTTTTATACCTGCATACTCTATGCAAGTATAAAACATTAAAAAGCCTATAGCCTTATAAAGCCTACATTATAAAGCCTTTATAAAACATTATAAAGGCTTGATATAATACATTACGTCCACACTTGTTATACTTTATAAACCTTGGTACAAGTTCTTATACATGGTTATACACCATTATAATGACACTTATGAAGCATTATACATGCATTATAATGTCTTATGCATGTGATTCTAATGCATTCTAAACTAGACCTTTAAGTAAAGTGTTACACCAAATTTTTATTCAGACTTTTTTGTCTTTCTGAAAAAGTTTCTGCAGTGCACATGCATGCCATGGTCAGGTGCAAAACAAACTTGCCATGAGCCCTCTGTGTTTTCCTCTTTAGCAAATTCCACACCTAAAAAATGTTTTTTTCTTTATGATTGTCCATGTGGTGCAAAAATGACCTATCGTTGTACTATTCGAGATAATTTCCCAAAGTTTTTCTCCAAAAACAGTGATTAATTTTTACCTGCATGATGCCGCTAACAGGTTGCCCTGGTGGAGCAGACGCCACCGCTAGCGGTGCGTTCGCTGTCGTATGTGGAAGCGGGAAAAGTCAATTCTTACAGTGTGGCTGTTGAACTGCACAATCCGGTCTAAATCTTTGCTCTTATACATGATACGATGGATGGTCTAAAACAGCTTGCTAAACGTAATTCTGCCACCGGTGTCCATTTTTTCTGCCAATCCGTGAATATGATCTATGGAAAGTGAACAGTCATAGTTCTTGCAATACCTATGTTTCCTGAAGGCGACATAATTGAGGGAGGTCCTACGCCTTCTTTGTTATGCTGTCACTTGTGATCCCACGCCCCTCTCAGTTGATGCCAAGCCCCCCACTCCAGATCAGGGCCAAAAGTCTGAAACTGAACGAATACAATCTGAAAACAAAAACAAAAGATTTAAAAGTCTGGACCTGAAGCTGAAACATGAAATCTGCACCTGAAAAAAATAAGACCTCAAATATTAAAACACACATGAAAAATAAATAATTTATTCAAAAGCACTCAGGAACTGAATCAAAATTATATCTAACTCAATAAAACTTTTCATATACTTATTTATATTTCTATTTGCACAGGTGATTTTTTTTTAAAGTTCAAGCTCAGAACTTTCGGTTTTAATTTTATTTTTCAAATGATCAAAACTATTGGCTCTAGTTTAACACCATAGATTTTGGGCCATTAAGCTTTTAGTGAAGCTTAGAGGTTGAGGCAATACAGATATGCAGGATTTCTTGTTGAGGCAGGTCCGTCTGCTCTGCAAGGCCAGAAAAAACTGCAATGCATTGATGAATCAATCTTTCCACCCACCCTTATTAGAGAGTGTAGGAAACAGAGAAAAAATGTGTTCCTGTGGGTCTGGAGTTTGTGCCTTCATTTTCTTGCCATATAGATGTGTGCTTTGTGTGGACGCTCTGACATGCATTGAATGACCAACGTGAGTTTCGTTCACATGGCGGCGTATACTTTCCTCTCTCAGCTGTGAAGTGTGTTTTTCTTACTGTTTTGTTGGTTGTCCTTGTTAGCCAGAGATGCCATGTGTTTTCCTGCAGCTGTTAAGTAGTTAAAGCATAGTAGTTCAGTATTTATAGGTGCGTTTGTTCATAATCACCTGTTGAGTGTCAGCAGGTGGTGTTTATGAACCTCTGTGCTTATGTAATACCACTGCGCGTTAAGAGGTATACTTGTGAAGGTGACCAATGAATACAATTGTGCATAATGTAAATTACTGTTGAGGTGATATTGTTTATTATTGTTGCTATTTCAGAACTGATAGTTGAACACGGGTGTGAAGAGACACTGGTTTACCCTACTTCTTCTTGTGTCCTGATCTGTCCTGAGGAGACTTCTTTTTCCTATAATGGAGTAAAATACTCATAGATTAAGTGTTGTGTAACTCATTTTTATTTATATTGTTAAAGTTAATTTCACATATTTCAAAGTTCATTTATCTGCTAAGAAAACTGCAAATCATCTTCTTTCAACAAAAATATATTCAAATCTTCTTGAGAAAATCGGTGCAGGAAATTATATATCAAAAGCTATTCAAAAGGACAAACTGATAATACTACAAAATGGATGACAGAACACAGAATAACTTCAGCTGTTAACATTGGATCCAAAGCTGAAGTCGAAGGCAAACAAAGTTTTGATAATGATACATTGATTAATAGTTCCAAAACACAAGGAAAAGGAAATGTCCAGTGCACATGGGGGAGTTTAGTGAGTAAACTGAGTATTTACAGGTTGGCAGGGTGAGAGCTCCAGGAGACACTGTGAAAAAAAGAAGCAGAAGACAGAGGTTAGTATTCTGCGATCATACAAAAAAGACCCACTCAACAAACACTCATCGTAAATGCCCAAAACTCCTTAACAGAGGACACAAGGCTTAAAGCCAAAAAAACAAGCTTCAGTGAGGAGATAGGGCCAACAAACCAACTCTGCATGAGGAAATCCACCTGCAAACAGCAGGTGAGTCCAGGCAGCTCTCAAGGTGGCTATACACCAAACACGACTTGAGTGTCCTTGGCGATCACTCTCCATGCAAAGTCAATGTACAGCCACGATGGGGCGGGGTTAACCCTCCCATGATGTGACTGCTGCCCTAAATGAGACCACTTTGCTTGTCGCGTGTTGCAAAAGTTTAAAAAGTGTATATCTTTTATCTTAAAATCTTTTTGGGCGATGTTGTGCGTGGCTGTGCGGCAACAGCCAATCAACGGTGTGTGCATGTGTGACGGTACCTGTGACAGACTTTTTATGCCAGACTACAGAGGAACAATTTATGTCCGTGTGGGAAACATTAGTCAGTGAGGACATTAGTTCCGCCCAGACGGACCGCAGAAAACTGACCGACGATGCTGCTGCAGGGCAACAGCTGCAGTGTTTTATGTTTGATAAGTGAGTTAAAGGATGCAGTTGTAATAATGTCCACTTATACATCCTATTATATGATATATGATATGACCGCGGTGAGACTCAAGAGCGACTGCAACGTACGGCAGTGACAAAAATGTATTTGTGGACACGACCTCAGTGAACAACGCAATTATGGCCGCAGAGTGCAGGTGATTAGATGATCATGTGCAGGTGTATGGTAGCAGAGGAGAGAGGTAATGATGCCCACTGGCAGCAGAGGAGCAGGAAGGGAGGGGAGAGAGACTGAGAGCAGGGATGAATCATCACGAGTAATCCCATGGCAAAAGCTAATAGAAAATGGACTTACAGTCGATATGTAGTGTTGTAATGTAGTTCGAACATTCTGAGGATTTCCTTACATGATTGACAATACTTCCGGGAGGATGCCTCAGTGTTTGCTATTGTGCAAACTGAAACTACTCACCATCCCAGGTGATGATAAGACTGAATGTAAGGCTAAAAGTACAACAGAGCAGGGTGCTAGTTTGGTGGAGTGGTTAGCAACCAGGCACCCCATCTACTTGCTTCTGCCGGTCCAGGTTCGAATACCGCCTGTGACCAGTTTGCAGAGTGTCTTCCTCTACTCTCTCTCCCCCTTTCACAGGACTATCCATTGTCTCTCTCCTATCAACAAAATGCCCTAAAAATACATTTAAAAAATATATAAAAATATCCAGTGCAAATCTGAGGACAACTGCAAATAGAGAAAACTTAGCATGTAGACATTCTGTAGAAATGTATAGAAGCATGTAGAAATGTTTTTATTCATAACAAATATTGAGGATTTGGACATGATTGAAAAATAATCTCATGTATCATCACTTGTGTTTGCTTAGGAAAAAATAAAACTGCCAAGAACCTCCCTATAGCATAACTGTTCTCTTAGTGGAAATAAGAGAACTGGATCATATGATCAGCACAAAGCAGTGCAGTGCAGCTCAGGGGCGGATCTAGAAAAATATTTATAGGGTGGCAAGAGGGGGGCAAAAGAATTTTAGGGGTGGCAACCTACATCAGATTTATATAAACTGAAGCAGTTATCGTAGTTTGATGAGAAATAGACAATTTACACTGAAGTATTCCGGCTTGCAAGACTTTGTACATAACTTAGAACATACTGTATATTCCACATGTAAGCAGCATTTGTACAAGAAAAAACTCTCCTAATGGACTGTAATAAGGTCAGCGGCATAAATACACAATGGAAATCAATGGGTCATGGCACTTAAACAAGGCACTGGACACAAACCTGAATAGAGGTCCCATATGAATAAATTTAGCTTCCAGTCAGAAAAACTACAAAAATATTTTGTAATTATGTACATACAGGTTGTTTCTGTACAGTAATATACACAAAATAAGAGCTATCAAAAAACAAGAACAGCAAAAACACTGCTTCATGTTCAGCAGAATTTACACCATTTACACTGGTGTCACATTTTCAAGTCTTTATTTTTAGAGTTTTATCTTAAAAAGATAAAACCTTATCAGTAACCAAAACAGAGATGTACAGAAATTTAAAGAGCAGATTAAATTCACAAGATTTTCCTTTACAGAAACTGAATCAATATTCAGTGAGTTTATAAGCTATTTAAAATGTTTTATTTAAATTTTAAATGTGTGGATCACTGTGTCTGTGTTTATATGTGAGTGAGACACATGGGGCTGGTTCCGGTTCGATTCGGTGGGTTTTTGGCAGAAACACGGTCACTTTAGACTCTGATTTTTCTTCCTGTGATCGTCTTTTCAGCCTGTAGCATAGCTTACACTCACACACACACCCAGCCCCGTTATTCGGGTTAGTAGCAGTGAATTGAGTCTGGACCCGGACGGATTATGAAGAACAAGTCGCCACCTGCGCGCCTCAAATACTAGATCGTGGTTTTTACCTCTTTCCTTGTGCCTTCCTCCTCGACTCCTGGCTGGCTCTCTCTCGCCTCGCGTCCATAGACTGTATGTTCGGTGCTGCATTCACTGTCGTCGGACATCAGAACATCGCGCTCGTAACTGTTAAATTTCATTGCTGCCAGTTGGGGTGACAGTAGGGGTGGCAAGGGTTTATTTTAGGGTGGCATTTGCCACCCTATGCCACCCTGGTAGATCCGCCCATGGTGCAGCTGGATCTGCCTGATTCAATGTCTGTATCCTTCTTGTTAAGCTACAACGGTTGTGAACAACCCAAAGTGGGAGAATGGGAGCTACAAGTAGAAGAAAGATGACAGAGGGAAGTGATAGCATAGATGCTAACAGCTTCAGCAGACATTTACATTTTTTAACTAAATTTCTTTAGTCAATGAAAACCAAAAAAGAGCACTGGAAGCACATCTTAACAGAATGAGCATTTCCGCTCCGCTTCCAGGTTCGGTGACAGCCATCGTTCTGTCCTTTACAGTGCAGCAGTAGCAACTGTCCCCTAAATTACCTGATTGGCCCATATTGATGCAGTTGATAGAATGATTGTCCTATCACCTGCTATGTATGTTTTTAGGGAATCTGTATTGCCTGAACCTCTAATATATCAAATACCCTGGCGTGTCAAGTTAAAAGCCTGTATCCTCAGTTCTGTTCAAGGGTTTCACTTCCACACAGAAAAAGCTTCATCCAGGTTTTCATGTATTGAAAGAAGCCAATTTGCCCCTCTTGGCATGCTGCATTCAAACATTGAGACTCCATTCCTTCAACCAGTTTTTCTTTTCTTAACAGCAACACATGTTTAAATCAAACATTTGCTTTGCGAGCAGGCTTCATTGACTGGACCAGTCTGTTCAACGTCAGCTTTTGTTCAGTGAGGCAGTTCATTAGTGAACTGGGAGGCTGCTCTCCATCTTTATTATCAACATTTCTCTGTCCTTGACTGTGTGCTTGCATGGATGTATATAGGAATGATAAGCAGAAGCCTTTGAGTGGCCATTTGTGGAGAAATGCTAAGAGCTACAAGTGTGGTCTTTTTATTGTAAATTGGAATTTGCTTTCTCTGTATCTGATCAGTAACTTTATCTAAAAAAAAATATTTAAATTTCCATTAAATACAGTTAAAAATCAACGATAGGAATCTTCTTTGTTAGAGAACAGAGGGACACATTCATTGAAGAATGTTCAATTAGAAGCAGTTGTGTTAATGTAATTACTTTTTTTCCAAGTTATTGTAAGTGATAAGCTTTTAAAGTTTAGCTAGTGACAGATACGTGGAGCGTCGGGCATCGACGCCTAGACGCTCGATGCCTCAAACGCGCTGGACACTCCATACGCGTCGCGCGCCAGCGACGCCGCACCGCGATCTGCGTCAGATCTCTTTGCATTGACTTTGTATGTAATCTCGACGTGCCTGTTCAAATTCGCGTCTGGTGTGAACACACCATAATGAGTCACCAGTATTCAGAGTTTGGCATCCAGCGGATATGTCGCCTCAAAAAGTGCAAGAAAAATATTGCATCAGAGTGACACCATGTCAGGATTTTTCCCTTTACGGTCCTAAGATCGCTCAGTTTCAAGGTTCGTATCAACACCTGACATTTATTCAGAATAAAGATGACGAGAAGCAGCTGGATGCAATCAAATGGAGCTTTACTGGAACTCGCCAGCGAGGAGTTACAACCACACAAAGTGTCAAGCAGTCTGAGAGTTGAACTTAAAACTGGTACAGTGTCTTCTCCTTTTTATAACATTGTATGTGGTCATGTGAGGTTGTTTTTGGTGAGGCAGAAGGCCTTGCAGGTGCAGTAAGTTCAGCAAGTTCATGGGAATAACTTCAGTTTCTGGGAAGAAAGGGCAACGAGAGGGCTAAGAGGGCTATGCACGGTCAATCCGTGTATGGTTCGTTCTTTTTTTATTCTGTTTCAGAACAAAATCAAAAAAATGAAAAAACGGTCTTGTTTTGTTGTTTTCTGTTTTAAAACCAAAACAGAATGACAGAAAAACAGAAATACCAAGTTTTTTCTGTTTTGGTTTTAAAAATGGAAAATCAGAAAATAAAAAAAAAGATTTTGTTTAAATTGTTTGTGTGATAGTTTGATATTAAACATGAACTGGAACCGCAAACGCAGAGGACTGTTTTGACTTCCACACGCCAAAAATAATACGGATAAGCACTGTAAGGATAATATGGCTGCACTTGAGCCCTATGTTGGCGTCATGACGTAACTTACTTTATGATCCTAAAGGATTTATTATGTGGAGGAGAAATAAAGTCACAAAGCCATTACGCATGAAATGACTCATGCGGAACAGGTGAAAAAGAGAGAAAAAAACTTTGTTTTATCATCTGTTCTGATGTTTCTTGGTTTATCTGCGAGCAGATCAGACAGCAGCAGACTGTGCACTGACCTATTTTGGCTTCCCATGTAAAAGACGATAGAACAGTGAGAAGATTGCAGGCAAAACAACAACTGTGTGCAAAATATGCCGCTACAGTTCACCGTATACTGCGACGAGTACAACTACCAACTACTTTGAACTGGAGTCAGGCAGCAACTGTATGTTTGTGTAAGTCTGCATAAAAAACAATATTTGATTTTTGCATCTACTGTTGAGTTGACAGAATTTGATCATACTTGAAGATCAGAAGTATATGCATGTCACATCTCAGTCTGCAGCCTCAGCCTCTCCCTCAGCCTGTCACTCCCGGCTGCACCCTAATTAGCCCAGACTCACCTCACCTGTGTTGCTGCTCACACCTGCACCTCATCTCCTACAATCAAGCCAGCTACAAAAGCCCCAGCTCCACACGCAATCGGCGTCAGACTGTCGTCGCACTCATGCTGAGAAGTCCAGACTTGTTTCCCGGATTGATCACCCGTTGCCGACAAGCTTCGTCCCCGACTCTGCCTCATATGCCTGACCCTCGGCTTGACTCCAAGGTATCGACTAGCTTCTGTCCTGCATTCACCCGCCTGTCTGAATCCCTGGCTTTCGATCCTGCTTCCGTCTCCTGTTGCCGAGTCCTGTCTGCTCTTCGTTGTGAACCACGTTTGGTATCTGACCCTGCTTCCGCCTCCTGTTGCCGAGTCCTGTCTGCTCTACGTTGCACCGTCCGCCTGGTATCCGACCCCCTGCCTGTCTTCGACAACGTGAGTTCGTCTGGATCTCATCTCCAAGTGTTCCTGAACGCCTCAGCTCGTCTGTGTGTGAGTCCAGTCTGCATCACCTCCTTCTGTAAAGACTGTGTGAGCTTCTGTCAGTGCATCCCCTGGGTGGCTCAGTTGGTAAGGCGTCCGACTGCAGATCAAGCTGTCGCGGGTTCGACCCCCGCTCAAGCCACAGCCTGTTTTCTGTTTAAACTGTGTGGGTCTCAGTTTTTGACTCCCTCTGCGTGTTGCAATCCAAGAATTGTCCCTCTCCTAAGTTTGCTGTTGCGGGTTGAAGCCCCGCTCAAGTCACAGCTACACCTCTGTAAAAACTGTGTTCCGAAAAGTGTCCCTCTCCTAAGTTTGCTGTTGCGGGTTGAAGCCCCGCTCAAGTCGCAGCTACACCCCTGTAAAGACTTTGTGAGCCCCGCTCAAGCCGCAGCATCTCCCGTGAAAAGGTTGAGGGAACCCGCATCTGAACAGCCCTGGGTTAGCTCAGTTGGAAGAGCGCCCGCCTGCCAACCTCCTGGTCGCGGGTTCGCGACGCGTCCTGAACTGTTTCTGATCTTGGTGTTAATAAAGACTATTCTCATTAAAACTGCTTGCTTCTGGGTCCTAACTGCAACCGTGTCAATGCACTGTTATAGGCTAAATATTATAGTTCACAGTTCAGACATTTATAGGTCTAAACTGCAGCTCTGAGGACTGCTATTTGTTTTCCTTTTCATTCAAGAATGTACTTATCCTGATTGTTACAACTACAAAGCACTTTTTATTGAGATTTTATGTTTGTATTTGCACTGTAGTCTAAATAAGGGGAAAAACTACAATTTTGTTTTTTTTCAAAGAGCATTTATTTTGTACTGAATATTTTTTGTATGTCTGCATTAGGAAGAAAATAAAGAAAATTAGATTTTTGCACAAATTCCTACTGTTGAGGAATTATTATAATCTTTATTTTGTATCGTGAGTATTTCATATCATGAGCCCTGTTTCGTATTTCGTATCGTTTCATGAGTTGACCATTTCGCTACACCCCTAATATATATATATCTATATAGATATAGATATATATATATATATAGATATATATACAGTCATGGAAAAAATTATTAGACCACCCTTGTTTTCTTCAATTTCTTGTTAATTTTAATGCCTGGCTCAACTAAAGGTACATTTGTTTGGACAATTATAATGATAACAACAAAAATAGCTCATGAGAGTTTAATTTAAGAACTAAGAACTATTCATTTTCCATGGTTTTCTTGATGATAACCAAAATTACTTAAATTCCTACATCAATAGCTATGGCATTGTACCGCCAAAAACACTACTTTTAAGCATTCCATGTTTTCTTTTCTGTTTGCTTTAAACACATGATACACACAAGAGTTAATACTTGATTGCATAACCATTGTTTTTGATGACTGCAGCCATGCGTCTTGGCATGCTCTCCACCAGCTTCTGACATTGTTCTGCTGTCACAGCAGCCCATTCCTGTTGGACAAATTCAAACAAATTTTCTTTGTTTTTGGGCTTGTGGTTCTCCATTTTGAGTTTGATGATTTTCCACAGGTTTTCAATTGGATTAAGATCTGGTGATTGAGCAGGCCAAGGCATGGTGCGAATGTTGTGGTTCTCCATCCAGGCTTTAACTGACCTTGCCGTGTGGCAAGGGGCATTGTCTTGTTGGAAAATCTAGTCATTCGAGGCAGGAAAGAGTTTTCCAGCTGATGGAAGAAGACTGTTTTCAAGGGTAGTCCTGTACATGACCTGGTTCATTCGGCCTTCACACAATTGCATTTGCCCTGTTCCACTCAGACTGAAACAACCCCAGATCATGACTGATCCACCCCCATGTTTTACTGTAGGGGCAAGACAGTCTGGGTTGTAAGCTTCTCCAGGCTTCCTCCTAACCAGTAAGTTGGCTGGAGTGGGCATCAATTCAAAACTGGATTCATCACTGAAGAGAACCTTAGCCCAATCATCAACAGTCCAATCCTTGTGGTCTCGAGCAAAGAGTAACCGGGCCTTCCTCTGCCTTTCATTGATGAAGGGCTTCTTGCGTGCTCTGTGTGACTTCAAACCAGCTTCAACAAGTCGGTTTCGAACTGTCCTTGCTGAACAAGTCACATTTCTCGACAGTGCCCACTCATTTTTAAGGTCCCTGGAGGTCTGGCGATTCCTGACACAGGAGCGGATGAGTGCAGTCATCTCGTGGGGTAGAAAGACGCTTCCTGCCACGGCCAGGTAGCAATTTGGTAGTGCCATGTTCAGCTTGTTTTTTTTGTTGTAATGAACGGCTGTCTTGGAGATCTTCAGTTTTTTGCTACCTGTCTCTCACTCATGCCAATTTCCAGCAGTGCCAAGATGGCTGCCTTTGTGGCTTCACATAATTCTTTTGTTTTAGGCATTATGTGAGAGCTGACAACTTCTGAGTTGTGCTACGGCTTGAATGTAAGCAGGAAACCACTCTAGGCCTTTGCATGTGCAGTGCTGCTTGTGACATGAAATGGCCTCTTATATACCCTGGGAATCAATTAAGCTTAAGAATGTCAAATAGGACATAAAGTATTATGTGACCAGCTGCATTTTTTTGTGTTCATTGTATTATACGTTTAGTTGTACCAGATATTAGAATGAACAAGAAATTGAAGAAAACAAGGGTGGTCTAATAATTTTTTCCATGACTGTATATGTATATATATATATATATATATATATATATATATATATATATATATATATATATATATATATATATATATATATATATATATACATATTATATATATATATAATAGATATATAGATATATATAACAGCTCCTCAAACATCTCACAAAAAAGTATTAAAGTTTTCTTTAATTCAGAGAAGTTATTATTTTAGTCTTAATTCACATGCTGTATTATGAAGTAGAGGAGATCAACATCCATGTTTTACAATCATTATGACAGTCGACCTCACACATTTGATGTCACTGTCTTTATGTTCAATCCTGATATCCTGTAAAATACTTTAATCCATAACTTTTCAAACTATATGACACTTAGTATAAAAAGCTTAAGGTCCATGTACTGGATAATTTTGCATGTGCATGATAAACTTCTTATTTATTTTTGCCGATGTCCCATTCAGATTCAAAATCTTTTTTTGGTCATAAATTTTATTCCCTGGATGTGGAGGACATATAAAAATGGGTATGTAACTTGTAACTTAAGCTGTCAGATAACTGTAACAGATTTCAAAAGCAGGATTAATGAACACACTCGCCTTCTGTCAAAATTGGACTAAAATACAAAATTTAAGGAAATTCATTTAGTTTTGTTATGTTACCTGGTACAAGATTAAAATAATAACAAAAATGTATCAGCATGCTGAAAACCAATGACATACTGAGTTACTGACCCTTTTACTTTTCATATTATTATTTAATCTAATTTAATTTTAGTTATTTTTTATTTTACCCTCCCTTTCTTCTTCTTCTTCCTTTTTTCCCTCTTCTTGTCAATACTTCTAACAATTGTCTGTCCATATATTTTGTCTCTTGTGCTGTAAATGAGTAAGACTGAATGAGTTATCTGAGTAAGGAATGGGAACTTTGTCTCTAACATACTGTTTTTTAAGGAGACATTATTTTTCACTGTTAAGGTTTATTACAGTCTGGATGATCCTTGTTCGATATCTGTAATTTCCTTGTTTATTTCTTCTCTGCACCCATCCCATAAGTTGGGAAAATTAATATCAGCACAGTACAGGGAAGGGCCCCAATGACTGGGTTTGCCTCGGGCCCCCATTTGATTAGATCCGCCCCTGATAGATAGATAGATGGATGGATGGATGGATGGATGGATGGATGGATGGATGGATGGATGGATGGATGGATGGATGGATGGATGGATGGATGGATGGATGGATGGATGGATGGATAGATAGATAGATAGATAGATAGATAGATAGATAGATAGATAGAGAGCGTGTCTGTCCTTCACGGACATGCTTTGTCTATGAAGGTTCTGTTTGGTGGCAGGATACTGCCAAAAAGCAAATATAAAATCTGCCAGCACGGCTGCAGAGGAGCCGCACGTACATTCAATTCAATAATTTATTGTCATTGACACAAGGACAACGAAATTGCATTTAGAGCATCAACCACTCAGTGGCATGGCTATGATGTAATCACAAGTGCATTGGAATGTAATCACAAGTGCATTGGAATGTAATCACAAGTGCATTGGAATGTGAACCCGAATAATGAGGTAGGCGATAGACATGAAAACACACGACACAACAAAAGGTAGACTATTCATGAGTGAATCAGAACAGTAGAATGATGTAGATGGATGATTACTGCAACAATGCAAGTCCAGTTCACAGTTATGGTTAATGAGAGATAGTGGATGATGGAGGGGGGAGAGGGGGACAGTGTTCATTCAAAAGTCTGATGGCCTGGGGATAGAGGCTGTTAGCCATTCTGCTGGTTCTAGCAGGGAGTGACCTGTACCTCCGGCCAGAAGGCAGCAGTTGGAACAAACGGTGTGCTGGGTGGAACTGGTCTCATATGATGTTACGCGAGCGACGCAGGCACCGAGAGGCGACACAGTGGAGATCTCTGGGAGAGGTGACCCAATGATTTTTCCTGCCGTTCTCACCACTCTCTGGATCACCTGCTTCTCTGCCTTAGTGCAGCTGGAAAACCACACCAGCAGACCATATGTCAGCACACTCTGAATGGCACAGTTGTAAAAGTTTTCATGAGCCTCTGGGGGAGTTGAAGTCTCTTCAGCTTCCTCAGGTAGAAGAGACGCTGCTGTGCTTTCCCTACAGCAGAGGTGATGGTACAGCCCCAGGACAGATCCTCCGTCATCGTCAGGCCCAGATATTTGAAGGAGGTCACCCCCTTCACTGGCTCTCCACCGATAGCCAGTGGATGATGATTTGCAGAAATCCACAATCAGTTCTTTGGTTTTTTTAATGTTCAGGGCCAGGTTGTATTTTTTACACCATCCCGCCAAATGTTCAACATCCCCCCTGTATGCGGTCTCATTGTTGTTTGTTATTAGACCGACCACAGCTGTGTCGTCCGCAAATTTGATGATGTGATTAGTGGGGAGGAGAGCAGAGCAGTCATGTGTGTAAAGGGTGTACAGTAATGGACTTAGCACACACCCCTGCGGAGCACCGGTGTTGATGTAGATGGTGGGTGAGATGTGCTCACCTGAAGGCTCTCCCGCTTTCTGGCCAGATAGTTTTTGGCCACTAACACCTCTTCAGGTTTTAGATCAACATTGTAATGATCTGCCAGACCTCTGAGGTCCTCCTCACAGAGGAAGTTGTTAGATCCTGGATTACAGACCTGAACACCTTTTAGAACTTGGCCGTTGAGAGATGAAAAACACTGATCCATCTCAGCAACCATCCTGTCAAGGCAAAGTAGATACAAGTTTGCTTTCAATTTCTCTGCATCACCTAGGTCACTCACTGCCCCACAACTAGAGTCCACTACATAGTCCTCCATGCGTTTCTGCTTCTGCCTTTGTCTGGTAACAGCACATGACTCTGGGATCTGGTTGGCTGCACAGTAGGTCTTTGCTCCGTCACAAAGCTCAGCAGCCTTCTCATCTGTGTGCATATCTTTTAGAGTGGCACACACAGCGCATTTGTACTCCTCAGCTTTGGCCAGGTCTACTGTTTGACTTTGCAGATATTTGTGTAGGTTTTCAGTCACAGACAAAAAAATCTTGAACATCATCAACAGATACACTGTGGAGAACCTAGCAAGTTTGACATGGAGCCCCACTGCCATAGGGTTGTTGATGCTGGATAGGCACTGAAGCACTGCAGGGAGATTGTCTAACATGGCATTCACAGAACGCAACTGGCACGACCAGCGCGTCTTAGAGAGTTGCACAAGTTCAGATGGCTGTAAGCCTAGCTGCTTTTGAATCTCCTTGAATTTGTGATGGTTAACAACAGAGACAAAGAAGTATATGGGGGTGCTGGTTTGGCAGAGTGGTTAGCAACCAGGCACCCCATGTACTTGCTTCTGCCGGTCCAGGTTCGAATCCCGCCTGTGACCAGTTTGCAGAGTGTCTTCCCCTACTCTCTCACCCCCTTTCACAAGCCCATCCACTGTCTCTCTCCTATCAATAAAGGCACAAAATGCCCAAAAAATACATTTAAAAAAAGAGGTATGTGTACACACTCTGTAACAGGTCAAATAAACCCTTGGCCTTAGGTATGGCTTGGCAGGTGAAACACAGGACTAGATTAAGTTGATGTGCATAGCAGTGCACATAAATGGCCATGGGATGATTCTCTCTGAACTTAGCCTGGAGCCCTCAAATTGTCCCACTCATGACTGATGCACCATCGTGAGGCCTCGCGACCACCTTCACATGATCTATGCCATTTAATCTTCGCTGTTCTTCAATTGCAGCAGTTATAGACTCTGCATCAAATCCTTTCAGTTCCGTCATAGCCAGCAAATGCTCCTTCACACTCCCTTTAGCTACATAACGGACACACACAGCTAGCTGCTTGGTGTTGCCATCTCTAGCCTCATCTGCCATGACTGAAAACATTCCTGCATCTTTTATTTCTCAAACAATAGTTGCGACTATATTAATACACTCAAGAAAGTTTCCTTGGTTGTCGCTGGAGATGCCCTCATCATGGCCACGAACTGGGATGTTTTGTTTACCCAAAAACTTTGTAACAGCCACCATCCGGCTGAGGTACTCACGTCTCTCTTTGATTTCTTTCTCATTTGCTGAGTCTAACTGTTCAACAACACTACCGTGAGCTTTACTGGATTTATAGCCATGCCAGGAGAGCTTGCTTGCCTTATGGGCAGGTGATTTCTCATGCTCTCTACAAAGATCCAGAGCTTTTTTCCAATTCTGTAGGCCAGTGTTTACAAAGGTGTCATGCTTCAAATGTTTACCAAAAATCCTACAAGAAAAACAAAAGGCTGCATCTTTAGATTTGGAGTATTCCAACCATGTAAAGCTTTCAAACCACTTAGCGTTAAAGGATCGCTTCTTTACACCAAAGTTTGACTGGGGATATTGTGACAAGTTTACTTGGTTTGGGCCAGAATCCTTTCCCCCAGATCACTTATATATCCCTCAACATTGTGGACACTGCTTTTTGGCTTTGCCCCCAGTCCGATGTTTTCTGCCACTGTGGCAACTGCTATCTCAGGGGCTGTTTACATGGAAACTCCTGACTTGAAGACGCAAAGATTCTTCCTTTGCGTTTTCGAATTCTTCTGCGTTTAGATGACAACGCTTGGAGACGAGTTAATCCCCTGTAAATCCGCTGTAGTGTGCATGCCGGTTCAGTCGATGGCGGTGTAGGTCTGCAAAGATGCAGTACTGCTACATCACACGAACGAAGAAGAAAACCTTTCACAAACAACAATGGCGAATAGACACACAGACAAGCAGGAGTTTCTTTTTTGGACAACAAATCTGTCTGGATAGTTTTTTCTGGATAACAAACCGAGCACGGTAAGACGCTCAGACGTTACTCGGTGGACGGAGGAAGCTGCTGTTGTTCCTGGTATGCGCGCGCAGCCTCCATGTGAAAGAGTACTGCGCATGCGGTGACGTCAGCGTTTCCCCCTGAAACGCTCTGCTCTGTGTTTACACGAGGCTGGATGGAGGAGCGGATTCAAGTCTTTCCGCTCTGGGGAGTGTTTTCAAAAGTTTGCGTTTTAGGTGGAAACGCAACGTGGTCTCATCTAAACAGAACGCCAAAATGCAACAAAATGTTTGGAGAATTGACCCTTTTCGGCGTCATGTAAACGGCCCCTCAGTCTCATCTCTGGGGTGTGGTCTCTCCTGGCTGTCTGTCTCTTGCTGCCCTTCCTCCTCTCTCTCTTTTATTTCCCTGATTCAGCCAGCTGAATTTCTCCCACACTCTGCTTCTCCTGCCTGGTGCAACATACAAAAAATTGAATATGATTAACTGTCGCCTCAGACAACCTTTACAACTAACATTTATCAAATCTGCAAGTGGGGTAGTTTACACTAGCTAACTACGTTGTCAACCAGGTCTCACCTCTCAGTGTCTGCTCTCTGTGTCATCTCTCTCTGAGGCCCTTCAACTTCCATCTCTCTGACTCTGCACTCCGCTCCACTTAGTCTGAAGCAACATGAAAATATTACTGTTTATTGCTGTACAAACATGTACACAGCTCAAAGTCTCCTGTCTGCATTTTTTATGGTCTTCAGTTTTCACATGGGATTATAAGAATAGCAAAAGCTACTCTGTTTACAAAGTTATCCCACCCTTCCTTGTGACAAAAAAGTCACCTGACCAAAAAGCATTCTGTAAGAAACTGACAGGTTTTTTGTTAAAATAGTTTTTGTTTTTTTCTCATATGGGAGGTTTTGTATTTCTGCCATCGATATTAAATATCAAATGACTCAGAGGCAAGAAAATAAAGAAAAAAAAACATGACTGGGACATCATTCACTGATAGTCAACTCACCTCCGCTCTCGCTCATCAGCTCTCATCTTTCCCTCACCTCTTCCAGCACTCTGTTGTTCCACTTTGTCTGGACAGACACGGAAATATATAAAAAAAAATCTAATTGGGGCAACAAAAGCCGATATTTTTAGCCATGTTTCTGGTGAATACAGAAATTTTTGTATTTTTTCTGGCAACAAAACCAGATGCTTTAGCTGTATCCATTTTTCTGGTGACAAAACGAGATTATTTTAGTCAAAGACAAACCGATTAACAAGACAAGTCTACTGTACTGTTTTTCTGTGAAATAAACTTGAATGGTTTAAAAATTTGGCTCATGACTTGATATTAGGAAAAAATGTTTTTCTTCCTGAAGATAGACCATTTGAGAACCACTGCACCATCCATAGGCTACATCTGTCCACTAACACAAGCTTACTCAAAATCATTATTGATGCAGAACCAGCAGACCATAACCAACATCATATTTCATGCTGATGAAACTCACTGGAAATTCCCCCGACAGCTCGTAAAGCAAATTTATATGGTTGTCTTGATACAAGGAATAACCATGGATGTATTATAGGAACTGGATAGCGTGGCTCCGCCTTCCACCATGTAACGGATTTGAAGCCATAATATCCCTCGTCAGGGCGCCGCAATTGTGCAACCAGTAGAGAATCTGGACCATAATTGGACGCAGTTGTCGTGAATGCATAACACTCCGCAGCATACGCCGCACACAATCATTGTGAAGCTGCCGTAAACCGCGGTTATTTTAAAACTCTAATAACAGATAAAAAAGAAACTTTTCAGACAAAAGAGGACTTGGAAAACATGCAGCCCAATAATACTTTCATATCACCACAGCATACGGATGGGAGAAATATTTCTACGAGGGGTAATAATTTTTTGAAGTTTCACTACGGCCTGTCCAGATGAATGGGGGAGACGGAGATTTGACCTATACTGCAGCCAGTCACCAGGGGGAGCAGTTTTCGTGGCGGCTTCAATTTTAGCCTGGCATCATGGCGTCCATGTTTTCTACAGTCCCTGGGAATAACGTTAGCTAACTTAGCATTAACGTAAGACAGACTTATGCTGCCTAGCCAGCTAGGACTTCACTTACTTCTCTCATTCCTTGCTGCTTTGTCCCTGCTGCGGGCGAATAACTTTCTGATATCCATCTAGGAGTTACAGTTAGAGTCAAATCAAAATCAAAATAGTATATTTAACGTTGTCGGCTAACATTACCTACCTCATGCAGTGATTCTCATCGTCTGCCTCTCTCTCTCGCTCCCTCTCTCTCGCTCTCTCGGCTTCGAGTTGACACGGAAGTATTATCAGCTGAAGTCGCTACACGTGAATAAATTACCATATTAATTAGCCATGTGCGCACTGTTTATGTGCGTCATGTCTCGTCATATATGTCAAGTTCACACTATTCATTTCAGTCTTGTTTTCTGTGTTTCCCTTGTTGCTTTATTTTGTAGTAATGTCTCCTTTCTCATTTCAGAAAGCTTCACTTCCTGCCCTGATGTGTTTCCCGCCCTTGTGATTGTCATCCCTGCCCTCATTGTTTCCACCTGTGTCCTATTACCTCGTCTATAAGTAGTCTGGGTCTCCCTTTGTTCCCTTTGTCTGTTTGTCCTGTCTTGTCACGTCTTCATGCCAGGATTTACAATTTTCCAGCCATTGCTGAGGTTTTCTTTGTTAACTCTTTTTGATCTTGTGATTTTTTGTTCCTGCCTTTTGTCAATAAAGACAATTTTGGTGCTGCTTTGAGTTGTGCGCTTGGGTCTCTTAGAGAGGTTTTTGTCAATGTGGAGTGAATACAGTAGCAGTGAATTACCATACTAAGTAGTATGTGCGCTGTGCTATGTAGACTTAAAACTCGGAAGTGATTTTGGTAACACTTTACTTAAAGGTCTAGTTTATAATGCATTAGAAGCACATGCATAAGACGTTATAATGCATGTATAATGCTTCATAGGTGTCATTATAATGGCGTATAACCATGTATGAGAACTTGTACCAAGGTTTATAAAGTATTACAAGTGTGGATGTAATGTATTATGATCAAGACTTTATAATGTTTTATACCTGCATACTCTATGCAGGTATAAAACATTAAAAAGCCTATAGCCTTATAAAGCCTACATTATAAAACCTTTATAAAAAAATTAATTTAATGATTAATCACTATCATGGTATGGGGTGTGTCGCTGAATAACAAAAGCACAACAGTTTTCAGTCAGATAGTGTGATATAAGACAAGAAGAGAGAGAGGAAATGCACTAAAGAATGAGAGGGATATGCACGAGACGAGAGGATAGAGGAAATGTACAGAAACAGAGAGAGGAATGAACCGAGGCGATCTGACGAGAGGAGAGCACAGAGGAGACTGACAGACTGTTGTGTGTCTGTGTGTGTGTGTGTGTGTGAGTGAGTGAGAAAAACACAAAGGAAGCGACAGCCGCGCTGTTCTCAACTCGACCCCCCGCCTCTATCTGCCGCTCTGACTGCCTCTTGCTCTCTCTGAACGGGGAAAGAGAGAAAACAGCGCTTTCTTTTAAAACTTTTTCTCCCGTGATCTTGGAGCCTCTGACCACCAAAAAAGGCGCTAGATTTGTCGCTCGTTGCTTTTCTCTAATTTTCTCGCTGGGGGGGTCCAGAAAGTAGCTAAAAATAGCGACAAAATCGCAAAGTTGGCAACACTGGCGAGCACATTTTCTTTTTGGCAGTAAGTGGGCGGACCTACTCTTCATTGTATACATACAGAAGGCGTCGTGTCACAGTTGGGGGCGGGGCATTTTGAAGGGGGAAACAATCCTTTTCTCCTCGCCTGCAGCACTGACAGCCCGCGTATTTCAAATTTTGATATCTATGCTAACTGTTTAAATGCCATACATTGATTCATTACAGCCAGTTGACAAGGACTGATAAAAAAAAAAGACCCGAGTAGAATCGGATTGTTGTCCTTACCTTATTCAGGAGTGGACGAATGATCCGACTCAGTGGCCTGATGTGTTGTGAATGACGTTTACTGATGAATTAAACCTAGCATCACTTTAACGTCTGACAAGGAGTTTAGCAGGTTTTTGTGAATATGTTCACCACACTATGGTTGTTGATGCACAACAGCAATCATGAGCTGCAAGTATGTTATTGACAGGGTTGGGAGGGTTAGTTTAAAAATGTAATCCATTACAATTACAAGTTACCTGTTAAAAAAATGTAATCAGTAACTTACTCTGAGTATCACAATATTAAAGTAATGTAACTGATTACTTTTAGTTACTTTTAGATTACTTCAATACCGAACATGAAGGAAAGACAAGAGAGTATAAAAGATGTGTCATCTGCTCAGTGTATTTTTATAAGAAAAACATACAAAGCTAAATTGGTCAGAAGTAAGTGACTTTGATGTTTCCACTGGAAAATACACAGCACAAAAATAACAATCAATTAACTTATTAATTATGAACTATTCAGCTGTATTCATGAATTAGATCATGTGCTATAACAACAATAACTGCAGCAATAATAACAATTGTAAATTATTATAATTATAATTATAACTGTTATAATTATTAGATGTAAAAAAAAAACGCCACATGAAAGAATTGTGTAAGGAAGGTATTAAGATGCTCCAAAGTTACCTACACATTATTTCCCTGCTCTGGAATCTGCATTGCCTGTGTCATGAAATGCACAGGTGCTGACTTTGATTTCAGGTGTGCCAAACATGATCATCTGCCAAAACTGATTTCCTTTGTACTCAGAAGCATTTAGTCTTTATGGTGTTGAAATTATAGCCCTTCTGGCAGAAATCTGTCATCTGTCATCACTAAAAACATGATTTTGTTTCACCCCTCCAAACGTACACAAGAAGAGCTTTTAAGGTGTTAAAAAGAGACTGGATGGTTATAATTGACAGCACAGAGCAGATAAATTAATGCAGAGGATAAGCAAGAAGACATACCAAACACATACACATCAGGACATCACGTTATGTTTAGTGCACGTTATGACTGTTTGATCCAGATACATGCAGTTGTTATGATATTAGATTTATTTAAAAGGGGTGATTCAGTTTTTAGGGGACTAAAGTTATAGCTTTCTGACACGACACAAGTCAGCATTGGCATCTACAGTCCCAAAATGTTTACCAGTAGTAGTTATACAGTACAGTAGTGGCACGAGTAGCAGACTGGTTACTAACAGCTTAGCAAGCTAACAAACCTGAACTGAAGCTTACAGGACGTTAGCAGTTTGTCTTCGTACCTGTGGACGTTTTTTCAGGTTGGACGTAGAGTCCTTGGATGTTGAAAGTGTTTTGATGGCTGGGAGGCATAATTTGCACTGCACTATCATGTTGCTCCCTTTTTGTGATTTTAATTCAAAATTATAGCGCAGTATCCAGCGAGTGAACGCACTCTTTTCCTCGCAGCGCCATAGCTTACACAGTTGACCGTGACGGCTCGTTGCTATGCGGTGGTTGCCTCACGTGTTGGTTTGTTGTGGTGTTTGCGTCAGAACTGTCGCAAATGCCTGCTCACTAAGCATCGTCTGCTGCATCGTAGTACATCCCATTTGATTTTAAAATGTAATCCTGCTAAGTAATCCCCGTTACACTTTTTTTTTTCTGTACTGTAACGGATTACAGTTACCTTTTTTTTGTATCCTGATTACGTAACGTTGTTACATGTAATCCGTTACTCCCCAAGCCTGGTTATTGATAACTCATGCAACTCATTCACTAGTGGCTCTGTTGGGGTTGTGCGCCATTCTGAAATAACTGCCTCTGATACCTCCCTGTTTCAGTGTGACGTAAATGGATGGTGACAGAAAAGCCACATCACACATGGGCTGCAGTTCTTCAATTTGTTTACGAGCATGTGCCATAAATACCCCCACATGTGCACTAAAGAAATGTTGCCACCTGGTGCCTTGTATATAAAATCTTGGGCCCAATATTATTAGTGATCGAGAGTCAATGGCTATTTTTGTCCTTTCTTTTCAGTCTTGGAGAAAGTTGGTCCCATGCAGCAGCTGTTCTCTTTAAATTAGAGGCTTGTGTTCACATGGGGATCCACAAAGAAGTGGAATGCACAAGCAAAGCATGTGAGCAGAACAAGACATGTGTTAAAAAGATCGAGGCCGCCCTCATTACAGAGACAACTTTTTACAGAGGGTACGACATCAAGAAAAAGGAAAATTTGAGCCCTGATACCAAAAGCCTCTTTTTCACAGCAGCAGCAGTTCCTCACTATACTGGCGGACAGATCACCTGATGCTGTGCTTTTAAACTGTTTCAAGGACTAAAAGGCCATGGTGCTTCAGCTTGCACCAGGTGACTGAGGAGGAGGTTGAAAATGTGGAGAGGGCAACCATCAAGCAGGCATCCTGTGTGCAATGGCATCAAGAGTGGGCTGGTCGCATCACAGGATCCATAGCCCACCACTACCTGTCAACAAACTCATAGACCAATAATGAGGCTGTGAGGAACAATTTGACTCTTGTATATATTGTATATAGTTTTTTTTATGTATTTGAACTATCCTGAAATCCTGTAAAATCATTGCTTAGTGACATGACCTTACAAAACCCGTACATGACCTTACAGAGCCCTCTCCTTGCTAGAGACTAAATTCTCACACATACACACACTACATGACCGTGCATAGCCCTCTTAGCCCTCTCGTTCCCCTTTCTTCCCAGAAACTCCTGTTATTCCCATGAACTTGCTGAAGATACTGCACCTGCAAGGCCATCTGCCCCACCAAAAATAACCTCACATGGTCACATACAATGTTATAAAAGGGAGAAGACACTGTACTAGTTTTCAGTTCAACTCTCAGACGGCTTGACACTCTGTGTGGTTGTATCTCCTCGCTGGCGAGTTCCGGTAAAGCTCCATTTGATTGCATCCAGCTGCTTCTCGTCATCTTTATTCTGAATAAATGTCAGGTGTTGATACGAACCTTGAAACTGAGCGATCTTAGGACTGTAAAGGGAAAAATCCTGACAGAGGCCCTGGATCCCGTGGGGGAGACACCATGAGCAAGATGCAATTGCTACATATAAACATGCTCTTGGAGCTGGGAGCTGTGCCCCGGTAGATACACCATACAAGAACCTGGTCCTCCGGAAAGCTGGCTTCCATGTTTGCCAAACCATGCCATACCTGGGGGTCTCCTGTGATGGTTATGTTTCATGTGAGTGCTGTGGTGAGGGTGTTGTGGAGGCAAAGTGTTCTTACAGGTTGAGTGGGTATCAACAGTGGCTTGAGGACAAACAAGGACACCTGAAGAGCCTGACAAGCTTGAAGAGGGACGCATACTTTACTCAGGTGTTTCAGTATTTCAGCTGCATGTACCTGTACACCTCTAACAATTATAGCAGTTAAATAATAATAAATGTGATGCCCATAGTTGAGAGATGCACAGGTAGGTGGTTGAATTTCTTATCAATGTGTTAAAATGGCAGAAAATAAGTCAGTGTGACTGCGGTTACATATTTGTACCAATTCAGTGGAAGATTGTTATAGCTATTTCATTCGATACCAGCATGGACTAGTAATATGTACAAAATAAAATATCACAAAGTTTATACATTTATTTACAACATGAAAACAGATACAGGTTCAAATAGAATAAAAATTGGGCTCTACTTTTTTGGAGGAAACTGAAATAGCAATTTTCTTTCACCTCTGGTATGACAAGAAAAAAAAACAGCATTTTATACTTATATACAGTTTTTTATTTAGAATGGTGTACTTGTTACTTTGAAGCTTACGGACCACAATTGCTGATATTTTGATATTGATAAAAATGATATTATGTTCTTTAATTTATTGGTTTAAATCTTGATTTTCAAAGGGGGTGGACTTATTTATGCTAAGTACTATACATGTTTCTGCTAAGTAGGCAGAACACAGGCCAGATAAATGGAGCACAGGGAGTTATTCATTTTTATTTATTTTTTTTATCTAGCCTTTATTTAACCAGGTAAGTCCCATTGAGATCAGCAGATCTCTTTTCCAAGGGAGACCTGACCAAGAATGGCAACAAAACAGTTTCAACAAACAGTCACAAAGACTTAATACAGCAAGAATAAGTGAGGAAAACAAAAAAGTCATCAATTAAAACAGTGACATCCAGAAAGGCTGTATTCCAGAGTTTTCATTAAAGATTTAAAGCGCACACTTGATAAAGCACATAAAATTTGAAAAAAGTAAAACAATGAGAACTGTTTAGTCAATACTGTAAATCAGTGCTCACCATCAGGCCCCTTAAAGGATAACTTCGGTTCCTGCAGCTTTTACATTGTTTCTAGAATGAAGAACAACAATATACTCACCCAGAAGGCTTTCCTGATGCAAACGGTGCTTCGGGAGATATTTAGATCCAAAATCGAGCAGCGGACACCGATATAATGTAGCCTGTAGGGCATAGATCGCCGCTTCTAAAAACTGCATTAATCGTCCAAAAACTCATGTTTTTCACCAATATTCCATCATGATTCGCGCCGAATGGACGGCCACTGCAGCCTGTGTCTCTCCACACAGCGCTGTGTGGCTGAACCAACGAGTTTGTTTACATGCTCTTCGCATGCGAGTGCTCATTGTTTCAGGGCAGCTACAAATCGACTTTCTTCTTCCAGTTTTGTGCAAAATGGACGAATATCTATGGGATGAAGATGTTGTGGAGGATGACTTTGAATATGATGGACGTCCTTACAGTTTGGAGCCAGATTATACAGATAAGGAGCTGATAGAAATGACGAAGCGATCTCAACGCTCCAGAGAGTACTGTGCATGCGCGAAGTGCATGCAAACAGACTCGTCTGTTTAGAGGTTAGTTCAGCCACACAGCACTGTGTGGAGAGACACAGGCTACAATGGCCGTCCATTCGGCGCGAATCATGATGGAATATTGGTGAAAAACATGAGTTTTTGGACGATTAATGCAGTTTTAGGAGCGGCGATCTATGCCCTACAGGCTACATTATATCGGTGTCCGCTGCTCGATTTTGGATCTAAATATCTCCCGAAGCACCGTTTGCATCAGGAAAGCCTTCTGGGTGAGTATATTGTTGTTCTTCATTCTATAAACAATGTAAAAGCTGCAGGAACCGAAGTTATCCTTTAAAGCTTTCCATCTGGCCCCCTGATTTTTATGATTATCTATTTCAGGATCAAACTTTTTTTTTGGAGTGAAAGAAAAATCAGAATCTTAAGAAAAAGTCAGAAATCTTGAATTAAATTTTGAATTCTCAAATAAAGTTTGGCTTAATTCTGAGACTTCTACCCTTTCCAAGCTGTTCCAAGCTGTTCCACCACCACATATGTTAACACAGAAATAACATAAAAATACTTACAAGAACGAACTTTCTGTGTGTCCATTATTGCTGCTAAAGCATCATGGTCAACATACTAATAAATACTCTACATTTGTCTAAACGCAATTAATTTTTTCACTTGTTTGACCAGGAAAATCACATTCATATTGTCAAAATGACCTTAGTGCATTATTTGCCACGTAAGGCTCCAGCAGGTCACAGATGTATAGAAGTCCCTCCCGTGAAAATCTGTACCTCTCGTAAAAGATTTCTTCTGGTAAATCAAGCCGATTACTTCTGTCACAGAAAAAACGCTCCAGACGAAGCGCTCCTCTTACAATTTGTGCACCGACATTAACCACCAACCAAATTGGTGACTGTGCAGTCGCCCGAGAGAACCGATTGGTCAGCGGGCGGTCTGTCACACCCTGTGAGCTCTTATCCTGGAACTTAACCTGCTCCGGACCAGGTTTGGTGTTCAGCATAAATTACCGGGGCAACGTATCTGGATAAAAAGAGATCCACATTCGTAGTGCGGAAAACCTGAAACTTATCCAGGAAGTTATCTCTCTAAGAGCTAATCCAGCTTCGTAGTACAGGCCCCTGGTCAATGAACTCCCCACAAACACAGTGACATGATAAATAACACTACAGGATGCAAACATTAGGCTAACAATGAGCTAACGTTTAGCTAAGTTGAGCGATGTTAGACATAACTTTATATTTATTTCCTGCAAAGTAACAATTTGTTGCCTCAAATAAGATATTGGCTTACCTTAGAACAGAGGTATACATCCTTGCTGACTTTATTTACATTAAGTTGGTGTTGTTGTCTGCAACACAACTTTATCCGAAGAGGACACTTTGCCCGGTTCGGATGTGGCTTAGGAAACGGTAAAAATACACCCTGTCACCCAGCCTCTTGGGATATCTTGTATTGTAATTACATGTAGCCCATGCACACCGTTTGACCATTCAAAAAGTAAAGATTTCAGAAAATGCTCATAAAAACTAACGAAAACTGATCTTCGGCAATGCATATCCATGGACGCCTGAGCAGAGAATGTCCGAGTGTATGGGAATGGCTATGAGCACTGTGATTGGTTCATCTCGTATTAGGGCGTGGCTTAGCCATAGGTCAATTGCAGGGCCACATAGAGAGAGGGACAACTATTCACACTGACACCTAAGGCACCGAAGAGTGAATATGTTTTAAACCGTTACCCTGATATGGCACTTTAATGGTTTCTTTTAGAAGGAGGCGATGAGTTCAGGAGTTGATCCACAGCTTTCAGGAAGAAGCTGTTCCTGAGTTCATTTATTTTCAGATATTAAACTTGCTGTTTCCACACACTTAGCTGTACAGTCTGTTTTGTGTGGGTGTGTTTCTGAGGTCGGTGTGAGAGACATCTCTATATCTCTACAAGTTTGAACTGTTCCCAAATTCTGAACAAAGTCAAGCAGCACCAGCCTCTGCCTGTTTATATCAGAGTGATTATTGTTATGTTTTTATTTGTTATTGTTCTATTTCTTTATTAAGACTGTTATCATCCATACCAGTAAACTGTGACAGCCATAGCTAGAACAGTAAAGGACACAGAGTTCTGTTCTCAGGAAACACACACTCTTGACATCTCGTCTTGATACGACAAGAGAGTCGATACATGCTGGGGTGAGCAAGTGCAGACAAGATCATGTGACTTAGTGAGAGACAGGAGAAGGAGAGAGAGGCTGAATTAAGTACAGAGAGGAGAGGGGAGCCTGACAACCTGGTGGTTGTTTAACGTTTGGGGCTTCATTCAAGTTCCTTGTGTAGCATGTGTGTCGCACTAACGGATTAAAAGTATCATGAGGCTAGTTCAAAAGATTCTAAGTTTGACTCTAGGAGCGGAGAAAGAGACTGAGACAAGAGTTGGTTTGGATGATCATATATTAAACAAAGACAATAACACAAAAACAACAAATAAGGCACAAAATGATTGAATGCAATAGTCCACAAGTCCTCTGAGTGCGAGCATCTGTTTTGCTCCAGATGCAATTATAGTTCAGTTCAGTTTAGTCCACTTTTACTTGAGAATGTGCAAGTGCAAGGGTGTGAGTTCAGGGGTTGAGGACAAAGAATGAAAGAAAGAAAGAATGAATGAAAGAAAGGGCGGCAGCAAAGAAGCCTCCTACCAGCCCGGCCAGAGCAGGAGGGTGGATTAAGGCAGAGCGTGGATGAGCTGCCGTGGGTTTGTGACCTAACCGGTCATGGATTCATCACAGGCTCGAAGCAGTTAATGGATTTATCATAGGTTCTAGCTCGCATCAAACCTGGCCTGAGTAAAAAGGAACAGGACCAGGGTAAACTCTTTGTGTGCACACATTAATAAACTTCATTTCAATCACAAAATAGTTCATTTCAATTCACACAGTAAATAATGCAGGTCGCATCATGAATAAATGAAAAATTCACATATTGTACAATATTATCTAATCAATGTAATACAAAATTCATATAAAGTTATCATTTACATATCAAAGTGCATGGTATAAGCATACAGCATCAACATCAATCATTCATAGCAGCACAAGTGTAGCTTTAAAGTGCATGAAAGTTCATTGAACAACATGTAACAATGGCTCCAAACATCGTTACGTTTAGAGCAGTAAAGTGCATTCAGCAGCTACCACATGACACCCATACACAGGAAATACTTCCACATTGTAACGACATAAAGTGCATTTCATTTGGTTAAACACATGTTGAGAAAACGGCATAAAAAGACCATGCTAACCGCTCCAGGTGATTCAGTGGAGCCGGCTAAACTAAGCTAAGTGTTATAATAACTCACCGGTTCCGTAGTTCAATCTGTGAAAATGTCCCGTTGTCGGCTCTTGTAGTCGACTTCCTGTGGTTCGATATTATGTTAGTTTAGACAAAGTGAGGATACACAGAGAATATACACTTTTATCGATCTATTTACCTCAGCAACTGTCTCGCCAGCGTGCTCTATAAGCAATCGATTGAACTGTCACCCCCCCTTCCAGCATCCGCTGTTCTAATTGGCTACGCTTGGTCGCCTGACTGCGTGACATACTGCGCACGTAATGCGTGACGTCATGCCGTAAAGCGTGATTACGCCTAGAGGCAGATAACTGAAAGGCTTTTCTCACCCGTGTTACACCTGACTAGTTCCTTAAGCTTTTGTCTTTGGAGGCCTGTAAAAAAACAAAACAAAAAAAAAACAAGAAATCTAGTCAACTCAGTCAATATGCTTTTATAAAAAAATGTGCATTCTTCATCCATCTGACCACCAACTCACAAACACGAAACTGTCATCAGACTTTTCATTCAACACTTTGGTATGGAATCACAGGAGAGCCAAAATTAAAAGGAAATAAATGTGGAAATAAAAACAGAATTAATAAAAGAAGTTTGGAAATAAAAACAGACTCAATAAAAGAAGTTTGGAAATAAAAACAGAAACAATGAAAGAGAATCAATAAAAGAAATGTGGAAATAAAACAAGAATCAATAAAAGAATCAATAATAAAAAAATATATACAAATGCAGTCATATCATTGCTTTTGCTTATTCCATTTTGACATTGTCTTTTCCATTTGCCTATTGTCATTGCTTTTACCAGATGGCTCAAGCTGTCAATCAAATGACTGTGGGCGGGTCTTTCTGTCCAGGACATCTAGTAGATACCTGATCAGACGTTTCCTGCTTGACAGTGGCTATGCAGTAGCTATGTTTATGTTAGCGCTTGTCACTACCTGATCCGTACGGCTACCCGATTTGTACTGCGCATGCGCGAAAACTGCGTCACTTCCTCTCGAGCTGTGACAGCGATATAGATATGTACGTGATGGATTTCAGATCTTCTGGTTCACCTCCTGTCAAGGCAGGGTGTGGAGTACACCAAGGCCCAGAGAGATTTTGCCCTCACGCTCCATCTTCATGGCCCAAAGGCACATCACTACCTTAGAGACGCTCTTAAGATTCACATCCCACTTCATTGCAAAGGTCGTCTTCCTCGCTAATTTGAATACATTAACAACTTCAGCTAAAGGATCATTTGTAGCTCGACTTAATGATCTAATTGCTAATAGATGTTTTTAGTATGTCCTGTGTCCACAATAGGGGTGCTTGGGTAAGTGGTTCATTTGGTAAGTGATTAATTAGCTAATGTCTTCTAATTGTGCCGAGGTGGCTGAGCTCTCTTGACGCCAGACCTGGTCTCAACCAAATGATGCTGGACATGCTCGAAAGACAGCACCAGGGAGATGAGGCCAAGTATGGTTGTGTCACTCTGATGCTGGATGCCATGGCCATAAAAAAACATGTTCAGTTTGATCCACAGACACAAACCATGCGTGGGTTTGTGGACATGGGAGATCGTGTGAATCAAACTGATATAGCTTCTGAGGCTCTTGTCTTCATGGTGGTGGGGCTCTAAGGTTATTGGAAAGCTCCAATTGGGTACTATCTCACCAAGAGCCTGACACCAGAAACTCAAGAGAGTCTCGGTAGTGCATGCTTTGGAAGAGCTTCATCAGCGCAAGATTAAGGTGGTGTGCATTACAATGGATGGCCATGCAACCAACATGGATGTGACCTTTAAGCATCACCATGGGAGCGCTTGAAGACCCATTTTCCACATCCGATAACCCGTGACAGGGTTTTTTTTATGATGGATGCTTGCCACATGTTGAAGCTGACACGCAATATGTTGGAGGTACATGCTTATTACTGCATATTTGCTCTGGATTTTTTAATATGTTCCGACTGTATGAAATGTGTATTTTTATACTACTGTGAAGAATAGGGTGCTTCACATGTCATGTGTGCTGGCAGTAATAAAAAATGTGATTCTGCAGGCATACAGCCCAATTAGAAGCATCACTGGCGGCATCAATTGGAAGTACATCGCTCATTTGAACAATGTCCAAAAGAAAAGTGGACTACATGCAGCCAATAGTGTCACTGACAAACGTGCACTTTACAAATCAGAAGATGAAGGTTTGTTGTTATGATGATTTTATGCATAGAAAGCTGAAAAATAAATTAGCTCTCGGGCTTTGTGTTTTTATTCTGATGATGATATTTCTATATTATAGAGCTAATTTGCTCAAAAATCTCTTTGATCTCAATTGAGGTCTCCCTTGCGGCGCAGACCTTGTGTAATCCTGTGACCGTGGCGCTCCGCACCTTGCGGGATCTGAAGGAACCCGAGTATGCAGTGTCCAAAGACTGTGAGGCTACTGCAGAATTCATTGAGGTAATATAGCTAGGGAATTGTGTCCTTAACAAAATCATTTTTCATGGACATTTGAGTGATTAATTGGTTTAATCCTTTCAGGTTATGATTTCACAGAAACTTTAATGATGCTATGAGGAGTTTCTACAAAACCCAAAACCAGTGAAGTTGGCACGTTGTGTAAATCGTAAATAAAAACAGAATACAATGATTTGCAAATCCTTTTCAACTTATATTCAATTGAATTCACAGCAAAGACAAGATACTTAATGTTCAAACTGAGAAACTTTATTTTCTTTTGCAATAATCATCAACTTAGAATTTAATGGCAGCAACACATTGCAAAAAAGTTGTCACAGGGTCATTTTTACCACTGTGTTACATCGCCTTTCCTTTTAACAACACTCAGTAAACGTTTGGGAACTGAGGAGACCAATTTTTGAAGCTTTTCAGGTGGAATTCTTTCCCATTCTTTCTTGATGTACAGCTTAAGTTGTTCAACAGTCCGGGGTCTCCATTGTTGTATTTTACGCTTCATAATGCGCCACACATTTTCAATGGAGGACAGGTCTGGACTACAGGCAGGCCAGTCTAGTACCCGCACTCTTTTACTACTAGGCCACGCTGTTGTAACACGTGCAGAATGTGGCTTGGCATTGTCTTGCTGAAATAAGCAGGGGCGTCCATGAAAAAGGCGTTGCTCGGATGGCAACATATGTTGCTCCAAAACCTGTATGTACCTTTCAGCATTAATGCTGCCTTCACAGATGTGCAAGTTACCCATGCCTTGGGCACTAATACACTCCCATACCATCACAGATGCTGGCTTTTGAACTTTGCGCCTATAACAGTCCGGATGGTTCTTTTCCTCTTTGGTCCGGAGGACACAACGACCACAGTTTCCAAAAACAATTGTAAATGTGGACTGGTCAGACCACAGAACACTTTTCCACTTTGCATCAGTCCATCTTAGATGAGCTCGGGCCCAGAGAAGCCAGCGGCGTTTCTGGGTGTTGTTGATAAATGGCTTTGGCTTTGCATAGTAGAGTTTTAACTTGCACTTACAGATGTAGACGAACTGTAGTTACTGACAGTGGTTTTCTGAAGTGTTCCTGAGCCCATGTGGTGATATCCTTTACACAGTGATGCCGGTTTTTGAAGCAGTACCGCCTGAAGGATCGAAGGTCACAGGCATTCAATGTTGGTTTTGGGCCTTGCTGGTTACGTGCAGTAATTTCTCCAGATTCTCTGAACCTTTTGATGATATTACGGACCGTAGATGATAAAATCCCTAAATTCCTTGCAATAGCTGGTTGAGAAATGTTGTTCTTAAACTGTTGGACAATTTGCTCACACATTTGTTCACAAAGTGGTGACCCTCGCCCCATCCTTGTTTGTGAATGACTGAGCATTTCAGGGAAGCTGCTTTTATACCCAATCATGGCACCCACCTGTTCCCAATTAGCCTGTTCACCTGTGGGATGTTCCAAATAAGTGTTTGATGAGCATTCCTCAACTTTCTCAGTCTTTTTTGACACTTGTGCCAGCTTTTTTGAAACATGTTGCAGGCATCAAATTCCAAATGAGCTAATATTTGCAAAAAATAACAAAGTTTACCAGTTCCAACATTAAATATCTTGTCTTTGCTGTGTATTCAATTGAATATAGGCTGAAAGGGATTTGCAAATCATTGTATACTGTTTTTGTTTACGATTTACACAACGTGCCAACGTCACTGGTTTTGGGTTTTGTAAGTAATTACAAAAAAGTCTCACTTTTAGATATATGCCAGATCAAAATGCTATTGCGCTCAGGTCGGACAGGGCTGGACTGGTCTGGATACTCAACTTCGGGAACCAGACAATTTAAACTAGAGCAAATTTATATTATTCAGACACGTCTAAGAGCACCGGGCTGTAAGTAGAGATATATAGCCGGCTACAAAACTACGACACTAAGTTTTCCAAAAATTGCTTGTTGTCACACATCAAAAACTACCGCTACGTAACTAGAAAGAAATACATTACCTCATCGCTTTGCATCCTGTAAGTTGTTAAAAAAAGAAGTTGTAAAGCAATGCAGAGTTCTGAGGAAGGTCTGAGCTGCATTAATCACAACAAACGCACACTTTGGCTTGGGTCACGTCTTTACGACAGTCGCAGCGTGTGCTCATGGGTAGCTGAGTCTTTATGTATAATAGGAAATAGATTCTCTTCATAGCACTTTTAAAATACCAGAAGTGAAAGTTCACAACACGACGCTTGTAGGTCTACAACTATCGTTGTTAATGTATAAATTTATTTGGGCATCAGTACCAATAACCTAACTATGGTCATCCTCAGATGTAATACTATGCAAGCACTCAGGCACAGTATTAGCTATTCATACTTACCTTAGCTCATTACTTACCTCAGGAACACCCTTATCGTCACATCTCAGGTTTAAAGCAGTGCAGCAAAAAGCACGACCACAGAGGAAATGGGAGGAAAATCAAACTATTATTCATACCAAGATGTTTACTATGTGATAACCATTTAAGGTGATGATTTCAGTGCTTCCAGTTAATTTAGATATTTGTTTATAGATAACAGACAAGCTGTTTGACATCTTAAACAGTCGAAATCCCAGAGCCTTGTCAAGATCCAGGGCGTACTTGCTCACTTTGAGGGTGGAAGATGGCACACCCCTTTACCAAACAAATGGGGTTGTAAATCACCAGTTTTATGACAATACAATACGATATCAATTCTTTGGACAGCGATACGATATTTGGTGATATCACAAAGTCTGTCACGATTTGATACAATTCAGGGACCTTCGATCAATTTAAGACGATATTATGTCCTCACTGAACACAATCAGCTACATTTCACCAGAAGAAGGACAGAAATACAAAACAATGTTGATAGTTTTGTTACTGAAATGTGAAACAATGTGCTGACCTTTGGGTTTGATAGTTTATAGAGGATTATAACCATCTATATGATCTAATCATGTTTAAAAATTAAAGTTGGTTTAATTCAGGTAAGGTTCTTTTTTTGCCCCCACAATTACCTTATAGGTCCGATTGTTAGTTTGTAATGTTTGTATATTATATCAAGTAATGATGCAACATTATGATACAAATTATTGAATTATTTTATATTGCCTGGACTGTCACCAACACCAGCACCGACACGAGCTGAATTAACCCGATGGGCGATTTCAGAAGCGCCCTTCGGAGATTATTTTCAACGACGCTGATTGGCCAAATTCACGTTGATATGCGCTTATCTTGCCCCAGCAGCTGTCCCTTATTGGCTATTCGTCACTGCCTTATGGGCGCTTTTTCCAGCGCCCTTAAAGGTGTAGTCAGTGATGTGGGAGAAAACGAGTGGAGAGGTTGTCGATGAACAAATTTAGACCCGCCTCTCCCTTCATACCTCAGCCCTGGCTCCATCCCCGAAAGCTGATGGACGTGCATCGTCATGGAAACGGTCGTAGAAACTGCGTAGCTGACCAACGTAGCTAAGGTAACCCCGACTCGTCAGACAACAAGACTTCCATTATTGATAACATCACATCAACAGTACATTCTGGCAGATTAGACAATAAGATGAATGCCCGACGGCTGTTACTGTTATGTGAGGCACCACATGTGAGGCTACTGCCCTAGTGCCCTCTATTGGCTAGCCACCACTGGATGTAATTATTTCTAGGTATGCACAATATTGGATTTTATCCAATTTGGTCAGGAGCACCAGCTCTCATTACAAATGGACTTGTTTCTTTCAATAAGTCCGTCTGTTTGTGTAAGGGACAGATGTGAAACAACAAAAACTGTACTGGGTAAGTGAAGTTCTGTGCCCATGCAGTGATAAAGTGCAGCATTTGTGTATTTTCCAGGTGATATTTGGTTTATGTGTGGCTGATTCATCTGCTCTGGTGGAGAGATATGCAGTGCAGGCCGTCCTGGACAATAGTAGCCATCCCATCAGAACGCCCTGGAGGAACAGAGCAGCAGCAGCAGTGGGAGCTTCTCTCACTGTAGGACTGAGTGTTTCAGAAAATCATTTGTTCCTACAGAAGAGACTGTACCACACTGAACAAAGGCAGTGGATCATTACTTTGACCTTTATTACCTCGACTAATGCTACTGGACACATGAACAAAGTGTCTTTCTATCTGTCTATACGGATATACAGATACTAGCATGCAGACTTAATTAATCAATATTCAAGCACACAGATACTGTGGGAAAGAGGATCTACCAAATAGAGTAATAGAGACAAATGACTGCACCAAGATAAAATCTAGGGGTGGGAGATAAAATGAATTCACATAAGTATGGGAGCTTTTTGTTTGACGATTTTCAAATGGACTTTTTGTTCACAAATTGTATTCTTTCCAAATTAAAATGTTTCATTTTAGTCTGTGTTAATAAGCCACTTTTGAATGCAGTCCAGGCTTTTTGAAGAGAGTAGAAACAGCTGGTTATAATATATATTGCTGAATAAATCGTAAAAACAGACTCACATGCGATGTGTAATTTTCCTGTTATAGTGTGTAGGCATTATTGTTCCGAGTCCATGGTGCTCACCCGAAGAGGGTGGAGTGCTCCGAGTTGGGGAAGAGATTCTGCCACAAGTGGAGGAGTTTAAGTATCTCGGGGTCTTGTTCACGAGTGGAGGAAGGGTGGATCGGGAGATCGATAGGCGGATCGATGCGGCGTCAGCAGTAATGCGGGCTCTGCACCGGTCTGTCGTGGTAAAAAGGGAACTGAGCCGTAAGGCAAAGCTCTTGATTTACCGGTCGATCTTCATCCCTATCCTCATATATGGTCACGAGCTGTGGGTCGTGACCGAGAAAACGAGATCACGAGTACAAGCGGCCGAAATGGGTTTCCTCCGCAGGGTGGCTGGGCTCTCCCTTAGAGATAGGGTGAGAAGTTCAGTCATTCGTGAGGAGCTCGGAGTAGAGCCACTGCTCCTACACGTTGAGAGGAGCCAGATGAGGTGGTTCGGGCATCTGGTCCGGATGCCTCCTGGACGCCTCCCTGGTGAGGTGTTCCGGGCAGGTCCCACCGGAAGGCGGCCCCAGGGTAGACCCAGGACACGCTGGAGAGACTATGTCTCTCAGCTGGCCTGGGAACGCCTCGGGATCCCCCGGGAAGAGCTGGACGAGGTGGCTGGGGAGAGGGAAGTCTGGGCTTCCCTGCTTAGGCTGTTGCCCTCGACCCGACCACGGATAAGCGGGAGAAGACGTGAGACGTGACGTGAGAGACGCATTATCGTTCATCTTTTTCACTGGTGTTAAAAAAGATAACTAAAGATTGCAAAAATCGACAATATTGTAGAATTGCAATTTAAATCGAATTGGCCCCTAAACAATCATAAAAAAAAATTGAATAGAAAAGTGTATCGTCCCAGCCCTAATAAAAACAGAACACAGGCATGCAGCAGGCTCAGGGTTCATTTACAAGAATGGGGGTTTGTGTGTTTACTCCTTCTGTTTACAAAAGAACGCTGCCAGGAGAGTCTGAATCTGTGCATGTATGTGCAAAGGTTTAAATATTTTTCTTTTAGTCGTAACTAGCTGCTGCAGGCTTGTGTACTGCTGTCATCCAAGAGCTTGAAAACCATGACACGTGTGTGCAGTACTCTGTATCTGTAGACATGTTAATGTCTTTAAAAACAAACTCAAAACCTACCTTTTTAGTAGCGCTTTTACCTGAATCACCTTTTAGTGTTTTTGTTTATTCTACTTACAGCCCACTCTTTGACTATTTTATCTATTTCATTTTTTATCTTTTTATCTTTGCTATCTTTTCTTATTTTATTTTAGTTTTAATTCCAATTTATTATTTATTCTTCTTATTTTTTTAAATTCTTTTATTGAATTTTATTTTATGATATATTTAATTTTATACTTTTAACCTAACCTCCAGTGTTTTCTCATTTGTAAACCTTTAAGATGGCGTTTCCTCAGTACGTACTGGGTATATCAGTGTGCTTTTTTATTGTCTTTTATTTATGATGCTTTTCATCAACACTGTTTATTATTGCGGTGTTGAGGGTTCAAGGGCTGGGTGGAGGGGTTTGGGTCATATATTCTTTATTTTAATTTATCTGTTTTGTCTGTCTGTAAAGCACTTTGTGCTTCATTTTTTGTATGAAAAGTGCTATATAAATAAAGTTTGATTGATTGAAAGTGTGCACTCCTTGGAACAATAACTGCTATGGGTGACTACTGTGTGCTAACTGTGTATTTTCACTAAGAACAAGACAGACTTACGTCGCCAGCTACTGGCCTAGCATTCAAGCTAACGCTTTTTCGGCCATTCCTTACGGTGGCCTGGAGAGGCAAACCAAGAATACAAGATCCAAAACACTTTTACAAAGCTTGAGACAAATTTACATTTAGGAAACACATTTACAAGTCCCAAAACATATGTACATTTCAGAAAACAAATTAACAAGACACAAAACACTTTTACAAATGGAAAAACACATTTACATTTCAGAAAACAAATTAACAAGACACAAAACCCTTTTCCAAATTTCTAGCAACCAGAAAAGGAATGTACCAACTCCGGCATTGAACCAGAAGTGCTTACAGAGAGCCACCAATGCGAGCCAAGTTGTGAAAGAACAAGAGAAGAAGAAGTTAATGGTGAGCAAACTCTTAAGACCGACCACATGACATACAAAACCACTGTAAGGGGCTCATATGTTTTCCACAAAACTGGCAAAACGGCACTTGGTGGTGGTCCATCTTTGCTTACCATTCTTCTTCTCTTGTTCTTTCATACCATGCACTTAACAACTCGGCTAGTATTGTCTGCTCTCTGCTAGCACTTCTGGTTCAATGCCGAGTTGGTACATTCCCTTTCCGGTTGCTAGATATTTGTAGAAGTGTTTTGTGTCTTGTAAATGTGTTTTCTAAAATGTCAATTTGTCTCAAGCTTTGTAAAAGTGTTTTGGATCTTGTTCTCTTGTTTTGCCCCTCCAGGCCACCATAATTCCTGTTGATGTGTGCATCACATCACATCTTCTCCATGTGAAAGGGGAGCGCTTTTGAAAACCCTAAGGCAAAACCTTTCATTTTCTGGTGACAACTTTGTTATGTAATTAGACTCTCCAAGTGATGAAGGTCAGCGACCTCAAATTCCTGTGGACACGCGAGTCTCAGGACATCAAATACAGACGGCACTGTGCCCTCATGACGGCTCAACATGTGGACTCACCAGAGGCTGTAACCTTAGAGGTCACTAAAAGTCAGCCTACCCCAGGAGCTAATGCTGTCCAACAAGTGAGCAAGTGTTCAGTGGGGAGCATCCTCACACATGACGTCCTGTGCTTTCCAGACTGCAGTCTGACTCACAGCTGACAGAGAAGCTCTGGACGTTGGCTCAGGTCATCTTAAGGACAAAGCTTCCTTTGCTGTCTGACATATTCATGGTCAGATTCTTGTGCCTCGTGACAAGCAGAATCAAGGACTGTTCTCCTCCAGGCGAACAGACTGTTTACACTAATGCCTTCTGGGAGGTGATACATTCACGATCACACCTCCAGACTTATGAACAGTTTTTATCAAAGTGCCATGAGAGGTCTGAACTATGACCCATCAGGACTGTGCTTTTATTCCTAATACTTGTTACCACCAGCGTTGCCAGGTGGGAAATATGAAATTATCGTACCAGAGTCTCAAAAGTATCATATTTTGGGGGAAATTATCGTACACCCGACATGATCAAAGTAACTGTATTATTGCTGCGCGAAAATCACAATTGCTCACTCTGTTTAGTGTCCTACAGGCACTTTTGTGGGCATTCATCGTCATCATTCACCGCCCCCCCCCCCCCACATCAGCAGCTCCAGGCTCACTCACCCTCATCCTCTCCTCGTGGATGTATTCATGAACATAGATATCTATAGATATCTATGTTCACACCTCTCCTGCAGTGCTCATTTTCTCAACTGACTTCCTGACTGAGCTCCTACGAGCACGATTGGCTGTCAACCGTTGTCAAGCCAAAGTGAAAACACATTTAATTTTGTTAAATCATAGTTGATTAGTTTATTTTTAAGGAAATTATAGTAGTGCTGGAGGTCTCCTTGGTCATTTTTGCTGCTGCAAAGAAAGAAGGTAGAGTAGAGAAGGGGGGAGAGAGAGAGAAGCATGAGCAGGTGAGCTGCATGCTGCTTAATTAGACAGGCAGGTAGGAGCTGCAGGGAAATGTGCAGCAGGAGGAAAAACAGCAGCAAGGGCAGGAGCAGGAGTAAAAAGGAGACTCCAGAGACACCAACGGTCAGTTAATCTGTTTACTTTAGTTATTGGAGGTTGATTTAAGAGATATTTTGTTAGATTAAAATGCTTATTGTCAATTTTTGTTCAGGGTTTCGACCTATTCTTATGAAGACAAATAAAAAGAAAAGAATCTTCATGAAAAGGAATTGAGTTGTCCTGTGTCCTCTGAAGTTCTGCCTTTGGCCTTTACAAGTTCAGGCATCCTGCAAGTAACCCTTACCCCCAATTTCCGCAAAGCGCTTGAGCGGAGCGGATCTTGCTCAATCTCAAAACCCACTGGGCACGCGGTGCGCCATGAGCTCAATCCGGAGGGGGAGGGCTGATCCCCAGAGAGCCACGGCTCTCATGAGAATAGCGAATGTCACACGCTCATAAAGCATGTTATAGACTGAGAAAAGCAATAAACAACACCTCACTTCACTTCTCTAAGGTCCCTCTGCCGGTCCCAACCACACAGCTTCGTGAATTATTCAACTTCTGTCCGCCTATATCCGTGTAGAAAGACTATGGTGTCATGCATGCAGTGTTATATATTTCTGTACCTCTACAATTCACTTTTCTTCGTCCATGGTGTCGTGTTGTCTCTGGGACCCTCTGATCAACTGCTGACCTGAAGCTCGTGCTTCCGGTTTCGACGTTATGACAAACAATTGAGGAAAATTACGTGCAAAAGTCCGTGCATTGTGTTTTATTTTGAAACTTCCGGTTTGACTTCCTGTCTAGGGCTTTCTTAATGACTCTGAATTTACGAGGTTTGAAGCGGCGCTGAAAATAGACCTGAAGCGTATCTCAGGCGCTGGCGAAGGATCGCGCGCGTGGCAGTGGAAATTGCCTGATAGACTACAATGGGAGCGAAGTGCTCATGCGCTTTGGCCTTTACAAGCTTCGCGTCCGGTGGAAATTGGGGGTTAAAGAACTTGACAACCGTTCTGAGACAAATGACACTTAAAACTATGGTTGCCTGGAAATGTCACGTGATATAAGATGCATTTAGGGTTTACAAATAACTATCTGTAAGACTGGGGAAGATCTATAACAACCACAAGAAACTGTCAAATTATTGTACATGTAGCCTTTTTTGGAATTATTGATCGTACATCGTACAGAAGACTAAATTATCATACAAATACAATAAGTATCGTACGACTGGCAGCGCTGGTGACCACATTCTCTTAGGTGGGCTTTACACGAGTACGAATTTGTAAGACTCCGGTAAAATAAACTATCGATCTGGTGATATTGACACACGGAGACGCCTATTTGTCCATGACTCCGCATCTTTTTTGAAAACGGGTTTGCAAGTGGATATCTGCGTATTCGTCTTCACGCCGTAATTGGTATAAACAGATAAGTCCGGAAAAGACGGTGACCTCATAGCACCCGTCCTCCTCCCCGCCCCCCAACTCACGCTGTCATACACACACCAACAACAACTATGGTGGCAGCAGCTATAAATATTGCTACGACTTTTATACCAACATTTGCTCACAGAACACCAACAACACCAGCTACAGCAACAACAGCAACAAGTGCTCATGCAGAGACGCAGCATGTTACGCACGCATGAGCACTTGTTGACGTGGAATCCACCTCGGAGCAGAACTGTGATGTTACGAGTGTAGTAACCCAAGAACTACATTACCCAGCATGCAATATGAGTTTGGAGCATGCGTGGAAACCCACAGGTACGCCCCGGCGTGGATTTTGCGTTCTCAAGTAAATACACAAGCCTATCTACAATACGATGTGTAAACAGCGATCCATATTTTGATGCCGACGCCAAGACAATACGGTTGGGGTCTGTTTAGTGTCTGGTCGTGTGAGGAGGGCCTTAGTCTTCAAAAGTCCAAGCTCATTTCTACTTTTTGGATCAACCTAGATTTTTTGTTGTAGTGCACATAAAACCTCCACCCTGTAAGTGAAATCCAGGTACAGACACCTTTTTCTTTTACAGGAAAACCTTGGCAATGCTGTGATGATGCTGGATTTATGTCTTCACCCTTGTTTGACCAAACAGACGTTGTATGACAAAGCCTTTTAGCATCTGAATATGGTCCCGAGAAGGGTAAGAGCAAAATTGGAAATGAAACATCAATTCAAGGCTGAATTAAATACTTTCTGGTGGGGATGTATTTGACCTGAATCCAAACACAGTTGTCCCAGTGAAAACCCAGATTGCAGTCTCAGAGATAAAAGTAATGTCAACACACAGGTTTATCACACCCAGGTGCTGTTGATCCTATAAGATAAACTTAAGCCAAGCTACAACAGTTCTTAATGACTCAGTTTTACCACTGCTATAACAATGAATCTCAATAACTACAGTTAAATTTAATTTTAGTCCAAATTAAAAGATGCCCATTTAACCCTTTCATGCATGAATTATTAAATCACAGAAGAGTACTACTTTCAATGTTTGTTTCTACTGTCAAACAAGCTAAATATCACGTTCATTTTTTTCATTATGGTCTGCTCGCGCTGCTCCTCCAAGACAGTCTGGTGTCGCTCCACCCATGTTTTTGTGACTGTGCTGACCTCTGAACTGAAAACTTTCTTCACGGCTGCCGCACATGCGCAGTACGGCTCATTGTTTCAGGGGCGACCGCCGGCTATTCAACAACTTTCTTCTTCCAGTTTTGTGCAAAATGGACGAATATCTATCGGATGAAGATGTTGTGGAGGAGAACTTTGAATATGATGGGTGTCCTTACAGTTTTGAGCCAGAGTTTACAGATGAGGAGCTCATCGAAAGGAGGACGCGGAGGCAAAGAGAAGAACAGCTGGCCAGAGAGTAGTCTTCAGTTCAGAGGTCAGCACAGTCACACATGTCTGGAGTGACACAGACTGTAATGGAGGAGTAGCGTGAGTGGACCATGATGAAATATTGGTGAAACTAATGAGTTTTTGGACGATTAATGCAGTTTCAGGAGCGACGCTATACATGCCCCGTGTGCTACCATTATACGGATGTCCGCCACTCGATTTTGGATCTAAATATCTCCTGAAGCACTGTTTGGATCAGGAAAGCCTTCTGGGTGAGTATATTGTTCTACTTCATTCTATAAACAATGTGAAAGCTGCAGCAACCAAACTTATCCTTTAACCATGTATCAATGGTATAAAAAGTAAGTAGTTCCACAAACATCTTTGACAAACTTTTAAGAGCGATACAGGTCAAAGAAAAGTCTGAAGAATGTGTATACTGATGTTTAATCAAACTATTCACACAAAATTTTAAAAAGAATAGGAATTTATGTAAAATCTGAGTACTGTTGTGATGACAAATTAGCCCTTCATAGGCTGTTTTGGATTTATGATGCAATATCTTTATATGGTAAAAACAATAGATAAATAAAAGTGCAGAGTTAAAAATTTTAGGAATCTTGAGGCAAGTGTTTGGGAGTTCCCCACCTGTACTGCATCCTAAAGGGTATAGCATTTATTTCAAATATCTGTCTCCTGTAGCGGACATCATGCATGAAAGAGTTAATATTGAGATATCTGATGCTATAGAAAAATGATGACCAAAGAGGTTTGAAAATTTTGACACTGACAATCAAGTAAAGAGAGCAGCAGAGTGGCTCTGAGACCTCATGATTTTGTCTTTGCTTTTTACAGATGATGTGGTTCTGTTGGCTTCTTTAGCTGGAATAGATATACATATGTATATATATATATATATATATGTATATATATGCATATATGTGTGTGTGTGTGTGTGTGTGTGTGTACAGAGAAAGAATGTTCCACCTCCCAACAAAAGGATGATTAATAAAGTAAATTAAGAGAAAAAAAAGGAGAAATATGACTTTGAAATTGACATGTAATGTGGATAAAAAAAAATTAAACCAGGTTCAGCAAGGATTTCTCTCTAGCTAGCTGCAGCAGCGATGAGTCTCCTGGGGGAGTGGAGTTAAAACTGGAGTTTTCAGGATGGAAGTAAAAGAAGTAAAAGTCAAGAACACACATGTGAAGTGTCCATTATGTCCTAAAGCAAAGTGTTTGTCTGTTGTTAGTAAATCTAAAATCTAGAGACCAAAAACACCGAGAACTCCGCTACCAGGTAAAGAACTACTTTACCTGGTAACTAATTACATTCATGAAGGAGTAATTCCGTTAGTAACTCAGTTACTTTTTTGGGTGAGTAACTAGTAACTATAAGAAATTACTTTTTGAATGTAATTTGCCCAACACTGTTGGCTGCACATGTCGGTGTGCAGGACGAAATTACCACCGCACAGAAATTAGGGCCCTCAATGTCCACTTTAATAAATCAAATGTCTCATATACTGAAGCAGAAAATGTTGTTTTTATTTTTTCTTCATCTGTTACTAACACAAATACACTGTCATCTTGAAAGGGCAATTTTAGCTAAAGGAGGCCATGTGCTCTTAACAAATAATATTGGTGTTGGTATCTGTCACAATGAGTTTGGAAGTATCGCCATATCAGATACAGGCAAAAATCTAACATGGTGCCTCCCTAGATTAGACGTAATAAGTTCTTTTCCACCCTGTTGAAATGACGAACAAATCCCTCAGACCATGTGAGTTCCCACTGCTGTTCATCCTTTCTAAAGTTTACCAAAACCTGCCTTAACTTTCCAGCAGTCTGATTCTCTGAAGAGAGCAGGATATGAGACATTTGATGTTGATTCTGTTTTAAACTTGGTTCAATATGAATATTGAACCAATATGTAACGAAATGGTCAACTCATGAAACGATACGAAATAAAGATTATAGAAAATCCCCAACAGTAGGAAGTTCTGCAAAAATCTATTTTTTTAAATGTTATTCCTAATGCAGACATACAAAAATATTGCTGCATCAGTACAAAATAAATGCTCTTTGAAAAAAATCTAAATTGTAGTTTTTCCCCTTATTTAGACTACAGTGCAAATACAAACATAAAATCTCAATAAAAAGTGCTTTGTTGTTGTAACAATCAGGATAAGTACATTCTTGAATGAAAAGGAAAACAAATAGCAGTCCTCAGAGCTGCAGTTTAGACCTATAAATGTCTGAACTGTGAACTATAATATTTAGCCTATAACAGTGCATATACTTCTGATCTTCAAGTATGATCAAATTCTGTCAACTCAACAGTAGATGCAAAAATCAAATATTGTTTTTTATGCAGACTTACACAAACATACAGTTGCTGCCTGTCTCCAGTTCAAAGTAGTTGGTAGTTGTACTCGCCGCAGTATACGGTGAACTGTAGCGGCATATTTTACACACGGCTGTTGTTTTGTCCGCAATCTTCTCACTGTTCTCTCGTCTTTTACATGGGAAGCCAAAATAGGTCCACACAACCGATTTATTTGACGAAGGAGCATCAGCTAATTCCTCGACCTCGTCTTCCTCCTTTTTGAAGCGAGTGTTTTGCTACTGTAGGCGAGGAGGGTAAAAAAACATCACCATTTTTGTGGTCAGTGGTGTGCGGCGCCACTTTGTGTACATGCTTTTATTTTGTGCGTCTTTGAATTTTATTTTACGAAATTTCGTGGCACGAAAATTTGTTACACCCCTAAATATTAATAATATGTACTCTATTAGATTGTGGTCTTAACAGTTTGTGCCTTTCTTTCCTTCAGTTCATTTATTTTCATGCACTGATTGGTGTTCATGTTGATAATGAGAGGACAGATTTATTTCAATCCTCACTTCAACATCGGTTATGCAAATGTCACTTTTACCAGGTTATTAATGTTCAAAATGTCATCATTGTCATGATCCATGAGCACTTCTAAGATGAGCCTTTTGTAGTCCCTCTTCAGAAAATTGTAGTTTCACTGCAGCAGTAACATCCGCCGTTACATGATGATGTAGCGTAGTGAAAGTGTAGTCGGATTCTCTCTGTACGCCACTTTTCCTTTCCTAAGTCCTTCTGAACTCTCCTTTCTCCTTTCCTTAACCTCATGATGTTTTCTATCAGTGTTCAGGAAACGTAGTTAAGAGAGAGCTTAGGAAGTGACTATTCGACCACAGCCATAGTTTACCACCGTGCAGGTCCTCACATGTGGGCTGGCTCTGACATGTGGAGCATCGGGGTGTATCAGAGCCTTTTTTATGGCTCCAGTTTGTCAACCCACACCAACAAGTCATCCTATCAGTCCCTGACCAGATGACCCTCCTCACACATGACTGACCTCATAGAAGCTGATAGCCGTAACCCTCGGCTCCATTTCTCTCCATTACAGGCACTCCAACTGATCCTGTGTGCCCTCAATCATAGCTGCAGCCATTGGTGTGACCTGTTACGATTCAGGCCCAGTCACTGTTTGACAACCGGTCTCTCTTAGAGAAAATATGACATAATATTTTCAGTGTGATTATGAAGACTGGCACACTGTATAACCTGACACACCAGATGTGCAGCTCTATATTTCATAACAATATATTTCCATCTGGGAAACATAAAAAGAGTTTGTGAATGGGCAGAACCTCTAAAAGCAGATCTAGCAGGTGGTTGAATGTTCACCTGGCCAATCAGGTAATGTAGTAGGCAGGCACTGCTGCTGCAGTGTAATATACAAAACCTGAGCTACTCCGAAGAACAAACTCACCAAAATATGTCTGAAGGAAGGATGTAACGGTATGAAAACTTTGTATCACAGTCATTGTGACCAAAATTATCACAGTATTGTTATCACGGTATTGTTGCAGTGTGCTCAAAATGTTCAAAAAGTGCTTTGACACACTATTGAAATCGTTTAACCCCTTTAATATTATAATCATAATATTCTTTTGTCCTTTTTGTCAATAAATGCCCTTTGAGTACATTTTTTACCCTTCTTTCATGATAAATAAAAGTAAACAATTCTGGCAAGTATTTGTCATTATTATGTTATAAATGCTTAAACTGTGTGTAATTACAAGAAAAGAAAAATGGATTTGAACTTTAAACAGGATTCTCTTTATTAACAACTGAAAATGAACAACAAATAACATATTTCACAAACACACACTGTAGTTTGCCTGCAGCATCGACCCCATATTCCACTGAAACGTACTGCGGAGCACTTCGCTCCCATTGTAGTCTATCGGGCAAATTCCACTGCACGCGCTGTGGCGCGTCAGCGCCCCGTTGCTGAAGCGCCAAGGTGCGAGAGATACGCTTCAGGTCTATTTTCTGCGCGGCCACTTCCAAACCTTGTAAATTCACTGTCGTTAAGAAAGCACCAGACAGCAAGTCACCGTGTGGAACCGGAAGTTTAAAAAAAAAAAACACAATGCACGTAAATTTCCTCAATTATTTGTCATTACGTCAAAACTGGAGGCATGAGCATCAGGTCAGCAGTTGGTCAGAGGGTCCCAGAGGAAACACGACACCATGGACGAAGAAATCATAGAGGTACAGTAAAAGTTTTGTAGTTTTGTAGACTGTATACATGACACTGAACATCTTCTCTACACGGATACAGGTGGATAGAAGTTGAATAAATCACGAAGCTGTGTGGTTGGGACCAGTAAAGGGACCTTAGAAAAGCGAAGTGAGGTGTTGTTTATTTCTTTTCTCAGTCTATAACATATTTTAAGAGCGTGTGACATCACTATTCTCATGAGCCTGTGGCTCTCCAGGGATCAGCCCTCCCCCCACGGGGCTGCACGCCGCTTTCAGTGGGGTTTGCCTGTCAGAGCAAGACCGCGGCAGTTCGCTTCGCTGCGCGGCGCAGTGGAATTTAGGGGTCAGTGTCCATATTACAGCTCATTATTTTTGACCATGTCCAGGAGTTTTTTTTATTTTTTTTATTTTTACTGACGATAGTCCCTGAGGCAGTTAGCCCCCTTTATGACTCTCCTCTGATCTCCCCTTCCCTTTCAGATGTCCTTGATGTTTCCAAATTACAATCAATTAAATCCATAAAACATGAACTTTGACGGAAAAAGACCATCAATTTCAAAAATACGGTGAATTAACGGCAAAAGAACAGCAAGAACTCACTCCAGAATGATACGAATGCTGTTATTTACAAGATTAATGCATTATTTAGACAGAAAATACTGATAACCACCTGTTATTCTCTCAGGTATGGCTCACTGAATCTTCTCTCTCTCTCTACCTTTTTGGCTCGGTCATCTTATTTACTGGAGGAGATAGACTGTTTTAATCGTGCACATCCGTTTCTTTCGCCGCAGCTTCATGTTTAGACAGGGTGGCTGTCTTCTCGCAGTTTCCCCTCAGCATCCTTGTAAAATCTAACATTCAGCCAGACTCCAGAGTCCGTTTGGAGAGGGAAATCTCCACTTTGTCTAACTTTTGCTCTCAGAGGCCAAACAATGCAAACTGCACATGCGTGCCTCCAGTGAGGCTACTTCATCAAGGAACAGACTCATAGTTCAGGCTTTTCCAGTCAAAGAGCAGCATCACTGAGCGTTATTGACACAGTGGGTAATCAAACACTGTAAAACGGTAATTTTAATTGGACACGGTAATGATTACTGTGAGAAATTTTACCGCGGTTTACCATTTTACCAGTAATCGTTACATCCCTAGTCTGACATGGAGCTAAAATATCAAAATTTAGTTGTGAAGTTCATCACGTTGTTATTTTTCATTTAATAAAGAAATACAGTCCAGATCTGAAAAAAACTGTTATTGAAGCTGTTAGCATCTATGCTGATCTCAGTACAAACACTTACTGCTGTTGTGTCGCCCGTAGCTTCCACCTCTGTCCTGCTTTGGTCCGAGCACAATCGTTGTAGATTGGAGCTTGACGAGATGGGTCTGCCTGATGACAGAAACTGAATTAGGTGGATCTAGCTGCTGTGCAATTTTACATTCTGTAGCTAGAGGATGACTGACATTGTTTCCGTTGCTCAGGGTCGGATGAGTCTGATTAGTCAAGTGCAGCAGATCTCAAATGAGAAGTCATGGGTTTTCAAGGTTCAGAGAAGCTTTATTGTCAGTACTGCAATGTGTGTTCACAAACAGAGGATTAAAGTTACGCTACTCAAAGGCCCACCATGCTATGTTTAGTTTAAATCACAAACATCAGTACAAAAATAGGAATACAAGTATTATGTAAAAAGATTAAATAGAACAAAAATATCAAAGCAAAAAAACAAAGTGCAAGTACCAGCATTTTTTACCCGTAATAATTTTTAACACTAAAGTAGATGGCAGTGTGGAGCAGGGCGCAAATAGAAATAGTTTGAACTACAACTGTCCAGTTTAGGGTTTTGATGTTGCTACATCTGTATTTTTGGTGGTGCAGCAGGTAGTGCATGCCTCACAGGAAGAAGGTTGGATGACTTGGGTCAGGGCCTTTCTGTGTGGAGTTCTCCCTGTGCATGTGTGGGTTCCCTCTGTGCACTCAGGGGCCGTTTACATGGAAACTCCTGACTTGAAGACGCAAAGATTCTTCCTTTGCGTTTTCGAATTCTTCTGCTTTAGATGACAACACTCGGAGACCAGTTAATCCCCTGTAAATCCGCTGTAGTGTGCATGCCGGTTCAGTAGATGGCGGTGCAGGTCTGCAGAGAGGCAGCGCTGCTTCAACACACGAACGAAGAAGAAAACCTTTCACAAACAACAATGGCGAATAGACGCACAGAGAAGCAGGAGTTTCTTTTTTGGACAACAAATCAGTTCGGACAACAAATCTGTCTGGATAGTTTTTTCTGGATAAGAAACCGAGCACGGTAAGACGCTCACACGTTACTCAATCCTCGCAGGTTCTTAGGTTTGATTGGTCAGCTAGTATGCAGCTTTTCAGCGGATATACGGAATGGATTTTTTTCGTTCTTTTTGGTCTTTATACTGTGTAGATAGGACCATAGGACCATAACAGCCTTATAAACGGTGTTATTAATATGTACAAAGCTTCCAAATCATAGACCATAGCTTTAACAAGCTGTTAACAAGCATAACACATCTCAGAACAAGCAGTTAAATATGTCATCACTGTTAAGGCCATGCAGGTCTTTAGCAACAACCCTGAAGTGAAGGGTTATTCCAACAATTAGCAAATGCAAATTGAAAAATCACGAACTGCTGCCTACACATGTGCTGTGAGGCGCTTACCTTGAGGCTCTAGAATATAGAAGTTAATAGGAAATGTTTTATTCGAGCTTCGGCTACATATTCATCCATTATATGAATCCTTAATTGTATGATAAGTCTTTTAAAATGGTAATCATATCTCAGAGCACTCAGGCTGAGCTCATCAGCACAAATTATGCATCAACAGTAAATCAGGCAAACTCCAAGCATTAAAGCAACTCTGAATACTGAATAAGTGCAGCAGCCTAAGCACAATGAACAGATAAAGGAATTTTAGGGAAGATAAAAATAATGTTACAATATTTTTCTCCAGGTGTACATAAACCCCAATGCCCTGACATTCAATAAAACACACTAAAATGACAAGATATTTAATGTTCAACTGATGAACTTTATTGAGACTTTTGCATTTTTTTTATTTAATATCTGTAAGAATTTTCCATAGAGCAGGCATCCCCAAATGGCAGACTCCAGTCCAGATCCAGACCGAGTGATACTTCTGTCCAGACCCTTGACCAACCTCTGATAAATTCACAAAAACAGATCTTATTTGATCTTTTTTTCTGACAGTTGGGAATATACAGCGGGAACTGCGACTCCAGTTGTATAAGAGATACAAGAAAACGCAATGCAATAAAACCAAGAAACATCAGACAACTAAATAAGACGCTAAAAATGTATTTGAAACAATTCAAAGTTTGTTAAAAGATTAAAATTAAACCTAAAATGATTAAATGTAAAAAGATAAGAACTATATCAAAATATATATAAACAAATAGTAAAAAGGAATAAAATATCAGACAATAAAATATTAACCCTTTCATGCATGGTGTCCGCTACAGTGGACAGACATTCAGATAGCACCATTATGTTACAACTACCATGTGGTATACTCCTGAACCATTGTCTCAAGTTTCATAAATATACAGTATCTTTATATAATTTTGCCATAATGAGATCTTACATCATAAATCAAATTTAGCAGACGAAGGATGAAATGCACCCACCCTTCTGTAAAGAGTGTTGAATCCTTTGTTGGAAGTTCATGTTCAGTTTGGAAGAAGGCACAAGTCCAGATTAGATCGGTTAGCCAACCATTTATTGACAATATGTGAGACCATACATAAAATAATAAAAATACTCTGCTGCTGAGGGCTCAGTGCTGCACCTCACCAGGGATGTACAGGAAAAGAGCCTTGAACAGTAGCATACACAAAATCTTATACACAACAGAATTAGGGAAGTACCAACTTGTCACGTGTTAAGATCATGTCTGGTTTTATAAGCTATGTCTGTCAAGAAGATAAACATAATGTCTGGATAAAGGTCAGACTTGAGGCAGAAGTTCAACCAAGAGTTCAACAAAAGTTCTCACAGTTTCGCAAAACCACAGGACCAACTACAGGATGTGAAATGGGGAAACTGCCCCCCCCCCCCCCCAGACCTTCACTGAAACCACTGTCTAACAGAGACTGCACCATTATAATTTATAAAACATTTGACCTGTTGAACAAACTTGTTTGAACTGATCTGCCCTAACATATGTTTGAATAATTGTTAGCATAAAAAGACATCTTTGGACAAATATTAGCATTAGCTTGTATATAATTCTAACACCTTCTTTTCCCAAAGACCCAGACAGGTACAAAATTATATTTCCAGTTAATGTGATGTAAGAGACAGTTTTTATGTAGGTTCTAAAAATACTTCTTTGTATATTATTTATTGTGAACAAAGACTCATCTGTTAACTCCAGTGAACGTTATATACTAAGGGGTATATTCTGCTTAAAGCTGTGGTCTACGATTTGAAACCGCAGCCTGCCCCTCCTTCCCTCACCTCTCCCCCCCGTGTTCCAAGATCCCGCCCCCAGCTCGTGTTGCCTCATATACCAACAAGTCCCCTCGGACTGAGCTACGAGCGACTAGCATTATATATCAGCAGCAAACTCAATCAAAAACAGCTCAGCTCAACTGAAAGTATCAAACACGACAGACATCCCCCTTGTAACACACAGCAGTAGCCATTTCAATTGGACCGGCGGCAATGCGGGTCTGGCGCCACCAGAGCGGAGCCGAGTGTGGGGGAGGATTTATCTTTCTCGGCCTGTCCTCCACAGCTCAGCTTACAGTGCTAATGATTAGCGGCTAACAGGCTAACCCGCTCCCCTACAAGTTATTAGCCCGTGCAGGCACAAACTAACCAGAGTTATTCAGCAGACATCTCACACTGTAGTAAACAAAGTCATTACCTGATCAACCAGGGGCGAAACGGCCGATGCTAAAGGTCTGACGGCCGGCTGAGGCTATTCGTTAGCCGTTAGCCGTTAGCCGTTAGCCGTTAGCCCGCTAACAGGCCTCAACCCGCGGGCAGAGCTCCGTTGGGCCCCGCGGGAGAGGGAGGCGGCTTCGGTCTCGGCGCTAGGTTTTACCGGCTCCATGATAGTTCAGTAGCTAACGCTGCTAGCTGCTCACCGGAGGTAGAGGGGAGGAGACGGGACCATGACGCACTACGCATGACGCTGCGTAGTGAGAGAGACAGGGGATTGGATGGACTCACGGACCAACTCACGGACCAATTAATAGTCGCAGGTTCTTAGGTTTGATTGGTCAGCTAGTATGCAGCTTTTCAGCGGATGTACTGAATGGATTTTTTTCGTTCTTTTTGGTCTTTATGCTGTGTAGATAGGACCATAGGACCATAACAGCCTTATAAACGGTGTTATTAATATGTACAAAGCTTCCAAATCGTAGACCATAGCTTTAATGTGCCTGTATCCAGATTTCACCTAATTTTGAAATTGTGTTTTTGGATCTATATTGAGTTCCATTATATTACTATGAGTACCATTGATGAGTGGTGTCTGCTTTAGTAGAAAATACAACATACTGGAAAAAAATGTGGCCCTGATTTGGACTTATTTGTATGTAAAAAAAGTAACATTTAAAGTAATTTTTCTTTTCTGATTTAATAATTCATGCATGAAAGAGTTAAACTAAAAATGTAATCATAAGAATTGCTACTCAGAAATAAATAATCATAATAGTTATTAAAATAATAAAGTTCTACAAAAAAGCCAAGCTGAATAAGTGAGTTTTTAGATTGCGTTGAAAATGAGACCATCACAAGGTTAAAAACAAGATAAAAGAGGTTCCTCTGTCCGTGTACTTTGTGGCCATTCGTTTTTCGTGTTGATATGGGTAAATGGAAAACGGGAAACCATCCGATTTTCTGATTTCCGTTTGGATGAAGGGAAACGAAAAAACGGGAAACGAGTCCTTTCCCGTTTTTCGTTTGGTAATCGAAAATCCAAAACGGAAAACCAAGCCTTTATCTGATATCCATTACGGGTTTATTATTCACAAGTGAAGATATAAAATACGTCCGTAATTCCTTTCGTAAAGCTTGCTTTGCCTTCACCTGGAAGCACTTCCTTCTTCTGCGCTGCTTCTTCTCCTTGTTCTGCTTCTGAATCTACACTACGGCGTATTTCTGCCCTCTAGGGAAATTATTAGTTTGCCGCGCTATAAGCCCATTTCAAAGCATCATCCATAACCATAATTGTTTTCTATAAATTGAGTTTCAATTTCTCACCATATATCTTTGTTCTATTATGCTAGTTCTGTAAATTGTATTAAGTTCCAAATAAATGTATTTGTTATTACCATGTATTAATAAATAGCCATTTATTTCAATTGTCAAACTACATTCTAAACACATATTACCAGATGGGCAGTTACACATTACAAACAAGGTAAGCCTCGGTTCTGCAATGTTTTATCAATCAATCTTTATTTGTTCATAACAAGTGTTATCTCAACAACTTTCAATCAGCAGCGCAGAAGAAGGAAGTGCTTCCGGGTGAAGGCAAAGCAAGCTTTACGAAAGGAATTACGGCCGTATTTTATGTCCCAACTTATGAATAATAAACCCGTAATAGATATCAGATAAAGGCTCGTTTTCTGTTTTTGGATTTTCTATTACCAAACGAAAAACGGGAAACGAGTTGTTTCCCGTTTTTCGTTTCCCTTCATCCAAAATGAAATCGGAAAATCGGATGGTTTTCCGTTTACCCATATCAGGGGAGGTTGCAGGTTCATGATGGACAAGGTTGTCACCTTAAGCCGGAAAATGTGACGAAGAGGCAGGTCCAGATCAGCCCAAAAGAACTTGAGCATAATACTTAACCACAATTTGCTCCCACTGCTGCGTCAGTGGTGTGTAAATGGCATGAATGTGAATGTGTGGTGTAAAGCAGCTTTGAGTAGTCAAACAACTTGAAAAGTGCTATATAAGCTCAAGTCCATTTACCATTTACACTGACTATGCAGAAAACTGGCAGTGCAAATATGGAAAGGAGGTACAAAAAATCCACTTTGGAGCATCACACAGACAGACAACACTGCACAATGTTGTTCTGTACACCACACCACATTTTATCACCGTCCATGAAGCATGATCCTCCTGCCATTTGGGCTCAGCTTGAACCAGTTCTTGAGTACCTGAAAGAGGACCATCTGAGGATCCAGAAGATCTTCTTCATAAGTGATGGGCCAACAATGCAGTACAGAGGGAAAAAACTTTCTTATGACCATCATTCTGTTCTGATGGGGTTTACTGCTGCAAACTGGAGTTTCCTGGAGGCTGGTCATGGAAAAGGGACTGTTGATGGCATTGGAGCCAGTATTAAAGGTGTAGCGATCTTATAATCTTATAATCTAATGCAGTATTTGTCAAAATCACTGTATTTCTCCTCTCCATCCACAAGATGTCACCACTGACAGCCTGTTGAAAAAAAAAGTCGGGTTTCAATACACAGCCTTGGCTCTGAATTTCAGCAGGTAAATACTGTGGCTCAGGCCGAGTTACCAAAACAGGGAACACCCCCCCACATCCAGGGGGCGATCATACTCATGCACAGATCAGACAGAGGGGGGAGGGGGAGTAGTAGGTTGCGTAGCGTGTGCAGTTATTGTAAGAGAGAGATACTCCGCAAATTGAAAGACCTGAAAATGGACGCGGATGTCGCCGTCTGTCTGATGGACAGGTAAGCAACATTAACTTTGCGGTGCCTCACATAACGGTAACAGCCGTCGGGCATTCATCTTATTGTCTAATCTGCCAGAGTGTACTGTTGTTGTGATGTTATCAATAATGGCAGTCAAGTTGTCTGAAGAGTTGGGGTTACCTTAGCTATGTTGGTCAGCTACGCAGTTTCTACCAGGGGTGAGGTATGAAGGGAGAGGCGGGTCTAAATTTGTTTATAAACAACCTCTCCACTCATTTTCTCCCACATTGCTGACTACACCTTTAAGAGAACCGCTGATGCACAGGTTGCTATGGGTACAGATATCCCCACAGCAAGACACACTCTATCACACTCCTTTTCTCACTAAAGTCAAGCTGCTTTATGTAGAGGAAGACCAGATCAACAGAGTAGACATACTCCTTTCAGAAGAGCTGACCACCATCAAAAGAACACCAAGCATTCAAGTAAAATGCACTCAACCTGGAGCAACCCACTATAGAGTGCTGAGCTGCCATCTGTCCCTGTTTCCTACAATCATCCTCCAGCATTGCCTACAAGAGCTGTAAGAAAACCCAAGCCAACATCCTTAGGAGATAAAGGCTGTCCTTCAAAACCTTGTCCACACAAAACCAAAACCAAGAGTGACCGCTGCAACACCAGACTCTCCACCCCTCCATACCACCTCAGGCTCCAGGTGTAAAGAGACTCTCTGTTCTGTTGATACCATCACTAAGTACATTGCCCTTGGATATGCACTAAATGTAAATAGCGCAATAAAAACTGGTAAAGGGGGTGCTGGTTTGGCGTAGTGGTTAGCACCCAATGTACTTGCTCCTGCCGGTCCAGGTTCGAGTCCCGCCTGTGACCAGTTTGCAGAGTGTCTTCCCCTACTCTCTCTCCCCCTTTCACAAACCTATCCACTGTCTCTCTCCTATCAATAAAGGCACAAAATGCCCAAAAGTATACATTAAAAAAAAAAAAAATGGTAATGGAAACACCTGAATTTCCAAAAAACACTAAAATATCGCAATTTTTTTTTACACTTTTATGAGGGGGGTTTTCAAACGTTTCGATATTTAAATATATTGCAAAAGTGCAATGGAAACACTTTTCTGCAATTATACGCCACAGGACGTGACGTACCTGGTCACATGATCACTTCTCTCGGAGTAAACATGGCGCGTTACATTTGGACAGAGAAGACGGAGACTTTTTTTGTGATTATAATTCTTGAGAAAACACAACTGCCATACTAGACAGCAAACAACAGAGGAAAGCAGAGTGTTATAAGGAGACAGAAATGAGGACAAAAGGGCTCAACAAGCCTTGCTATCCATCTTCCTGCAGTGAAATCTTGCGGAATGATATCTCACGAAGTTACGATGCTCCTGCCTAGAACAACCTACAATGGAAACACGTTCAAAGTGCAAATATACTTTGTCCAAATTTTAGGAATATCGCTTTATCTTGCGCAAGAAACTGTAATGGAAACCCAGCTACTGTAAACCTTGTTGGAAAGTGGTGTGTCGTCACCTCTGATGGTGACCCATACCCTGAAATCATTGAAAGAGCAGAGGAAGGTGAGTTGTTGCCTGTAATACAAATCAAATGCAATTTTATTGAGCATTGCATAAACAACTTGCACTTTCTGAAGCCGTTGTTAAGTGAATGTTGCCTTCGGACCATAGAAGAGAAAGCAGAATACACAAACTCATTATGTCATAAAAATATAAAAAACGCTGTCTTGCTGATTTTCAGTGTTTGCCCTTTTTCTGTCTACAGGTGCCTTGGAGGTCAATGTAATGTCCAACATCAGGAAAAAACTTTTTTTTGGCCACGACTACAGGAAAAGATCTGGTACATGATGGACAAGGTTGTCACTTTAATCCCTCAGCCCGAAAATGTGACAAAGGCCTGTCCAGATCAGCCCAAAAGTGTTTGATGCCTTATGTAAAAAACTCATATTGTGAATAAACTTGTTTGGGTGCTTAACACAGAAGCCACTTAGGCCCACACCTGATATGTGCTCCCTCAGTGTGGGTTGTGAATGTTTGTTTCCTGGTATGTGTCCACTCCACTCCACCACTCTCATCAGTATTGTCTTTGAACTTGTTATTTCTCATTAAAAATTAAATTATTTTATTGACAAAAAAAAATGTGTTTGTGACTTTCTCACCATAGGCATGGCCTACATCTGAGGGTTGCAACCTTGACAACTGGATACTGGTCACAACTGTAACACAGTGCTTTGTTAATCAAGTATATTGAGTTATCAACTAATATATTAACACACTAATTTGCTAACTATGTGTTCTGTTTTTTTGAAATATTAACTTTGGAATCAATGTGATTAAAAAAAGGCATTTTACAAATAAGCATTGCATTCTATTTTTGAAGAATTGTAATACTTAAATTTAAAACTTTCTTAAAATATTCATTTTTATTGATTTAGTTGTGAAAACTTTCCTTAAAAAATGTAACAATGTACACTTATAGACAGCAGAAGAAAACAAATCTTTAAAGGTTTGGATAATATTTTTTAGCATAGTTTAAAGGTGCTATGAGGAGAATCTATTACTGGCGACATAAAGACTCTGCTACCCATGAGCACGCGCGGCGACTGTCGTAATGCTGCGTTCCAGTAACCTTGGAACTGGCAGTGACATCATCTCTGATTTATCAGCGTTCCAGTTGAAGTCGGAAAAAAACATGCCGATCTACCAGGCTATTGTTAGCTGTTGTTAGCACACCCTGCGTTGTTGTTCACAAATATCACATGAAGAATGTGATTATCACTATGGCAGCATTTTTGTAAATATAAGTCTAACAATACTACGTATACAGCTGATCTAGAGCGACACACCCCAGTCAGAAGTGCAAATAAATGGATTATTACAGGAGCTAAATAACTGTTCACACTGGGGGCATCCATCTTCCATTGTCAACTCGGGGGTGGCGAGGTTTCACCGAGTTCCCAGTGAGAAATTCAGACTTCAGGGGGCGTTCCAGTTGCAGTTCGGAACCCGGAAATTCCTACTTCTGACAACAACTGGAATGCACCAAAGATGTGACCCAAGCCAAAGCGTGTGTTTGTTGTGATGCTAATGAATGCAGCTCAGACCTTCCTCAGAACTCTGCATTGCTTTACAACTTCTTTTTTCAGCAACTTACAGGATGCAAAGCCACGAGGTAATGTATCTCTTTCTAGTTACGTAGCGGTAGTTTTTGATGTGTGACAACAAACAATTTTTGGAAAACTTAGTATCGTAGTTTTTTAGCCGGCTATATACTGCTACTTACAGCCTGGTGCTCTAAGACGTGTCGGAATAATATAAATTTGCTCTAGTTTTAATTGTCTTGTTCCCTAAGTTGAGTATCCAGGCCAGTCTAGTCCTGTCCGACCCAACTGTGAAGCTAAGGAATAGCATTTATAGATAACCTATTTTGATGCTATAAAACTCATCTTAAAGTGTGTATTTCCATCAGGCATATATCTAAAAGTTAGACTTTTTTGTAATTACTTAGAAACTCCTCACAGTCCCTTAAAAGCCCTGAATTGATCTGCTAGTTAAAGGGTTAAAGGGATAGTTTGGGATTTTTGAAGTGATGTTGTGAGAGACAGACTGCATGAGCCTGAACTTTTGTCAGATAACCTCAGGGCAGACTCTGATGCTGTATATTCCTTTAACGTGGTGCAGGATTCTCTGCTTCTTTAATGTATTTTGTGGGAAAACAAGTCACAAAGACAGCGTGGGGTCATCACACGCCATGAACAGTTTGTTTATATTCACTTTTCCGCCACACTGCTGCTTGATTAGACACAGACATGGTTGCTATGACTACAAGTCCCAGTGTACATTATGGTAAGGACGAAGCAGGCAAAGCTAATGAAACATTTTGATGATTAAAAGAGGAGGTCAAATATCTAGTAAACAGTGTTTGGATGAATAAGAAGAGCTTTTAACTCTCACTAATGTCTGCATCTGACTCCAGATGGTATGATGTTTTATTCAAATCTAAAACATGTAGAGGACAGAGAAACTGTCAGAAATGTTATGAAGTAGAGAGCAGCTTTAACAAGGCCAAAGTCTCACGCCGCTCTAGTCCGTTGACTGAACACTCCTTTGAGTCAATGTTAAGTGCTGTGCTGACCTGCTGTAGAGATGTTACTGTTTCCCTGGTGTGTTGTGTCTGTGCACAGAAAGTGACCCTGTGGGACTGAAATATTACATTAAAGAAGAACATTGCTGTCAGCCTGCAGCGGAGTGCAATTATTTTGTCTATTACTGCCGCACAATGACCACTTACAGACAGGTGACAAATAGATGTCACTCAGGTCTGTGGAAAAATAAGTTTACCTGATGTTTTTTTAGCACTAGCGTTAGCTTACAAAGTCTTTCTGTTGTTTTTGATAGTTTAGACTTCTTAAAATGACTAACAGATAAAAAGAAACAAATGGCCCATTTAAACCAACACTATGTAGTTTTTCAAACATAATATAATCCTTTGTTATTCATTGTGATGGTCCACCACTTTACAATGAGTTTAATGAAACCTCTGTCGTGGTCTGTATCCCTTTAACTGGAGCTATGTAACTTCGAGGTGGATTGTAGGAACCCTGCCACACTAAAAAACTACACGTTTGGACTGCTTTATGGCATACGTCACTTCCCCCGATTCCTGATTAGTTTAAAACACGAAAGTCTCGGTGAAAGCCAAACGCGGAGCTGTAACCATGGCGGAGGCAACAAAGAACATAAGGAATAGAAAAGTTTTGTCGGAGAAAGCGAACAAGAAAAACAAAGAAAGCGAGAGAAAAACAAGCTGAATGCTTGGACCAGAATAAACATCGGTTCGGCGTTCACTTGCTGGCGTGAAATAAAAGACGAGGAGGGATGTCCGACTACTATCAGGTATGTTGGGCGAAAAAAACTTGACAGGAATAAAGTACAGCACAATAAATCCAGAATGTACCTGTATGTAGTTTTGTTTAGACCTATTTTAAGTGTGTGATATCACCAGCTCGTCGTTGTCTTTACTTTTATTCACTTTATCGCTTCAACAGGACGGGGGCGACTTCACGGTGATAAAACCAAGTTGAACTTAGCGATTTTTTAACATCGTCATTTAGTCAAAAATAAATACATTACCTCGTCGCTATCCATCCTGCAAACAGCCGCTGAAGACAGAAGAATACTTTTGAGCAAAGTCCTGGCTTCTGTAGTTCGCCTACAAAACAAACGCACGCGACCGGCAGATCTGTATCCTTACAACATTATGCACGCGCTAGAGCTCATGGGTAGTTGAGTTCCCTATCCGGTCAAGCGGGGATCTTCTGTTGTGCTGCTTTAAATATTTGTCAGAAAAGTCCACTATATAGTATTAAAACAGTTGGATATGTAGGCCAAAGGCTGCGGTCGAATAGTCACCTCCTAAGCCCTTTCCAATCTACTTTTCCTTAACCTTGATGGAAAACGTCTTGAGGTTAAAAGAGACATATCATGCTTGTTTCTCCTTTTCACTATGCCAGACTAGGATGCCTGTAAAGCATTTCTGCCCTCAGTACAAGTTAGTTAGTTCCTTCATTGCCCCACAATAGCGTTCTCAATATCCTCATGTTAGGCCATTATCAAGCTCTCGTTGAAACAGTCGGTCTCAAGGCTGACCTAAAGTTACCTCGCAACGTCACAGCCCTTTGTGCTCTGATTGGTCAGTTCTATCTGGGGCTGAGCCAGCCTGTCCTTCTTCTTCTACTGTATTTTCCGGCAGGCTCAAAGCAGCGAGCGCATATTGAGTCCCCCTACAGGCTAGAGCTGGTAATGAGGGAATGTGAGCTAGGGATCTATATACCCCTGCTGGTGGATGTGTTCCTTGGTGACGGTTTTGTGGCTAACGGACATCACAGAGGAGGAAGTGTTTTATCAGATTACTCCAATAAAAAGAAAGGTACCTCGTGTCGTCACGACGCTTGAAATCTCGCGGACATCTCGCAATGACCTATTTTCAGAGGCATCAAATCTCGTTCTAGTATATCTGATAAAATACAATATCTCATTTTTTGAAAATTAAGGGGGTGTAAGGTCTTGTTTTCAAATTTATTATATTATATGTAAGTATTAAATCATGCATCAGCATGTCTCCTTTAAGGAATGGAGAAAGGAGGATTCAGAAGGACTAAGGAAAGGAAAACTGGGGTGCAGAGAGAATCTGACTACTCTTTCACTACGCTACGTCATCATGTGTCGGCGGATGTTACTGCTGCGGTGAAACTACAATTTTCAAAAGGTGGACTACAAAAGATGCATCATGTATCATGACAGTGTTGTTCCTTTAGACAATTTGAACATTAACAACCCAGTAAAAGTGACATCTGCATAACCGATGTTGAAGTGAGGATTGAAATAAATCTGTCCTCTCATTATCAACATGAACACCAATCAGTGCATGAAAATAAATGAACTGAAGGAAAGAAAGGCACAAACTGTTAAGACCACAATCTAATAGAGTACAAATGATTCATATTGAACCAATTTTAAAACATAATCAACATCAAATGTCTCATATCCTGCTCTCTTCAGAGAATCAGACTGCTGGAAAGTTAAGGCAGGTTTTGGTAAACTTTAGAAAGGATAAACAGCAGAGGGAACTCACATGGTCTGAGGGATTTGTTATTATTCAGTTGAATTCAGAAGCAGTCAGAATACGTGTTGTTTATAAAAGCTGTTGCCGCAGAGAATTGTGGGACAGAATATTCTCCTCTCCTTTCGTAAAGTATGGTCTGGTGTATCCTATGCTAAAGGAGCTAATAAAGGAAGCATTGAGCCACTTTTCCTAAGCATTTAGACTATTCGAACAGCTCTAATCATGAACTACTTCCAGGTCATTTCACTCTGAACCTTCCTAAGCAAAAAGGACTATTCCAGCCAAAGCTTGCTGTAGGGACTTTTATGTTAGCTTAGCATACATTTCCTTTAGTTTACATGCTGGATGCATCCTTTCAGCTGACTGTTCTCATTGCAAATCCAACCTGACTGGAAATGACAGAAAGCTTTTTGAATCAAATCAACTTTTTTACTGGTAAAAAAAAAATATCACAAATGTACAAAAGTGGATACACATTGTAGTGCTGGAAAACTTAAACCACTGATCAATAATCCCTCATTGTGTTCTTCAAATAAACTGCCATGTCTTAAAGGTCCCATGTCCAGCAAAATCATTTGTTTTTGTCTTTATTGTTGTATGAAGAGGCTTGGGGAGCAGGAAACACACTTTTCACTAAACTATCAGTTCATGGTGAAATGCCCTTTCAGGAAAATACTCCTAATATGTTTTTTACTCTCATCCATCATCTTTACCATTTACAGTTTTAAGGGGTGGAGCATTGGGAGAGAGGGAGGCAGGATACATCCTGAACCAGTTGCCAGTCAATCACAGGGACACATAGAGAGCTCACACTCATACCTAAGGGCAGATTCAGATACACCAATCAACCTAACAAGCATGTATTGGTCCATTGGAGGAAGCTGGAGTGCCCAGCGCAGAGGGGGACCTTCAGGGCCTTCTCGGCCTCTATTAATTTTATTTATATATATACCAGTGGCGGCTGCTGGTCAGTCAAGGAGGGGAAGCTCATTTTTTTCCGGCCTACATCATAAATTTGTTCATTTATTTAAGTGTCAATTCCACCCTCCGTTCCTTTACAAGAAAATGATCTGGGACTCTGTTGTACCAACTAGGTGTCTTTTCCAGGGATTTTACCAGTGTTCTCTTAATGGCCAGCAGAGCTAGACTGTTTAAACGGCCTTGGCCCATTGTGTTGAGGGTGTAAGACTTGAGCTGCTTTAAACAGGAGAAGCTCCTCTGCAAAACAACTGAAAGTCTAAACTTTTGGCCTGTACTATATATCTATATCTATATATCTATATATATATATATCTATATATATATATATATATATATATATATATATATATATATATATATGTATATATATATATATATATATATATATATATATATATATAAATATGTGTGTGTGTGTGTATATATATATATATTTTTATATATGTATTTAGTATTTAAAGTTAAGTTGACTGTAAAGTTCACATCAGAATGAAAGCGTTCTTATGCTGAAACATGTCATCCAGTCAGTATCATCCGTCTCGATCAGAGCCAGGTTAGCTGGCTCATTAATTAGTTAGGACTTCACAAATCCTGGGAAGGCCAGGCTTTGTGTTTTGGTTTGGAGAGAGATGGGAAAAATGACGGTTGGATTTTAAGCGGGCGGGACAAAAACAAAAGATTGTAGGCCTTCATGAAGTCCTAACAGTGGGCAGAGTGGTGAGAGCGGTGAGAGACAATTAAATGGCAGAAGCAGACAAGAGCAAAGTTGTGGCTAGCTTGTTAGCATCGCTTTTAAGGCGGTCTTTCTGAAAACTACAGATAATAAAAATCGGAAGACCAACTCCAGAACTGGAATTAAAAGAAAAGGTCAAAAAAGTCGAAAGGCATTTCAAGACCGAAAATTATCAGCGACATCCATGGATGGCGGGCTGTAAGAAAACAGACTGTACTGCTGGAGTTGTTTACTTTTCACAACTGACAGGTCATCCACCCATCCACCTGGGTCAGCAGCGGATTTGTGAGCCTTACTAATCTGACAGTCAGCTCACTGACATCAAGATTCTGCGGCACACCTGCAAGCGACGGTCAGTTTGAAAACTTTTGGGGACACAAGAGTTGATCTTCAGCTAGATGAGCAGTGCTGAATCATATTACAGTCCACAACAACAAGGTTAGGCAGAACAGAAAGATCCTGAAACATCTCGTCAATGTCGTGATATTTCTTGGAAAGCAAGAGCTGGCATTTCGAGGACATGATAAAGTAAAGATTGTGTAAACAAGGGGAACTACTTGGAGCCCTCTGTGCTGTCATCTGGATTGGGCCACTGTTTTCATTGGCACTTCCAGCAAAATTCAGAATGACCTGATTCAGTCTGTGGTGGACGTAATGACAGAGTCAGTGAGGGAGGAGGTGAGGAACACGCCTTTGTCTCCGTTATGGTAGACGAGACAACTGACATAAGTAACACCACTCAGATGTCATACGTCCTGCGTTACACCACTGACGGTGGTTTATAGGGATTGCTTTTCCAGTTTGGTGGCGTCAGTGGTGATAAGCACACAGAAGCCATAGCTGGACAAGTTTTGGAGTTTCTGGAGGACTACTCCTGCACCAATAAGGTCATTGCCCAGTGTTACGGTGGAGCTGCAGTCATGGCCTCTGGACTGAATGGGGTCCAAGCCAAAATAAAGGAAAAAATACCACAAGCTCTCTTCGTTCAATGTAATGCGCACTCTCGGAACCTCGTCATGTCACAAAGTGCTGCTAAAATCAAAGAGTGCAACATTTTTTTCTCACACCCCAGTGGCCTCGCCTTTTTTCTCAAAGTCAGCCAAACGCACAAAACTCTTGGATGAAATATACCAGTGGAGACTCCCCAGAGTGACTGTAGTTTCTCGCTGGTTGATCTGGAGATGCGGATGAAAAAGCAGGCTTCGCCGACACAAGCTTGTTTGCAAAAAAGAGCAGTTTATTGACAAACCAAGCAAATGTCTGCATCGGGCACTCCAGGATGTACCCGAGAGGCTCAAAGCCAAATGAGACCTCCTGAGCAGTGACAACGGACAACATTTATACCGTGAAACATTCTTTGAAGTACACAGAGCCACGTATGCAGGGTGGATTCTCATTGGACCAGCCTCTTAGACAATGACCAGTGGCCACAAAGGTTGACCCATGATGGCCTGAAGTGATAGCCTTTAACCTTTGACACAGGACATCCCCTTAAGTATCAGTTTTAAGTTCTCAGCTATTTACCTAACCACGAAGTTTGGTTTTCTTAAGAAGACAACATGTGAAGAATGTCCTTTGTTGTGCATCCTAACCATAACATCCTGAGTGAACCAGGCCACCTTCAGTCTAATCATTTGCCAACCCCTAAGGCCACCAATTGTCCATCTAAAACATTCACATCAGATACATCATATCGAGACTACAAAGTCTCAAACAGGATTACATATACATAGGTAGATATCTAAAAATACTGCGATAATGTTTTCTCCTTCAGCTCATCTTAACACATTAGTGTGAGAGCGAAAAACCTGTCGGCAACCATTACTTAATGTATACCAGCAATATCATCTTTAGACAGGAAAATTCTCTCACGATCCCTTTGCCTTAGGCGATCTTATTACAGTTAAGTATTAGCCATTCCAAGTTAAAGGAGGATTTTACAGATAAATGTGTGGATTATATGTATGTTTATAAATATATATGGGAAACCTCAGTAAATAAAATTAAAATGGTGTCCAAATCTAGGCTAGTCGACCCATCGTACCTATCAATGGACCTTGCCCTGCCTACCACTATGTCCCTAACCGGAAAAAGAAATAAAACAACTGAAGTCCCATTATAAACAACATCAATAATACACATATTACACACTTTAACAGAATCAAGATTGCATAAATTCACATTAAGAAAGACTTTCAGGCAGTCCCTCCTTTGCATTGCCATGATGTCCTCTTAGTGAGTCCAGTTGTCTTATTGTCCATGTTTAGGCTTTTTGATCACATTTTGTTTTGTCCATGTAAGTTCATTGTCCATTCAGTATCTGGAGGTCTCTGAGCGATCAGTCACCTCCAGTGTCGTCCTGAAAGGGACAAAGAAAACACCAGCCAGTATCTTGCAAACTTGGATACAATTAAAACATTGACAATAGATTGTGAATAACAAATAATCAGAACATGATATTACATTTCCCTTATAACAGGCTGTTCTATAAAAAACATATAATAAAACAGGAATAAAGATCAAAGTAAATAGGTCATTATAATGGATATTTGTCAAAAAGTTCACTTTCAATAACTATATTATCCCCGTCATCATCAGTACGCTGTAAGAGTGCCATTTGACCTTGGTCCCCTGGCATCACAACCCCAACCCATCGCAATATCATAGCCTTTGCAAAGGTTAGCAGCAGTGTGCAGAAACAAAACATCACACACAGTGCTATGACAACTGCTAGTAGAATCTGAATTAACACAGCTCCCATAGGTCCCAATTTGTCTTGTAACCATGAATTAGCCGACCATCCAGCACCTTTTGATGGTCCGAATGCATCCTTTATAACTCTTAATGCATCTATTACACTAGTCATGTTGTCAGAATCATCAGGAATCAAGGTGTAACATGCATCTCCTGATAAATTTAATGCTACACAAAGACCCCCTTGTTTTGCTAAAATATAGTCGAGGGCCATATCATGTTTTAACAGTGTCAATCTATGACTTTTCTGTGTATTTGACAAGTATTCAAACCCTCTTATGGTCTCATTTGCAAAGCCCTGCAGGGTGTAAGTGATGTTATCAATGTGATCTGCCAGAAATGTTACTCCATACCATGGAAGAAGGCCTATTCCCCATTTTTCTGCCAAACTTATTCTCCAATGATAAGATTCCAGGTTATGAAATTGTGCCATCTCCCTCTTTTGTCTGTTAATGGATTTTATGTCAGATGTGGTCTTATCAGATACCTGTTTAGGCTGAACAGCAAGAACTTCATATGGAAGTTTCAATGTGGCCATATAACAACAACCTGTCCATCCATATGGTAGGAATATGTATGCTTTATCCCCACACACCCACCAAATGTCTTTGAAATTGCCAATAGTCACATTTGCAGGAAGAATTTGGTGTCGTACCATCAATGTTTTACTTTGTTTGAGATGTGGTAACTGAAATGTTACTGAAGTCAGGTCATCAGTAGTTTTAGGATTGTAGTCAGCGAACTGCATCATATAGACAGCGCAATCTGATATGCCCATAAATACCCCATGTCCATTGTGAGTATCATTTGAGCAAAAACAGCTATGTGCTTTCCGGTTTTGTACTTTTATTGAGTCAGGGATGGCTGTTGTTACATCCTCATGTTTATCCAATAAGTTCATGTAAGCTAGGCCTCCTAGCCATGAACAGTCACCTCTGGGTTTGAACAGATTCACTGACAGGGCCACAACAAAATCAATTTTTGACTTCTGCTGAAACAACAGCCACGATAACACAGATGATTGACAAGCAGGAACCAATGGTTCTGGTGCTGTCTCTAAAATCGAAAACCATGTATTTGGGGCTGGAACTCTCAACACACATGGGCATTTCACATTCATGTTTGACCTAACGGAATGCGCTAATTGCTGATACCATAGATTTTTATTTGCCCATGGGTCTGCCAGTTGCAACGTTGAGGAGTCATAGCCGTATGCCTTCCATGTAGTGTCCCTCTTCTGTAGGGTCCGATAGGAGTCAATCTCTTTTACTGAGGTCATTTCCAAATTATACAATTCATTAGGTATGTCTGGCAAGGTTTCCTGGAGTCCTGCAAGTAAAGGTTTCTCAGTCTTATTGTCTGCTAAGGATGTTTTCACCATTGTTATCACTGACATGGGTGTTGGCGTTGGAACAGTAACATTCTTAGCTGTCCCACGGGCTGAGGTTGTACTTTTTATCTGTGGATCTTTTATGCTCAATGTAGTTGTAATGCTGGCTTGCTTCTGAGGCTCTTTTATATCAACAATTGACTGAATAAGGTGAAGGTCTTTTAGCATCAGTGACATTCTACGGGTTACAATTCCTTTATCCTGATTACCGTGCCTTGCCTGTAAGTCCAGGTCCTCATATGTACATACATACACACCTTGATCTTCTCTTGTGGCATTACGCAAAATAAGTGTACAATCGTCCAGCTTTTTCGACCTTCTCAGGTCATTTGCCAACACATACTTTCTTTGCGTCCGTGGGATAACGTCAATGTCAGGTCCTGACAATACTATGTTCTGTCCCTGATTGTTCGTCCACAAAGGAGGATGGTTACCAAAAACATTCCATCTTCCACATGGACATGGAAGGTAAACCGAAACACCTATCTTAACGCTGATCAAAGGAGTTGATGGAGTTGTACTTGGCTGGGTTGTTGTGGGAAAAAGGGTTACTTTTCGATTTATCCTACCCATTTCTGTTTGGGCAGAAGTGGTTATGGTTTCCACTTCCTTTGGTCTGGATCCTGGACCTGGTTCCCCCAAGAATTCTTTAAGTGTAGTCCTCATATCGCTTTGGCTTAACTCTCTTTCTGATTGGTCTTGGACTCCTCTCTACCTGACTCTCTGGGTTCCCCTGAGCTAAAGTCACATGTCTCCGTGGTTTGTGACGCCTCACCTCCTGTGTGGACAGGCTTTGTTGTTCTTGGGACATGTTGAAGGTCAATGTCTCCAAATCTCTTGTCCCGTTCCTCACTTGCACCGTCGCTTCCGACATCAGCAGAAGCAGGCAAATTGTCATCATCGGTTTCCATGACCTCGGCACTCCTGTCTTCTGTATTTGGACCTTGGTCATTTGCATGTTCACCTGCATTTCCGTCTTCCTTTTCTTCTACTTCCTTTGGCCCCTCAACTACATGTGGGCGTAACCCCCCTTCAGCAGGTGCTTTCACACAATGCGATAAGTGGAACCACGTAGGAGACCCCTTAACTTGGACCGCAGTCCCGGTACTACGGACAACTTCAAACGGTCCCTCACGACGTTCGTTATACCACTTCCTTCTGAACACTTTCACATACACCTTATCTCCTGGATGCACTGTGTCCCTCTTTTGCTCTTCAAGGCTTTCTTGGAGCTCTTCTTGATTCTGCCTGTCGGAAACATACGCAGATAATTTTTATGTAACGCCGCCATGTATGTCACATATTGTCGCATTTCATCTTCTAAAAGGGCCAGACTTGGGCCTTTTCCACTTGTTCTCAAACAAGGTGATGGCATCCGTCTTCCTGTGAGCAATTCATGCGGTGTCATGTGCAGATCTCAAGCTCACTTGAGCGACACACCATTAATGCCAACGGAAGTGCATCCACCCAATTCAACCCTGTGTGCTGACAAATCTTTACAATCCGGTTTTTCAAAACGCCATTCATCTTCTCACACATTCCTTGGCTTTGTGGATGATAAACTGATCCCAAACGTTGTTTAATCCCTAATTTTTGCAAAATCAATTTCACCGTTTTATCCACAAACTCTTTTCCATTATCTGAAGATATCCGATCTGGAAGTCCCCATCTGCTTATGACCTCTCTGCACAAAAACTTGGCAACTGACTGAGCATCTTTATGCTTAGTCGGACAAGCCTCAGGCCACCGTGAAAATCTGTCCACCACCACCAGCATATATCTTTTTCCCCCAACTGGTTTTATCATGTCGACATAATCCACCACAAGCTCACGCATAGGACCTCTTGGAGTCGGAATGTGACCTGGTAGGACCATCACCCCTTTCCGAACATTGTTTTTCAAACAAATAGGACATCTTCCAATGACATGATCAATTTGCTCCAATAAGTACGGTGCCCAGAAACCATACTCTTTTGTGATCTTTCTTTTTACCTCCCCCCTTGAAACATGAGCCATTCCATGTGCTTCCTGAATCATTAGACCCAACAAATCTGGCGGTGCCACTATCAATCCTTCATGATTCCTCCATAACCCTGTAGCGTCTTGAGTGGCACCCCGATCCAACCATAACTGTTTGTCTATTGTAGCAACAGCTTCTTGTAATAAAATTACATCCCTGAGTGTAACTTTATCCTCCAAATCCACTTCATGTGTGACCAAAAAAACCTTCCCCACCTTATCTGCGCCTGTCACTGCTTTTGCTGCTTCATCTGCTGCTTTGTTACCCTGCGTGGCTTTAGACATATCCATTTTATGCGCTGAACATTTGGCAATCGCGATTTCTTTGGGCTTCATCATAGCATGCAAAAGCTTCATTATTTGGGTATGATGTTGTATTGGAGAACCATCTGTCTTTCTGAAACCCCGGTTTTTCCACACTGACCCAAACAAATGACATACATTGTGTGCATAAGCAGAATCCGTATATATTGTGACTCGCTTACCTTCTGCCAATAAGCATGCCTCCGTCAACCCCACCAGCTCAGCAAGCTGAGCAGATGCAGGCTGTGGTACCACATCAGCTTTTTCAATGACAAAACCAGTTCCTTGGGCTTTCACTATTGCATAGCCAGCACTCAATTTATCCCCTATACGATAACAGGACCCATCAGTCCAATACTCCAAGTCTGCCTCTCGCAAGGGTTGGGCTTGCAAATCTGCTCTGAGTTTTGAATATTTCTCTGATTCTTGTACACAATCATGTGGTTCACCATCCTCTGAAGTTGGCAACAGCTCAGCTGGATTTACTGTGGTGCATCTTACCAATGTCACATCTTCTTGTTCTAAGAGTCTATGATAATCTCTCAGCCTAGGCATAGTTAGCGTATATTTACCGTAATTCAGAAGATTCCTGAGACTATGGTGAGTAAGGATGGTCACTGGGTAACCCATTGTGACAGATGCCGCTTTGTTATACATCAAGTAAACTCCCACCATTGCTCTATAACACAGTGGCAACCCTAGTTCAACGTCAGAATATGCCACAGAGTAGTATGAAATAGGTTGAGGATTAACTCCTGTACCTGTTGGCTGGCAGAGAACTGCACATGCAAATTTACCTCCAGGGGAAGTCGACACATATAACAGAAAACTCTTCGAATAATCTGGAAGGGCTAATGCTGGGGCCTCCTGTAACCTCTGTTTAAGTGTTTCAAAAGCCACAAGGCCATCCCCCGTCCAGGACAGATTACAATGAAGTTGAGCAGTCCCAGTGTCTTTAATCATGGCTCGCAATGGTCCTGTTAGACTGGCATAATCCTCAACCCACGCTGAAGAATAACCAGTTATACCAAGAAAGGTCATCATTTCTCTAACTGTTCGGGGCTTCGGAGCCTTCCGAATTGCCTCCAGATGATTATGAGAAATACTTCTGTGTCCTTGTGTTATTGTCTGACCCAAATACTCTACCTTCTCCTGGCAGTACTGCAACTTTTTCTGGGATGCCTTGTGTCCTTTTTCTGCAAGTATCTGTAGTAATTTGATTGAATCCTTATGACATGTTTCCTGATCTGGTGAACAAATGATGATGTCATCCACGTATTGAATAACTGTGCTCTCCAAAACATGCCCTATGCCCGCCAAATCATCTTTCAGCACTTTATTAAAGATGTGAGGACTATGTTTGAAACCCTGTGGTAGCCGTTTATAGTCATAAAACTGTCCTTTATATGTAAACCCAAATAAACCTTGACTTTCGACACTAAGGGGAACGCTGAAAAAAGCTCCACACAGATCTAGCACTGTGAAGTGAGAAGCATATGGGGGGATTTGGGCCAATAAAGTGTGCGGATCAGGCACATCAGCTTGAAAGTCAGTTACCACTTCATTTACCGCTCGTAAGTCATGTACTAATCGATATGAGTTATCTGGTTTTTTCAGTGGCAATAGAGGTGTGTTGCTTTCAGGATTCTGACGTATCCCTAAGACACCTGCTTGCACCAGTCCTTCGATTTGCACTCCAATTCCTTGGACTGCCTCTTCGCTTAATGGGTATTGGCTTTTCCAAGGAGGTTTTGCTCCTTGGCGGAGTTGTACTGTCACTGGTTGAGCTGATTTCACAAGTCCAATATCAGTGCTATGTTGTGACCACAGGCTTCGCGGAACCTGTCGTAACATCTCTTCTTTCATGGAAGCTGTATCACGATTGACAGTACAGATTGACTCATTTGTCATCTGGACAGTTTGCGGACATCCTTGTCCCTGAGCAGAGATCATAATCTTGAGGAACTGCTGATCCCTACTCATCCAAAGACTGGGATTCCCGTCCACTGGTACAAAACTCTCTTTGTCCGCTTTCGCCATCATTTCTCCGATGTGCTTCTGCTGGTACTCTCCAGAGACCAACAAAGTCACATGTGGGACACTCTTCTTGATGTCATGCTCTTTATCCAGATATTCATCACTGTTTATCTTCATAGCTGCTCCTTGTGGTCCCAAAATGATACAGGATGAAGTAAGATGAACATGCTTTGGCTGACTTCTCAACCACTCCTGTGGATTCACTTGATCAGCGTTCTTGAAATACTTAAGGGTACAGTGGAATGGATACTCAGGGAGCTTTGCATCAGGCATGTTTGCAGTGATAAATTTTTCCCATAACCTGACTGGCTCCAACAAACCTGGACTTAAATTTCCAATCCAAAACACTGATGAACTGTCAGTCTCCATTTTCATACATAACTGATGCATAACATCATTTGGTACTTCCACCAGACAACCATCTGGTGTGCATCGTATTGTACACTTTAATCTACACAATGCATCTCTCCCCAAAAGTGCAATAGGTGTATGTTCTGATACCAATATAGGTATTACCGTCTTCTGGTTCTTGTAGCAGAGCTCAATTGGTTCCGTGAGGGGAATCAGCTGTTTCACTCCCTCAAACCCGACTGTCCGTATCAGTTGACCAGACATAGGGAGATGTATAGCATCTTCAGGCCGAATACAGGTAAAAGCAGCTCCGCAGTCTGCCATCACTTCCACCGGTTGATTATTTACTTTTACCACTATTGTTGGATCTCGCTCCGGCCCCGACACTACCAGCTGACACCCCCCTTTCGGGTTCTCTGGGCACCCCTAGAATCCTGGTTCTGGGCCCCCATAAGGGTTAACTGGTCCTATTGGTCTAGGTTGTCCCCTGAATCCTCCTCGGTAGTTCCCTCTGAAATTTTCTCTGACGCGTCCTCTGCCGTTTCCTGGTCTGTTACACTCACGGGCATAGTGGCCAAACTGTCCGCAATTATAGCAGACGTCTGTAGACTGTTGGGAGGTTGCATTAAAGCTTCCCCCTCTGCCTCTTTGTAAACTTCCTCGGCCTCTTCCTCTCCATGTCTGTGGCTGTCCAAACACCGGCTGAGGGCAGGAAACAACCGGAGAATCCAATGATGGTTGAAATGGTTGAGACTGGGCAGGGTTCAGCTGCGGCTGAGCTAGGGGCTGAAGTGAGAGAGGCTGGGTCTGTACTAGAGCCTGCTTCTTCTCCTTCTTTTTGCTATCGCCCAATTGTATTTGGGTAAGTTTTCTAATAGTTTCTTGATCCTGCTCCTTCTGATCTTGTTCCCTTTTTCTGAACAGTTCCACCTGATGTGCGATGTGATCAGTGTAGACACCCTTTGCCATGCTAGCAAGCCCAACCACCTCTGCTAATTTACTTCTCACTGGCAAAGGCAGTCCCTTCTGTATTTTAGCACGCAGGATTGACTGCTCCATCTGGTTGAGTTCAGGATCATTTCCAGTGATGCTCCTCCACATTTGATGTGCTCTCGACATACGCTCTTGGATTCTCTTCCTGTCCCAGCGGCCCAATAAGGATGTTGTCAGGATGTACATTCGTAGGGAATGTATCTTTTAAGGCTCTCCACACCCGGGCTCTGTTTGCAGCAAACAACTCCGGATCATTAACCGATGTCCCAACATACCGGTTAAGCCCTGCTTTTTGCAGAATTTCTTCCATGGCTGGAACCCCAAGGAGATTAGCCAGAAGCCTTTTGATGTCTCCTATGGCTGGTTGCGTTCCAATCAGGATCTCTTCAAGTTTGGTGATCCAAGGATGTGCCCCATTCTGAAGAGTAGGCAATTTCTCAAGGATATCTGACATGTCCGTGTTCTGCCATGGTTTATAATCCAAATTCACCCCCCGAATTATTACTGGGCACATTTTATCAGACATCCTGTCTTTCCTTGGACGCAAGGAATATGTTTTTGTTTCTTGTTCCCTCAATTTTTTCTTTTTCTTTAATAGACCCTGTAATTGGTTCTCTAACAGTTCCTGATTCTGTGATGTGCTGGATTCGTGTAGATATGAAAGACACCGAATTATACCTTTTTCAACCTCCAATAGTTCCTGCTGTGTGTCCTCGTCTACCCTAGTACTAGATGTGGATGGATAAAATCCTTTCGAAGTTGAAGGACCCAAGCACTCCAAATCATCACCACTGTCTCCCTTCTCACTTTCATTAGAGCTGTCATCTATTTTATCCTTCCTCTTCCCTAATTTATCGCCCTTCTGCTCAGCTTTTACCAATAAGCGCCTAATTATTGGGTCATATCTTCCCCCAATTGGTTCTGCATCACTGTCTTCAGAGTCTGTCTCCCTGCTCCTATGACCAACCCTAGTCTTCAGGTGTACTGTTTTACGCTTACTCTTGGAACTGGGGTACAATTTTATGGTGGTATCCGCTTGCCCCTTCTCTATTATTTGCTCATCATCGTCCTTGATGAGGTAACGACCTTCATGACTAATCACTGGGAGCTGTGGATATATATCCTTAAACTCCATCTCTTTCTCATAAGGTGGAGGACTCGTTATTGGCGCTGTGTGTGAGAAAGGTACATTTATTTCATTCATCAGTTTTTGTGTTTCTTTCATATGTTTGTTTATTTTATTGACGGCTTTTTCCTTTTTGTCTTCCGCTGCTTTCAATAATTTTTGTCCTTCATGCTCAAATAGCTGAAGCATGGCGAGCTCAGTTTGTCTTTTGTCTCTACGTTTCTCCCCTTTTTTACCTTTTTTCTGATCTGCCTTGTAAGTGGAATTTAGTACTCGAATTGTATTAATGACATTCGGGTTAAGAGTCCCTTCCACTGGCCAAGGCTGGTCAATCTGAGGCCAACGCTTATGCCATTTACCCGAAATCTTTTCTATGTTGGAGAGTAGTGGGTTATTTTTCTGCACAAGATCAATTGGTGTTATTACCTTCACAACTTTAGACCCAGATTTTGACATTTTAACAAGTAGCTGATATCACCCGCTTTATGTAACCGGAGCTGCTTAAGAAGTGACGAGTTAAATTGACGGTTTCCCAAGATATGTTGTTGTGTTCAATAAGATAAAGTTGCCAACTCCAAAGAATCACCACCTAGCTGAGCAAAATAAATCACAATCTGAAACCAACAGACACCAAACTGAAACACAGCACAGCCCAACCAAACACCGACAGGAATATAAGTCAATACGACACCATATGCCTGAATCTTTACAAGGGATGAACAATTATCACAAACCAGCCCAAACCAATAAGTCACACAACAATGACAAACTCCACATTCGCAGCTACCATTCACTCAATCTCAGCACAGCAAATGATCAGTCTGTTGCCAAGCCTGTCTTTTCCAATAGCTCAAGTGTGCAGAAATATGTATGCATAAACAAAGACACACTGTATAGAATAACAACTTCAGATCAATTTCCAGCATGTATAAATGTGCACACATAAGTGAAATGCAGATGTTCTTATAAAAGAGTTTGTGGATAAAGTCGCACCTGTAATTGGGCTGGATCCAGGATTTGGATCGCAGTCTCGATCTGGTGCAGCTTTTGTCTCCCCACTGTATGGTCAGTCCAAGTCTCCTCTCTCATATGCAACCCCAAATTGGAAAAGCAGAAAAACAAATGTCAGCTAAACCCATCAACCAGTAGGTAAATCATTTGGCAAAAAGTTTAAACAATATTTGATGACACACGAATCCAGATCTGTACTCTCATTTACTTATTCATTCATTTATTTATCTATTGGTGCAAGGCTATCATAAGCTTTTCCAAACCCATATAATTATTGTCAGAATTATATTCTAAATAAGTTATTTTTCTGAATTTTATGGATTATTCCTAGAAATTCTAAACACTAAAGCCGTTAGGTTTGATCCTCCTGCCTCTGTGAGGAGTAGGAAGAGTCAAATTTCACCGCAGCTGCAGGACACCCCCCTTTGTTCCTCCCACTAAATGTATCTGAGACTTCCAGTGTCCTCTCAGCCCCTGACCAGTAAACATCACCCTTGCATACACACACACACAAGGACCAGAGCAGAGTCACAATTCACTTTCAGCATTCAACCTCAACAAACATTAGGCTCGTAGCAGCCTACAAATGTGCTCTAGACGAGGCTCATATTTATACAAAAGTCCCCATAAAACTATAGTTTAATCCTAAATATTCTTATAACAATAAAGTCCTTCAGGAGCTTATATTATTTAGCAGACACGAAAACATCCTTAAAAAGGAAAAGGTTCATGTTATTCTTATCAAAAGTTTCCTTGAAGGCACATTAGATATCATTTATTTGTCAATAGCATTTTAAAGAATTACCTCCTTTTACAAATAAACCTCGGGTATATCCCCACTATTCAACCACTTTTTCTTAATAACCTTACAAACCCCAAGAAAGATATAAACCCCTAAAAGCAGAAACAAAACAAAAACTGCAGTTACAGATCCACTCACTCTCTGTTCAAGCACACCCACAGACGCACACACACAGAGATCTCACACACACAGACGCACCCATAAACACACGCACACACACAGGTCCAGCACTCCTCTCCTCCCAGAGAGCTCCAGGTTATTTCTTTCCTACTGAAAGAAAGGTACTTTAGTCTTAATTTACTCTATCTATCCCTAACTTAACTTTTAACCTTTAATCCTACTTTTAGTCAACTTATTCACTTTTTCTTGAAGCATGCTTATTGTCTTTTACTTTATGTTTCATTTACCTTTTTTCTTCTGTCATCGAATTTAGTCGACCAACGTAAACTTTTTCTTATTACGTCTTTCACTATTTCTTCTCTTATTTCATTTCTTCTTTCCTTATTTCTTCTCTTCTTTTCTTTAGTTCCTATTTCTTAAGGCTTTTCCTCACTTCTTTCATTTTCCTCGCTTTACCGTTAACCTATTTTAGACTTTGCCAATGTTGCTCTGGGCCCAGAGTAAGTTTTCAATGCTTTTAAATCAAATTCCTTTAAACTAAACTTTCGCGGAGTGTCTAAGTACCCATGTCTTACCGTCAATTAGATATACAGGCCCGGATCTAATTGATCTCGCATGTTGTAGTCAGCACACCCTATATCGCTACTAATTTAAGTTTCTTTTGCACTTGGTGCCACAATGCCTTTTTCCTCTTTTATTCCTCTTTTATTCTTCTTTTATTCTTCTTTATTCCTCTTTATTCCTTACACTTATTTGCTCTTTTATTCCTTATTCCTTACACTCATCTCTATGTCCCCCCTTTTAGTGACAATACCTATTGTCAATAAATTTAGAACGAAGCACTTCATCAAACGCACCGCAGATTACCAACCACACAGAGCCATACGGTCCGACCCAGAATGGAAAGACACAGCAGTCCCTACAAGCAAAGCAGCCCCAATAATGTGAGAAAAAGCTCACCCTTTTATGCCGGCAGTGGAGCAGGTTTGGAAGAAAGGGCCGTCGGTCCCACCAAGGCCAGAACACGCCTGAGTTCGTGACGCCAAAAATTGTAGTTTCTCGCTGGTTGATCTGGAGATGCGGATGAAAAAGCAGGCTTCGCCGACACAAGCTTGTTTGCAAAAAAGAGCAGTTTATTGACAAACCAAGCAAATGTCTGCATCGGGCACTCCAGGATGTACCCGAGAGGCTCAAAGCCAAATGAGACCTCCTGAGCAGTGACAACGGACAACATTTATACCGTGAAACATTCTTTGAAGTACACAGAGCCACGTATGCAGGGTGGATTCTCATTGGACCAGCCTCTTAGACAATGACCAGTGGCCACAAAGGTTGACCCATGATGGCCTGAAGTGATAGCCTTTAACCTTTGACACAGGACATCCCCTTAAGTATCAGTTTTAAGTTCTCAGCTATTTACCTAACCACGGAAGTTTGGTTTTCTTAAGAAGACAAAATGTGAAGAATGTCCTTTGTTGTGCATCCTAACCATAACATCCTGAGTGAACCAGGCCACCTTCAGTCTAATCATTTGCCAACCCCTAAGGCCACCAATTGTCCATCTAAAACATTCACATCAGATACATCATGACCAACACGGTGGAACTTTTTATCATGTTTGGTTTGCACTGTGTATGAGCGGAGAGAAGAACTCTCATTGTGGACAACCACAATGATTTTGATGATGATGCTGTGCATAGCGCTGACCGATACATGGCACTGCTGACGGGCTTCGAGTTCTGCTTTCTCCTCGCCACATTTACCTCAGTGTTTGCCTACTCCAACGTGCTATTTGGGATCCTGCCGAATAAGGAGTATCCCAGGTAGCCAAAATCGCATGGCCCAATTCTGGCCCAGATCCAGCAGGCCAGAAGAAATCACTCGGCCCGAGTCCGGTTGGCGGAGATGGGCCAGACCTGGTTTGAATGACTCACATAATCAGCCTGAGTACATTGGGCTGAGTCTGGCTGCCAAAACTGAGCCAGCACTGCCAGCATTGGGCCGGAATCCTCCCAAGAAAATTGCCAGAACTGGTCCATGCAATGTGCCAGGATCGGCTACCAACACTTAACCAATATAGCCAGCATTGGCGATGTAAAAAACAGTGTTCTGCCAGAGCTACTCCAATATCTGCCTTTGGAGAAGCTTGTTACAGCCATTCCAGCAGAATACTGGGTCAGCCATCACTGTATAACCAGAAATGCTAGATTAGTAATAAACACACACACACAATGAAAGGAAGAGGGGTCCTTTACCAGTGATATATCATTGAAAAATACATGAAAAATTCTAAAGACTAACTGCTGGATACAAAGTTTAACTCACCGAAAACTCAAATCTCAATGTGTGGGTGCTTGAAGTGTAAAGCTCAACATCAGTAAATCAACAAGTGACAGCCCCGAAACAGCAATGTCCAATTTATCACAGAAAAAAATAAAACATATGAAAAATACAGCTTATAAACAGTAACATCCATGCAAGAACAGTGTCACTTTGAATAAACATATACAAATCAGTTAAGTGCCAAACAATGGTATAAAATGGAACAAAAACAGTCAGGTGTCGAAATTTGGACTTTGAATTCTACCTTGTACCCAGCAAATGCGCACTAATGGAGACCTAATGCTTTAACAGAAAAATAAGTACAGCAAACGGTAATGCTAGCAGGATGAAATAAGTTTTATTTTATTTATTTGTTTGGGTGATATTTTGTGCACAAGTGACCTTCAAATATTGCTGTTAGTCTTACAGTATTTCAAGATTGTTTCCACACATTTTCTGAAAGCATGTCTTATATTCTCAGAACTCTATGCACAATTCAAAAAACACGCACACAATGGGCAAAACAGTCCGTGCACTTTGCGGCCATTTGTTTTTTGTGTTGATATGGGTAAACGGAAAACAGGAAACCATCCGATTTTCCGATTTCCGTTTGGATGAAGGGAAACGGAAAACGGGAAACGACTTGTTTCCCGTTTCTCGTTTGGTAATCGAAAATCCAAAAACGGAAAACTAAACTTTTATCTGATATCTATTACGGGTTTATTATTCACAAGTTGGGACATAAAATACGGCCGTAATTCCTTTCGTAAAGCTTGCTTTGCCTTCACCCGGAAGCACTTCCTTCTTCTGCACTGCTGATTGTAAGTTGTTCTGAGATAACACTTGTTATAAACAAATAAAGATTGATTGATAAAACATTGCAGAACCGAGGCTAACTGCCCATCTGGTAATATGTGTTTAGAATGTTGACGATTGAAATGAATGGCTAATTATTAATACATGGTAATAACAAATACATTTATTCGGAACTAAATACAATTTACAGAAGTAGCATAATAGAACATAGATATATAGTGAGAAATTGAAACTCAATTTATAGAAAACAATTATGGTTACGGATGATGCGTCAAAATGGGCTTAAAGCGCGGCAAACTAATAATTTCACTAGAGGGCAGTAATACGCCGTAGTGTAGCTTCAGAAGCAGAACAAGGAGAAGAAGCAGCAGCGCAGAAGAAGGAAGTGCTTCCAGGTGAAGGCAAAGCAAGCTTTACAAAAGGAATTACGGCCGTATTTTATATCCTCACTTGTGAATAATAAACCCATAATAGATATCAGATAAAGGCTCGTTTTTGGATTTTCAATTACCAAACGAAAAACGGGAAACGAGTCGTTTCCCGTTTTCCGTTTCCCCTCATCCAAACGGAAATTGGAAAATCGGATGGTTTCCTGTTTTCCGTTTACCCATATCAACACAAAAAACAAATGGCCTCAAAGTACACGGACCCAAAACCCATCATTACTCTTGCGATATGAAACTTTACATTCAAAACAATGTTATTCCTTTTCAAAATGGTGTTTTGTTTTCAAATGACACACACTCGTGTTTTTCCCACCTGTAACTCCCGTGATCGATGTGCTCCGAGTTACGACTTGTGACGTCACATCACTGCCTAAACAATAACGCAGCCTCTCAATAATGACAAAAACTGTAAAGTATAGGCTTCTGTTACCTTGTGCGCCGTTTACCTGCTTTTGTTTCACTCAAATGAGCTAGTTGATGAAGCATTGATCTTATAATGCCTGCCATGTTGGTTAATTTACATACCAGAATTCCTTGCGCTCAAACCGAAGTCGTATTTTGCCTGGAATGCTTTCAGGTTGGAACTCTGAGATTTTAACTGGGAAATATCTGAGTCACGGGTCACCTGGAATGCAGCATAACACCCATTAAAAAAGAAAACAGTATTATCCAAAATGATTTAGAAAATTAAGCAACTATATTATACTAAAACAACTTACTCAGAACAACATCCTTAATAGCAAGAGGCCCAAAGGCACTCTTCCCATTTACCCCTTGCCAGTTAGGCCCTCCTCACACGAGGACGGCACCATATTGTCTTGGCGTCGGCATCAAAACATGGATCGCTGTTTACACATTGTATTGTAGATAGGCTTGTGTATTTACTTGAGAACGCAAAATCCACGCCAGGACGTACCTGGGGGTTTCCACGCATGCTCCTAACCCATATTGCATGCTGGGTAATGTAGTTCTTGGGTTACTACACTCGTAACATCACAGTTGTGCTCCGAGGTGGATTCAACGCCAACAAGTGCTCATGCACGCTGCAACATGCCGCGCCTCTGCATGAGCACTTGTTGCTGTTGTTGCTGTAGCTGGTGTTGTTGGTGTTCTGTGAGAAAAATGTTGGTGTAAAAGTCGTAGCAATATTTATAGCTGCTGCCACCATAGTTGTTGTTGGTGTGTGTATGACAGCGTGAGTTGGGGGGCGGGGAGGAGGACGGGTGCTATGAGGTCACCGTCTTTTCCGGACTTATCTGTTTATACCAACTACGGCATGAAGACGAATACGCAGATATCCACTTGCATACCCGTTTTCAAAAAAGATGCGGAGTCATGGACAAATACGTGTCTCCGTGTGTCAATATCACCAGATCGATAGTTTATTTTACCGGAGTCTTACAAATTCGCACTTGTGTAAAGCCCACCTTAATCATCTTGGTGAGTTGGTTGGTCATTACTTCGGCCATGACTCTCCACGCCGTGTCCTTCTGCCAGCCCCAAAACCGTGATCTGAAAGACAAAATTCATTCATTGCAAATATCACTGTCTATGAAGTGTGTGTGTGCGTGTATGTATATATATATATATATATTACACTGATCAACCTAAAAAGGCCCAAAGTGAAAACCAATCTATGAAAAGAAATCCAAAACTAATTGTGAATAGAAAATACAATTGTTTGAACTATTCACAGTAGTTCACTGCCAAGTACGCCTCGAAATCCTGTCCATGACTATCATAAACCTGTAGGTTTAAGGCTGTGCCATAAACCTATAGGTGAAAACCTCTAATGGAGGTTAATATGTTTTACAGGCATCCATATGGCATTACATCTCCAGTTGCCTTCCAGTTTTTGTTTGTATTCCACATTTGTAGCAATGCTCTTCTCAAGCATCTTCAGATTATCCAGTGATTTCAACCGAATGCCGGAAACCTCTGGAACCTCGATTGGCTGATGAGAAGAATGTTGCAATTGGAGCAAAATCATTTTCTGGTTCTGCTTAACTGTCTCCAGGGAAGTTAAAATCTTGTGTAGAATTGCTGTAAAATACAACACAACACACTTATCAAGTTAAGCAGCTGAGATCTGGAAACACAGTCATTATGGCCAAAGAGTACAGAACAGATCGACCAGGTTACAGTAAAGACCCCGGAAACTGGCACAAGTCCCTCAGATGACCACACTTGGAAGTAAGTAAGGATACCTGCAGTGCTGCCTTAAAGGTCCAGTGTGTAGTTTTTAGCGACATCTAAAGGTGAGGTTTGAGATTGCAGCACTCCGGCGCTCCCCCCTCCCTTTTGGAGAACCCCAGAGCTACGGTGGCCTTCCAAGGACAAAAAGTGTTTTTTCAACATGGCATCATCAACAAGTGTTTCCAGCTACCAAGCTATCAAATATCTCTGTTGATTCACCACATTTGAAAATTCAGAGAGTATCAGGCGCGAAAGTCACCACGTAGAATACCAAAATGTGGTCATTTGAGCCATAAAACGCACGGATACAAATTTCATTTCGGTATTTCGGACATTCTGTTAAGCGCGCCATTATGCTATCGAAGAAACTTCCGGTCAGCTCCAAAACAAGAGCGTAATTTACAAAAGTGTTAAAGAACTAATAGGAGATAATGAAGAATGCTTTTATTTTGAAAATGGGAAGTTTGCTAGTGGCTGATTTTTAGCTGAATGCCGTCTCAAGACGACTTGACATTTATGATATTACGATGATAATGATATTGTTACGACCTGACGCTGTTTTTTATTTGAGTCCGTTTTTCCAGTATTTTGTCTGATGACTTTCATTTTGAAGCCTGAGGCCGTATTATCTGATGGAGGTTTTATTGAAGGGGGGGGGGGCTGATGCCGTTTTGTCTGAGAAATGACACAGAGGTTTTCCTGAGACCGAAGTATCCTAAAAAGTACACCTTACCAATGTGTACACGTGCTACTAAATGACAAAATTAGGATCAAACAATAAAATTAAGGAGTACAGTGAAAATCTTTATCTTTGTCTCATCAACAGCGCTATATAGCTTAGTTATCAGCCAGTGGCGGCTGCTGGTCAGTCAAGGAGGGGAAGCTCATTTTTTTTCCGGCCTATATCATGAATTTGTTTATTTATGATTTTTTTTTTGTAAATGATCTGTGACCCTGTTGTACCAACTAGGCGTCTTTTCCAGGGATTTTATTCCCCCAAACCCACTTTTGACCAGAAAACACATTTCATTTGTGACAGCACTTCCAGTGAGCCAGCCCACCTTGTCATACCAGGAATGCTGAAATGACCTGTTACTTTTCCCCACCTTTTGCACTAAATCTATCTTATGCCCTGCTGTTTAACTCTAATTTTCTCTTCATAAGGAAGACTATCAGATGGCTTCGCCAAAATCCGGTCGACAACATTCATACTATCTGCCATGATGTGCAGCTTGCTAGCAGCTGGAGCAGCTACGTGAGACCACTGTTTGACAGGCTGTGAGTGTGAGTGAGAGGGAGAGAAGCTAAAAAGGTATAAAGGTATTCTAGCGCACATTTAGTCAATGAAATGTACACACAGCAGTACACATCACCACTTTTTTGGGGGACATTTTAGGGGAAGCTGAGCTTCCCTTGCAGTCTTAGAGCAATCGCCACTGATTTCTATAAATATAAGTTGAACAATACTATGTGTACTACTGACGTAGTGTGACAAACACAACAAATAAGTGCTTCTAAACAAATAATTATGGGAGCTTATTAACTGTTTACACTGGGGGAAGCCATCTTCGATTGTCAACTCAGGGGTGGTGAGGTCCCCCCGAGTTGCCAGTAGGAAATTCTGACCTTGGGGGTCGTTCCAGTTGAAGTTTCTTACCCGGAAATCAGAAATCCCAACTTCCCAGTACAACTGGAACGCACCATCGCCTCGTCGGAGGCAGAATGTGTGGTGTAATCACTGGGCAGAAAAATTTCTCTAACTCGCAGCCATGAGCCAAAATTGTGTGTGAAACGCAGGTACGGGGTTTGCAATGTTAACGTGCAAGCAGTTTATTCTGAATCTTTACAATAGACATATCTTACCTAGGGATGTATATCGTTATGATTTTATCGATACCGATAATAGGGATGTCCCGATCCGATATTGATATCGGATATTGATCAAAAAAACAAATATCGGATTAAATCGGCCTGCATCCTAAATCTCCGATATCAACACTCCGATACAAGCAGTCCATTCTAATATATTTATTTTTTATTTTATTCAGTTGTAGAATATGCTTATGTTTAAGTTCAACACAGTGGTTATTTTGCAGTTGGTGAAATATGTTTTTGTTTGATTTATTGAGGTCACTTTTAAGGGTCTTTTAATATTTTCTATTCATGTTGTTTTAATTGTAGTATATTCTTATGTTTAAGGTTAAAATTTATTTAACCTATTGGTTAATAACAAATCGGTCAGTTTTTCTCATACATACTATTGCTGACTACTGTTCTCTGTTTGAGTAATCTGACCTGATCAAGCCTTTTCTTACAGTCCATACTACAAAATAGGTAATAAAAGTCTGTATGATTCCTGCTGATATCGTATCGGATTGTTATCGGCATCGGCCAATACTCAAGGCTGCAATATCGGTATTGTATCGGAGGTAAAATAGTTGTATCGGGACACCCCTAACCGATAAGGAGCATCGGTATCGATACTGTTATCGATACTACAACTTTTTTTTTATTATCATAAGGTAATAATTAATAACAAGGTAATTGGCAAAACCCCGTCATGCTGCCTAACAGACTGCATGTACAGACAGACCCATATATCAGTGGTGCTAAAATCAACGCTGTAATGATGACTGCTAGGGCCGTCACTTTATATGCGATATTCGAATAATGGTTCGAATATGGGGATAAATATCCGTAACTGAATAGTAAATAAATATTCGAATGTAAAATATTGAGTGTAGCGGCACACCAGGGCGCCTGGAGCAGTGGACCGTTCCGTCCAACAGAGGGCGCTGTGAGCGCAGCTTGACCCTCAGACACATCCGCTGCTCTCTTGATCTCAGTAAACAAAGAGTTTCCGGTCTGAGTGGACATTGACAGCTCCGAATCATCTGAGGAGAGCTGTGTGGAAGTACCATGCCTCTGCATCGTTGATGGCAAACTTAAAATTAAAGATCACGCTCTGTGAAATGCAGTTTAGTCTCTCGTCCTCCGCTTATTTGCGGGGTCACCTGTTGGCTTTTCATCCAAGTTATACAGCTTAGTGCATCGGCGCTTCGTCAAGAGTTTAACCCCGTGTGACTGTGTTGTTTTCGGCAGGGTCCCCCGAGACAGTTGAACAAATAGACATTTTGATTACAGCAGCAAATAACATCAGCCATGCATTTTTTCTGCCATATTTACTTTGTCGCAAGGTCTAACTTACAAATATTTTGCATCATTCATCTTCAAGCACCAACATTCTTGCAGTTTACTCTTGTTTTGGGTTTGACAAGCTTAAGGATAAGCTATCAGTGTCTCCCATCTCTGCTCTGAGGGTCAGTTTCGCACTGACTAGCTGTGAATCCAGTGAAAGCCCAGGGTCACAAGGACCCCTTGACAGGTGGTAACCCACCCATGAACCCTAAATCTTTGACTTAAATTCGCTAAAAGCAAAGCGCAGCAGGTGGCTCAGTCGTACAAAACCAAAAACAAACAACATTGACAGGTCAGTTATTTTGATTAAGATTACCTAGTTGATAACCATTAAAATATAAGATCTTTAAAGGGTGAAATTAGGAAAAATTTAGGATTTGCTGGTTGCTTGGTCAATGCTGATGAGATAGTGGATGATGGACTGGTAGTGTGCTGGTTGCTTGGTCCATGCAAGAGAGCTAGTGGTAAATGGACTTGTTTGTAGATTTGTTTATTTTTAAAAGAAGGAAATGGGACAGTATATGTTAATAAACATATAAATGTTAGCATGTGAGATTATAGCCGTGTGGCTAATTTCCACCTCTAGTCCACTGGCAGGTTGGTGTTGTACAAAACATTTATACTCAATAAAAACAAAACAAGATGAAACAAAACAAAGATAAGTAGTTTCCAGTAGCCAAGCTTTATGCTACAGCCACACTGCACGCAAGTTCATAAAGACGCGCGTTGAGATTACATACAAAGTCAATGCAAAGACACGTTTGGATGCAGATTCGTCCCGGGCGGAACCGGTTGGATGGGTTTGGGGCGTCAAGCGCCTCTACGCTCGAGTTGAAAATATTGAACTTTCAACGCAAATTCGCGTGACGCTGTGCCGTGGCAGCCAATCAGCGATGACTTTCCCCCCCGATGTCATTGATTTGATGACTTGTGACGCTCCGGCCACCTGCTCCTGCTCAAACCCCGCTGAAAGATGGAGGAGAGGTTGATCTGCGCTGTTTGCCATCATCTGGAGCTATATGGTTTGACGTGTGTACTCTACAGAGACCAGAACAAAAAGGAGCAGGCTGAGGTGAAAGTCTCTGAGGAGACAGGTTTTGAAGGTAAGTTCTGTAAATATTTGTTTCCAGCTGGATTTGCTTGCACGGGTCATCACTGAGTCCGACTGGCTCCGGCTCTCTTCTCCACCTGCATAGTGACGGGCTCTCAAAAAGGTCCAGCGTCCAGCCTCGGGCATACACACGGCGCGTCACAGGCACTACGCGCGTTTAAATAAGCCAATTCGCGGCCGGTGTGGTCGTAGATTTAAGCTGTTTGTTAAAAGAGGTCAGGGTTGGGAGTTTGCGTATTGTGTTAAGTGACTTCCCGGTGTGAGATGAGTGGACAGAAAAAGTGGCTTGACTATAGGCACTTTTTCTAAAAGAAACAACACAGTCACCTCTGGAACCAGCTCTAGTTGATCTGTTTGAGTTTTTTTCACAAATTCTTGTAGTGGAGGTGGTGCTTGGCCATGGAGGATACATGACTACAGAGAAACTCAAGAAGAGAGCCATCTATGCCTTAAAAAAATCTTATAAAATGCTTATGGAACGTATGGAAGATTGTTATGTGCTGGTTGCTTGGTCCATGCTGATAAGACAGTGGTTGTCGGTCTGATTATGTGGTGGTTGCTCGTTACATACATGCTGATGAGATAGTGATGGCCAGACTGGTGACATCCTGGTTGCGTGGTACATGCTGATTAGACCATGGTTAATGGACTGGTTATGTTGAGGTTGCTTGGTCCATGCTAAGAAGATCATGGTTAATGGACTTATGTGCTGGTTGCTTCGTCCACGCTGATAACATAGTTGATTGACTGATAGTGTGTATGTTGCTTGGTCCATGCAAGTGAGGTACTGATTGATGGACTGGTTATATGCCAGTTGCTCAGGTCTTTCTAACAGAGCTGCTGTGTGATTTGCTGGATTTTACTAGTGTTTGCTGCATCCTTGTCTGCTGATGCTGCCTCTTTTCTCCTTGTTCCCAAATGTCAGCCCTGACTTTGTTATGACAGGAAAACCAACATAAAGTAGACCTGACAATAAGTTTGGTCTTATACTTTACACAAAGACTCTAAATTAAAAATAAACTAACGACATGTCATCTTCTAATATGACCAATTTCCTTTCAGCAAACTGGGGAAAGGGGAGCCTTAAAGTGACAGAGGCATCTCAGACAGACCGAGAACACAGGTGGATCAGGAGCACTCGATATATAAAAACTATTATTATTTTTTTTTAAACTGTAGCAGAAATGTGAATGTACTTTAGCAGCTTATGAAACTGAACATTTGAACCTGAATTAAGGCAAAATGCAGTCTCTGAAAGAAGTGCGAGCTCAAAGTTAACCCTTTAGGGCCCAAGACCCTAGATAATTCTAATTTTTTGGAGATTAAATTTTGATTTCACTTTCTGCTAAAATCCAACAAAAATCAAAATGTCCATAAAATTCAACACATAGATTTTTCATATCTCATTTGATACATCAGGTGTTTTTGGCAACTGATAATCCATTTCAGGACATTTTTATCATTTATCTGATTGTATTCAAATGTTTTTTTTTTGTAATTTGTTGATCATATTGAGTAGATAGAGGTATTATAAAAGTTTATATCAAATATAATATAATTGGCTTAATAGGGTTAATTACCTAAAATCAGCTAGTTTATATTCATGGTTCATAATATTTAAATTTGAGGAAAGTTTGTCTTCTTTTAATAACAGGATGCAACCAGGATGACCCAAGTTCACAATCCAAAAATGGCCTTTTTTATTTGCAGCACCAGTCTTGACTGTTTCTTCCTAATTGTCAACAGATAAAGGTGAGAGGCTGTGATGAATGCTTACAGAGAAAGGTCAGTGAGGCAGTTCACACATAAATTATTCATTCCTGTAGTCTGACATTTACAATAATTAACTGTACAAATGGTCCCTGGGTGTTTGTGTGTGCAGGTACTGTAACTTTGTCCAAAACACTTTTGTATCTAAAGAATTGGTGAAAACATGGCTGGTCCAACCATGAAGTGAAAACATTTGAGCTTTGACTTTGACAAACATGCAGGATGAGCTTTTACATGCACGTGTTATCCGAACAGGTGAGGAGATCCAGTGTCTCTGCTTCATCAGCTAAACTCTGCAGATGGAGCTCTGGACTCCTGCTGCCTTTGGAAATATGAGGAGTTGTTTTCTGTCTCCGACTGCCACCTCCACACTGAGGCCTCTGAAGATGATTCACAACTAAGCAATCAAAATCCTCGACAGGAAACTAACCAGACCACACCATTGTAATATACTGAGAAAACTGGACATGTTAAACTTTGATAACTTAATTAAATTCTCTGCTCTCAAACTCTTACATTAATGTCTAATACAGGGGTGGGCAACCCGCGGCTCTTTTGCCCCTCTCCAGTGGCTCTCTGGACCATGGATGTATTTTAAGAACTGGACAGCGTGGCTCCGCCTTCTGCCATGTAACGGTTTTGAAGCCAAAATATCCCTCGTCAGGGCGCCGTCATTGTGCAGCCAGTAGAGAATCTGGACCATATCTGGACGCAGCTGTCGTAAACGGTCGCAAAACTCTGCAGCATACGCCATACACAACCATTGTGGAACTGCTGTAAACCGCAGTTATTTTTTAAACTCTAATAACTGATGAAAAAGAAACTTTTCAGAAAAAAGAGGACTTGGAAAAAACACAGCCCAATAATACTTTCATATCACCACAGCATACGGATGGGAGAAATATTTCTACGAGGTGTATTAATTTTTATAAGTTTCACTACGGCCCGTTCAGATGAATGGGGGAGACGGAGATTTGACCTATACTGCAGCCAGTCACCAGGGGGAGCAGTTTTCGTGGCGGCTTCACGAAAGCCCAGCGACATGGCTTCCAAGTTTTTTTACAGTCTATGCTCTGGACTCAGAGGACAGAAGAGCAAAAAACTTCTTTGACTTGCATAAAACTCTGATGAATTATGTTGAAATGCTGAGTCAGCATTTCAACATATTGTTCTTCCTAAAATGTATTCTTCTTTTTCTTTTTCTTTTTCTTCTTCTTATTCCTCAAGATTTTGGCACCTTTCACAGGCTTCAAATTTGCACAGATTTTCACAGAAAAAAACTGACATATGCAGCATGTTCATGAGAAGTGCGCTTGTACTTTTCACAGCTTTAAAAGTTATACTTTTTACAGTAAAAAATAATTTCTGCATGTATTTTTACATTGAAATCAATGGGACATTTCCACTGGTCTGCTGAAAACTTCAGCAACTTTGAAGCTCCACAGATTGGGCATGCTTCCACCTACAGACTTCATTCATGTTTTAAAAGCTGCACTGACTTCTCAACTATTTTTACGTATCTTCAGCTTTTTGCTGGCTTCTACATTTTTTAAATATGATTTTTTAAGCAACACCAACTTTTGAGGAAATCTGTGTGTGTTCAGCGTGTCACGTGACTTCAGACCGAAGCCGAGTGCTGCGGTTTGAAGCGCGTTTTTAACTCGTCACTGTGTTCACATTTTGAACAGTACAGATATGAGAATTATATTAACCGTTTTAGCAGGTTCTTGGGATGCTCACGGTGAAATCCTTTTCCTGACATCTATTTTGGTTTAGACGCAGCGAGCGTTAGTTTACCTGAAAGTACCGAGTGTCATTAGAGTGCTCTATGAGACAAACAGGCGAAATACCGTGCTTTCCAAGGTTTAACAATTTAGCCCTGTGGTTGAAAGATTAGAGCAGCAGACTATGGAGCGAGAGACCCAGATTCAAATCCAGGCTATGGCAGACATACTTTTCTTTCCATCTAGTACAGATTCTTCTTTGCGATGGCGTAATCATGCTTGTCTTTACACTCTCAACCTTACTTTGGACGTATTACACTGACTGGCCACTTTATTAGGTACATCTACAGATATCAACACATTTAACCATGTTACAAAACAGTCATTCATTTTCTGCTTTCTTTCACAACTGCAAACAGTTTTGATGTACTTTTCACTATCTGCTACAGTTTCTGAGATATGACTGTTGAAGCTGCATCAACTTTTGCACATTTCTTTGAAGTTAGAGCATGGTCACGTGACCTGTGGACCTGAGCTCCAGTATCTATAATTTTCTGCAAACATTTTCATTGCACATTTCACACATTTGCAGCCCTGATTTACTGCTTACAACTATTCATGTCACATTTTCAACTTTCTTTGCATTACTTTTAGCAATTTCATTTCACAGTTTCAGCAGTCACACTCAGCATTTCAACGCATTTCCTGCATGGAAATGCAAATTCTCTAGGTTCATGTTATTTCCTCATGTTTTAGCACCATCTTCCTTTTTTCTTTTAATGACAGTTTCTTGGTTTTTACATCGTTAACTCTGGCCACGTGTGCACCTCCCATGACCTCTGCGTGACCTGCAGCAGGTCGGAGTGAGAGCAGGACGCTGCTGCATCTTCAGCTGTGAGCTCACTTGATGTTCATTTTAAGTGCTGATGAAGATGTTTTGATGAACTCTTATTTTTTCAGCTGCTGCTGTGAAGGGATTCAAACTTTTAAAACGGAGGCATGCTGGTGTTAAAGCTTTGGAAAAGACAAAAGACACAGAGAGACGATAATTCAGTGCAACTGTTGTTGAAGTGGGGGATTTTTACATAAAGATATCAGGTGGATGTTTTTTTATTACCATTTCTGCATTATGATTGCAGTCAGTCTCTCCCCCTCACATTATTCACTAACTACAAACTCAGGTGTGTGAGTAACTGTGTTATATGTAAATCTGACCATTTTTAATGACACATCAAAATTGGCATGAAACTAAGTATTAAGTAATTATGTGGGATAAGCTTCTAAAACACTGATGAAATGTCGAAAAGCACCTCAAAAATCACAAGACTGCTTCATGATTATGATAAAATTGTGCATAATAATGATCAGAGTGCAGGAAAGAAATGATTTTAATTTAAAATGTGAGGGGAAGACCTACTGACCCCCATCTCACCGGATGATGTTAAATATTTATGATTTCTCCACTGCAAGTAAAACCTGATCCTGTGGGAAAAAACGGAGCAACAACAACAGCAAAATAAACTAGAAAAGCACTCGGAGAGCACAGACCTCCGCCAGCACCACAGTCCTCAGCCATATTGTCATTTTGACCATAAATATTAGTCCTACCTTTATTTCATCTAAATATTTAGATTCCTTGACCTTGGAAACATACCATTAGCGATTGGATTCATAATGATATCTATTTTAGTTCAGTAGTTTTTTCGTCATGGCGAATCCAGACGGTGATCTGGATCACTCCCAAAATCTCATCATTTGTTTTTTTGTCCCAATCTGGACATTTCCTGAAAATGTCATCAAAATCCATCCATAACTTTTTGAGTTAGGATGCTAACAGAGAAACAAAGAAAAAACAGATGCTGGCAATAACATAACCTCCTTGGCAGAAGTAATTAAAGGAGATTTCAAGTGTGTGTCAAACTTTTTGAACATTTTGGGCACACTGCAACAATAAAGTGATAATAATGATAACCATGATCATTCTTGTCACAATAACCATTATAAATGATTTTACTCTGCATTACAGGTAAAGAAAATAACAGGATGATTTATGGATGTTTTCAGTATAATTTTTTGCGCATGTCTAATTGGTGGACTCGGGGCTCGACTACCTCTCCCTGTGTTTTGCCTTGTACCCCAAGGAGTAGAGTTTGTATGCAAAGAAATGAGATTCATATTTGTAGCTTGCAGCTGTTAGATTCATACTTATATAAAAAAACTTGTAATTGGTAGAGTCATTTCTAAAAACATATTTTTGGGGTAGAAAACATTTGTTTACGCACAAAAAAGCATGTAAAAAGCATTTATGTTGCAAACTGTATCATGCCATGATACTTTAAATATTTCTTCAGGAGCACAGCCTGGTTCATCAGACCTCTGAGAGGAAAGTGCTCCTGCGGAGAAACCACCTGTAGAGACTCATTTATGTCTCCTTGTGTGAATTTAAATGAGTCTAATTTTATACAAACTGCAGCTTGACACAATAACAAGTTGTTTTTTCACCATTTGAGAAAAAATGTAGCTTTTATGCAGAAACATCCTTTTTCATGAGCTTTAGTGGTGTGACATTTCCATTCATGAAGGGCAAAAGAGGACGATGCAATCCATAAGAGACCACTGCTGCCTGACACAGAGGTTGTTAATGCGCCAGCAGCAACCTGCAGGATCTCAACATGAAATGTCCCTCTGGAGTCTTGTTCTTCCCCAGAAGCAGGAGTACATAATGTCACATTTTAAATACGTGTGTTATCTTAATATTCTGTACACTCGTCCTGTCCCTGGGGTCAAATACGACCTGAACAACTAAACTGAAATGAACTTCATGGAATTTGTAACCCAAAATCTAGATATTTGCTTGCATCACATTTTCCCTACTTCCAGAAATGACTGCACCTAATTACCTAATACCACTAAATTTTGTAACACACCTCTGATATTAGCTATTGTTCTCTTTTTCTAAATAAGTAGGATTTTAATATTAGCTTGCTTACATTCTCCAGTAGCTTTGTATACGTGTTTTTGTTTCCTGAGTCAACAGTTCTGAGGTATCTTTATTGGTCAAGTTGTGCGCTATTGTCCAAACAAGCTACATTTCCTTATACCCACGTCCCCAAAACAGGGATAATTAAATGATATGTGGACATGAGGAATCATTCATTTCTGCAGACAGTGAATGTGTATTTCTTAATGATGATAATGCAGCTCAATCATCAATGTCTTCATCTGTGCTGCTGCCAAACAGGGAGAAACTATGGACAGACAAAAGTGAATGCACAAACTGAACATGTGCAAAGTTTCCTGACTATATTAACATAAATACATTGAAAACTAAGTTTGAGCAGACTATGGTGTGCTCAATACAAAAGGAAACAATGGACAAGTTGGATATAAGATTAACTCTTTAGGCGCCAAAGTTGCAAAATTACAAAAAAACAGCTTTGCTGGTGCAGTGCAAATGGCAGCTAATGGCCCTTTTCCATTAGCCCTACTCTACTCTACTCGACTCTACCCGGCTCTATTCTACTTGCCTTGTGCTGCTTTTCCATTAGCCCCAGTCGCCTGCCCAACGGGGTGCAGCATCGCTAAACAGCTGAGCAGCACTGCGCTGACGTCATTTTGAGCGTGACACAGCAATCTGTGGCTTTTTGTTACAAACCGAGTAAAAAAGGAAAGCAGAAGAAGGCTGCAGGTGGTAAGAAGAAATACCCCTTGAGAAGCACAGGAGAGTTTTGGAAGCTATACAACAGAATGAAGCCGAGGACGAGAGCAATCCAGCTGCAAAGAAAAGATGTATGAGGTAAGCTAATGGTAGCTACCACTAGCATGCTAGGTCGTCGCGCTCATGACTCATCGATGACAACATTGTCTGACCAATCAGTAGCCGGCAGTCGGTGACATCTTTTAGTATCGACCCAGCTCGCTTGGAACCAGAGCGGAGTAGCTAGCTTGTTTTAGGAGGTACAAGGCTAGTGGAAACACGCTGCTAATTGAGCAGAGCCGAGTAGAGTAGGGCCAAGGCGTGCTCGTGGAAGAGGGCCATAAGATGAAAAACAGATGTGAAAATGTGTGCTCTCGCAGGTCAAGGAAGCACAAACGTTAGCAAATTCCACTTTGGACAAGCGACGTTTATTAAAGTTACAAGGTGAACAATAACAAAAGGGAGTTGCTTTGCGTCACGACACCCCAAAACAACTGAAGCTCAAGTTGGCATATGCATGTTATATAGTCTGATGGGAGGGACTCCCCCTGTCTTCCCGAAGGTTCCTCCCCATCTCCCTTCAACAGTCACATTCTTTTAATTCTTCATTACAGTGGTGTAATTTACCCTCTTATAGGCCCATATACACTACTATGGAGTCCAAAAGTTATTTATTAAGGCCATGAAATCACAATCAGAGGTATTTCAATCTTTGGCTGTGGTCGAATAGTCCTTTTTGTTTAGGAAGTTTCCTAACGGAGTGAAATGAACTGGAAGTAGTTCGTGATTAGAGCTGTTCGAATAGTTTAAATGCTTAGGAAAGGAGGCTCAATGCTTCCTTTATTAGCTCCTTTAGCATAGGATACACCGGACCATCCTTTACAAAAGAAGAGGAGATTATTCTGTCCCACAATTCTCTGCGGCAACAGCATTTATAAACAGCGCATATTCCAACTGCTTCTGAATTCAACAGAATAATGACGAACAAATCCCTCAGACCATGTGAGTTCCCTCTGCTGTTCATCCTTTCTAAAGTTTACCAAAACCTGCCTTAACTTTCCAGCAGTCTGATTCTCTGAAGAGAGCAGGATATGAGACATTTGATGTTGATTATGTTTTAAACATGGTTCAATATGAATCATTTGTACTCTATTAGATTGTGGTCTTAACAGTTTGTGCCTTTCTTTCCTTCAGTTCATTTATTTTCATGCACTGATTGGTGTTCATGTTGATAATGAGAGGACAGATTTATTTACATCCTCATTTCCAACATCAGTTATGCAGATGTAATTTTTACCGGGTTATTATGTTCAATGTTGTCTAAAAGGAACAACATTGTCATGATACACAAGCTCTTCTATGATGCGTCTTTTGTAGTCCACCTTCGGAAAATTGTAGTTTCACCGCAGCAGTAACATCCGCCGTCACGTGATGATGTAGCGTAGTGAAAGTGTAGTTGGATTCTCTCTGCACGGCAGTTTTCCTTTCTTAAGTCCTTCTGAAGTCTCCTTTCTCCTTTCCTTAACCTTGTGACGTTGTTTAGTACAGTATGTACTTTTTTAGATTGATTGATTTTATTACCTCCGCCAAGGAGGTTATGTTTATCAGGAGAGTTTGTTTGTCTGTCCGTCTGTGAACAAAATAACTAAAAAGTGATGTATGGATTTTGATGAAATTTTCAGGAAATGTTCAGCATGGGAAAAGGAAGAACTGATTCAATTTTGGTCGGGATCAGTGTCTGGCCGCCATGAAGAAAAATGTGATTTTCCTGAATAACTACTGAACTAAAGTAAATATTATGAATCCAATGGCTAGTGGTATGTTTTCATGGTCAAGGAATCTAAATATTTAGGTGAAATAAAGGTAGGACTAATATTTATTGTCAAAATGACAAAATGGCTGGGGACTGTGGCGCTGGCGGAGGTCTGCGCTCTCCGAGTGTCTTCTCGTTTATTATTGTGTCATGCATATACAACATACCCAGCCCAACAGGCTTACAAGACACCATTATTTAGTCATCAAATTCAGAGATCATTGTAGACGTTAACAAAGAAGAAATAATAATCTCACAAAAATAAACTACCCTGACGTTTTTTCCAGGCTCTGGATACAAAGGAGGCCAACTTACAAATATAACATCAGTACACCAAAACATATCAGGACTTTTAACGTACATTTCAGTCATCAGAGGAGCTCTCCACTCATTATGGGAGGATTCCAGTTCTCAACTGAGCAACTAAAGACCTTTGACTTCTTCTTAAAGCTGGGGTTGGCGATTTTGGAAAACTAGCATGAATTTGAAAGTAGCATCTCCTCAGGGCTCCGCCTAGCCCCGCCCCCCGGCTCACAGGCACGCACGCAGCCGCTACATCCAGAAGACTGATTCAACTCCAAACCCTCAGCACAACGTGTTTGTTTCACACTACACCAAGTCATGTCTCAGTCAGCAGTAAGAAAACACCAAACAAACATGTAAAGTTAGTTAGTGCTCACAGCCGATGTTGATCGGGGTATAGGTAGTTCCTCTGACATTCTCCACATAGCTGTCAAATCTCCTGTTTTGGCCATGAAACTACCGTATTTTCCGTATTTTCTCCTCTTTTCTCCCGTCCTCCTGTATCAGTATTCTCCTGTAAATCTCCCGTGTGATGATATAATAATAAAAACATTCCTCTGCCTCTCCAAACTGAGCTCCGTCTCTAGCCTGAATGGGGCGGTAATGCTCCAAAATGATGGATGCCAACCACCGAAGAAGAAGAAGTCTCGCGAGAACTGCCACCTGCAGTAGCATGGATGGCAGTTCTCGCGAGATTAGAACCAACAGCGGAACAAACTTGGAAAAATAAAGAGTTTATTTTAGATTTCTTGTACATCTGTCTTAAATGTGAGGGATACTGGAGCTTGGTTGGTGTTGTGGGACAGCTCACAGCGGACTTCCCTTATTTTCAAAGACAAAACTTGAAAGGTAAGCATTCTCCAGCGGAGTCTGTTCCCTACACGCTACATGCTACATGCTACACGCACTGTCTGTGCACGCCGGGAAAATGCACGCGCAGCAGGCACGCAGAATGGCGACGGGATTTGATTGGTGTAAAAAATGGTATCCCTGCATGATTATTGGTTGGTGTTTTCCCTGTTTTACTCCTGCTGTAGATAGCGGATATTTTTCGCTCTGTTTTAAGAACAAATTATGAGTTGATTACCATCGGGTCATAAAGACCATTTTAACCAGTATTACAAAAAGTGTATCTAAATCAGATCGCCAACCCTAGCTTTAAATTAGCTGTTTCATAAAATTCATGGCCATAATTGTGTTTAATTTGGATATTTGTTCTTAATTTTGCCTTTAACAAAATTTCATTGAGCCATTTTTGCTCAAACTTGGCAACAAGCTTCTCCCTAACTCTGTTCACACTGCAAACAAGATTGTTTCTGTAGACATACTGTAATTCTGCTTCCTCAAAAATACAAAGGTCTGTAGCCAAGGGAGAGTTCTGCTTTTTTTTTTTTCCACAATATATTTTTATTCAGGATTTACAAATAAGGTACAAACTTGAAAAAGAACATAGCTTCTCATTTACATTCCATTAAAATAAAAACAGGCAATATATCTTGTAGCGATTAGAAATTTGGCTGAGTTAAATCTAAAAGATTTAGTTGTTAAATTATTAATCATTATCAATTAACAATTCACTGTATTGTTCTTGTTGGGAGCACCAGCCTTTTAATAAGGCAAACCTTAATTTAATTAATTAATTACCTATTTAATTCCCTTAAATAAAGTAAATTAATCAAATCAAGTTTTATCAATCTCAAAATCTTAAGACAGAATTCTCGCTTCAGGGACGCTGAATTCTAAAGAACACTAACAGACAGTGAGTTTAAAATCAATAATCACAAGTTTATTAAAATGAAAATGGTTACAATGCATGAAAATAAATGGTAGATTATAGATGAAATAAGAATAAGCAATCAGTTTGAATGGAAATCAGGAACCTTAAAATGATGGTGAGTGAGTGTATATGCCTAAAGGATAACTATGACCTATACGAAAATCTGTGAGGAATTTGGATTGAATCAATCTAAATGTCAGAACACTTTTTAAGTCTAAGAGCGCATCAAACCTCCTTTTAAGTACAGAGTAACGTTTGCCTACTTGGTCGTAGAAGACGCGTGGTTCTCTCTGAGGTTCGGAAGGTCCAGGCTACGGGTGGCTCACGTCAGACCGTTGTGGATCAAGTTGATTCGGGTTGATTCAGCTTGGTAAGCCGAACGGCAGATCTGTGGTTCGAGTCTCACCAGCGCCCCACGGATCCTTCTGGACAGTTCGATCAGAGGCCCCTCCGGGAAACTCAGACTTTGAAGTGGGCCGCAGCTCAAAAACTCTCAAAAAGGTTTTCACGAGAAGATGAAAAATCTGATCTGCAGAAGTATCTTTAAACACCGTCACTGGCCAGGTTAACGATGTCTCACAGACAACTATGCGAGATCAAAAGGATCAAAAATCAAAATAATGCTGTGCAGGCTTTTGATGAGGATTTAGATATTCAGACTTTCAAAATTAAATCTGAATAGAAAAAATTGTTAAGCTGCGGATCAAAGTTGCTCTCTAAACAAAAATGAATAAAAGTATGCGCGTTCAGCATAAGAAAATAAACTACACGTGCCTATAAGACAAAGGACTAACGATGTAGTCAAAAACGAAGCAACGAGAAAGTAACGGAAAGAAAGAGTGGCGACGGCGACTAAAACAGCAGGAGCCAGAGAGCGAGAGAGAGAGAGAGTCGGCAACTCTGAATTATAAAAGCCCACCGAGTGGGCGGGTGATGACATCATATGCCGATTCTCGTCTATAATTATTATTACTAATTAATAATTAAGTTTTTACTTTACTGACGAATTACTCATATCACTCGACTCACCATAAGTATTAGGTCTCAAACCACATGCACGAATGACGAGATGGTGATATCAAACAATTCTAATGCATTCAGAGAAAAACACACACACAGTAACCATAACACGGTTACTGTCAGGCTTGCTGTGAATCAAGAACATAGGGCTGTGTACAACTGTGGATAAATTAATATTATGTTGATAGGCACTGTTAAAAATAAATAGTAACACATATTGATTACATTATCCCTAGATACTGCGATCAAAGCACGTGTCCATACCTAGGATTGTGTCCTACCAAGAAAAGTCACTAGGTGGAGCTGTTGGTCTTTTTAATATTTCACAGGTCCATCCCATATAAAATTTAGACATCTTACCTTTATAATACAAGATGCTAGAAAGTCTGTTAAAAGAACACTGGAATGTACATCACACCCTGAGTACACATTTTAGGATTTAGAACTTTGATACCAGTTCTATAAAGTCACTTCTGCAATCAGAAGTTTTCTGGAGGTTTTGGAATGCAAGGAAAGGGGTCCAAATCCTGGGGGACCAAATGAAGGAATTTACAACCCTCAGCTGTGGGATAGATCACTGTTCACGGAGGTGGGGAAGATTACGAGTGTTTACTGATGTTCCGTCAACCGTGACCCTTCCTGTCAGTCTGGAGGGGAGGTTCGAAACTGGACGGCGTCTGTGGGAATCTTGACGAATCAGAGGCTTGATTCTCCCCAACGTGTTGGAGTATCCTAAATCAAAGAGAAATGTTTTTTGGTCCTGGGCACATATGGTGGGTCACTCGTTGGTCACCCAAACAACAGGGATCAGGCCAATTTACGAGTTGAGGTGTTGGTGTCGCAGAGCAGGGGGAGAAGGAAGAGGCCCAGAAAGCCATTTGGGGATTCCACATGAGAGCTCCCTGCTCCTTTAACTCTTAATGTTTCCTGACGCTACAAGAGTTTAACCCCGTGTGACTGTGTTGTTTTCGGCAGGGTTTTTACCAAAGGGGCAGATAATAAAGTCTCTGTCTATGTCGGTGCTGCAGTCTTTAATGTTAGCTGGGCTGCTAACTTTACTGGTGTTGCTATATCAATCAAACAGCCCGCACTCCTTTAGCTTTATACTATGCACGCGCTCCGAGTGTTTGGTGATGTCGCTAGTATTTCCCCCCTTGGACACAACTTCTCTCTGACAAAGATTGCATTGGACCGAGTTTTCATGAACTTTGCTAAAGTGAACCCAAACCTTTGAGCGCTTAGCCCTCACAAATATGCTTGAGCCGGACAGCGGTAGTATCATAACTACGTGGCAGTTGAAGAAACGTTTAAGTACCGTTACATCCCTACTCAGCATGTTGAGTTCATATCCTGGTAAGTTTTTCCAAAAAATCCTCAAAGCATGTTGGTGGCACAGTTGGGTAACGCACTCCATCAGCAATCATGAGGATGTGACTTTAAATCCACCACTGGGTAATAAATGGCTTTTTACTCATATATAGCTCAGGTTTGGCTGATTTTCTTCTCCAAAGGAGAAATAAAGTTGCCATTAAAACGCCTAACTGAGAATAGCATGGTATTTCCATCAAGTCTCAAATATGACTCCCTCTAACTAATTAGTCTCTCTTACTTCTCCTATATGAGAATCATTGGAATAAAATCTTAGACAGAATACAAACAAAATGAGGCTGAGATGAGAATCTCAAATTTCTCTCCAAAGCCACAGAAGAGCAAGCTTTGTGCAGTAAAATTTTCCTGCAGAGTAGATGAAAGTTTCTCCAACGCTGGATGCCACCCACCGCTGAACAGCAAGAAGAAGAAGAAAGCTAAATGTAGAGCTGTTATCAGGGCTGAAGCAGCAAAAAACCTGAAGAAAAGAAGTTTTATCAGAGGAGATGAAAAAAGAAAGCTGGAGACTTTGGTCCGGTGTTTACTCGCTGGCGTGAGCTGAAAGACAGGGAGGGATGTCTGACCGATGCTAACTTAGCCGTGTTACTGTTTGACTTGTAAGCACATGATTATTTATTTGAAAAATAAAAATGATCAGACTGAACCTTATCAGCCCACATGGTTCATTCGTCTCTCCAGTTGTCCTGTCGGCTCGCTTCTCCCTCTGTATGTCAACAAATGCAGGTTGGTGTACTGCACTCAGGGACCACAGATGCCCCTGCAGAGCGGACAGACAGAATCTTAATAGTGCCGCTTTTAAAGACAAATAATAAGTGCAAAGGTTAGATTTAAGTTACATTATTAACCAGGTCAGATTCATTCATGATTTCCTGATTCCACATATTTTTCAGAGACACTTCATGTCAGGCCAGAGCATGATCAGAGGTTAATGTATAGTGATGATTATCGTTAATTAATGCATAAACAGGGCAGTGAGCACAGAAAGTGAGAGGTTGCTGGGGCGATCGACTGAGAAAATTAGATACAACGTTTACGTTGTTTGTATTGTAATTTCTGTTAAGTTTTGTTTATTAACACGGCACCAACATCTTTAATTGGATTCATCAGGAGAAAATAACAGTTTCCAGGACAGGGGATGTCAAATGTTTTTGTTCATTAATTGGGATATTCGTGCTGAAAGCAGCTTTTAATGTCTCTTCATTAAGTTAGACAATGATTCACAGCCAGTGTTCATACAGACGTGTTCCTGATGTTTTATAATTAACAGCTCACTGGGGATTTCATTTCAGCACTACATTATATTTCTAAGCGACAGCGTGAGTCAGTGATCAGTCTGCTCCTGTCTGAGCTGCTCTCAGATAATTTAAAGGAGACATATCATGATTATTTTTCCTTTTCACTATGCTAGACTAGGATGCCTGTAAAGCATTTCTGCCCTCAGTACAAGTCATTTAGTTCCTTCATTGCCCCACAATAGCGTTCTCAAAATCCTCATTTTAGGCCATTATGAAGCCCTCATTGAAACACTCGGATCTGAGGATGACCTAAAGTTACCTCGCATAGAACGCCACAGCCCTTTGTGCTCTGATTGGTCAGTTCTATCGGGGTAGAACCAGCCTGTCCTTCTTCTACTGTATTTTCCGGCAGGCTCAAAGCAGCGCATCACAGATTAAGTCCCCTACAGGCCAGAGCTGGTAATGAGTGAGTGTGAGCTAGGATCTATATACCCCTGCTGGTGGATGTGTTCCTCGGTGACGGTTTTGTGGCTAACGGACATCACAGAGGAGTAAGTGTTTTATCAGATTACTCCAATAAAAAGAAAGGTACCTCGTGTCGTCACGACGATTTAAATCTCGCGGACATCTCGCAATGACCTATTTTCAGAGGCATCAAATCTCGTTCTAGGATATCAGAAAAAATACAATATCTCATTTTTTGAAAATTAAGGGGGTGTAAGGTCTTGTTTTCAAATTTATTATATTATATGTAAGTATTAAATCATGCATCAGCATGATATGTCTCCTTTAACAGAGACAAATATGGTTGGGATGCACTTGTGGTCTGGGCACCCATGAGTTCATCACTACCATAAATTCTTATTTTCAGAAAGAATATCTAAGATTATACTTCTATAAAATGATCACCACAACCATTCAGACATGAGGACCCTCCTGAAAACCAGATGTAGCATCTCAAGAGGCTAACCTCTAAGGAATCAGACGACAGGTCTGTGGTTCATGGATCTGTCTCTAACTTCTTACTTTAGTCCACTTGTCTCCTCTTACCTCCCTTCCTTCACCCTCACACCATCACAGCATCGTGTGGATTTGCTGTTCATCATGAGACTGGGATCCACATTCAAGATTTCCTGCTGCTTAACAGAAGGTTTTTTCTTGAGCCATGATGGAGGGATTCATGATTGGCTATATGGATTCATGTTGGTGTTGGATGGATATATTTGTATATATATGTGTATATATATGTATCTATGTATATATGTACATCCATAAAATGAAGAGTTTTATGCTCTATTGTAAAGTGTCTTGAGATTACTCCCATTATAAATTGGTGCTATACAAATAAAGATTGATATCTCTATCTACTCAATAAGATCAACAAATTACTAAAAAAAAACATCTGAATAGAATCAGATAAATGATAAAAATGTCCTCAAGTGGATAATAAGTTGCCTAAAATGCCTAATGTATCAAATGAGACAAAACATATACATTTATGGATATTTTGATATTTTGGGATTTCAGTAGAAGGTGAAATAAACTTTTCAGCTTCAGAAAAATTAGAATGTCTGGCTACAATTTTTTTTTTCAGGCTTTTAAGGGTCAAATTATGCAGTGTAGAAGGTCTCCAATGATGATCTATTTTAGACTGTTTTGTTTTCTACCGAATTGTCATACTAGATGCCAGTGTGGCGAGGAGAAGTGTGCAGAGATGAACATTGGGAGAATTAACAACCTCGTAAGAACAGTGTGTGCTGTGTGCTGTTTGATTACAGAAAAGGAGTTTTTAATCAGAGAATTGAGATGACAAGTGTCTCATATCTCATTACTGTCATATTTATCAAATATTACACTGAGTATGAATAAGAGACAAAGCCATGCAGACTGAAGAGCGATCAAGGACACAGAAAATAATGAACTCAGAGTCTAATATTTGATCAAACTTTTCAAAGGGGCAAATTTCATAGAGATGCATTGATTGGATGTTCTCTCATCTGGGTGTTTATGGTGGCCTTGTCCATTAATTGGTTTGCTTGTCTGTGAGCATGCCATAACTGTTATTCTGAGAAACGTATCTTAATTACAAAAAATACCATTTTATTTAACCCTTTATGAATGCTGTAGATCGCCCAAACAGACTCTTTTATTTAAGCTAGATTAAAGATAATGTAAGAAAGAAAGATGTGTATCCCCAACAAATCATGTAGAATATTGTCTGCCTTAAATGTAAAATTATAGTTAAGATATCCACAGGCCGAAAAGCTTCACTTAGAGCAGAGGTCACTAACTGGCGGACCCCGGTCCGGGTCTGGACCCAGAAACTGTCCCATTTGGACCCAGACTCATGGCCAAAACAGAAGAATTATTTATGAAAAACTAACGGGGCGCTACAGATTTAAGCGGCGCAGCTTTTCTAGACTTTACAGCAGCGGTTTGGTGGGTGACGAGGTGACCAATCACAGGCGAGTTAAGCCATCCCACGTGATACTGCTGAACAAACCGAGTCTATGTATACCTGAAAGATGGAGAAGACGAAAGAGCAACACTCCTGCGCCGGATAAAGTTTGGTTAAAGACTGAGGAAGGGAGAGATAGAGACTGTGAAACAGGAAAGAGCTGAGTTAAAGACAGAGTAAGGAAGAGATAGAGACCACTACGCGGGAGAAAGCCGAGCTGAAGCCATAGGACGGGAGAAGTAGTGGCCATAACGCAGGAAAGAGCTGAGTTGAAGCCAGAGGAAGGCAGAAATAGAGACCGTAACAAGGGAAAGAGCTGAGTTGAATCAAGAATGTTCCCTTATTAAGCACTATTTGCTACTTAATTTATAAATTTATTAGGGCCCGAGCCGACGTATCGGCGAAGGCCCTATTGTAATCTAAAGGATTAAAATAGTTCTCCCCCCACTTTAACCCCAAATAGCGTGCCTTCAACTCGAGATAAACGCGAACGTGCCTATCCCCAAAGTTCAGTCACGGCGAAAAATTTTTGAATCCAGTGTTTGCACAAAAAAAGTGCCCCACAACGCCCCCTAGTGGCCTTAAACTGCAGCCCATCTGGCTACTTTCACGGATCGACCTGAAATTTTTCGGGCATAACTATCATGCCCGGACCTACAAAAAAGTCTCTTGCCCCCATCGTCAATTCCGTACAGGATGTTCACAAATTAGCGTTGAAAGTCGCAATTTGGCGATTTGCAGGGTACGTAATTGAACTCCTCCTCCTAGGTTTTTTATCGGATCCACTTCAGATTTGGATTGTGTATACTAGATACCTTGACGATGAAAAGTTATTAAAAGAATTTTCGTAGGTCAATGGGCCTGGCCAGAAACCACGCCCAAATTTGGCGAATTTTTCACTAACTCCGATTTACACAAAATTTTTTGGACATAACCCCCAGGCCAAGACGATCACAAATATATAAATTGTCATAGGGAATTCCGAACAGGAAGTTCGTAAATTAATGTTGAAATTAAGATTTTCACGTTTCTAAGGCTTGCATTTGAACGAACTCCTAGGTTTTTTATCGGATCAATTCCAGATTTGGTTTGTGTATAAAAGATATTTCGTAGGTCAATGGGCGTGGCCAGGAAGGACGCCCAAAGTTGACCATTTTTGGAAAACACGTAAACCTTAATAACTCTTTTGTACAATGTTAGATCCGGACCAAAACATGTACACATGTTCACTGTCCGTGCCTGAGTTAATCTATATTCTATATGCTTTGTTTTCACTCTCAAATATAGCGCCCCCTGCTGGTAACAGGAAGTCTGATGTTTTACTCTATCATTAAAATCTCCTCCATTTTTCAACATTTTTCTTTTAAATATTCTCAGAAAGGGTCTTCACACCTTCATGAAGCATCAGTGTTCAGGTTGTGTCCTGAGGTGAAACGGTGTGGCGATGGCGAAGCCTGAAACTTCACTGATCGCCATGAACCTGGAAATCACTCTAACTCCTTCATTTAAGGTCCAATCTGCTTCAAAATTCACAAGCATGATCAAGGTCCACCTCCTAACACATCTATAAGCTCAATTCTCTGCTACTGCAATCACACCAAGCTCTAGAAATTACATTAATTACATATAATATGCATGTTATAAATAATCTAATCTACCCCAAATTCAACACACATGATCACAGTTTGACTCTGCACTTTTTCTTTTTGGTTCCCTGCCAAGAAGGTTATGTTTTTGGGAGAGTTGTTGTCTGTCTGTCCGTCCGTCTGTCTGTCCATCTGTCAGTCTGTGAACAACATAACCCAAAAAGTAATGGGTGGATTTGGATCAAATTTTAAGGAAATGTTCAGCATGGGAAAAGGAAGAACTGATTTGATTTTGTTGTTGATCCAGATCTGGCCACTCATGACGAAAAAATGATTTTTGTGAATAACTACAGAACTAAAATAGATATTATGAATCCAGTTGCCAATGGTATGTTTTCATGGTCAAAGAATCATGGTCAAAGAATCATGGTCAAAAAAGGTGAAGATTTTGTGATTTATGTTACAAATCACAATATGGCTAAGGACTTTTGCGCTGGCGGAGGTTCCAGTGCTTCACAACAGCAGCATTTGGCGGAACCAATATGCGGCGGTAGCGGCAGGGCCCAAAGGGCGCGTGGGGGGCGAGGGCCCGATCATCGCCGCTTGCGGCTTTAATTGTTCTTAGACCTGCTATGACGTTTCTCTTCTTAGGGTGAAAAATCTGTTCCTCTGATTTTCCTCTACTTTTATTTTTGAATGAGAGAACATTATACATATTGGCAGTAATAAATATATGTTCTTTTATGTGTTACATGACAAAGTTTTAAAAAAGTTTTGGAATTGTACTGGATTCATTTGATTTGACAAAGTACTGATTATATGCAGATGTGGAAATAATTAATAGGCTACTAAAATATCTCAGCAAATAGACAATATGATCTTTCAGACCTTTGCTTCAAGTAATTTTCTTGAACTGGACCTCCTTATATTTTAGTTGAATACCCCTGACTTAGAGCATGGTTATCCACAGCTGTGTTAGCCTACTCTGTGATAGGCTATGTTTGTCATTAGTCGCGATAATTTGCTGCATAGAATAAAAAAAATATAAATTTTTATCCAAAAATAAAGATTCACCTAATTTGCTGACCATTTGATTCAGTGTGCACAGCAGTGAATGACTTAAAGGGACAGTTCAGTATTTTTGAAGTGGGGTTGTATGAGCTCCATATGGTCACTAGGGACAGTAGATACAGTAGAAAGTTCTCTCCTCTCCATCAGAAAGCCACAGACTGTGACCATCCGTAACAAAGAAAAAGACGCTAATAGAAAAGTACCGTACCGGAGTTAAAGGCTATTTTCTCCGCATACAAGAACTCAAATCAAAAAGTAATACCACAGTTTAAGCCGACTCACGCCGTGTGTCCCTCCGCTACATCACTCCGCCATAGTTAGCTAGCTGCTAGAGGGGGGGACTGATTTATCGGAGGGACACTCCGCCCCTTTCACTCCCAGCTGACCAAAACATTAGCACGCTAACGGCTGCTGATGCTTCGTATAACTTTTATCATGTATCATAACTCTTCTGTTTTGACTGTCAGCGGCGTGAGGAAGAGACAATACAGGAAATTAAAAAAGGGATTATTATGACAGCGCCGATGAAGTCTCATTCAGTTTGGAGTCAAGAGGATACCTGAACCGGACTTTACAAAGGACGAGTCGCTAAAGAGGAATATAGAGGAAACATCCATGGACCCTGGACATCAAGATAGAGACGTAAATAAACAGTGGGGCGAATGTTTGACCTGGGAATATGTGATATGGACGGCGGTATTACTTGCAAACGGACTTTCCTTTCCTGGAGTTTTGTGGACATACTTTCACCTCCCGAAGATAAACTGGAAAAACGTCCCAGACCTGAAGGACCTAATGACAGTTTCTGCTCAAAGTAAGTAATAATGATCTGTCAGAGACAAATAAGCAGAGTAGAGGAGGCTGTTTGTTGATCATAACAATCTGTCAGCTAACAGGTAACAGAGATGCATTCACTATACTGTGTAACCGAATGCCCTCGTTACGCAGAGGAATACGGTGAAAGCTGAGTTCTCCATGATGCACATCTGTTTCTGAATCAAGGGAAGCATCACAAAAACCCATCTCAGCAATATTTGTCTTATAATGTGCTTTTAATTAGTCTAAAACAGCCATTAAAAGCAGCTAGCTAACTACGGCGGAGTGATTTAGCGGAGGGACACACGGCGTGTCGGCTTAGGTCCGGATAAACTTTATATTTCCGAAAGATTAATGCACTTCAAAAACTGTCTATGTAGCGTACTCTTAAACTGATTGAGTTCTTGTAGGCGGAGAAAATAGCCTTTAACTCCGGTACGGTACTTTTCTATTAGCGTCTTTTTCTTCGTCACCGATGGTCACAGGCTGTGGCTTTCTGGTGGAGAGGAGAGAACTTTCTACTGTATCTACTGTCCTTAGTGACCATATGGAGCTCATACAACCCCACTTCAAAAATACTGAACTGTCCCTTTAATGTCGTTATCTCAAACTAGTTTCAAAGATGTTGAATAGTTTGTTAGATCGACCAATACAGATCATGTTTATTTAGTTAATTCAGTTATTTAACAACTGGTTAAAATATTTGCTCAGCAAAACAAAAAAAGATTTCAAGAGACAATGCAACAAGTGTCCTACAGTAAGGACGTTTGAATTACAAATGAAAAGACTCATTTGAATCTTGTTTTTTTGTGAATAAAGAACATTTTTGAATGACTTTCTTGAACTATTAATTCAATCCAACAGACAAAACGGTGCAACTAGCACATACTGTAAAAGGTAAAACACTTCACAGAATCACCCCCGCTGATTTCTTTATTTCAGAAACAGCAAAGGTCTAAATCTTGAACTCTGTAAATGCCATTTAAACACAGCATGTTCTAAGCTTCAAACACTGATTTTATAGATCCAACCTGATGGCATCACAGTGTTATGAATGGCCCTCAAATGCCTCACAAAACACAACTTTCAAAAAGCAAAGTGTTGCTTTAGCTTAGCTGATTACCTTTTATGCTGTTAGTCTCAGCACCAGGAAATAAGGCAATAGCACAGGGTGGCTGAGCGTGGAAGACCCCACACGGTGGTCATTTCATCCGGTGCACCAGCTGGCTGAAATTGGTGTGGCAGAGCATCAGGGGGAGGAGTGGACAGTTTCCGCTTGGAGCAGTGACAGTTTCGTGCAAAAACACTGTTGTGTTGAAAGCTCGCCAGCTGTAACCTGGTCTATTCTTGGCACAGTCCAAGTGCAGAAGGAGGAAGAGGAAGGAGATGCATTGAAATACAATTTTATTTTTTTCATGAATGGTTTTGTGTATCTCTATTGTGACTGAGTGAGCCAAAATATGTCAAAACAGTAGGCATGTAAGCAGATGTAAGGACAGAGCTGTGCAGCCAGGTGGCCTCTCCTCTCCCCCATGCTCTCTGTGCACCTGTCAGCTAAATTACAGCTGTCAAGCCTTCAGTGCACCTTCCACACAGTTTTTGGCACGAAATTATCACTGTGCCATCTGAATCTGTCGACACCTACTAGAGGATGACGTTTTTCGGGGAATCCCATGGGTCACGTGATTCCTGCAGGAATCACATGGGATGGGAGTCATTTTTTTATTAATCCCGTGATCGGGACGGGACAGGAAAAAAAAAGTAATGAGAGCGGGCAGGAAGGGGAGTGACATTAATAGATGATCATTTTCAGCCGTGTTAAACAACCAGATGAACAGAAGCGTCCACTTTTGAAGTCATCTCTCAGTGAGAGCCATCACTCTGGACCGCACTGGCAGCACAAAAGAACTACAAAAGTGGTTTGACTTCCTGTCACCACAGGAAGTGAAAAGCAACTTGGAGCGGCTGCAGCAACACACCTAACAAAACAACACGAAAGGAGAAGACGACACGTGGAAAAGAGAGCTGTTTACACCGACCGAATGTCAGGCATGTGAAACTTAAAGGCAAGGCCTTTTATATGCACTGCACTTTTACCTAAAATAAAAAATGCAACATTTTTCAACATGTTTGGTTTTATTCAAACAGGAACGGGACAGGAGTGGGAGTAATTTTGAGTGGGAGTGGGATGGGAGTGGGAGTCATTCTACGGGAGTGGGACAGGACGGGATTATTTTTTTATTCCGGCCCAGGAGTGAGACGGAACAGGAGTGAAAATCCGCTCCCGTGTCATGCTCAAACACCTACCCCTGGTGCGCCTCCACACTCAACTCGGCACAGCTGGTTTACCAAACCGCTAAACTGGCTGCGCATGGTGGTGTGCCCGACGGAAACACCACTGCATGGGGTGCACCACGCTCGGCCACCCTGATGCAGGAAATAAGAGCCCTCTGTGTTTACACTTGCGACACTAATACTGCAAACAAACTGCTGTCTTGTGCTGCACACAGTGGTCTCCCTTTTCGCAACACTTCTGTTGTGTTGCTCATTTTCATTTCTGTTACGATTAGTATTGCTCTTTCACTAACCTTATCCAGGGACATTGCGTTTTTGCCAGTGTTGGTCCATTGGTTGGTTTGGTGGTCTTTGAGCAGATGGCTCAAAGTTCTCTGTAGATTGGCTTTAATTTTCAGAAAATGTTTGTCGTGGAACATCGGAGGAAATTTTGGTGGTGATCCAAGAGTTTTAGTGCTGATGCTGTGCAAGAGGGCAGTTGGGAAATTTTTGCTAAAAACTTATAAAACACTATTAGAAATGCCTTGGCTGAAGTTTGTGCTCTCAGAATACTTTGAGTTAAAAGAGAAATTGAAATGTCATTCTTTTTTTTTCTTTTTTTTTGGCATTTTGTGCCTTTATTGATAGGAGAGAGACAGTGGATAGGCTTGTGAAAGGGGGCGAGAGAGTAGGGGAAGACACTCTGCAAACTGGTCACAGGCGGGATTTGAACCTGGACCGGCACAAGCAAGTACATGGGGTGCCTGGTTGCTAACCACTCCGCCAAACCAGCACCCCGAAATGTCATTCTTTTCATCAAATATTTCTACTAAACATAGATTGCGACTACATGTTTTGTTTTTTAGTCATTGGTCACTAAAGAACTTACGAAGGTATGATTTTATCTCTAAATACATTTTAGGATGCATTAAAACACAATTTAAAGTGTTTTTAAAAAACACATTAAGAAACAGTGTTAAAGGTGATATGTTTGTGCTTTAAACTGGTAAACATTTTTTATTTAATTGCATTAAAAAAAAGCATACATTGGCTTTAGCTATCTGTCATACTTATTAAATTTATATATATACATGATTGACATCATGGCAATGTAGCTGACAAATCTATGTGATGCCATCACGTTGATAGGGACCATAATCACTGAGGAATGTTTCAAGCATGCTGTCACATCAGTACCAATAATAGTAGAGGCAGCTGTAAAGGCAAAGGGCATCCAACCCACAAACAGCAATATGTGCTTAATGAAATGCTTGGTGATGTTATAGGCCGTGCACTTCTGCATTATTTTGAATAAACATGTTCTTCACGCGGTTGAACATGTAACATGACATTTCTTTTAAGTATAATCTTGCTGAGAACATCTCAAACTGCACTTTATTATTGGACTTTGAAATGTGGCATAACAACAGCAGAGGCTTTTGCCTTGAAATTATAATTGCTGAAGGATTTGCATGAGAGGCAGTTTTGACTCTGTCTTTGGTCTTCAGTTATCAAATAAAAAGCTGTTTCCTGGTATACAAGAATTGCATAAGCCTCTTGATGTCCTCAAGACTCTTTTTTTATCCATGTACCTTGAATTTTGTTTGGATGTACTGCCTCTGAGCCATCAGATACAGCATTGAAAACATCTCAAAGCTTTTTTAAACATTATGGGCTCTAATTTCGTAGACCGGGCGCAGCCAAGAGGGTGTGTCCAGTGCACTTTGCAAGTTTCCTGCAGTGCAGAGAGAGGCGCATCCACGCCTCCCTCCTACGCCTCCGTCCTGCCCCTCCGCGCAAGTGCCAGAGAGGGAGGAGAAAAGGCGTGAGTGGGTTTAACACAGCCGAGTGCTGTTTTCACCAATTAAATGACCACCTCTCCTCGCCTTTAAATGCGCTGCGGCCGAGGTGCAGCGTCTGATTGCTCTGAATGATCCTCACCAGCGCGGAAACAGTGTGCTGGTAAGACCTGGTAGCGGAGACAGACAGAGCAGCTGTCACTTCAGCAACTGGGAGAACGGACTGGCCATCGGGGCGCGCATCTGAGGCCACGAAGCACGTCACCATGTGGGCCTACTCCCGGGACAGATGTAATCTGTTCCTTTGTCATTAATAGGAGTAAGAAATTAAGAGACAGTTACACAGCAGCTGGCTTATCCATTCATCATGCTTCTGATCCACCTGCACTCCTGGTTTGTCATCGCCAAATAGCAGAGCCTTTAGTGACATACTGTATACTCTCGTGTCTCCTCCTCATCCTCCTTGCAATGATGTACTCCATCTTTTAGATCACATTAAAAATAAAAACTCTTCTCATTAAAAAGACACTTATTTTCTCTTTTTTCTCCCTCTTTTCTTTGAATTTCATGAAATGAGAGAAGCCAAATATATATACTTAGTATAATTATACATACATATATATATGAATTGTATACATATATATGTATATACAATTCATAACAAGTGTTAACTCAAGACACTTTACAATAGAGCATAAAGCTCTTCATTTCAAGGATACACATATATGCATAGATAAATATGTACATCTAAAAATACACATATACATATATGTACCATCTAACACCAACATGAATCCATATAGCCAATCATGAATCCCTCCATTATGGCGGCAAGAAAAAACCTTCTGTTAAGCAGCAGGAAATCTTGAATGTGGATCCCAGTCTCATGATGAACAGCAAATCCACACCATGCTGTGTTGGTGTGAGGGTGAAGGAAGGGAGGTAAGAGGAGACAAGTGGACTAAAGTAAGAACTGAAGTTAGGGACAGATCCATGAATCATAGACCTGTCGTCTGATTTATTAGAGGTTAGCCTCTTGAGATGCTACATCTGGTTTTCAGGAGGGTCCTCATGTCTGAATGGTTGTGGTGATCATTTTATAGAAGTATAATCATAGATATTCTTACTGAAAACAAGAATTTATGGTAGTGATGAGCTCATGGGTGCCCAGACTACAAGTACATCCCTACCATATTTGTTTCTGTTAAGTATAAATGTGTTAAAGGCCTCTTGAGATGTGACATCCCATTTTCAGCTAAATTTAGATACTCTAGATCAGTGGTTCTCAACCTTTCAAAATCGCGACCCCCAATTTAACGTTCAGTACTATCCGTGACCCCCCCCCGCCCCCCCGCATTGAAAATGCGCTGTCCGCGGTGCTGAAACAACACCCGCTTGGATATACATATCAGACAAGCCCGCATGATCAAACCACAGTGACTTCTTTATTAGGCTACTGTATTTTTAAACATTTTTTGAACATAAAGCAGCATCAAGAGGCTAACTTTTCAAGTGAGTAACAGACTGAAAGAAAAGCTGTTCAACTGGCTTCAATTGTACAACGCAAAACTTTATATTTTTTTTAATGAAAGAAAACAATAACCAACAAAATATGAAGCCTGACCAAAAAAAGGAAAAAACAACGCTCCTATCTGTTTGACGTCTTCTTTTTTACAAAGCCAGATAGCTACAACCACTAATGTGAAACCTGAGCCTGCTTCTTTGAGCAGAGCAGCTCCATTCTTGGCTTTATATTTGACACGGCCACGCGAAGATCATTCTCAACTCTGAGGAGTCGTGATCTGTACTTATTTTTCATGTATGTCAGTGCAGAAAAGGTCTTTTCACACAGATATGTGGATGCAAATGATAACAGTACATTGGTAGCAGCTTTTGAAAGTGCTGCGTATTCTGTTGCTACTGACAACCAGAACTCTTCCAGTGACAATGCCGAGAAAGTATTTCGTAATGTGCGGTCAGAGGAGAGATCGATCAGGGCGTCCTGCAGCTCTGAAGGCAGGTGTTGCGCGGTGAAGGTGGTGAAAGGCTGGCGTATCCAGTCATACTTTTCTGACGTGTCATCATCTGGGAAGTACTTATTGAAACTCTCAAGCAGGATCCTGAGGTGAGAGGCAATAATTCCTTTCATAGTTTCAGTGCTTATGTTGTAACTCTCCATAAATTCATCGAGCTCAGGGAACATTTCAACACTTCCCCCTTCCACTCGCACAGCCCACCGCTCCAGCTTTCTCTTAAATGCTGTGACTTTATCAGAGAGGATAAGGACATTTGTGTTGGGGCCTTGTAGGGACAAGTTTAAGCTGTTCAGTTTGTCAAAAATGCTGGCTAAATATGCCAGGCTAGCGACCCACTTTGAGTCAGTCAGATAGTCAGCAAGGGGAGAACTACAGTCTGATAAAAATATGCGGACCTCTTCGCGCAGCTCAAAGAGCCTCGTTAAAACTCTGCCATGTGAAAGCCACCTAACCTCTGTGTGAAAGAGAAGTGCTTCGTGGTCTGATCCCATTTCATGACAGAGTGTGGCAAAGAGCCTGCTCTGTAGCGGCCGTGATTTGATGAAATTAATCATCTTAACTGATGATTGGAGAACATCACGAAGCTCTGGCTCGAGACACCTGCCAGCAAGTGCTTCCCTGTGGATCATACAGTGTAGAAATTTCACATGGGGGGCAACTTCCAACACGCAGGCCCTCAAACCTTTCCTTGCCCCCTGCATAGCTCCAGCTCCATCTGTGCACACAGATACACAGCTCTCCCATGTCAGTCCTTCTTTTTGTATGTTACAGTCGAGCTTGTTGAAAATGTCCCGTCCAGTGCATGTTCCCTCCATTGCTGAGCAAAACAACATATCCTCATACATTTTCCCTTCGTAGCTGTACCTCACAAAAGCCAGCAGCTGCGCATCTCCTGACACATCTGTGCACTCATCAATTTGCAGGGAAAATCTTCCACTCTTTCTCACCCTGTCAATCAGTTGATCTTTAATGTCATTTGCTATGTCCACGGTATCATTTGAAAGGAATGGCTAAAAGGGTGTTAGATATTTTCTCCCCATGCATTGCTCTTGTCATCGCTACAGCTGCGGGACGGATGAGACTCTCTGCGATCGTGTGAGCCTTTTTCGATTGAGCCACCAGATATGCCACCTCATATGAAGCTGCCAGGGCCTTAGCAGGGACAGTAGAATATTCGCTCACCACTGTTTTTTGCCATTTTAGTTCTTGCTCCCTGCGCTTAAAATAATCAATTGACTTATCAATTAAGCTGCTGTGTTTTGTCTCTAAATGTCTTTTAAGTTTTGCTGGCTTCAAGCTCTCGTGGGCCAGCACCTCGGAGCAAATGACACACTGTGGATAGTCAATGTTGTTTTTTGTTGTTGAGGTGAAGCCGTATTTTAAAAAGTCGGGCTGATATTTACGGATCCTTGGACATTGATCAGCCGCCGGTGTTGACCCCAGAGCCATACGTTTGGTGGGGGGTGGGAATTCTGGTGGCTCATCTTGACACCCCTGCTGCTGCAGCTGCTGCTGCTGAATATGTTGGGCTGAAACATGTTTTTTAAGCCATCGCTCCATTCTTCAATCTTGCTTTAGCTAGCAACAATAACGCGAGTGTTTTTTTCCCTCCTTTTTATCCCCCGCTGTGCTTCATTAACCAGAATCTGATGCGCACAGTTCAGATCATACAAATGCCGTTGATACAAATTAATTTTAAGCAGACAATGAAGCAGAAAGCAACAAAAAACAACTCTCTGTTTGAAATTATGTTATTTAAAATTAATGGAGCAACCCTTACTGTAAGTACCCTTATGTTTAAGTTTAAGTTCTGCGATTTCAGACTGTCTGTGAACGCATATATTGTGGGCAGATATAGCCCAGTGTGTTTAATGATGAGATGACGGGTCTGTTGTTGTTTACTTTTGCCGGGTGTAGCCTGTAAGCTAGTTTGCGCCAAAATAGGTAAACACAAGTCGGGGGCACAAAAAACAAAAGATTTGTAGCAGAGGAAGAATGTCGTGGCCTCGTGTGTCCCGCTGACAAACTTCTTTCGAATAACACAAGTTCAACCCTCCAACTGAACGACACCCAGCCATTCTGCACCGACCCCCCGCGGAGCTAGCTTGAATGATGAGAGGGGAGGGGAGGGAGCTGGCACCGGCGAGGATGAGGACACAACTCTCTACCCTCCACCTCTGCAACATCCAGCCTGAGTGAGAGGGAGATGGAAGCTGGCAGTGGATCGATCATATGTATATTTAAAACTCCACACCGAAGAAAAGTACCCAACTGATCCATTCCTTTTCAAGGAGAAGCCTCTCACACCTGAGCTGATTAGAGCTCTGATGGAGCATGACCCCTGTCAGCCAGGGCTTAAGGACAGCCACACATTCCCATTTGATGAAGATAAACGACGCTTCAGTCCAGTGGGGTATAAGCGCAGCATTGGTCAGACATGTACAGTGGACAGGCAGTAGTTGATTTATTCCCCAAAATGCAATCGCCTATTTTGCTTTTGTTGCTGGCTGTTTGGAGCTAAAAATGACGGAGCAGGAAGGCAGTGGTCAGACCCTAAACTCGGAGCCGAGGCGCAGGGTCTGATTGTTCTGAATGATCCCACCGCGTAAGAAGTGAGCTGGAAAGTCCCGGTAGCTGAGGCGGTCAGAGCTGCTGTCCCTTCAGCATCTGGGAGAACGGACTGGCCATCGGGGCGTGCATCGGAGCCACGTGTGGGCCAGCTCCCGGGACAGATCTCCTTTGTCATTAGGAGTACACAATTAAGAGACAGTTACACGGCAGCAGTCTTATCCATTCATAATGCTTGTGATCCACCTGCACTCCTGGTTAGTCATCACCAAATAGCAGAGCCTTTAGTGATATACTGTATACTCTCCCGGTGTCTCCTCCTCATCCTCCTTGCAGTAATTTACTCCATGTTTTTAGATCACATTAAAAATTAAGACTAAAATAGAGGAATAGGCTATGGGAAGTCACAGGTAAATCCTTTGTGACATGCATTTATTTGCTCTCCTTTTTCTTCGCCTTTTTTCTCCCTCTTTTCTTTGAATTTATTGAAATGAGAGAAGTCATTTATATACTCAGTATCCGATGTTTAGGCTGTTTATTGGTGACTTGTAAGATGTGCATCAAACTTCCAGATGCCGTCAGGTTAAGTTTCCATGATGACAAACGGCTTTAATCCGACATCAGATGTGACGGGACAGTTAATATAGATACAAATGTATCTGCTGGTTCAGATGGTTACATGAAATAGTGATTGCTGTGATTGTTTATTGCATTAAAATGTGCCTGACACTCTGGACACCTGCCTCTGAGGCTTTGTTGGCGTGCGCACATGCGCGCCTTTGACCAAATTACAGCTGAGGAGGGTGCGCCCCGCCATGCGCCGAGAATAGACTGGAGCTGGCGAGCTTTCAAGCGCACCTTCCGCACAGATTTTTGGCACGAAATTGTCACTGCGCCAACATGAATCTGTTGACACCTCCCCCTGGTGAGCCGTCACACCCATCTCTGCGCAGACGGTCTACCAAATTGTCAAATGAACAGCGCACGGCGGTGCGCCGGACGAAATTAACACTGCGCGGGATGCGAGGGCTCTGTGCCTCCTGCGCTGCGCCACGAAATTAGGGCCTTATGACTGGCAAAATCCATGGTGCTGGCCATGGTGCTGAAACCTCACTTGAATCGTTCTGACCGCGTGCGCCTGCTTGCTGTGGTTGTGTCGGAGGGGCTGATCTGCGGCATTGTTTTTAGGTGATTAGTTTTAATGGGGATGTTAAGACCACAAGGGCCCATCGAGAAATGCTCCGCCCCTGAATAAAATGCCTGTGTGAGACCAATCACTTGTTGTCGGTGCCACATTGATTTTGCGCATTTATATTTTTCCTAAATGATTTGGCGACCCCCAGAAATCATCTCGCGACCCCAACTGGGGTCGGGACCCCAAGGTTGAGAATGGCTGCTCTAGATGTATCAACTATCGATAGGGAGATCATGCTAATGTCTACATTAACAGCTATAATGATAATGGGAATGAAATGTTCCTAATGAAATGGCCAACTATGTGTCATTTTTATAATTATAGTTTTTGAGGCTTCGTGACTCCACAGCAGCAGGCAGTCTCCACCAAGGATCCCAGACCACCTACAAGACCAGAGCCAGAGACGAGTACAGGAGCAAACAAAAGGGGCAAAAGCAGATGTGGAGAGAGAGAGGGATTGAGCCCAATGTGCCAGATCCCCCCCGGCAGTCTAGGCCTATTGCATCTTAACTATGAGTCTAATTTATGGACTATAAGCTGGTCCCTAGCTGAGGTTTATCAAAGAGGAATGTTTTAAGTCTAACATTAAAGGTAGAAAGGGAGTCCTGAACTGTGGTCGGTAAGTAGTTCCAGAGACGAGAAGCCTGGTAACTGAAGGATCCACCTCCCATACTACTTCTGCAGACTGATGATACTACGAGCAGGCCAGCATTTTGGGAGCATAGTGTTCTAGAGGGATTGTATGGCACTACAAGCTCTTTAAGATAAACTGGTGCCTGTCCACTGAGAGCTTTATAGGTGAGGAGAATAATCTTGAATTTTATTCTAAATTTTATGGGAAACCAATGCAGAGAAGCTAAAACAGGAGTAATGTGGTATCTTCTCCGAGTTATGTCTATATGTCTCTATGGAGCTTCTGTCTGCATGACATTCCAGGAGAGTGGAGAGGTACCAGCCTCAAGGTCAGTATGAGGGAGCCAATAAAAGATGAGAAAGTGCTTGGGTCAGGCCGATTGTCATTTTCTGTCTGCCCTTGGTCTCTCTGGTGCTCTGATGCCGTTTTCCAAATATCTGGATCTGTGTGGCCCATTCAGCCGAGTCAAACTGTCAACTTTTCCGTGGTGTTATCCAACTTGCAAGGAGTTCAAGAATTGCATCCTGTGATTAAGCAGTTAAGCAACAGTCTGTTTAAGAACACATTAATACAAATTTTAATTAAAGAGGACATATCATGCTTGTTTCTCCTTTTCACTATGCCAGACTAGGATGCCTGTAAAGCATTTCTGCCCTCAGTACAAGTCGTTTAGTTCCTTCATTGCCCCACAGTAGCGTTCTCGATATCCTCATTTTAGGCCATTATTAAGCGCTTGTTGAAACGCTTCGTCTCAAGGATGACCTAAAGTTACCTCGCAATGTCACAGCACTTGTACAGCTTTGTACGGCTGCTGCTGGATGTGTTCCTCGGTTAGGGTTTGGGGCTAATGGACATCACAGAGGAGGAAGTGTTTTATCAGATTACTCCAATAAAAAGAAAGGTACCTCGTGTCGTCACGACGTTTGAAATCTTGCGGACATCTCGCAATGACCTATTTTCAGAGGCATCAAATCTTGTTCTAGGATATCAGAAAAAATACAATATCTAATTTTTTGAAAATTAAGGGGGTGTAAGGTCTTGTTTTCAAATTTAATATATTATATGTAAGTATTAAATCATGCATCAGCATGATATGTCCCCTTTAAGATAGCTTGAATAGCTTCTCAATTCTACATTGGATGTTCCAGCAAGGTTAAAATGCTAATCTGATACGGCTCCTGTCCGAGTGCTGTAAATTGTTTTGCCCGGTGTTCTGACCTACTGCTGACTCAAAAGTAGTTATTTTGACACTGCTAATTTGAGACATCAGCAGAACCAGATATTTTTGCATATCAACTTAAAAGTTCTCTGTAGTTGCTTTAAAGCCTAACTAACATCAGGGTGAACATTAAATGACTTCTTTCTTCCTATTGTAAAACTAATATTCTTACCAGTTGAATTTCGAGGTCAGAGCTACTTCTTAGCTGCTCCTCCAGGTTTTCAAGGGGTTCTCAACCGGCTAATGGCAGCAGGTTTTTGTTCTGTATGCATCTCTAAATCTGTTACAGTCCCTGAATAGTTGTGTATACAACACAAGGTGATGCTAAAGAGCAAACTTCTACACACTGCACCTTTAAACCTGTAACTAAGTATAAGACAAATCAGGATACATTCTTACTCTGGAGAAACTAAAGTCAGAGGAAGGAAATAAATCAACTGACAATATTTCAAAAGTCAGGAGACTGATGATAGAAGACTGGTAGATGATGATGGGTTGATATGAAACAGATGATGGCACACTGACATGTGCTCCCTGGGAATGTACATTTTGGGACACCCTCAGGTCTCAGGTTACAGTTTCAATTATCAGGAAACTTCTGTCTCCGTCCTTCCTACTTAAGGCGCCTGAGCAGCAACAGTGATTGGCTGCAGAGATCCCTCACTATCAAAATCTGAAAAAATGTGAGGTTTGGAATTCAGTTAAGAGACTGTGAGGAGTTTCTAAATAATTACAAAAAGTCTCACTTTTAGATATATGCCTGATGGAAATACACACTTTAAGATGAGCTTTATAGCATCAAAATAGGTTATCTATAAATGCTATTCCTTAGCTTCACGGTCGGGTCGGACAGGGCTGGACTGGCCTGGATGCTCAACTTCAGGAACAAGACAATTAAAACTAGAGCTAATTTATATTATTCGGACACGTCTTAGAGCACCAGGCTGTAAGTAGCCATATATAGCTGGCTACAAAACTACAATCACAAGTTTTCCAAAAATTGCTTGTTGTCACACATCAAAAACTACCGCTACGTAACTAGAAAGAGATACATTACCTCGCCGCTTTGCATCCCGTAAGTTGTTGAAAAAAGAAGTTGCAAAGCAATGCAGAGTTCTGAGACAGGGCCAAACTGCATTTATCACAACAAACACACGCTTTGGCTTCAGTCACGTCTTTGGTGCGTTCCTGTTGTAGTCAGAAGTAGGAAATTCCAGGTTCCGAGTAGGAAACTGCAACTGGAACGTCCCTCAAAGTCTGAATTTCCTACTGGGAACTCTGTGAAACCTCGCCACCCCCGAGTTGACAATGGAAGATGGATGCCCCCAGTGTGAACAGTTATTTAGCTCCTGTAATAATCCATTTATTTGCACTTCTGACTGGGGTGTGTCGCTCTAGATCAGCTGTATACATAGTATTGTTAGACTTATATTTACAAAAATGCTGCCATAGTGATAAACGAATTCTTCATGTGATATTTGTAAACAACAATGCAGGGTGTGCTAACAACAGCTAACAATAGCCTGGTAGATCGGCATGGTTTTTTCAGACTTCAACTGGAACGCTGATAAGTTGGAGATGATGTCACTCCCAGTTCAGAGGTTACTGGAACGCAGCATTACGACAGTCGCTGCACGTGATCATGGGTAGCAGAGTCTTAATATCGCCGCAAATAGATTCTCCTCATAGCACCTTTAAGGCATCAGTTTCCTAGAAACAGTAATCAGTACTGTCCATGTAAGTCAGAATAACTTGATGTAGCCAAGTTGATTTTACTTGACATTTCTGTTAAAATAACTTTCTTAATCCAAGTTAAATTGCTAAATAGAATCAAGTATATACAACAAGGTTCTGAGCACACAGAACAAGTAAATATAAAGTATAAGTAATCCAAGACTATGATTTACTTACCTTTTTAAGGGCAGTCAGTTTCCATATTTTTTTAAGTAAGGCCAACTTGTTAGATTTTACAGTGTGAGTATACTTCACCATTATTATAATGTTTTTCATATCAGAGTTTAGGGGAGATGACGGGACAGCTCTGGACCACTTAATGGTCACAGAAGTCCCATCAATTACCAAAAACCTAAGATACATTTACAGTAAAATAAGTTGTGAGCACAAGGATTTGATCACAAAGATCAGGGTTTAATTTTAAACACAAAGCAGAAGTTCGAGTGTGTTATAAATGCCTGGACATGTTGACAGGCATAAGCAGAGTTAGTCCTGCACACAGGATAAATCTTTCTCATATATTCTCTCGCACTCAGGTCTCCCTCATGACTCGAACACTGACCTGTTTTATCAACCGTCCATGAAACATGCTTTTCACCCTGCATCAGGTGGATCAAGTCCCAGCCCTCTGACCTTTAAATGTGTGAGCAGAATCGATAACGGATGATGGATGGAGGTCTTGAGGAAGAGAAGCTTTTAAGACTTGCAGGGGTCTTCAGTTGACCATCGTGGACATCAGATAGCGTAGTAACTTGACAGCATGACACCTGCTGCAGTGTCTGCAGAGAAGCTGTCGGCATAGAGAGAATCTATAAAAGGATCAATCTCTGTGTTTGACAATCTCGACTAAAGTCTGGGAGCCAAAGTTTTTCAATCAGTCAGTGTTGTTGAGTCTTGAGATGACCTGCAGCAGAGATGTGAGCAACGATAGCCTGTTGATATTTCATTTCTTTTGCCTGTGCACAGAAAGTTAGTCTGTGAACTAAAAGTCGTACTTATACAGATCTGATCAAAATCTAAAGACCAGATAAAAAATTGCTAGAATATGCATTTTGCACATTTGGACCTTAATGAGGTTTTAAGTAGAGCTACAATATGCAAAAGCAAGAAGGGGGAGTGTGACAAAAACATTTGGAACTTGTAATTGAAAAAAAAAGAAGAAAAAGCTGAAATAGTCTGTTTATCAGCTGATCAAAAGTTTAAGACCACAGGCTGTTAAAGCCAAAATCTGCTCAAAATGTTGATTTTCTGTCAGGCATCCACACGGTCATGCCCTCCTGATGGCTAAAGCTAAGAAGCTTTCTCTTCTTGAACGTGGTCGGATCGTTGAGCTGCATAAGCAAGGCCTCTCGCAGCGTGCCATTGCTGCTGAGGTTGGACGCAGTAAGACAGTCATTCTACATTTTTTGAAAGATCCTGAGCATTATGGAACAAAAAGTCAAGTGGTAGACCCAAAAAAATTACACCTGTGCTGAGCCTGAGGATCCGATTGACTGTCCGTCAAGACACAGGGCGGTCCTCGACCCAAATTAAGGCCCTTACTGGTGCCGACTGCAGCGCAATAACCATCAGACGGCATCTGCAGGAAAAGGGTTTCAAAAACAAAAAACAAATTCAAAGACCTCGTCTCCTTCAACACCACAAAACTGCCCGTTTAGACTTTGGAGCATCAAACATGGGACATTGAAAGGTGGAAAAAAGTTTTATTCTCTGATGAGAAAAAATGTAACCTTGACGGTCCAGATGGCTTCAACGCATTGGCATGACAAGGAGATCCCACCTGAGATGTTTTCTACCCGGCACAGTGGAGGGGGGTCCATCATGATCTGGGTGCTTTTTCATTCAGTGAACACTGGAGCTTCAGGTGGTGCAGGGTCGTCAAACGGCGGCTGGTTACGTGCAGATGTTCAGGGGGCATCCCTCATGACTGAGGGCCCTCGTCTGTGTGGTAACAGCTGGGTTTTTCAACAGGACAACGCTGCAGTTCACAATGCTCGCTTGACCAAGGACTTCTTCAGGGAGAATAACATCACTCTTTTGGACCATCCCGCATGTTCCCCTGATTTAAATCCCATAGAGAACATTTGGGGATGGAGGTCAAGGGAAGTTTATAAAAATGGTCAGTTCCAGACAGTTGATGCCCTTCATGAAGCCATCTTCACCACTTGGAGCAATGTTCCCAAAAGCTTCCTGGAAACACTCTCATCAAGCATGCCCAAACCAATTTTTGAAGTGATTAACAAGAACGGTGGAGCTACTCATGACTGAGTCCTACTGAGAAACATTTTTGTTCTGGTTTGGAGAGTTTTTTGTAATTTTATGAGCGATGATCTTAAACTTTTGATCAGCTGATAAACAGCCTGTTTCAGTTTACTTGTTTTCAATAAATTACTTTTTCAAAGTGTTTTTGTTACACTCCCCCTTCTTGCTTTTGCATATTGTAGCTCTATTTAAAACCTCATTAAGGTCCAAATGTGCAAAATGCATATTCTCGCAATTTTTCAACTGGTCTTAAGATTTTGATCAGGTCTGTATGCAAGTGACCAGGGTTTTATTTTGAAACACATTGTAGAAGTCTTACCACCTAATAATAAATCCCTGGATATATCAGCTGCACTCGTGTCTCCCCCATGACCTCGAATAATGACCTGTTTTATCCACTGTCCATGTAACAGGATGTTTTCACCCTGCGTCAGGTGGATTAGGTCCCAGCCCTCCGACCCTGAAATGTATAAGCAGAATCAATAATAAATAATGGATGATGGATGATGGATGATGGTCTTAATGAAAAAAAAAGCAAACCCACTAACAGTTATTCACTCAGAGGACCAGTTTAGTGAGAGCTAAGAACACGCAAAGGTATGAACTGGTTAAAAGATTATCAAATACGAGCAAAGCCAGCACAGCTTTTCAGGTCAGCAGCAACACCTTGAAGTCGGCTCTTGAAGGCCAGCACCTCTGTGTAGTGTGCATATTCAGCCTCTCTGGTAAAAGTACAAGCTGCAGCATTCTGCACAAACTGTAGGCCTTGAAAACTTTCCCTTTTACTACTGCTGTCAGCTGGAACATTTTACCATACACACATTCACTAACCTCAAGGCTGACCCACAGCTGATAGATTTTCCTTTGTGCTTTTTCTTTACTACATTACACCAGTGGTTTTCAGACTTGTTTTAACCACCTAACACCTACGGGAAAGCCAGGATTGAAGGCTCACTTCATTCAAATAGCCTTTTAAAAATGTGCAAAGTATATTATATCAATCCGTGCAAGTTTTTGACATTTTTATCCTCTAATTAATTATTTTTAGCGAACAACTGTGATATTCATGAAACATCTATTGACAAATAGTCCATCAACTCATTTGAATCTTTGTGAAATGCCATAAATTGGGCAACAAAAATGTATTGAAACTAATGAGTGAGAACAAAAAACAACATTATTTCCCCCATCTACAGTCGGTAACCAGATGTTTACAGGTTCCAGCCTAGTTTTGACTGTCACATGGCGATGAATCCTTGGGCAAGACACTTAACCCCAAGTTGCTCCCACTGCTGCTTCAGTGGCATGTAAATGGGTATAAAAGGACATTAATGTTTTAGCTAATACTGATGGATAACTAAAATAGACCCCCAACCATCAGTGAATGAATGACAGAGTGAATGAGCATGGACGGGTAGATTTGAACTGCGTTGTAAAGCTGCTATGAGTAGTCAAGGAAAGTAGAAAAGCCTCAAATCAAACTTTATATGTGAGCTGAAGGGGAGGGCTGTGCCACACCACAGTGTGAAAGAAGGGGAAATAGTGACAGATAGGACAAAACAAGACAAACAGAAAGAAGGACAAACAGCTACTGTTATTGATTTGAAATAGCAGTTCAAGTGCTGTGCTGATTTATGTTCATACAGGAAGTAAAGGCTGTAAGAAACCAGGGACACCAGAAATGTGGGGTCTTGATAAAAGGGGGTGGGCCCACATGGATAAGAAATGGAGTGGCATGCATCACAGGATGTGAGAAAATTTGTAAGAGTGCCCGACTCAGCATGTTCTGATGGGATCATTTCTGTTAGTTTGTCTCTACAGGAGCTGGACTATCTGTACACACATGCAATTTGCCTACAAGGCTAGGAGAGGCACAGAGGACGCTGTGGCCTGCCTGCTGCACCTCCTCCTCCAGCACCTGGACTCCCCAGGCACCTTTGCCAGGATCCTCTTTGTGGTCTTCAGCAGTGCCTTTAATACCATCCAGAGGCACCTGTTGATCCAGAAACTGCAACACCTCAATATCTCCTCACGTCGGATCCATCTTCTGCACAACTTTCTCAGTGACAGACTGCAAGCGGTGCGGGTAACATCATGGTACCTACACTCACAATCAACACTGGAGCACCACAGGGCTGCGTGCTGAGCCCACTTTTATTCATGCTCTATACAAATGACTGCACCAGTCCTTCACCCTTCACCACCTACCTCAAATGCTCAGATGACACAGCCATTCTAGCCCTGCTTACGGACAATAACTCCATCCTGGACTACCACAGCACTATTTAGCACTTCACCAAGTGGAGTGTAAACAACCACCTCCACCTCAACGTCACAAAAACAAAAGAACTTATCTTGTCCCCCCCACACCCCAGCACCCCATCACCATCAATAGTGGACAGTATTAAATACTTTGGCGTGAAACTGGACAATAAACTCAGCTTCCATCAACACACCACCAACATTTTCAAAAAGAGCCAACAAAGACTTTCTGTTATCTGCAAACTCAAAAGACTTTGTTTCCCCCCATCTCCTCTTGCGACTCTACCAGACCATCATCCAGCCCATCCTCATATACTGCTCCTCCTGTTTTTTCAATCTTCGGGCCAAACTTATTTGCATCACTAACACAGCGGCCAGAGTTAGAGTCTCTCCACACCCAGTCTGTCTGCACTTAACAGCAAGGTCATCCACAGCATCGCAACCACAATATTTCGTAATTTTATTGTTTCAGTTTTAACAAGTACTTTTAGTGTTGTCATTTTTTTTCCTGTAATTGTGAGTAATTGAGAATGTAAATTGTGTGTGTTGTATGTTTTGTCTGGACCCCAGGAAGACTAGCTGTCGTATTGGCGTCAGCTAATGGGGATCCTTTCAAATAAACAATAGAACAGGACATTACACACCCACTCAACCAGTACCTCACTCCACTGCCTTTGGGGCACACGTACAGGACGATAAGGTGCAATAAGGCTCGCCTTGGGAAGAGCCTGATCCCAGCCATCGCTGCTCTGAATGATAGGCCACGCTGAATGTGTATATGTGTTTGGTGGTGTAATTTGTTGCCGTCTCTGTTTTTGTCTAAATAGTGCAGTGCTATGAAAATGAATTTCCCTTGGGAACGATAAATCTAACCGAATGTATGTGAGGTGGTCACCGAACACTCAAGTAGTTGTCCATGCCCAGGGAAAACACAGCCACGGGCACCCCCCTGGCCACCAGGGCACCCGAGACCCACCACACGGTCCCCACAGCTACCGGGCACACAGACTGCCCTAGGACCCAAGGGGGCACAGACCTGCCTCCCAAACGGCACCAAGGACAGCACCCAGGGGTCAGGGCGGCAGCCCCTGCAGACAGCCCCCTCCCTCCCCAACAACCCATCCAACCGGCCCCAAGCCACCCCCACCCCTCCACTGCAGGCCAGAGGCCCCAAGCCTCCCGGAAGCCAAGTACCTCAGGACCAGGCCTCCCCCCAGAGGGGGAGCCGCGAGCCAATCCTATGATGCTCCGGGAAACAGCCACAGTCGAGGCCTTGATAAGCGCCGGAGACCACTGCCCAAGCGCCAAATGAGGCCCCCAGGCCACCAACACTGAGCAGCAACCCACAGGCAGCCAGCCACGCCAAGGTCCCCAGAGAGCAAGACAAGCCTAATTTAAGATCTTTGTATAAAATGCAAAACCTTGAACCGATGGGTCAAAGCTATGATGAGAACTGCTCTGTCCTTGAATGTTCTGTTTTTTAAAGTTGTCCATACCTTTCTTTGAATTGTTCCATTATATGTGTATTTATTTAATTTGTTGTTGTCTTGACATGACTGATAATGATTCTCCAAGGTTAAATAAAGGTGGAAAGAATGAATAACTGCAAATAAAAAAAAAGAAGAAAATCAAGTGCACATATATTACATCAACTCAATACAAATGTGCTTCAGACCAGGTCAGTTCAAAGTAGTGCTATTTCTTCAGAAGCTGGTCTTGATTGTTGAAATACAGGCACAACATCTGATTCTGCCTGCTTTCATGAGATGAAAAGGAGAATGTAAATCCCAAGGGTAGGGAGGCTCCTCTCATGCTACTGGAAGTCAGTGATGCAGTCCACAATATGGTTGAAATGCTGTCAGACTTAGGAGATCAGAAAAGAGAAAATGTACTCAGAAATTTACAAGCAAGACTGAAATCCATGGTCTGGCTTTCTAACTCATAATTGAAAAAAAATTGTACAGCAGCATGGGCAGGGCTGGTTAATGGCACTGTTTAGGTGGAAAGAACAAAAACTTTCCTTATGTTTGTGTTTGTGTGAGTATCATTCAAACTTTATCTTGTTGTTTTTGTGTCATGGTCCTGGGAAAAGACACTGTTTTTCCCTTCCCTAGTGTCTCTTTAGTGTCCCCTTCCCTCTTGTATTTTGTCTGTTGTTGGTGGTGTTGGGAGTAACGGCATTAGAAATAACAGCATTACCAACGTCGTCATGTTTTCCCAGTAACGGGTAATCTGATTAATTACTTGTTCATACAACGCTGTTACAATGCCGTTACCGTAACTGACAGTAGGGCTGGGTATTTCCAGCAACTTCACGATACGATACGTATCCCGATACTCAGGCCACGATTCGATACGTATCCCGATACACATAAATTGTGAACATTGACTATGCTTTAAGCAAAATTCTTGACAACTTTAGTTTTTTCTTAAAGGAAGAAAAAGAACAAGGATGAGTTTTAAGTGGTTCTACAACTTGAGAGACATAAATTCAGGTCCTCAAAGATGACAGACCTAAGTTCAAATTTAGAACATATGCTTCATTATGTAGCTCATCTTCTACCTTGAACTGTGCCACTGTTAACATTACCCAAAGTGTATTTACAACAACTGTCAAAATATCTAGGCCGTATCGATTCTGTAGAATCCGTATCGATACACGTATCCCAAAGGAGTGCAATATGATATTTTGCCGTATCGATATTTTGTGCACAGGCCTAACTGACAGTGAAATATGGCGCGTTACTTTGCACAGATGTCAAGCAGCTGTTATACGACCTGCTTAACCCAAAATTCCACGGCACGCTTATATTCTATATCCTTGTATCCTTGCTTGGTGTCATACAATGTTATTTCTGTACCTCTACAATTTACTTTTCTTCGTCCATGGTGTTGTGTTGTCTCTGGGACCCTCTGACGGACTGCTTACCTGATGCTCGTGCCTCCGGTTTTTACATAATGACAAAGAATTGAGCAATTTTACGTCTGAGAGTCCGCACATTGTGTTTTATTTTGAAACTTCCGGATACTCCACACATTGGCTTCCTGTCTGGTGCTTTCTTAACGATGGTGAATTTGCGAGGTTTATAACTGGCTGCGCAGAAAATCTCCAGCGCTTTGTCACGTTCACCAATGCAGAGCTCCGCGGTGCGGCGCCCTTGAAACGTACTGCGGAGCACTTCGCTCCCATTCTGGTCTATCAGGCAAACTCCACTGCATGCACTGCGGCGTGTCGGCACCTCGTTGGAGAACTGATGATGTCACAGCTGCTGCAGCAGGTAACAACAAGGAAGGACACAGAGACGGAGACACACAGTTTAAGCAGGAAAAGCTTTTTCAAAAAAGTAACACACCAGTTACTTTACCTGGTAACTAGTTACATTTATGAAGCAGTAATTCCATTAGTAATTCAATTACTTTTTTGGGAAAGTAACTAGTAACTATAACTAATTACTTTTTTAAAGTAACATGTCCAACACTGGTGTTGGTCTGTGGGTGGATCTGAATAGTCCTTTCTAAGTCCTTTCCTATCCACTTTACCTTAACTTGATGGAAAACGTCACAGGGTCAAGGAAAGGAGGGAAAAAGAGGAAAGGAAAGGAGAACTGTGGTAAAAGATGAATTTGACTGCGCTTTCACTTTGATGCCATATTTATGTGACAACGTTTTTTCGTGATGTAGGTAAACCATGACGAACTACAATGTTCGGAGAATGAACTCACAGAGTTGTTTTGTGTCGGCTTCACCTGTTAACATTAACAATCCATGAACAGAAGATTTACAATCTATGATCAGAAGATTTACCTGTGACGTGTTTTGTCCGTTGGTCATGCAGTGTGTGTTTTCAGCTCACAGATGTGAGGTTAGGTGAGAGCTTCTATAAATGTTCACAGCTTTGACAGCACACTGGAAAAAAACTGAAGTCTGCTAATATAAAGAAAATGTTTCAGAAGAACTTTTCTCCCTGTTTCATTCACATATATCATTATGCACATTGTTAGAAAGTGTTATTATAATTGAAGTATTGTAAAATGCCTCATTTGGCCTTCTTTTACTGATTTTTTTATAATAAATGTTTATAGAGCCCCCATTGTTCTGCCTTATTGGCATGATTTACTTCATAACTAATATATAATATTAAAATTGTACACAAGGACTGCAATTGTTTATTACTTTATGAACATTGTAGACGGGTATAGAGAAAAAAAGCACTGACTTAGAAGCATACATTTTTCTCTATGCCTGCAAAAAATGTTTTCTTAGTATTATATAGCACACATATCTTAATAGTCCCACAAAACTCGTCTTTTCTCCTTCGTAAGTTTCCGTACTATGCTGATGTTAAAAACGTCACCTGCCGCAGTGCATTATGGGGCATTCCTTTCTTCTCTCCTTTCAGAAAGGATGGTCCAGTGTTTCCTTAGCTAAAGGAGATACTAAAGGAAGCAACGACCCTCCTTTCCTTAACTTTTCGAGAATTCGAACATCACTTATTATGGCTGACGCTTAAATGCTTCCATGCCATTTCTTCAGATAGAAAGGTTCCTTATCAAAAAGGACTATTCGGATGCATCCTATGTCTGTCCTCCTGGAGGTCCACACCTGCTTCCGATCACCACCAGCAGCCTCAATCAACCTCAGCTTCCTGCAGTGGATAAAAACTGGCTCCTTTCACTCACTCTTCATCAGACTGTTTTGTCTACCTGTGTGGTAACGCTGCTCTTTCTGGCCAACTTTCCTGAACCAGGAAATCTGACTTTTTGTATTCTTTGACCTGAGACGAACTGCCTGTTTTTTGTGTGCCTCAGGATAAGCTCTGCCAAGGATTCTTTGAAGACTCTGGATCACAACAGCAACTCTATCTTAGCCTCTATGCAAATCTTCATTAAACACCTTAAACTGGCAACTGCGTCTGTGTCTCTGCATTTTGGGTCCAGAGAATTATCTGCTGCTCAATCAGTCAATCTTTATTGAATAGCTCCAGTTTATAACAAGTGTTTACTCAAGGCACTTTACAGTAGAGCAGGCTGAAGACAAACTCTTCATTTTATAGACACACATATATGTATATATACAAATACATACACAAATCCAGAGATGTATCCATCCAGGCAGAGACAAAGGGACTACAAATAAAAATGATAATGACTTATTTATCATGATAGTACACTGGAGGGGACTGATGTTGATTAATAAAGCAGCATCTAGCAAACTGCCATTAAATTGGGTTTAACTGGTGTAAATTAAGAATTTATGTTAACTGATGTCATTTCTGTTGATGGCTGATGCAGCATAGAGCACATGGAGTTGAGCAGGTCCATAGCAGCAAGTCATCCATGATTATTTGTCACGATCGAGCTACCTTGGCTATACTCTTAGAAGTAAAGGTGCTGACTGCAAGGTTCTTGGCTTGTCCTTACAGGAGAACCCTTTTTGGTTCCTGTTGGATCCCTTTATAAAGTTTCCACTGAGAACCCAACATGAAGGCTCTAATTTCCTGGTGCAGCGCAGGGTGGCGGAGCATGGTGCACCCTGCACAGTGGTAATTTTGTCTGGTGCACCACCGTGTGCAGCCCATTTGGCAATTTGGTAGACCGGCTGCACTGAGATGGGTGTGGCGGTGCCCCAGGGGGAGGTGTTGACAGATTCAGCTTTGCGCAGTGACAATTGCGTGCCACAGCACTGTGCAAAAGGTGCGCTGAAAGCTCGCTGGCTCCAGCCCGGTCTTGCCCGGTGCAGTGGAGAGGAGAGACCACCTGGCTGCTCAGCTATGTCCTTAAATGTGCTTATATGCCTACTGTGTATCCATGTTGTGGCCACAATTTGCTCAGTCACATTAAAGATACACAAAATCATTCATGAGAAAAATAAATTGTATTTCAATGCGTCTCCTTCCTCTTCCTCCTTGCGTGCTTGGACTGCTGGTTGGAGAAGGAGGGAGCCTTAGCTGAGCGGTCCTCCCCTGTTTAAGTAGAAAAATATTTTCGCCCTAACTGTTATCCCACTTTAAGCCTAACAAAGCCCTCAGTGCTTATCATGGAGAGGGTGGAGGACACGTTGTCCTCCGCTGAGCTCATCGTTAGGTTGGTGGAGCGGCTCCCCCAGTGGTCACCGTGTGCCTTCTCTGATCTGACAGCTTTCTTTTCTTACATCATTAAAGGGTTCTTTTTTTGTCACATTGGGCAGCTGTTCTCAGATTACCTGGAAAAACTTGACAGACAATATTAGTAACTTCTTCCCAGGCTGTTTTTGCATAATCAGCCCGTGGAGGTCTGTTCGCATTACCACATATTCTGGTACTGCGAGCTTGGACTTCCCAGAACCAGCACATCAGTTTCCTCCTGAGGAAGTTTGGCCTCCTGGAGCTGCTGCTGCTCTTTGTCCATGATGAGGTAAACTGTCACTGCACCTCGTTCATTTGATTGGTGAAGATTACACTCGGCCGTGTTAAACCCACTAACGCCTTCTCTCCTACCTCTCTGCTACTTGCACCAGTGGGAGGGACAGAGGCTTGAGATGCGCCTTGCTATGCCGGACTGCGCCGTTCACGAAAACTGCAAAATGCCCTGGACATACCCCATTGGTGTGGCGCAGGCCTGCTGTATGAAATTAGAGCCCAAAGGGTTATACCCAGAACCATTTGTGAAAGGTTTCACCCAGAACCCACTATGAGAAGATCTACCAAGAGCCCTGCAATGGTGTAGTGGTTTCACTGATAACCCTTACTGTGGTTTCAATCCAGAACCCTTTCACCCTCTAAGGATTTCATCTAGGTCCCTCACAGGGAGATCCACGAAGAACCCTTTGATATTTCAAGGGTTTCATCTAGAGTCCACACAGGGACCATTTTATAAAGATTTCCCCAATAACCCTCTTATCTTCTAACTGTTACATGAAGAACCATACTGTATTCTACAGATCAGTGAATCAGCAACATGACAGTTCAACACAAGCCAGGCACACCATGTTGTCCTGAGCAGGTGGATTCATATAATCTCCAGCAATGGTGACAAGGAAGGTAAAGACAAAAAAGACAGTTCTGTTTCGTTCCTTCCTGACTGCGTGTTTGGTCTTCTCGCACTCCATGCAGGTCGAGATCTATAATGTAAACAAAGTCATGTGAGTGACATGGTAAATGGACTTGAGCTTATATAGCGCTTTTCTAGTCTTGGACTACTCAAAGCAGCTTTACACCGCAGGTCACACCTACCCATTCACACCCATTCGCTCTCACATTCACTCACTGATGGTTCAGAGTTTCTATGTTAGTTATCCATCAGTATTTCTAACACATTCACTCCCTTTCATGCCCATTTACATGCCACTGACGCAGCAGTGGGAGCAACTTGGGGTTAAGTGTCTTGCCCAAGGACACATCGCCATGTGTCACCCAGGGCTTGAACCTGCAACCTCCTGATCACTGACCAAGTGCACTATCCAACTGCGCCACCGACGACCGATGGCATGTAGGCTACCTGACCACACCTCTATAAATTGGTGGCCTACTTCTAGCCTCTTCGATCTCTTTGGTCGCTGTTAACCTGGTGTGTATCACTGGTTAATCGCTCCATAAGGTTTGTATTCTGGTTCTTGATTCTGCAGGTCCAGGAAAGGTAAAGCACGCTTTGTGTTATTTGGTGATTGATAGTCTGTCTGTGACTTCTGGTTGAAGCGCAAATTTTTTGTCCCCCAAGGCGGAGGCTATCAATTTACCCTACCTTTCCTGCTGGGAGGTTTAGCCACGGGTACTGCTGTCAACAGCTTGCTGTAGCGGCCAATTCCTCCGACGCTAGTTGAGAGTACAGAAGATACGTCTCTTGCCTGGTGTCACAGCAGGTTTTGCTGAGTAGTATTGTTACGTGGCTGGATGTTTGATCTCTTCAGTGGCTCAAAGTCACAGCTTGCGCTTGGATTGCCTGGCTGCATACAGTCCTCGGTGGTAATTTAGTTAAGTACCAGACATTCTGGGTTTGTGGCTGTCTGTGTACATTTTCTTTTGCTAAGTAAGCTTTCTAGCTACATATATATATATATATATATATATATATATATATAGCTCATGAGAGTTTAATTTAAGAACTAAGAACTATTCATTTTCCATGGTTTTCTTGATAATAACCAAAATTACTTAAATTCTTACATCAATAGCTATGGCATTGTACCGCCAAAAACACTACTTTTAAGCATTCCATGTTTTCTTTTCTGTTTGCTTTAAACACATGATACACACAAGAGTTAATACTTGATTGCATAACCATTGTTTTTGATGACTGCAGCCATGCGTCTTGGCATGCTCTCCACCAGCTTCTGACATTGTTCTGCTGTCACAGCAGCCCATTCCTGTTAGACAAATTCAAACAAATTTTCTTTGTTTTTGGGCTTGTGGTTCTCCATTTTGAGTTTGATGATTTTCCACAGGTTTTCAATTGGATTAAGATCTGGTGATTGAGCGGGCCAAGGCATGGTGCGAATGTTGTGGTTCTCCATCCAGGCTTTAACTGACCTTGCAGTGTGGCGAGGGGCATTATCTTGTTGGAAAATCCAGTCATTGAGGCAGGAAAAGTTTTCCAGCTGATGGAAGAAGACTGTTTTCAAGGGTAGTCCTGTACATGACCTGGTTCATTCGGCCTTCACACAATTGCATTTGCCCTGTTCCTCAGACTGAAACAACCCCAGATCATGACTGATCCACCCCCATGTTTTACTGTAGGGTCAAGACAGTCTGGGTTGTAACCTTCTCCAGGCTTCCTCCTAACCAGTAAGTTGGCTGGAGTGGGCATCAATTCAAAATTGGATTCATCACTGAAGAGAACCTTAGCCCAATCATCAACAGTCCAATCCTTGTGGTCTCGAGCAAAGAGTAACGGGACTTCCTCTGCCTTTCATTGATGAAGGGCTTCTTGCGTGCTCTGTGTGACTTCAAACCAGCTTCAACAAGTCGGTTTGAACTGTCCTTGCTGAACAAGTCACATTTCTCGACAGTGCCCACTCATTTTTAAGGTCCCTGGAGGTCTGGCGGCGATTCCTGACACAGGAGCGGATGAGTGCAGTCATCTCGTGGGGTAGAAAAGCGTTTCCTGCCACGGCCAGGTAGCAATTTGGTAGTGCCATGTTCAGCTTGTTTTTTTGTTGTAATGAGCGGCTGTCTTGGAGATCTTCAGTTTTTCGCTACCTGTCTCTCACTCATGCCAATTTCCAGCAGTGCCAAGATGGCTGCCTTTGTGGCTTCACATAATTCTTTTGTTTTTTGGCATTATGTGAGAGCTGACAACTTCTGAGTTGTGCTACGGCTTGAATGTAAGCAGGAAACCACTCTAGGCCTTTGCATGTGCAGTGCTGCTTGTGACATGAAATGGCCTCTTATATACCCTGGGAATCAATTAAGCTTAAGAATGTCAAATAGGACATAAAGTATTATGTGACCAGCTGCATTTTTGTTGTGTTCATTGTATTACGTTTAGTGGTACCAGATATTAGAATGAACAAGAAATTGAAGAAAACAAGGGTGGTCTAATCATTTTTTCCATGACTGTATATAATATATATATATATATATATATATATATATATATATATATATATATATATATATATATATATATATATATATATATATATATATATATATATATATATATATATATAGATAGATAGATATAGATATAGATACATACACACATATATATATATATATACATATATATATGTATATGTATGTGTATATATATATATATATATATATATATATATATATATATATATATATATATATATATATATATATATATATATATATATATGTACATATATATACAGTTGTGCCCAAAAGTTTACACCCCCCAGCAGAATCTCAAATTTTTTGGCCTTTTCTCAGAAAATATGAATGATAACACAAAAACCTTTCTGTCACTCATGGTTAGTGGTTGGGTGAAGACATTTATTGAAAAAAAGATTAGTTTACTCTTTTTAAATCATAATGACAACAGAAACTTCAAAAATGACCCTGTTCAAAAGTTTACACCCCCTGGCAGTTTTGGCCTGATAACATGCACAAAATTTGACACAAATGGGTTTGAATGTCTACTAAAGGTACCCATCCTCTCTGTGATCTATTAGCTTGAAATCAGTGTGTGTGTATAAAAGCTCAGTGAGTTTCTGAGCTCCTGACAGACACGTGCATCTTTCACTCAGTGCTGCTTTGAAGTTTCTGGTTTCTGCGTCATGGGGAAAGGAAAAGAATTGTCAAAAGATCTGCGAGAAAAGGTATTCCAACTGTATAAAACAGGAAAAGGATTTAAAAAGATATCTAAGGAACTGAGGATGCCAAGAAGCACTGTTAAAACTCTAATTAAGAAGGGGAGAGAGAGGGATTCTGTTGAAACCAAACCACGGTCAGGCAGACCAACAAAAATTTCAGCTCCAACTGCAAGGAAAATTGTTCGAGATGCAAAAAAAAACTCAAATAACTTCAGCTGAAATACAGGACTCTCTGAAAAAAATTGGGGTGGATGTTTCAAGATCCACAATAAGGAGACTCTTGAAGAAACATGGGCTGCATGGTCGGGTCGCCAGAAGAAAGACATTTCTACACAAATGCCACAAAATATCCCACTTACAATACCCCAAAGAGCACAGACAAGCCTCAAAACTTCTGGAACAAAGTCATTTGGAGTTATGAGACCAAAACTGAACTTTTTGGCCACAACCATAAACGTTACATTTGGAGAGGAGTCAACAAGGCCCATGATGAAAGGTACACCATTCCTTCCCACTGTGAAACACGGAGGTGGATCACTGATGTTTTGGGGATGCGTGAGCTACAAAGGCACAGGAAAATTGGTCAAAATTGATGGAAGGATGAATGAAGCATGCTATCAGAAAATACTGGAGGAAAATTTACAGTCATCGGCCCAGAAGCTGCGCATGGGACGTTCTTGGACATTCCAACATGACAATGATCCAAAACACAAGGCCTAATCAACCTGCCATTGGCTACAGCAGAATAAAGTGAAGGTTTTAAAGTGGCCATCTCAGTCTCCTGACCTCAATATCATTGAGCCACTCTGGGGAGATCTCAAACGTACAGTTTATGCAAGACAGCCCAAGAATTTAGTTTTTGCCAAGAGGAATGGGCAGTTTTACCATCTGAGAAAATAAAGACTCTCATCCATAACAACCACAAAAGACTTCAAGCTGTTATTGATGTTAAAGGGGGAAATACAAGGTATTAAAAACTGGGGGTGTAAACTTTTGAACAGGGTCATTTTTGAAGTTTCTGTTGTCATTATGATTTAAAAAGAGTAAACTAATCTTTTTTTCAATAAATGTCTTCACCCAACCACTAACCATGAGTGACAGAAAGGTTTTTGTGTAATCATTCATATTTTCTGAGACAGGGCCAAAAAATCAGAAATTCTGCTGGGGGGTGTAAACTTTTGGGCACAACTATATATATATTATATGTATATATGTATATATATATATATATATATATATATATATATATATATATATATATATATATATATATATATATATATATATATATACATTCTGCCTGCTGGAGGTTCTGGTCATGTTCAGTGATGGATAGCCACAGCTCCAGCTCAGAATTCTGAGCGTCACCCTTTAGTTTGTATGATGGCCTTTACTTCTTGTGAAGCTCAACTGCATGTTGAAGATGGCAATGATTTGTGCCCAAGGTGTCTTGGTGTAGGTCACCTGAGGGAGGCCCTCTCAGACCCTTATATTAACTGCAACATTTTGCCTCTGGCAGTGAGAAAGGAAAGGCTGCAGCAGGTGGAGAGTCTCCTGTTTGGGGATGAACTCCCACTGTCTGGGCACACAAATATGAACGCTGTCTCCCGCAGTAAATGGCGGGATAAGTGAAGAAGAGCTGCACAGGAGAATGGCAGCTCTTTATGTAAGAAGGCTAAAGGGAAGGCTCCTTCTTGCCAGGAAATGGAGGCACTAAGAGCTGAAATTGAGCAGTTCAGAGCATTAGCACAGGCTCCACCTTTCCCACCGGTTCCTCAGCTGAAGGCTTGGGATTCAGGTGATGTTAATGAAGACGCCAAGTCAACAAGGGCCTCAAACCCAGTTTCAGTGTGGACAGGGAGCCATGTTCAGCCCCAGGGAGGACCTCTTCTCTGATTAGCTCCAGGGGGAGAAACCAGTAAGTGTAGAGGTTGGGGCTGGCTCAGAGACTTCCCAAAGGAGAGCCTGCTCATTGAGAACAACACTACGTGCAGCCCTGGCCAAGATTGGGCTAGATGACACACAAGCAGCTCAGAGCCTGGAAAGCAACCCATTATTTCAGCAGTCACCCACTGCCCCAACCTTTGAGGTTCCACCCTCACCTGCATTTCTGGAAGAGGTAAGGCCCTGCTGGGCTGATCCAAGAGAGGCTGCCCACCATGGCAGGGACTCTCAGACCCTAGCCTCCATGCACAATGAAGGGGAACATAGCCTTGACCAGGGGTTCTCAATTAGAAATGTAAAAGAAATCAATTTTGAGGAAGTCAAGGGTCAACAGCCGTGCATGCCCTCAAAATTTTGGCTTTTTTTTTTTCTAGTTTTAGGTAGGGTCCTGTCAGTGCAGGTCTGCAGCCAGACTGTCTTGAAAGACCTCAGCCTCCTCAGCAGATAGAGTCTGCTCTGACCCTTCTTGTAAAGTGCAGCAGTGTTAACAGTCCAGTCCAGTTTATTGTTGAGATGAACACCCAGGTACTTATAAGAAGTCACCATCTCGATGTCCCTTCCCTGGATGTTCACGGGTGATGGGGGGGAGTGGGGGCGCCTGTAGAAGTCCACAACCAGCTCCTTGGTCTTTTCGGGGTTGATCTGCAGGTGGTTCCACTGGCACAAAGTCCTGGATGAGTTCTCTGTTCGACCTGTCGTCATCTGTGATGAGGCAACAATGGCAGAGTCAGAGAACTTCTGCAGATGGCAGGTGGGGGGCAGGTGGGAGAAGTCTGCAGTGTAGAGGGTGGAGAGGACCACCAGCACCGTTCCCTGTGGGGCCCCTACACTGCAGAGGACAGTCTGTGACACACCGTCCCGGGTCCTCACGTACTGTGGGTGGTTTGTGAGGTAGTCCATAACTAGGTCCATCCATCACCTTGTCATCTTGGGTGTGTTTCATAAGTACATGAGTCATACAAATGATTATTTAATGAATTACATATAACCAATAACAATGGTTTGCTGTTGTTGTTGTTTGGTATATCAACATACAGAAAGTCATGCCTCAAATGTGGCATGATATATTGATACCAGGATTGGGAGGATGGTATCCACAACTTTGATGACCATATAATCTCGTCTCTGCACCTGTGCCTGATAATAAGAAATGCTTTACAGGTGAGAACATATATTCTGAACATTTGCATGCTTGGAAAAATGTTGATTGAATAAAACTTTTAGAATATCTAATAGAATTACATTACTCCTGTCCTGTTAATTTATTTCAGACACACACGGCTGTCAGTAAAGTCAAAGAAATCATTGAGACCACAGAGAGGGTGTCCTTTCCCAACAAAGAGAGGATACTTCATGCATACCTTGATTTCAAGGCCCTCACAAAACATGACTACACATTCAATTGCGTATCATGTGGATACAGTCCAGCAGTCGTAGTGGATCTTCACAAAAAAGGTGTCTTCAGTATGCCAGGTGAGTTTGATAAGCTGTTATTTTCCATTATCTATCTACATGATCATTTAAAACCTGCTCATCTCAAAATGATATCTGATGAACATTGTAATATAAATAATGCCCTGAATAAACAGAGACACATTCAGTGATCATTTTTTTCTGTCAATGACTTACTTGACATAGATTTTTTATTAGAAACTAACTGTTGCCTTAACAGTGAGTGAAATCCAAAGACCCCCCGGATGAGTATGACGGTCATGAGGACATAACAGACTTCTGGGATAGTGTGGCCAGAGAGGTGATAAGTCGTGGTTTGATTCCAGCTAAGCCATGTTCAAATACACAACAAAGTGGAATGTTTTTTGCATTTTAGGGCTAAAAATGGATCAATGACCACTAATAACTATCCCATTTGATCCCAAAGTTGGTCGGAAGAACCCTTTCGTTGTGCCCCGAACTATCATCACTGGTCACCATGGATTGGCCCACACACCAGATGGTCAAATTCAGTCTTGAACACTGAACAAGGATGTAATTTTAGGGGGGGGGGGGGGGGACATGTCCCCCCCACTTTCTCAAAAGCCCGTTTCAGTCCCCTGCAGGTTTAACCATCTGAAAACAGTGTTACGTTACGCTAGAGCCCGATACTCGTCTAGCACTAGGACCAAACGGCCGCTCATGCCAAAGACTTCCCTCAGTCAGGACCGCCCACAAGCTCTGTGATTGGCTCTGGCACTTCCTATGTGCTTATCCCCTGCTGTCAGTCACTCCATCACCCGCCAGCCAATGTTTGCTAATCAGAGTCCGTGCACAGCGCCGTTCGCAACATTTTTTATGAGGGTGACGTTCATTCTGCCTCGGTCACGTCATGTTGTGATATATCAGAGGTTTCATTTAGCCCACACTGACGTTTGAATCCACGTGGCTTTGTGTTTGGTAATTAGGCGCAGCCAAGGTGTCGAAAAAAATAAATAAATTTGACAAAAGAGACTTCATTAGAAGTGTCAGGCATGCAACACCCCAGCCTGCAACACCTTACCTGGCTCCTAGTCCACTTCAAAAATCCTCCTCATCAAATACAATATTCTCAAAAATCTTGTACATTTTATTTTTCTTCTCCTTTTTTTTCTTCCTCTCCCCCTCCTTTCTTCTCCTCCTTCTTCTCCCCCTCATTTCTTCTTCTCTTTCTCACACTTCTCCTTCTTCCTTCTCCTCAACCTTTTATGTCCTGTGGACCAGTCTTATCTGACGGTGTAAATATACAGAAATTAATATATAGGTAACTAGAAAAGCACTCAGAGAGCGCAGACCTCCGCCAGTGCCACAGTCCTCACCCATATTGTGATTTTCACTATAAATATTAGTCCTCCCTTTATTTCATCTAAATATTTAGATTCATTGACCATGAAAACATACCATTAACAACTGGATTCATAATGATATCTATTTTAGTTCAGTAGTTATTCACAAAAATTACATTTTTCGTCATGGCGGCCAGACACTGATCCATATCAACACCAAAATCAAATCAGTTCTTCCTTTTCCCATGCTGAACATTTCCTGAAAATTTCATCAAAATCCATCCATAACTTTTAAAATTATTTTGTTCACGGACGGACTGACAGACAAACAAACTCTCCCGAAAACATAACCTCCTTGGCGGAGGTAAAGATAATTCAAAGGTGCTATGAGGAGAATCTATTACCGGCAAAATAAAGACTCTGCTACCCATGAGCACGCGCGGCGACTGTCGTAATGCTGCGTTCCAGTAACCTCTGATATGGGAGTGACATCATCTCCGACTTATCGGCGTTCCAGATGAAGTCGGAAAAAAACATGCCGATCTACCAGGCTATTGTTAGCTGTTGTTAGCACGCCCTGCGTTGTTGTTCACAAATATCACATGAAGAATGTGATTATCACTATGGCAGCATTTTTGTAAATATAAGTCTAACAATACTATGTATACAGCTGATCTAGAGCGACACACCCCAGTAAGAAGTGCAAATAAATGGATTATTACAGGAGCTAAATAACTGTTCACACTGGGGGCATCCATCTTCCATTATCAACTCGTGGGTGGCGAGGTTTCACCGAGTTCCCAGTAGGAAATTCAGACTTTGGGGGACGTTCCAGTTGCAGTTTCCTATTGAGAACCCAGAAAGTCCAACTTCTGACTACAACTGAAATGCACCAAAAGACGTGACCCAAGCCAAAGTGTGTGTTTGTTGTGATGCTAATGAATGCAGCTCAGACCTTCCTCAGAACTCTGCATTGCTTTACAACTTCTTTTTTCAACAACTTACAGGATGCAAAGTGATGAGGTAATGTATCTCTTTCTAGTTACGTAGCGGTAGTTTTTGATGTGTGACAAGCAATTTTTGGAAAACTTAGTATCGTAGTTTTGTAGCCGGCTATATATCTCTACTTACAGCCCGGTGCTCTAAGATGTGTCTGAATAATATAAATTTGCTCTAGTTTTAATTGTCTTGTTCCTGAAGTTGAGTATCCAGGCCAGTCCAGTCCTGTCCGACCCGACCATGAAGCTAAGGAATAGCATTTATAGATAACCCATTAGATGCTATAAAACTCATCTTAAAGTGTGTATTTTGATCAGGCATATATTTAAAAGTGAGACTTCTTTGTAATTACTTAGAAACTCCTCACAGTCCCTTTAAGAAGGGGAACTACTAAAAGCGTGAAATGCCTTTTTGAGATCCTGCAGCCTTAGGAAGGGCTTCACCTTGGCAAAAGGCGCAGCTGAAAAAAACTTGTTTTTACGACAGAGGTGATCTGTTTATCGAACTTTAGTCCACAGTCAAAAGTTACCCCAAGTTTTTTACCTGCGGTCTGAAAAAAGAAGTCAGAGTGCCAGGATTCATTACGACCGCATTTGGCAAATGTAACAGGGTTAATAATATGTTCATTATTTTAATTTATAATTACAAAAATTATACCCGTGTTTCCAAGTATGTATTTTAGAGGCTCCTTGTCAATTTCTGGGTATTTTATTTTGTAGAGCCTGGTCCTTCAGTCAGGTTCTTCTTCGTTGCTTTGTTGCCCTTTTATTTGGTTTGACCCCTTTCTCCTCCCTGTTTTATGTTACCCCTGGGGAGAGGTAGGTGTACGTTGTCTAACTTTATTTCTTTTTCTACCTCTTTATTCATTCTAAGTATGCTTTGTATTGTTTGTGACACTTTAATGTGTTTCTGGATTATATTTTATTTTTCTAAAGTCTGAATTTTGGATCCAAAAAGTTATTTTGTTCATAGTTAATCGAGCAAGCTGTACGAACACGTTTTTTTATGCTAGCTTGTGTTCACTGTGTTCTAAGTTAGCTGGCATGTATTCTGTCTGCAGGAGTGGATACTAGCTGCATATTTGTGTACCAGATGTTGAGACTCTTAACTATATTTTCGTACAGAATAAATCCTAAAGAGAGCAAGATCCTGTGTCTGTCATCTCTGCATGAAAGAAAACTATACAACACAGAGTCACAGCGGTTACACAAAGATGAAAAGCTAGAGAGGATACACTCTGTTTTCAAGAGCAGGAAGTTACATGCCAGCCACTGCTCACTAATGCAGTCCTGTAATTTATTAAGTGCAGAGCCTTCCTTTGGGTTCAGAGGCAAATACACTTTTAAATCATCCGTATAGAGATGAAACGACACTTTCATGTAACTCAAATATAACGTTTTTTTTTTTCCACTAATAGGCCTATTTTGAAAAAAAAAAAAATCCATAATTTAATGAGGGCCCAGTGTGCTTTAATTTTTCGAGTGCATTAATAATAACTTATCATTTGTAAATCTTCAATTCTGCTTGTGGATTGTTTAAAGTGCTTTTGTGGATCAGCCAGCGAGTGCATTTACATTGCATTTTTGAGACAAACTCGCCACAGTTTTGAAGACTTATTCACACACAGATTGAGAATATTCACGTGTGGAGAACCCTGCCCCCTCCACCCGAGGCTGGCAGCAGTGTTGCTCTCTCTGTAACAGTTTATCTTAATTTCCATGAATATTTTCCCAGAGGTGTGAAGGCGACCTCAGACAGGAACACTCCAAAAAGAGCCCCAAAGATGACTCATTTGATTTTACCTCTCAGTGTATTACATAAAGTTGATTTCAGGTAGATCTTCATCAGAGTTAGCTTGTTGTCTATTTCTGCCCGTTTCTCAACCCCAGAAAACAATAAACCCCACAGCATGAGCTCACCGCAGGTCAGGCATGTCTTCTCACCCGCTTTCATCACCTGAATGCTCAATATATCCTCCAGCTGTTACTTCCTTCACAAAGGTGTTGTAGGATTTATATGTGTGAATGTGGAGAGCTTGTAGGTGTCTTGGGAAAGTGTGTAGGTGTGTGTGTGTATATGTGTGTAGCCTATCTCACTATAACAGGCCTGGAGGTGTGTGTCTTATTAAAGGAGATGTCAGAATTAGACTTTCTGGTTACCACGACACACTCCTGAAAAATCTTCTACTGAAAAGTTGTAAGGATGGCTTTTAAGTTATAAAATATTCTTTTGGTTTCTGTTATGTCATGTTTCTCTAATGATTTTAAGTTCTCCTCGTAGTCAGTCTACACAAACATCCTGCAGCTGTCTCAAATATGTCAGAGAGCAAAAGACACAAACAGAAAGTCTGGCATACTGTCATAAATAAAAACCACTGACAGAAGATGTCTTGGACCTGACCATCTCCGGAGTGATAACTGTATGAGGGGTGTAACGAAATGGTCAACTCACAAAACGATACGAAATACGAAACAGGGCTCTGCTATTTGTCTGCTGTGCAGTGTTTTGTGTTTGATAAGTGAATGAAAAGGATACACCTGGAATAATGTCCGCTTATACATCCTATTATATGATATATGATATGATCGCGGTGAGACTCGAACGGACGTGACGTCACCGAGCGACAGCCGACGACCAAAATGAGGTATTTATGGACGCGCGACGCTATGTCAGTGGGCGACGCGATTTTGGTAGCTGGGTCGCTTGCGGTGTGAACGCAGCATAAGGACTGAAGTTCTCATAGTTTGAGCTAATAGCTAACAGGGCATAGCTGCTACGTCATACTGTGGCTTGATGTGATTGGTCTGTGAATAGTGTAGCGAGCAGGCTGATCGTCCAATCATGAGTTTAAAAAATGAGATAAACGCGATCATTCCTTAATGTGCATATATAATGAATATAGGACAATAATGTTGGGTTGACATCACAGTTTATGAGTGGAACTGAACTGCTTGGTGGAGATCTGCACTTTTCTAGTTCTTCATGTGTCCAGTCTGTTCACAGCTCATTTAACTAGATTTTGACTTTATTAATTTAAAGATGCTTTGAGGAGAATCTATTTCCGGCGACATAAAGACTCTGCTACCCATGAGTACGTGCGGCAACTGTCGTAAAGACGTGACCCAATCCAAAGTGTGCGTTTATTGTGATGCTAATGAATGCAGCTCGGACCTTCCTCAGAACTCTGCATTGCTTTACAACTTCTTTTTTCAACAACTTACAGGATGCAAAGCCACGAGGTAATGTATCTCTTTCTAGTTACGTAGTGGCAGTTTTTGATGTGTGACAACAAGCAATTTTTGGAAAACTTAGTATTGTAGTTTTGCAGCTGGCTATATATCTTTATTATAGATTTAATCAACCGTAATTTGGAAAGATTAAAGAAGGAGATGTGGAGGAGATCTGCCATGGAAAGGAGACCAGAGGAGAGTCATGAAGGGGGCTAACTGCTTCAGGGACTATCGTTAGTAAAACAAAAATAAATTAAAAAAAGACCTTAGCATGGTAGTATTTAACAAGCTGTAACATGGACAATAATGTGTATGTAAAATGGGTTAAATTTATTTTTTGTGATTTCAAAACTTTGAACATGTTCATCTACAATTGTTTATGAAGAGAAACGTGATTAAAGTACAAATCCGTTTTTTCTTTTCTTGTAATTACACACAGTTTAAGCTTTTATAACATAATAATGACAAATACTTGTCAGAATTGTTTACTTTTATTTCTTATGAAAAAGATGTAAACAAATTTACTTATGGGACATCCTACAAGTGCCCTGTAAATACTCTCTCTCTCTCTCTCTCGGCTCGTTTACTTGAGGAGTTACAGCAGTTTTAATCACACACACTTTTGTCTTGACAAGTTGTTGACAAAAGAGACAAAAGAACTGTTAAAATTATGTTAAAGAGGTTAAATGATATCAAGACTGTGTTAAAGTACTTTCTGAACATTTTCAGCACACTGCAACAATACCGTGATAATAATGATAACTGATAATTTTGGTCACCATAACCATGATATGAAATTTTCATACCGTTACATCCCTATTTGTTGGACAGTTCTTAACCATGTTTCAGTAGTTTCTTCAATCTCCTTAGATGTTTTCTCTGCTTGATGCCAATGATTTGACCCTTCTTAAACAGACTAACATCTTTTCCACGACCACAGGATGTGTCTTTGACATGGTTGTTTAAGAAATGAGGAGCTGCTCATGTCATCAGCTGGAGTTAAATAACTTGTTGCCAGTTGAAAGATAATTGCAGTAATAATCAAATAGAATGCTTGTACCTATTTGCTTTGTTAAAACCTTGTTTTTTTTTGTCAGGCAGTGTATTTTGTTGCACTTACCTACTGATTTAAAATAACAGGAAATATTCATGAACTACAAAAACATGAATATTTCATGACCTTTTTGAACTCTTCTGTTAACTTTTATCTTTTTTAAATTTATTACTTAGGTGACCAAGTCACAACTCAACAACAAGAAGGTAGAAAAAAACATGAAAAGAGAGAAACATAAATCTACGACAATGGTGGAGGTCAAGGAAATCTGATCCATCTGTATCGTCAGGTCGTGTGTTCTTGACACCAGAGAGCGTATTGTCTCCTTCCCATTGAAAAAAGACAGCTGCAGATCCATCTCCTTGACCTCTTCATAACCTCCATTCAGCTCTCTTTGTGCTAGTTTGAACTTTGTTTGAATCTATTGGAGCATTCTGCTCTTTTCATGCTAACAATTCAAAAGCCTTTTTCCTTTCAGATCCAGATATCATGTGAGGATTTCTTTGAGACTGATTCCACTGAGTTCCTAAAAGTGAACTTAAAGAGACTATGAGGAGTTTCTCAGTAATTACAAAAAAGTCTCACTTTTAGATATATGCCTGATGGAAATACACACTTTAAGATGAGTTTTATAGCATCAAAATAGGTTATCTATAAATGCCGAGCTGCATTTACCACAACAGGCACACACTTTGGCTTCAGTCACGTCTTTTGGTGCGTTCCAGTTGTAGTCAGAAGTAGGAATTTCTGGGTTCCAAGTAGGAAACTGCAACTGAACGTTCCCCAAAGTCTGAATTTCCTCCTGGGAACTCGTTGAAACCTCGCCACCCCCGAGTTGACAATGGAAGATGGATGCCCCCAGTGTGAACAGTTATTTAGCTCCTGTAATAATCAATTTATTTGCACTTCTGACTGGGGTGTGTCGCTCTAGATCAGCTGTATACATAGTATTGTTAGACTTATATTTACAAAAATGCTGCCATAGTGATAATCACATTCTTCAACAGCTAACAATAGCCTGGTAGATCTGCATGTTTTTTTCTGACTTCAACTGGAACACCGATAAGTCGGAGATGATGTCACTCCCATTTCTGAGGTTACTGGAACGCCAAATTACGACAGTCGGCGCGCGTGCTCATGGGTAGCAGAGTCTTAATTTCGCCGGTAATAGATTCTCCTCATAGCACCTTTAAGTTCATTGAAACAATGTGGCCACACTTCCAGGAGGTATTTCAGGTTTTTCCCATGGTTGACATGCACATACTTTTTTTAAACCTTTATTTAACCAGGAAGTCCCATTGAGATTAACAAATCTCTTTTACAAGAGAGACCTGGTTAAAATAGCAGCCGTATAGAGTAACGGTACACAGAAAATGACACAACACAATCAACAGGTTTAAAATAATCATATTCACATTTGGCTTTCAAGAAAAACAACCACATGATTCTGTTACCACCACAGTCTTAATGATGCTCTTAAATTCATTAAGAGATATCATTATTTAAAATATACAGGGAGCAGCAAGTCACAGCTGGCAAGGACTAGCACAACTGTTTAACGGCTTTAATCCTGCGGCAGGTCAAAACACAGAATTCATTATTTTACAAGTATTATTATTATTATTTTTAAAATTATCATTATTTATTTTTTATTTTCATTTTTATTTCATTTTTTTTTCTTTCATGTGTGTTGGTGGGGGGATTATATTGTTTAAAAATCTCGTTTGGGGTGCTGGTTTGGTGGAGTGGTTAGCAACCATGCACATCCCATAAACATGCTACTGCTGGTCCGGGTTTGAATCCCGCCTGTGACCAGTTTGCAGAGTGTCTTCTACTCTCTCACCCCCTTTCACAAGCCTATCCACTGTCTCTGTCCCGATCAATAAAGGCTCATAATGCAAAAAAAAAAAAAATCTCGCTTTGGTTCTATTGTCAAGCTTATACTGTTTTCTTGTCTCTTAAGCATCAATAAAAATGTTTGAACACACACACACACACACACACACACACACACACACACACACACACACACACACACACACACACAAACAGCATTAAATTAAAACACTAACCAACAAAATGGAAGGGGTTAAATACACAGAACAAGAGGTTAGAATTAGAAGCTGGATTTCAAAATGTATTGTAAAAAACTGGAGCACAAACTGTCAATGTCGCTCATTATTGCTGCTCCATCTATGAGCAATAGCTTCATGATAAAGTAAATGAAACCCACATACAAGTCTTTCTCTGTTTATAAGTTACAAAGATTTGAGTGTAAAACTGCAACACTGCGAGATTGAACTAACTGCACTTAAATTTGTGGTTGCAATTGGAACAATAATAAATAAATAAATAAATAAAATGTGTCATGATTTAGTTATCTCTCGGTCCAAGCATCTGTAACGTCAGCAAGATTCAAGTTTTTTCAGATCAGTGGAGCCCTGATATGTCTGATTTCAGGCTACGTTAACATGGAAACTCCTGACTTGAAGACGCAAAGATTTTTCCTTTGCGTTTTAGAATTCTTCTGCGTTCAGACGACGTCGCTCTGAGATGAGTTAATCTGCTGTAGTGTGCATGCCGGTTCAGTAGATGGTGCTGTAGGTCTGCAGAGAGGCAGCACTGCTACAACACACGAACGAAGAAGAAAAACTTTACAAACAACAATGGGGGATGGACGCACAGAGATGCAGGAATTTCTTTTCTGGAGAACAAATCAGTTTGGACAACAAATCTGTCTGGATGGTTTTGACTGGATAACAAACCGAGCACAGTAAGCAGCTCATACGTTACTCTGCGTACGGCCGAAGCTGTTGTTGTTCCTGGTATGTGTACGCGGCCTTCATCTGAAAGAGTACTGCGCATGCGGTGACGTCAGCGTTTCACCCTGAAACGCTTTGATACGGGTTTACACGGAGCTGAATGGAGAGAGGATTCAAATCTTTCCTCTCTGGAGCACGTTTTCAACGAGTTTCCATGTAGATGCAAGGTCAAAATACAATAAAAACTTGCCGGATTTGACAGTTTTCGCGCCATTTAAGCGTGGCCTCAGAAGTCAGGGATCCGCCGGTCCAAAGGTTCATTGGACTGCGCTATTCAACGTATGTTCAAGTTGGTGCCTACTTAGGGGATGTGTAGATCCTGTCTTCCAGGATTCAAGCTGGTTGGCTCTCCATCTACTGGGATCTGCTGGAGTCTTCAGAATAATCTACAGGAATCTTTTCCCACCTAATAAAAACCTGACCTGCATTCAAAAACAGACTTCTTAGTCTTTATCCTGACTAACTATATGTCTATTTGTCTTCTATATTTCTGTATCTCAGGGTTCCCTTTTTGTTGTCCAACTGTGAGGGAGCTAGAAAACACCCCCCTCACTGAGGTGATGAAAGTCTGTGTCGTGTTGTGCTTAAGTTGATTGTTGTTTAAGATATGATTTTTGTCAATTTTATTTTCAAGAACCCTACTAATTTCTCCTCTCTTCGAGGTTATCATCTGGGGGGCGCGTTCACATGGAGTGCACACATGAGGATGCAGCAAATGGGTTCCAGCAGTGGCAAATCACCTTGTTAGGCTGGGCTGATGATCAGAGAGGGAAGAGTTATTTAGTTATGTTTAGCTTTAGTTTTGGATATTTTGGGTTATTTAGTTCCTTTGGTTAATGTGTATGTGTTTAGTCTTTTGTAAGGGGTTTGTTTACTTGTATTTGGGGTAATTTGTGCAGGTTTGTCACTGGAGAAGTGAGAGTGAGGTGAATATGCAGGTGAGAGGAGAAGGGAGGGGGGAGCAGGTGAGGAGCTGCTGCTCGGCCTTAAATGAAGGGCACCTGTGCAGTGTTGTGTGTAACGCATTAGAAAGTAATGCGTTACAGTAACGAAACTACTTTTTCGGGTAAAAAGTGAAGTAACGCGCTACTGTTGAAAATTTGGTAACGAAACGTCGTTCCTTTTTTAATGCAGTGCGACGTTACATTTCCCTCGGACAGATCTGACACTGAAGCTGTCTTCTCAGCTGCTCGCACAGACACGAGCAGCGTTGCCAAGTCCGCTCGTTATAAGCGTCTAAAGGCTGAAAATCTCGTGAGTCACGGCCGCAGGTTGAGGTTTTTTGGGCTTGTTTCTAGACGTGAAGTTTCTTCTTGGGGCTCTTCTGTCTGTGTGAATCCTCCTGATTATCTTCCAGCTCCTAACATAAAGGAAAACACGACTGCAGTAGGTAGTTTGTCCACTTCCTCGTTTCCTGGTTATATGCACGCCCCCATGCACACTCACGAACATGGCGCATGCTCCAGAGCCAAAGTTGCCAGGTCTGCTTGTTATAAGCGTTGGTCTTTTCTTGAATAGATACTTAGCACTGTGATATTGAAATGTAATGTAGACAAAAATTAACACACTTTGTGTAGACTTCTCTTTTTAAAAAGTAGTATATCACATTAGGAAAGGAAATAGCTGGAGGTTGATTATTTTGGGCTTATTTTTATGACCAGGTTGCTTATTTCAGAAGCAAAATGTGGAAACACTGGACAGGAGCTCTGATTCCACAGGGTATGTGACATTTTGTAAAATAAAGAGCACAAAAAACTGTTATGTTCTCTGTAGTAGAACTTTTTGTAGGCCTTCACATTTAGGAATAGATATGGGGTTCTGTCCATGATCAAGCAATGTAAAAGTAACGGAAAAGTAACTTGAGAAGTTACTCTTCATAGAGGGTAACTAAGTAAAGTAAAGTGTTACTTTTTTCAGATGTAACGAGTAACGAGCAAACACTACTTTTTAAAAGTAACTTCCCCAACACTGCACCTGTGTGAGTTGGTGGGTGTGTTTGGTTCCCTGCAGGCTGCTGCTCAGGGGAGGATTGGACTGGGGACTTTTTTAATGAAATATGGACAAAATAAATAATATGCAGAGCTCTGAACCTGCTGTCTGACCCTGTACATTTCTTTCTTCACTTGTGCTGGTTTCATCCTGATTAAGAGGTTATTTTTCAAAAGCAAAACCTCACACCAACCATTTTCTAGATTTTTAAATCAATTAAACACTGCTGGGTGCAATTACAAGTATGTAAATTGCATATCTAGTAGTTAACCTCCAAAATTCTCAATGAAAATCCTGCAGAATTATTTTAACTCAATATAACTGACCAACGATCAGAACTGAACTTCTTCAGCTCAGCCAATTTAACAAGGGAAACAACATAAATATCTCACATATTAAAAATGTAACCAGAAAACCTCACATCCAGTGTTTTTGTGTTATCCTGTTTTAGGGCTGGGCAATTTGTCGATTAAATTGATTAAGTGAAATTATTTTCTGCAGAAGATTTAAAAATTGAGATTTGTTTTCATTGACTTACTTAAATTGTAAGTAGCTGCACAGTTTGTAAAACTATAAATACTGAAACTTTACAGTTATCATGATGGTGGCCCTGTCATCTTTTGCACAAGCACTTTTTATAGGCTTGTATTTTTTTTAATTAGATTAAATATTGATCAGAGAGAAACATGTTCACAAGCTGTGAAAATCCCTCAGCTTTCAGTGTTTATGTAGGCAAACCTGCCTGTGTTAGAACTACATAATCAACATTTTATGACACACATTTTAATTTTAAGAGGGAAATTCAGGTTGATCTAGGAATATATTTTGACAACGTAAAAGCAGAACTTGATTCATCTCATTTTTGTGTCACTTGGAGGTTTTTTTTTTTTTTTTTGCTTTGAGAGGAATGAAAATCATAAATCAAGTTTTGTGGGGAAAAAATCAGGGATTTTATTTTTAGGCCATATCGCCCAGCCCTAACCTGTATCACTTACTGTGTAAGTCTCAAAGCATCCACACAACCTTACTTTGAGTCTTGCTCTCTTAACACACAAAACATACAACTTTGAAAACTTTGAAACCCACTTAACCAACACAAAAGGGAATAGTTAGCCTACTAAGGCCGTTTTCGAATTCGCCTATTACATACGACATATGAACGTCGTATGTAATAGGCACTGCATACTGCCTACTACGCTTGAATGTAGTCGTACACTACACTGGTTTACAGTTTGAGCAAAGCTGCTACAGCTGATTTATTTTCCAAACTTAAAGGAACACTACACCCAAACAACGATTTGGCCTCATTTTCTACTCACCCTCATGCTGAGCAACACTCTGGAGCACTTTTTTGATGTCTCAAATGCACGAAAAATGTACTAAATGACCTCGTTTCGAATTAATTATGAACGTTACCCGCTCAGGACACTTGGATTACAGCGGACGAGCAGTATGAAGGAAAATAGGCACGTTTTTGTGGACTTTTATGGACCTTTTTCTTCGGGCTCCGTCGTCCCTTGTTAGATGGAAGTATGTTCACAGCGAAAATCACCCCGGACCTCCAGCTGCATTTGAGACATCAAAAAAGTGCTCCAGAGTGTTGCTCAGCATGAGGGTGAGTAGAAAATGAGGCCAAATTGTTGTTTGGGTGTAGTGTTCCTTTAATTTTAATTGTACAAAACAAACAAACAAACCATGAGTACATGTTGACATTTCAGTTATTAATCTGCAAAGATATTACCATAAGCAGCATTTTATATGAAACAGTCAATGGTGGAGAATACGTATTATTTTGGAGAGTAATTATTTTGTATATTTTTGTGCGTACAACGGCATATTAGGGCCACTTAAATGAAAAAATAAAAACATATCAAGAATAAACATCACACGCACAATACAGTATTAAGAATGAGGAGAAGCAGGAACATTTAGGGTGGTGGAAATACAGAAGAGAAATACAGAACGTAACGGTAAAATGTCAGACTTGTCAGGGGTTTACACAAATAATGCCGCTGGTATAGGACGGGCTTAACGCCACCGCGTAAAGCCCGGCTGTTACGAACTGTTAACGGAAAAACAACAACAACAGACCTTTTTACAAATTATTGCACAGTATTACGTGTCAAACAGGTACAGGTAACAAGTACTGGCTCTTATATTTGTATTCCTGCGCTGCTCCGGTTGTTTGCAGCTCTGCTCTCAGTCATTTTCACGTCAGATGCTTTGCATTGTGGGTAACAGTAGGTGAAGCAGACTGGTCCGATGCATACTAAGAAATTGTCCTGAATCAGTACGTCATCCGGGTATTTTTTGGAAACTGCAACTTCACTTTGTTCACATACTGCGTACTACATACTACATTTTGGTAAAATCAGTATGCACTGCTCGTATAGTAGGTGAATTCGAAAACGGCCTTAGACAGAAATAATATGCCTTTTGCCTCCTGCAGTCCTACTGCAATCTCCTGCACTGACATTAATTAAAGTGCTGGTCAGCTAATAAATGTTCTGTTTAATGTGTAAATGCATATACAAGGTGCTTAACAATTTAGATAAACACTCAATATTAAACATAACGCTGAGGACTAGATATAACAGTCTACCCCTAGCATCCAGCAGTGGTAGCTAGCATATCAACGGCTAATGAAATCTCACCAAGTCACAATGCTCCAATCCTGAATGACGTCAGGGTCCTGGTCTCAGGCCAGACTCTCAACAAGATGGAAGAACTTTGCTGTCATTATTCTGTTTGCTGCTAGCGCCGGGCACGTCTCCTCCTCCTCAATAGTTCATTACCTCCGCCAAGGAGGTTATTTTTCTGGGAGAGTCTGTCCGTCTGTCCGTCCGTCTGTGAACAAAATAACTCAAAAAGTAATGGACAGGTTTTGATGAAATGTTCAGCGTGGGAAAAGGAAGAACTGATTCGATTTTGGTGTTGATCCGGAGCAGCGTCTGGCCGCCATGGCAAAAAATGTGATTTCTGTGAATAACTACTGAACTAAAATAGATATCATTATGAATCCAGTTGCTAATGGTATGTTTTCATGGTCAAGGAATCTAAATATTGACATGAAATAAAGGCAGGAGTAATATTTATGGTCAAAATGACAATATGGCTTAGGATTGTGGCGTTGGCGGAGGTCTGCGCTCTCCGAGTGTTTTCTAGTTATTCATTTGACGTGTGCACTCTGGCTGCATTAGCAGGGTCAACAGAGGCAGTTCAGTCTACTGCGACTAACCAAGGTCCTTCCCACATAGACTGGACTCAGTATCTTTGGAAGCTGAAAATGAACATTGAGCAGATTTTGGCTTTAATAGCCTGTGGTCTTAAACTTTTGATCAGCTGATAAACAGCCTATTTCTGTTTACTTGTTATTTTCAATAAATTACTTTTTCAAAGTGCTTTTTGTCACACTCCCCCTTCTTGCTTTTGCATATTTTTGCTCTATTTAAAACCTCATTAAGGTCCAAATGTGCAAAATGCATATTCTAGCAATTTTTCAACTGGTTTTAAGATTTTGATCAGGTCTGCATTTCTTTTTTCTTTGTGTATACTTTAATGTCAATAGGGATACTATGTTATGAAGAGGTGTACTTATAATAATTCTTTAGATAAATGATACCAATTATAAACGCAGTGGAGTGTAGGGAGGGCGTGTTTTCTTCTTCCAAGGGAGGGGGCTGAACAGAAACTAATTGAGAAGCACTGCTCTATATGGTGGCGTGTGTTTCATTGATAAACAAGTCAGAAAAGAAATCATAGCAAACACTTGTTTATGTTTCTTGTGGATATACTGTAGTATTCTGCTCCTGTGGATGCTTGCATTATTTGTGAAGGCCAACCCTCTTCTTACAGCCTTATTCTGTATTCAGCTCAGAAACAAGCCCCTGCTGCGTGGGCAGAATGGTGTGTGAAAATACAGACGATGTCAAGAACAACAATAACAACTCCACGAGCTAACTCGAGCCAAGAGCCCTCATTTGTCTGACATACTGCAAAAGGTGCTGACAAATGAGAAGGCAGAGTAAACAATGTTACAGTGTCAAAATAATTTACAACAGAATAACCAAGAAGAGATTTACCAGGCAGAGGATTGGGCGAGGCAGAACCATCCACATCAGAGACAAGATCGGGATTAGGTAGTGGATCATCCCTCAAATCAGGTCTCTGAGTGCAAAGAAGTATTTCAGCTTCACTGCTGTGTGGTTGACCATCTGTGTGCCGTGGCACGAGAGTGGATTCAGTGCAACATGTGGCATGTGGAAGTCAAACAGTGTGGTGTGGTGCACGAGCCAGCAGGCTGCTGATTAGGGCCCAACCCATTAATCAGCTGGACAATAAATTAGCCGATTATAGCCCTTATTTAAGGATTCATCATCGGCCAGAGTTTTGCTGATGGAATTTTTTTTTCTTAATTTTTCATAAAACAGTAAACACTGTTCGGTGTCCACCCCGCACAGAATGATGACAATTTGAAAGATGGCGACGCGTGTGGTTGAAGCGGCTCTAGTTAGCTCTCAGCTGATGCTGAGTGTACAGATGACTCGCCTACACTCCCACGGAGTTGCTCTTTTAAAGGTCCAGTGTGTAGTTTTTTGCGACATCTAAAGGTGAGGTTTGAGATTGCAGCACTCCGGCTCCCCCCTCCCTGATGGAGAACCCCGGAGCTACAGTGGCCTTCCAAGGACAAAAAGTGTTTTTTCAACATGGCGTCATCAACAAGTGCTTCCAGCTACCAGGCTATCAAATATCTCTGTTGTTTCGCCACATTTGAAAATTCAGAGAGTATTTCAGGTGCGAAAGTCACCACGTAGAATACCAAAATGTGGTCATTTGAGCCATAAAACGCACAGATACAAACTTCATTTCGGTATTTCGGACATTCTGTTATGCGCGTCATTATGCTATCGAAGAAACTTCTGGTCAGCTCCAAAACAAGAGCGTAATTTACAAAAGTGTTAAAGAACTAATAGGAGATAATGAAGAATGCTTTTATTTTGAAAATGGGAAGTTTGCTAGTGGCTGATTTTTAGCTGTATGCTGTCTCAAGACGACTTGACATTTATGATATTACGATGATTTTGATAATGTTACGACCTGACGCTGTTTTTATTTGAGTCCGTTTTTCCAGTATTTTGTCTGATGACTTTCATTTTGAAGCCTGAGGCCGTATTATCTGACAGAGGTTTTATTGATTGCTGTTTTTAAGGTCAGTGATTTTATACCATAACATACCACATAATAGCCGGGGCATTTATTTGTTTCAATCACTGAGCAGACCAGGCGTTTATTTGGGACCAGGCGGCTATTTGGGACAGGTGTTTCATTCCTTTCTTACAAAAATCTTGCTTAGAAAAAAAAATAAAAAAATGGTAAACTTACTCAAATCATGTATTTAAACCAGTATGAATATCACCTTTACATTTTCACAGCAAGATTACTGTACCATAGTTATACTCTGTCTTCTTTCAACTCAGCACTCTCTAAACGCTCTTAATCCAGGTAAGGAACTACAGTAGTTAATGTAGTACTTCTTGCTTTTTGTTGCACCGGGGTGATGGCTAACAACAGCAGTGTTCTGCTAACTGACGTGACCGGCCTCCTGACGTTAGTTAAGGGCAAAAAACATGCAGCGGCAGTGTCAACATCTTCTCCTGTGGATTTGTAAAGCCCTAGTCTGTAAATTTCCAGCTTTCAGCTCTCTAGTACCCTCTGTGGACCGCACTGTTGTAAAACAGAGCGCCGCACACCAACCTGCTTTTGTTGACATACAGAGGGAGGAGAAGGACGGGACGTCCACAGTAGAGCATGACACGGGAGCGGATTTTCACTCCTGTCCCAACCCACTCCCGGAGAAAAAAAATCCCAGGCCGAAGTAAAAAAATTAATCCTGTCTTGTCCCACTCCCGTAGAATGACTACCACTCCCATCCCACTCAAAATTACTCCCGCTGGGGTGCTGGTTTGGCGTAGTGGTTAGCACCCCATGTACATGCTTCTGCCAGTCCAGGTTCGAATCCCGCCTGTGACCTATTTGCAGGGTGTCTTCACCTACTCTCTCACCCCCTTTCACGGGCCTATCCACTGTGGGTGAATCCCAATACACCCCCTACCCCTACTTTTTAGCCCTACCCCTACATTTGCGCGTTCCCGTGAGGGGTAGTGGTGTCCCAATCCCTCTTTGCATGTAGGGGTAGTGGGCATAACGAGGAGGAGGGGATATGAATCTAGCCCTTCAGAGCGAGGGAAATCAAATGCTGACTTGCCGAGCGAGGGCCGGTATAATTACCCAGAGTGCTTTGCATCCTCATTTCCAAAACAACAATGGCGACCCCCGGAGAGCGAGAGGACCCAGAGAAGAAAGTTTATAAATGTAAGTATTTAAGTACATGTGAGTATTATTTCTCATGTATTCTTTTAAAAAAGTATTGTAATAACTAGTGCTGGGGCTGTTAACGTTGTCAACACTGTTAACAGTGTTAACGGTGTTAACGGTCGGCGTTTCAACAGTTTAACGTAAGGTAATGCAATATGTGACCACAACAATTGCTGTTCACGAGGAGAGTCGGCTAGATAACATAGCCATGTCCTGTTGACGTTACTCATTAGCCCTCATATTGCCTGCAAATTTGTCGGATATTTCACATTATTATGATAATAAGGCAACAAGTATGTTACTTCGTACTGAACGGTAGCTAGCTAGCTAGCTAGCTAGCATTCTCATAGCAGTCAGCTATGAGAACGCTATGGTAGCAGGCAAAGGACGTTTATGCCTAACGGTAATCACACATTTCATTCCAGGGACTCCGAATCAAGTCCGACACCTGATAAGGTATCGGACTAGCAACGAGGACCTCTTCACCAAAAAGAAATACGCTGCCAAAGCACTGTGGGACTGAGTGATCTAGCTGTCTACTTGCCAAATATGTGTTTGGCTCCTTACCATAGTTAACATAACTACTATTCATCACTGTTTTCTGTTAACGTTACAGGAAACTCATCAAAGAACTGGACCTGGAGGGCAAGGTGACCACAGCACAGGTTTCCAAAAAGCGGGAAAACCTCAAAAAGAAATATAAGGTAAGAAATGGTAATGTTATCTGCTGAAGAGATGATGCTTAGCAAAAAACTTTCCATGTAAAGTATTCATCCTCTGTGTGTGTGTGTGTGTGTGTGTGTGTGTGTGTGTGTGTGTGTGTGTTTGTACTGCTATCATTGTGAGGACCATCGCGGGTTTTAGACCTTTCGAGTGAGGACAATTTTTGAAAGTGAGGACATTTAGGCCGGTCCTCACAAGATTTTCACTGTAATAGCCTCCAGAGGCTGCAAACATGCTTCTCTCAAAGTTTCAGAGAGGTCCTCAGAAAAATATAAAACTGAGAAAAAATACACACAAAATCCCTATGTGTGCACAGTCTGAATACACACACATTTCGCTCTTCATCGCCCCCTCTGGTAGTTTTTGATTATTGCACCAGAAGGTCTTAAACTTAAGAAATGACAGTATCCAAGTGCTCAAGAGTTAAAATAAGACACATTATGTAGATTTTCACTTTTGTTTTGTATTCTTACAATATTTGACATTGAAAAAAACAAACATTTTTTGGTTAAAGCTTTTTTCGTCGAAAAAAATGCTCCTTTTTTAGGATATAGTATATCATTACATTAAATTCACAGAAAAAAAGATCATAGACCCTGCCTGAAATCTACTTTATTTATTTTTTTTACTTTAACTTGTTGCCATCTTTATAAAGCTAATTTACCTATTTGAGTTTTATCTGATATTACAGCTGGTCAGAACAGATAAAACTGTTTCAGTCTTAATTTTTCTACTCTGCTTTAAATAAGTGTACAACATAGGTGCACATTCATGTTCAGCCAGCAGCACACTGTGCTCATGTTATACATAGTTAATGTTTTGATAGAATTAGTGGAACTGAGACCACTTCACTAAGACTCAAGGATTAACTGATTGGATTTTCACAGGTGAGAGGTAATTCATGAATGTGATATTTCAAAAATGGTTTGGGGAGTTTCTCCATGTCTGAAAGTCATGTCTATTAAGACCCAAGGATGGATTGAAGAGAGTTGGGTGTCACGTATCAAAGGTCAAGGTCACTGTGACCCTAAAGAAAGATTTTTGGCTAATTTTCCATGAGTAATATGATAAGTTGACAAAGAATAGTGAATTGATGAGGTTTCATATTCAAAACATGAAGTGTAAAAATTTGTACAGAAATTTTTCTTGTTGTGAGTACAGAAATGCTTTTCCTTCATAAACAGCATACAACTGTATCTGAAATAATACAAAAATGAAGTATTTAGTGATTACCACTGTTGTAAATGTAGTAGAAAACAATTTGAATGTAAAGAAATTGTATAACCTTATATGTATGCTTATAAGGTTAAATTATAACTTTATAATATAATATATCTACATATATTTTATATAATAACCTTATATAAAAGGGTGAATTATTGCATCTTACTGTCACCCTGGACATGCTAACAGAACATTAGCAAGCTTCAAACAGGAATAAATCGGTTAACTCTAATAATGCTAATTTCCGATGAAGCTAACAACTATAAAATAAAGATTGCAAGGTTGAAATCACACATTAAATGCTTCCAACACATATATACATGTTACAACCCATCTATTTACATCAATTTGTTTAACTTACATCACTGGTGACTTCTGTACTGCTGCTTACTGTCATGAGAGAAGAACAGAGCAAAGAGGAAAAAGGAAACATCTAACCCCTTCCAAATAAAATATCCTCTTCAGAATAAAAGCATCATGACTCCTTCTTGGGTTGCAGTTTAATGCATGGCCATTTGGGCCTATTTGGACAATAAAGAGTTAATCGTCAAGTGAGAAACAGGCCCGTGCTCGGGCCCCTGTGGAGCTAGCACTCTGAAAAAAAATATGGAAAGTCGGGGGGTGGCCTTGTATTACACTCTCCGATTTGGTGTCAATAGACCCATAAATGACGGAGCACGGAATTTTTTTTACATGTTTGAAGACTCAGGCTTCATCACTACTAGTAGGCCTCATTGCTGAAAAGAGGAGGTTCCCATTGGGCTAGACCCATGAAAATACATACAGTTCTTCATGTGACTGTCCTGAATAGTCCCACTACCTCTCAGAATTAGACTCAACTGGGAATGATTTATATGTTACACGATAAGTTGCACAAAATGTCTCCTTTAACAGCCCTAATGGAAGTCAGCATTTTGAGTGACCCTTGACCCCTTCATTAGTCTTTTTCACCACAGATCTGCTCCCAGAGCATTCAGCACGCCCTCTTAGATGACTGTGTGCAGTTTGGTGCACTTTGTTTTGTGTTTTTGCTGTGTTCTTCATTAGTTTTATAGCATTATATGAAAAAAGGCCCTTTTCCCCTGTCTTTTTTGCTCCCTTGTTGATATTCTAGCTCCTATCGGTCTGAAAGAGTACACCAGCATTGCCCTAGAACACAACATCAAGCATGTGCCGTTTGGTCCAAATCCGTTGAAGAATCTGTGAGATTTTGACCTTTTATGGCCTTTTGGCCATTAAAGGGACACACCTCCAAACTCCAAACCTTTGCCATGTGGCCTCCTGTTGGTCTAGGAGGCTGATATCATAGATAATGACTCACAGGGGCCCTTAGTACTTGTGGTAGAGATTTGGTTCCAATCAGATAAAAAATTAGGTCCAGGGTCTGTTTCTACTGGCAGGATGGTCTCAGAGTCTAAGATTCTAACAGGACATGATTTCAAAGAGGGAGCTAGGTCAATGTGTTGTCTGCTGGGGTCACAGGGCTGATCTTATAGTATGTTATACTAGGCTATATTTGGAGTGGAACTGTGGTGGTTTGGTGTCTCTGTGACCTTCCTGTGACCCCTGGCACCATCTTGAAATTTCACATTTTTGGACTTTGAAGCCCCATAAATCAGTGATTTTTGCATTAAATGAGCTGAAACTTTAAAAGGTGATTTAGCTAACCTCCATGAACAACTGATTGTAAGAGCAAGTCTCTCGGTCAATCATGGAGCTACTTCCTGTTTGAGAGGGACTAGCAAGACGGTTTTAGAACAGTATGATTTTAGAGTTTTCAGAGGTCCCAGATCCCAGGTTTCAGCTCTCTAAGTGTCACAGAGGTGACATGAGATCAAAAAAGCAACAGTGGTGAAAAAAACATGTCTTTTTGGGCCTGATTTGTGGCTCAAGGCCCCTGGAGGTCTGTAAACGAGCATGAGTATTCACATTAACCTCTATATAGAACCTGTAAAGTTTAATGCATTTTAGTTATGGAATGTGTGAGATATTGACCTTTCTTGGGCCATTTGGGCCTATTTGGACAATAAAGAGTTAATCGTCAAGTGAGAAACAGGCCCGTGCTCGGGCCCCTGTGGAGCTAGCACTCTGAAAAAAAATATGGAAAGTCGGGGGGTGGCCTTGTATTACACTCTCCGATTTGGTGTCAATAGACCCATAAATGACGGAGCAGGAAATTTTTTTACATGTCTGAAGACTCAGGCCTCATCACTACTAGTAGGCCTCATTGCTGAAAAGAGGAGGTTCCCATCGGGCTAGACCCATGAAAATACATACAGTTCTTCATGTGACTGTCCTGAATAGTCCCACTACCTCTCAGAATAAGACTCAACTTGGAATGATTTATATGTTACACGATAAGTTGCACAAAATGTCTCCTTTATTAGCCTAAATGGAAGTCAGCATTTTGAGTGACCCTTGACCCCTTCAGTAGTCTTTTTCACCACAGACCTGCTCCCAGAGCATTCAGCACACCCTCTTAGATGACTGTGTGCAGTTTGGTGCACTTTGTTTTGTGTTTTTGCTGTGTTCTTCATTAGTTTTATAGCATTATATGAAAAAAGGCCCCTGCTCCCCTGTCTTTTTTGCTCTCTTGTTGATATTCTAGCTCCTATCGGTCTGAAAAAGTACACCAGCATTGCCCTAGAACACATCAATCAAGCATGTGCCGTTTGGTCCAAATCCGTTGAAGAATCTGTGAGATTTTGACCTTTTATGGCCTTTTGGCCATTAAAGGGACACAACTCCAAACTTCAAACCTTTGCCATGTGGCCTCCTGTTGGTCTAGGAGGCTGATATCATAGATAATGACTCACAGCCGCCCTTAGTACTTGTGGTAGAGATTTGGTTCCAATCAGATAAAAAATTAGGTCCAGGGTCTGTTTCTACTGGCAGGATGGTCTCAGAGTCTAAGATTCTAACAGGACATGATTTCAAAGAGGGAGCTAGGTCAAGTTTTTTTCTGCTGGGACCCCAGGGCTGATCTTATAGTATGTTATACTAGGCTATATTTGGAGTGGAACTGTGGTGGTTTGGTGTCTCTGTGACCTTCCTGTGACCCCTGGCGCCATCTTGAAATTTCACATTTTTGGACTTTGAAGCCCCATAAATCAGTGATTTTTGCATTAAATGAGCTGAAACTTTAAAAGGTGATTTAGCTAACCTCCATGAACAACTGATTGTAAGAGCAAGTCTCTAGGTCAATCATGGAGCTACTTCCTGTTTGAGAGGGGCTAGCAAGACGGTTTTAGAACAGTATGATTTTAGAGTTTTCAGAGGTCCCAGATCCCAGGTTTCAGCTCTCTAAGTGTCACAGAGGTGACATGAGATCAAAAAAGCAACAGTGGTGAAAAAAACATGTCTTTTTGGGCCTGATTTGTGGCTAAAGGCTCCTGGAGGTCTGTAAACGAGCATGAGTATTCACATTAACCTCTATATAGAACCTGTAAAGTTTAATGCATTTTAGTTATGGAATGTGTGAGATATTGACCTTTCTTGGGCCATTTGGGCCTATTTGGACAACAAAGAGTTAATCGTCAAGTGAGAAACAGGCCCGTGCTCGGGCCCCTTAGGAGCTAGCACTCTGAAAAAAAATATGGAAAGTCGGGGGGTGGCCTTGTATTACACTCTCCGATTTGGTGTCAATAGACCCATAAATGACGGAGCACGGAATTTTTTTTACATGTTTGAAGACTCAGGCTTCATCACTACTAGTAGGCCTCATTGCTGAAAAGAGGAGGTTCCCATCGAGCTAGACCCATGAAAATACATACAGTTCTTCATGTGACTGTCCTGAATAGTCCCACTACCTCTCAGAATTAGACTCAACTGGGAATGATTTATATGTTACACGATAAGTTGCACAAAATGTCTCCTTTAACAGCCCTAATGGAAGTCAGCATTTTGAGTGACCCTTGACCCCTTCATTAGTCTTTTTCACCACAGACCTGCTCCCAGAGCATTCAGCACACCCTCTTAGATGACTGTGTGCAGTTTGGTGCACTTTGTTTTGTGTTTTTGCTGTGTTCTTCATTAGTTTTATAGCATTATATGAAAAAAGGCCCCTGCTCCCCTGTCTTTTTTGCTCTCTTGTTGATATTCTAGCTCCTATCGGTCTGAAAAAGTACACCAGCATTGCCCTAGAACACATCAATCAAGCATGTGCCGTTTGGTCCAAATCCGTTGAAGAATCTGTGAGATTTTGACCTTTTATGGCCTTTTGGCCATTAAAGGGACACACCTCCAAACTTCAAACCTTTGCCATGTGGCCTCCTGTTGGTCTAGGAGGCTGATATCATAGATAATGACTCACAGGGGCCCTTAGTACTTGTGGTAGAGATTTGGTTCCAATCAGATAAAAAATTAGGTCCAGGGTCTGTTTCTACTGGCAGGATGGTCTCAGAGTCTAAGATTCTAACAGGACATGATTTTTAAAGAGGGAGCTAGGTCAAGTTTTTTTCTGCTGGGACCCCGGGGCTGATCTTATAGTATGTTATAGTAGGCTATATTTGGAGTGGAACTGTGGTGGTTTGGTGTCTCTGTGACCTTCCTGTGACCCCTGGCGCCATCTTGAAATTTCACATTTTTGGACTTTGAAGCCCCATAAATCAGTGATTTTTGCATTAAATGAGCTGAAACTTTAAAAGGTGATTTAGCTAACCTCCATGAACAACTGATTGTAAGAGCAAGTCTCTAGGTCAATCATGGAGCTACTTCCTGTTTGAGAGGGGCTAGCAAGACGGTTTTAGAACAGTATGATTTTAGAGTTTTCAGAGGTCCCAGATCCCAGGTTTCAGCTCTCTAAGTGTCACAGAGGTGACATGAGATCAAAAAAGCAACAGTGGTGAAAAAAACATGTCTTTTTGGGCCTGATTTGTGGCTAAAGGCTCCTGGAGGTCTGTAAACGAGCATGAGTATTCACATTAACCTCTATATAGAACCTGTAAAGTTTAATGCATTTTAGTTATGGAATGTGTGAGATATTGACCTTTCTTGGGCCATTTGGGCCTATTTGGACAACAAAGAGTTAATCGTCAAGTGAGAAACAGGCCCGTGCTCGGGCCCCTTAGAGCTAGCACTCTGAAAAAAAAAAATATGGAAAGTCGGGGGGTGGCCTTGTATTACACTCTCCGATTTGGTGTCAATAGACCCATAAATGACGGAGCACGGAATTTTTTTTACATGTTTGAAGACTCAGGCTTCATCACTACTAGTAGGCCTCATTGCTGAAAAGAGGAGGTTCCCATCGAGCTAGACCCATGAAAATACATACAGTTCTTCATGTGACTGTCCTGAATAGTCCCACTACCTCTCAGAATTAGACTCAACTGGGAATGATTTATATGTTACACGATAAGTTGCACAAAATGTCTCCTTTAACAGCCCTAATGGAAGTCAGCATTTTGAGTGACCCTTGACCCCTTCATTAGTCTTTTTCACCACAGACCTGCTCCCAGAGCATTCAGCACACCCTCTTAGATGACTGTGTGCAGTTTGGTGCACTTTGTTTTGTGTTTTTGCTGTGTTCTTCATTAGTTTTATAGCATTATATGAAAAAAGGCCCCTGCTCCCCTGTCTTTTTTGCTCTCTTGTTGATATTCTAGCTCCTATCGGTCTGAAAAAGTACACCAGCATTGCCCTAGAACACATCAATCAAGCATGTGCCGTTTGGTCCAAATCCGTTGAAGAATCTGTGAGATTTTGACCTTTTATGGCCTTTTGGCCATTAAAGGGACACACCTCCAAACTTCAAACCTTTGCCATGTGGCCTCCTGTTGGTCTAGGAGGCTGATATCATAGATAATGACTCACAGGGGCCCTTAGTACTTGTGGTAGAGATTTGGTTCCAATCAGATAAAAAATTAGGTCCAGGGTCTGTTTCTACTGGCAGGATGGTCTCAGAGTCTAAGATTCTAACAGGACATGATTTTTAAAGAGGGAGCTAGGTCAAGTTTTTTTCTGCTGGGACCCCGGGGCTGATCTTATAGTATGTTATACTAGGCTATATTTGGAGTGGAACTGTGGTGGTTTGGTGTCTCTGTGACCTTCCTGTGACCCCTGGCGCCATCTTGAAATTTCACATTTTTGGACTTTGAAGCCCCATAAATCAGTGATTTTTGCATTAAATGAGCTGAAACTTTAAAAGGTGATTTAGCTAACCTCCATGAACAACTGATTGTAAGAGCAAGTCTCTAGGTCAATCATGGAGCTACTTCCTGTTTGAGAGGGACTAGCAAGACGGTTTTAGAACAGTATGATTTTAGAGTTTTCAGAGGTCCCAGATCCCAGGTTTCAGCTCTCTAAGTGTCACAGAGGTGACATGAGATCAAAAAAGCAACAGTGGTGAAAAAAACATGTCTTTTTGGGCCTGATTTGTGGCTAAAGGCTCCTGGAGGTCTGTAAACGAGCATGAGTATTCACATTAACCTCTATATAGAACCTGTAAAGTTTAATGCATTTTAGTTATGGAATGTGTGAGATATTGACCTTTCTTGGGCCATTTGGGCCTATTTGGACAACAAAGAGTTAATCGTCAAGTGAGAAACAGGCCCGTGCTCGGGCCCCTTTGGAGCTAGCACTCTGAAAAAAAATATGGAAAGTCGGGGGGTGGCCTTGTATTACACTCTCTGATTTGGTGTCAATAGACCCATAAATGACGGAGCAGGACATTTTTTTACATGTTTGAAGACTCAGGCTTCATCACTACTAGTAGGCCTCATTGCTGAGAAGAGGAGGTTCCCATCGAGCTAGACCCATGAAAATACATACAGTTCTTCATGTGACTGTCCTGAATAGTCCCACTACCTCTCAGAATTAGACTCAACTGGGAATGATTTATATGTTACACGATAAGTTGCACAAAATGTCTCCTTTAACAGCCCTAATGGAAGTCAGCATTTTGAGTGACCCTTGACCCCTTCATTAGCCTTTTTCACCACAGACCTGCTCCCAGAGCATTCAGTACGCCCTCTTAGATGACTTTGTGCAGTTTGGTGCACTTTGTTTTGTGTTTTTGCTGTGTTCTTCATTAGTTTTATAGCATTATATGAAAAAAAAAGCCCCTGCTCCCCTGTCTTTTTTGCTCTCTTGTTGATATTCTAGCTCCTATCGGTCTGAAAGAGTACACCAGCATTGCCCTAGAACACAACATCAAGCATGTGCCGTTTGGTCCAAATCCGTTGAAGAATCTGTGAGATTTTGACCTTTTATGGCCTTTTGGCCATTAAAGGGACACACCTCCAAACTCCAAACCTTTGCCATGTGGCCTCCTGTTGGTCTAGGAGGCTGATATCGTAGATACTGACTCACAGGGGCCCTTAGTACTTGTGGTAGAGATTTGGTTCCAATCAGATAAAAAATTAGGTCCAGGGTCTATTTCCAGTGGCAGGATGGTCTCAGAGTCTAAGATTCTAACAGGACAGGATTTTCACAGAGGGACCAAGGTCAAATTTTATTCTGCTGGGACCCTGGGGCTGATCTTATAGTATGTTATACTAGGCTATATTTGGAGTGGAACTGTGGTGGTTTGGTGTCTCTGTGACCTTCCTGTGACCCTTGGCGCCATGTCAAAATTTCTCATTTTTGGACTTTGAGGTCCCATAAATCAGTGATTTTTGCATCAAATGACCTCCATTAACAATTGACTTCAAGGGCAAGTCTCTCTATTGTTCCTGGAGCTACTTCCAGTTTGGAAGGGGCTAGCAAGATCGTTACAAAGGCACATGAATTTAGTTTTTTTAGATGCGCCCAAATTCCAGGTTTCAGTTCTCTAAGCGTCACAGGGGTCAGATGTGAAACGAAACATGTCTTTTTGGCGCCTATTCATAACACCAGGTCCCTGTAGGTCTAAAAATTTGCACTAGTAATTACATCACACAATCAATATAGAGCCGGTGCATTTTAAACCAAATTTGTTAAGGAATCTTCCATTTTGTACATATAAAGGGTTAATCGTCAAGTGAGAAACAGACCTATACTCAGGCCCCTTTTGAGCTACGGGTCTGATATTGCACATAGACACTCACTGGGGGACCTATTACCTGTGTGAGCGTTTTTTAGTTAATTGACCTAAAAATGAGAGAGTTGAACTCATTTTTACATACTGGTAGGCCTCAGGCTTCAATCCTAAACTGAGGAACAGGGCTGTGTTTGGACCCCTTTGGAGCTAGGGATCAAATCTTGCATATGAGCACTCACTGGGGGCCCTATGACTTGATTATGAGTTTATTGACCTAAAAATAAGAGAGTTGGACTCATTTTTTGACTGATGCGACCTATACTCCGGAGCGACTTATAGTTAGAAAAATGTGGTACGTGGCAAAGCTCTGTGCCAGCCACAGTTAGCATTATCTTGTAATATTAAGAGTAAAGAGAGCTTGTCATTTTCTATCATTAACTGGAGTTGATTTGATCATCCTTTTTGCACATTATAATTTGTAGAAGTTCTGAAAATGTTGAATCTTTATAACGCTGTGTCTGTGTCCTGTGGTGTATGAAGTTGAGTTGCCAAAAATACATAGTATTCACACAAAGCAACATTTGTTTCAACCGCTATATCTGATCCAAAGTCTGTTTGGTAAATTCCATCAACACTTATGCTATTGCAGCATCATTGACGTTGCGATGAACTTGACACTGATTGGCTGTCACAGCACAACATCACATATTGATTGAAAAAGCGAATTTTTTGTGGCAATGAAGGCGATGGAAGCCACGAGATTCACATTGCCTGAAGTGACATTGCATGTAATCACATCTATATATTAGTTTTGTAGTCTTTGTATTTTTGTGGTGTTCTTCACTTTTGGTCTGAACACACCTTGAACATAACAGTGATCAAAAACAAACCATAGCAAAACCTTCAAGGTTTGGATTGTCTTTGTCTGTTGTCACAATGCTATCCAGTGCTTAGTGCCTGCTATGCTCCCTTCCATGTACTAACTATCCTGTCATTCCAGATCCATCCACCTGGATCTGATCCCCATCACCTCACTCCCCTGCCTGCCTACCTGCCTGCATTCCTGTCCCCACTTTCATAGATCCAGATTGTCTGAATTACTGTATGTTCCACCTGCAGCTTTCCAGCTCTTCCTCTTTGCCTGCCTGATCCTGCATGATGTCCTGCAAGCTCAACTGACCTATCTCTCAGCACAACCCACCTATTTGATTCAGTTGCTCATTTGTATCAGCCTGTTTATTCTAAAACCAATTGTTTTAGGCCACAAGTTAAGATGAACTCTCATCTCTCCTGCCTGTCTCCTGGTCATACATCTGGGTTCAGTCTTGTTCCACTCTGAAACCACTACAAATGTTGAGAATTAGTTTGTTTTGTCTGAATTTTGATCTGTCACATGTATCGTGAGAATAAATTAAATTGAGCAAAAATCAATCTTATCAAGTTATCAGGCTGAAAGAAGAAAAAGTGAGTTATATGATAAAAATTGAGATTTGAAATTGAGTAGCTGTTTAAAATTAAAATGTGTAGTATTAAAATGTGTGAAATCAACAGGATATTAATGTTTAATCTGTGTTCAATGCTAAGTGAAACAACATTAAAACCTGAACTCATACATCACTGTAATTCAATATTTCACAAATGTGTGACAAAGAAGTTAAAAATCCACTTCTAAATCCTGCTTTATACTTTTAAGGCCATTCACAACCTTTTCCCACCTCCCCATCTGTCTGACCTCCACATTGCCACCCCCTCTCACTCCCTCAGGTCGTCCTCCTCCCTCCATCTCTCTGTGCCCTCTGCTCGTCTCAGCACCATGGGCAGCAGAGTTTTCAGTCGCTCTGCTCCCAAACTCTGGAACTCTCTCCCCATTCAGAAACATGGACTCTTCCTCACTTCAAAGCACCACTCAAAACCCATCTGTTCCAACTGGCATATTTCCTTTTAACTTTTCACACCCATTTTAACCTGCTGTCATTTTTGTCAATTGTTTTTATTTATTTTAAAGTGTGATTTTTACTGTTGTATTACTCTGTTGAGTGTCCTTGAGTGCTGAGAAAGGTGCTTTAAAAAAATGCATTATTATCATTATTATTATTATTAAAAAGATCACTGAAACAGTGTTTGAAAAATGACCTTCTAAATGATTTATTGCACATTTACTTGTCTAAACTTTTTTTCATATAGAATATTTTGTGTTAAACTTCAGTGTCCTTCTATTTGCAAGCTGACACACCAGGGACTTGATAGAGAATCGGAAAAAAGATCTTAAACTAATAGGCATACTTTTGGAGAAAAGTTTTTTGACAAATATTCATACTAGGGCTGGGTGATTTGTCATGAAAATCACATTACAATCTATACATATGTATATATAGGTATGACTTTTTTCCACAAAATAGTAACACAATAAGATATTGAATAAAGTATCATTATACTATGTTGATGCTACAATGATGACTATGTGAGTCAAGGAAAGCACTGAAACAGACAGAACAGTGTAGTAAGTTGATAAACTTGCATTATTTTAATGTATTTCAGTCTTCATTCAGTCTTTAAAACTTGGAAACAACACCATTAGTGCCATATCTCAGTATCCACAATCTAAGACAGTGTATCTCTTATCTCGATAACCGTATAATATAAAATATTTTATATAATTTTGATATATTGCCCATTTGCTGTACTACTTTTGCACCTAAACTGTATTAAAGATTTAAGTTACTTAAAATTTAGGATTCTATTTTCTGTGGTACACTTAAGAGGTAGATTTCTAACCCCCTACATTTTACTGGTCACTGCTCTGCTGGAAATTCCAAATAATTCTACAAAATCAACAGAAATTTTGTAGTATTTCTATCGGTTTAAATTTGATTTAATCATACTCTAATTTACATAAAATTTAATTTATCACTTAGGAGGTATTCAGCAGTTAACAGTCTCTTTTCCAAATAAAACACTAAAATAGAACAATGCATTATTGATACCATCTGAAATAAAATATTAATAATAAAAAAAATAAAATGATGAATACAAAACAGAATACCCTGCCAAAGCTTTATAATAAATGAAGTATAAGCAGGATATATTCTTAAAGAGGCTCAGTATTTTACTTTTGATACCTCCTACTTTTTTTTTCCTAAAAAATATTATTGCAGGATTTTTTAGAAATACAACAGTATCTAAACATTGTGGGGTCACTCTTTCCACTGCTTTGTGCAGATAAAAGAAATTCTTGTACTTAAATGTGAGTTTACAGCCTGTACAGAGGCCTGAGAGTCAGGGCTGAAGAGTGTTGGTATATTGTGGGGCACTGAGGCTGCACTCTGCAGCTTCAATTAATGGCCCATCAAGGGGAGGGGCTGCTCTCCCCCCGCACCTGGCTGTGAGTGAGTGGGGGATGGGCGGTGAACACAGCTCGCTGCTAGGCCTCACCTTTGCTGCTCTGCATGTGCTGTGGGCCTGCGAGCGGAAGGAGTAAGATGGAGGAGAGAGGAAGGAGTGTGGGCAGGTTCCGAAGGAGAGTTCAGCATTTACGACAGCATCACGAAAACTGCGAACGACGTTTTTCTGAAAGAATCGGCCAACAAGTAAGTTTAAATTATATTAAATTTCAGCTTTTATGTGTAAGTTTATGCTAGGTGTGTATTATAGCTTTGTGTTTTAGAAACATGTCGTGATTTAAACTTCCTAAACTGCAAGATGGAGATATCAAGTTATGCTAAACTTTAGGCTGAAAAAGGTAAATGTTACTGTATTTTTGTATGTGACTATAAAGCTGAACAGAATCTGAAGAGGCCAGATAACTGCTGTAGTATATAGTTTACTCATCAGATTTTCTGACCAAAAAAAATGATAAAATGTTGGTTCTAACCTTCATTTAAAGCAAGCTCTTAAAGTATGTTCATGCCTTGTTTATATTTCTCTCAGTATGAAGACATATTTATATGTGCTTGTGATTAAGGTGTATATCTTTCAGTCTTCAGTGTTTTTTAATTATTTTAATAAAAAATACAATTATTTTGTCTTTGTGAAATTTAGAGGCATTTCACAATTAAACTGTAAAAACATTGTGGCAAATGTGCTGGTAACATGTTGCTTCTATTATGAAGTATACTTGAACTAAACTTAAAATGTGATTTTAGGAGACAAACTGTCAGTAAAGGTCAGTTGGTTAGATACTTAATATCTAATCAGGCTAAAACCAGCTCTTACACCTTGTTTGAATATTAATAATAAGCTGTTTAACTTGATGTAGTACCTTTCTTTTTTAATCTCATGCCCACCATGTGACTGTCAGTTTAGTTATCACAGTGCTCAGGGTATGTAGGTGTGAACTACATCCTGTAACACAGATGACAGCTGTCACTTAACTAATGTGATTTGATCTTTAGACCTGAACTAAAGAAAATGTGATCTTGTGTGACCTTAAGATGGGATAACATGCTGTTTCTTAAATTACATAAAGCACATATTGCTATAAATCTGCAAATGATTTCCCAGAAAACATTAATAATCTACCAATTGTCAGTGATCAGTTCATAAGATACATGTGAACAATCTTCTTTACATGACAGCTGTGCTCATACAGAGGGTAACTAATGATGCTGGAGCACCTGCCCACATGCCCCTGATGCTGAAAGTGTGTTTGCAAAGGCTACTGTATTTTCACTGTAATGAAGGCTCTGTGAAGAGACAACTTTTCCAAGATATAGTGTATCAGTAAGTTCTGTAGTGAAGTATAGGACAATTCCATTTATCATGTATAGTCAAGGTGTTCGACATGATTTTCAGTAAAGCCCTGCAGCTGTACCTCTCCTGTCTTTGTGCACAGCTCTGTCCCACTCACCATGTAGTTCTCCTGAAACACTGAGGGAGATGCAGTGCAGCTGCTCTGTTTTAATAAGACAATCAGACATAGGCCTGCGTGTTACACAGACAATTCAAAATCAGTTGGTTTGATAAAGAGCAATCCAGGTTAAAAAAAGGAACAAAAAAAGTTAAAAAAAAATACCATGCTAACCAGCAAACAAATATTTATATCTACCTGTTTTTGAATCAGGCTCCAGAAACTGAAATGATGGCAGATCTGTGTCTGGCCCATAAAGTGACTGCATGGAAAATTAAGGATTTGTAATTTATAAACATCAGTAGCCCATTTTCTGAAGGAACACTTACTTATTATGTTAATTATATCCAAATTCAGTAAATGAAAGCATGCAGATAACAGTGTGTAGATTGTATGTATTCATGGTGTCAAGTCTTTTTTTTTTTTTACAGTCATTTACATATAAACATACAAGTGCCTTTTTTTAAACAAAGTAACATTGATCAATTATTATTTATTGTTGGATGAAGATGAATGTAGCAGGAAGATATCAGCATATAACTGTGTAGTATAACTTTCTTGGGGTGACTAGTTACCTGTAATTGTAATGATTTGTTGAAACTGTTTTGGACACTAGCATTGAAATACTGTCTTTTCTCTGAATTGTTAGGTCCAAAACACAATGACTCGGAGGCAAACTGAAGTAAGTAACTTTACAAATTCAATATACCATACTTATTCAGACTTACTAAAATGGTCAAACAAAGAAATCAGCCTCTCGCCTGTGCCATGTCAATAAGCCTTCATGTTTTTTTTTTATTTGATTTTGTATTTTTACTCAAAATGAACTGTTTAATGATATCTACATGTTTTGTTCAGCTCAGAAATCTTGACAGATAAGAATCACTTTATGATTTTTTTTTTTTTAAATGTATTTTTTTGGTATTTTGTGCCTTTACTGATAGGAGAGAGACAGTGGATAGGCTTGTGAAAGGGGGTGAGAGAGTAGGGGAAGACACTCTGCAAGCTGGTCACAGGCGGGATTTGAACCTGGACCGGCAGAAGCATGTACATAGGGTGCCTGGTTGCTAACCACTCCGCCAAACCAGCACCCCCACTTTATGATTTTTGAAGTGTTAATAAAATTGTTAGCAGTAGAATGTTAAGTTATAAACAAACTGCATCATAGGCGCATGACTGGAACATGTGTACCACAAAGTCTTTCTTCACTATTGCCGGCTTTTTTTCTAAGAACTGATCAATTGTACAATTAGAGTTAAAATAGTTGACAGACATGTAAATGTAATGTTTTTTTATTAGAAATCTGAAGTATTTCATTATGTTTTATGGAATGGAACAAAATGTGTAAATATTGATTTTAAGACAAGGGAACCAGAAGATTGAAAATGTTGAATGACCTCAGGTTAAAAAGGGAGTAGTTGATTTGCCTCTCTGTGTCTGAACTGAAACTGGTTGACAAAGTTTAATTTAGACTGACTGAACTGAATGTTGCTTAACATGGGCTAGTCTGCTCCTTGATATTTACCAAGTGTTGGAGAATTCACAAACTGTTCCTTCTTACTAAGTTTTGTTGGACCCAAATTTAATGAATTTATAGATGTGATATTATTAACTATTAAAATAAACAGTTTTAATATTTGTAAGGTGCCTTCTTGCTGACAGTTGGTATATATGAGTATACTCTCTTGATGTGTGTGGAGCAAGAGCTAGTCAACCTCAGGTAAATGCAGTCTGTTTAATGCACTTAGCAGCTCAACTGCATCAGTTAGTTACCTCCGCCAAGGAGGTTATGTTTTTGGGTGGGTCTGGAAGAAAAGAATCAAACACTAGTCATTCAAATTGCTATTTGACCACTGTTCACTGATTTATATTGATTTAGGGGAAGGATAAGATAGGAGTCACATGAGTGTTACCTTAGCCAAGGAGGTTATGTTTTTGGGTGGGTTTGTCTGTCTGTCAGCAAGCAACATAAACAGATGTTGGTGGATTTTGATGACATTTTGAGGAAGTGTCAGAAATGGGACAAAGACATGTAAAAAAAAAAAAGAAATGGGACAAAGAACAATTCATTAGATTTTAAGGTGGAACTGGGCTGCTTGGTGGAGGTGTGCGCTCTCTGAGTGCAGTTCTAGTTGAGAATAAATTAATTTTATTTCACCAGGATAATCCACTCAGCATCATTATTGGTCTCCAGGGTTGGCATTAAAGACAAAGAAACATTCTAAAGACTGAAGACTAATTTGATCACTTGTAGACATAAACACATTTACAAAGACACAGTTAATGTGCGTAATTTCAAAATGCATGAGGATGGCAAAATTATGATTGTTTATTTAAACAAAACTTATTGAAAAGTGATGCCTTTCCAATCTAGTTTTCATGAGTAACAATGTTAAACTGCGAGACCTAGAACTAATAATGTACGGAGCTCCTTTTTCTTTCCAACACATATGCTTTTTGCTTACAGTTGGACGATATCCGTGAGGAGTTGGAGAGTGAGTCCTCTGAATCCGAACTTTCCAGCCATACGGGATCGGACACAGAGTACAGCCCAGCTCAGACTGAATCATCGTCTGATGATGAAGATGTGGAAGTCTTGGTTAAACCTTCTTCATTTGAGCAATCATCCAGTGATGAAGCTCTTGAAGGTCCAGATACAGATTCAGGAGAAGACAAACATCAACAAACAGGCAAGTGCAACATTAAAAAACAGAAAAACCCCAGAACTTATGTGAAAAGAAAGAACAATAAAGAAAAGATGAACAAAGACAAAGTGAAAAGTGTGACTGTAAAAACCTGTACAAAAAGGGAGGATGGCAAACGATCATGGGACAAAAAGCACTACTGCCTTTACTGTGGAAAGCCATATTCAAAGATAGCAAGGCATTTGGAGAGAAAACACATGGGGATCAAGGATGTAGCATACGCCTTCAGCTTTCCGGTGCGATCAAAAGACAGAAAGGTTCTTCTGGATCAGCTTCGTAATAAAGGGGATTTCAAGCACAACACCAAAGTCCTGGAAAGAGGCAGTGGACAACTAGTGACGTGCAAGCAGCCCTCTCGTAAGGCCTTGGTTGAGAATTATTTACCTTGCACCTATTGTTATGGAATGTTTATAAAAAAGGAGTTGTGGAAACATCAGGCCTCATGTGGAAGCAAAAAATCGTGTATGACAGACAGTGAAACAAATAAAAGAAGTAAAGTACAAAGTCGTGCTGCACGCCTGCTTCCAATCACTGCTTCTTCCACTGGATGCCAGAAGATCATCAATAACATGCGACAAGATGGTGTATCATTTCATATCAGGACAGATTCTTTGATTTGCAGTTATGGTGAAGCACTGTTTGCAAAACATGGGCGAGTGAAGTCAAGATACCAGTACATTGCACAGAGAATGAGGGAGCTCGGCCGATTCATGTTGGTTGCTAAAGACATGGACAAGACTCTAAAGGGTCTGGAGGACTTGTGTGAGCCATCAAGGTTTAAGTTTGTTGTCAGTGTGGCAAAGAAAGTTACAGAGTTCAGTCCGGGCAAAAACGAGTATGGGAAACCATCCACTGCTGTCAAAATAGGATTCTGTCTCAAAGGAGCAGCGGAGGTCCTGGTTGGACAAACACTCATGAATGATGATGACCAGGCTGAGAGGAAGGCCAAAAAATTTCTGGAACTTTTAGAGAAAAACTGGAGTACCCATGTTTCTGTCAGTGCGCATCAAACAATACAAGAAAAGAGATGGAACAAGCAAGATGACATCCCGCTTACCAAAAATGTGACGACTCTGAGGGATCATCTGAGGATGAAGGAAGATCAAGCAAAGGAACAACTAACAAAGAAGCTAAGTCTAACAGCCTACAAGATGTTGAATGAAACAGTTCTGGCACAGGTCATCATATTCAACAAGCGGCGTGAAGGGGAGGCCTCACGCTTAACTCTTGACACCTATAAGACAGCAAGCACAAATCCCATAAACGAGGACATCTATGAAACCTTGTCTCCACTAGAGAAAGAGCTCAGTAAGCTTCTCACTCGCATCGAGGTCAGAGGAAAAAGAGGCAGGAAGGTACCTATTTTCTTGACAGAGAGAATGAAGGAGTCGATTGACTTGTTGATTAAAAGGAGGGATGAAGCTGGCATACCTGCTGAAAATCCTTATCTATTTGCAAGACCTGGTGCACTGACAAACATACGTGGATGTGACTGCCTGAGAAAATATGCTGAGGAAAGCAGAGCAGAAAATCCTGAGCTCCTGAGATCAACCAAATTAAGAAAGCAGGTTGCCACTCTCTGCCAACTCCTGGACCTAACTGAACAAGAGCTGGAACAAGTGGCTAGATTTATGGGGCATGACATCAGAGTTCATCGGGACTTTTACCGACAGACAGACAAAACCTTTCAGATTGCCAAGATAAGTAAACTCCTGTTTGCAATGGAGCAAGGCACTGGGACTTTAAAGGGAAAGAACCTCAACACCATCAACCTCTCTGTTAGTGGTATGTATGCACTAACAGCTGACATAGTTTACTCCTGCTTTTTTTTAATGCCATCATGTACAGTATTCTCACAGTACCCCTGGAAATCTATAGCTGATATAATCACAATAGTTCATAGAGGTCCTGAAAACAAAGAAGTGCACATACATTTACAAGTCCTAGGAGAAGGCTAGTGCCTTTGTAATTTGTGCAGTCTAAATCAGCTGGAAAGTATCAGTCTCATTTCATAAAAACACAAAGTCACATACTCCATAAAGATATACAGTCACACCTTTAGTCAATATAAATATTGACTAGTACATTTTTGAACAAAAGAAGAAATTAAAGAGGAAAGTAAATGCTTGCAAAAATTGTTTGAGTAATTTCACTGGCTTGAAATTAAATATATTAATATAGCAGTAGAAGAACCTCATAAATTGAGCTAATTTTTTCAACAATGGTCTTTGTTCTTGAAGAATTGTTGGTTCTGCTAAGCACTGAATTTGACTATAATTACCTCTCAAAGGTAAAAGTCCCACATCAACTTCTGACATTGGCCCACAGAAGAAAAGGATCCCGGGCAGAGAGACGGGTGATGGTATGTGTCGTAGAATTCTAGTCATTTTAAACATGTCTGTGTTAGAGGTGCACATAATAATTCAGTCTGCAGCTATTTTGATTGCATTGATTTTTCTTTTAACATATTTGCTGGTTTTAGCTTCTTAAATGTGAGGGTTCCTCTCTCTGGTTTATACAGTTTTAGGAGTAAAATTGTTTGTTGTATGAAACAAAAAAAATCACAACTTCTAGCCATTTAATAGACAAATAAATTTATTGAGACAACAATAGAAAGTTACATCAAATGTGAAGTGAACAATACTTGCAGCCCTCATCTGTTTTTAGTGACTCGCTTTCTTAGGTCTACCTGTACAATTTTTGGAATTGGGTGCAACGTCCAAGATGTTTAGGTCCATTAAGTTATTTTTTGGGGTTACTGTTTTGTTGAACTGCAGTATTTTTGAGGTGCTTGAAATCTCTTCTCTTCCATTTTTATGTACAGGAAGGGGACAAAGCTGTTCAAACTAACTATTCAAAATTTGGAAATTATTTCGAAATTAATTTTGAAATAAAAAAAGAAGAAAAAATGTCGAGAATATTTTGAAATTATTTCAAAAGTAATTTTGAAATAAAAAAGAAGAAAACATTTCTTAACATTTCGAAATTATTTCGAAATTAATTTAGAAATTCAAAAAGGTTAAAAATTGGAAAAAATGTAGAGTTAAAAAAGGGACAAAATAGGCAAATATTCAAAATTATTTCAAAATTTTCAAAACTATTTGAAAAAATATTAGAGCCATCTCTGATTACATTGCAGTCCAGCTGAGCACCATCATGACAGAAATAATGAATCACAGAACTGTACTGACACCTCTGTGAAACGTTCAACGAAAAAACTGAACACTGTAACCACTGCCATATGTCTTCATGGCAGAACAGTTTTATTTGCTAAATATGTTCAGGTTGTATTCCTATGAATATGTAGTTTACCTCAGTAGTAAGGGGCTGAAAAATGTGGAAATGACCCTTTAAAGTGTCTGAAAAGAGCTCGAATTTGACCTTGAAAAATGTGAATGAACCCCAATGTATATAAAAAGAATCAAACTTTTTTCCTCATTTTCATCTTTCTTTTAACACTAAACAGTATAATGTCTCATTTAGTTTATTTTTATTTTCAGATGAAAACCCTAACCTCTGCACTGTCAAGAGGCCAAATCCCTGCAGAGAGGATGGCAGCTCAGATATGGATGGTGAGTTAAAGTGTATGAAAATGAGTATAGGCATACATGTATTGGGCTCAATCTTGGAACCATGTCTGACTTAAAAACATCAATACTCTCCTCAGTATCCTAAAATGTTAAACATAACAGCATTGAAAAAAAAAGGCTCAATATTCTTTGAGTGAGTTTAATGAGTACAAGTAGCAGTTTTGTGGCGGTTAATGGCCTTGAGTGGGCTCTTTAACATTTTGTCCCAAACTTAGATTCCAAATCTGAAACATTATCATATCAGATGATTTTATAGCATTTTAAAAAGAGCTAATGGTTAAAAACAAACACCTTAACTATTTCAGCACGCTTTAGTTGGCTTTTACTGGTCAGGTAATGTGAGCAGTTGTTCCCACTCTAGCTAAAGGAGAGATGTAAGCTCTTCTGGGGCATCAGTACTGTTATTCCAGGAAAAAGTATTTTAACCAACAAGAGTCTTAAAATGTGAGGATTTAGGCACTCATATTGGTCTTTACCTTTCACAGCTGAAAGTCCCTCATCAACTTCTGAGAGTGTCGCACGTAAAGGACGAAAAAGAGCCAGAGAGAGGATTGACGGTATGTTCTTCTTAAAAATATATATTTACCGGTGTGTGTGTATATATATATATATATATATATATATATATATATATATATATATATATATATATATATATATATATATATATATATATATATACATATATGTTTTAAAGGATGTCCATTTTTAACATTTCACAGCCCTTTGTAAGCTCCATGCCATCAATGTGCAGACAAAGTTCCATGCTTTCAGTATAATTTTCTTAACTTCACAGTATTAGGTCACAGATGTCATTCTCTTCTCTTGTTTTCAGATGGATGTCTGGACCTGTCCTCCCCCAAAAAGAGATTTGACCCCAGTAATGTGGACGGTAAGTTTCTGGCTGTTGTATTATTCTCTTGTCTTCTGGTCAAAAGGACCCTGCTGGTCTTTTTCACTAGTAGATCTCCACAGAAAAGTATTGGGGCCAAGTTTGGTGGAGAGAAAAAATTTTGAGAAGTCAACTTTAAAGTCAAAATCTGAAGAATAAAGTCCAAATTTTGAGAATAAAGCTGAAATTTCAAGAATAAAGTAGTATATCAATGCCATGATAAAAGCTGAAATGTGAGAGGAAAGTTGAAATTTTGAGGAATAAAGTCAACAATGTATGGGGTAAGGGGTACGGTCTGTCATTTCTTCTTTAAATCCACCATTATGTGCTTTCTGTGACAATTTACCAGTTGTGTTTGGATTTATGATATTAACTTCATTAAAAATCAGAATTTGTGATAAAAATACTAGCGCTGGGACGATAGGCTTTGTTCCTAATTCAATTTTTCACTATTTTTTTGGTGCTGAATCAATTTAAATTGCAGTTCTACGATATTGCAGATTTTTGCATTCTTAAGATAGCTGGTTATAACACCAGTGAAAAAGATGAACAATAATGATGTCTACAGACTATATCAGGAAAAAATACACATCACATGTGAGTCTGTTTTTAGGATTTATTCAGCAATATATTTTTAACTAGCTGTTTATACTCTCAAAAGCCTGGACTGTATTTAAAAGCAGCAATAAACTGAAAACATCTTAAATCCCTTCTGAAAAAAACAAGATATTATAAAGACTTTGTGATGTAAACTGCAACATTTATCTTCACACAAAAAGGATCCTTTAAAATAACATATTCCATTAAAAAGTGAACTCAAACCCTTTTCAAAGCCTGGACTGTAAAGAAGGCAAACTATTGGTCTTTACCTTTCACAGCTGAAAATCCCAGATGATTTTATAGCATTTTAAAAAGAGCTAATGGTTAAAAACAAACACCTTAACTATTTCAGCACGCTTTAGTTGGCTTTTACTGGTCAGGTAATGTGAGCAGTTGTTCCCACTCTAGCTAAAGGAGAGATGTAAGCTCTTCTGGGGCATCAGTACTGTTATTCCAGGAAAAAGTATTTTAACCAACAAGAGTCTTAAAATGTGAGGATTTAGGCACTCATATTGGTCTTTACCTTTCACAGCTGAAAGTCCCTCATCAACTTCTGAGAGTGTCGCACGTAAAGGACGAAAAAGAGCCAGAGAGAGGATTGACGGTATGTTCTTCTTAAAAATATATATTTACCTGTGTGTGTGTGTATATATATATTTTTTTTCATCTATATATATCTATATCTATATCTATATCTATATCTATATCTATCTATCTATATATATATATATATATATATATATATATGTATACATATATATATATATATATATATATATATATATATATATATATATATATATATATATATATATATATATATATATATATATATATATATATATATATATACATATATGTTTTAAAGGATGTCCATTTTTAACATTTCACAGCTGAAAGTCCCTCAACAACTTCTGAGAGTGTCGCACGTAAAGGACGAATAAGAGCCAGAGAGAGGATTGACGGTATGTTCTTTTTTATTTAAATTATTGTTATTATTATTATTATTACTGTTTTGTATATTTTAAATTGTCTCAATCTGTTTTATCTCTTTATTCACGTCAGATTTATTATTATTTGGAATTTGTTCTCTGATACCTGCTTTTCTTTTTACCATCCTTCTCTTAGCTGCTTTTAATAAACATATGGTTTTAGGTCATCTCATTCCGCCATATTATTCATTCAAATTTTATTATATTATTTCATTTCTTAATTTACCTTTTCATTCTCATGGTATTTTTTAATCTAATTTCTTCTTATTTTAATTATAATTTTAGTTTTAGCTCCTTGTTTCCTCAGTTTTAAAGAGCATTTCCACAGTGTTTTAATCCTATTTGCTCTTTAGAATTTTCTTTTTTCTTTGTGTGATTGATTAACTTAGTGTGTGCGTTGTATGGGAATTGTGAGGGTGGGTGGATTCTTTTGTTTCATGTATGCAATTTTCTACTTTTTTTACTTTATGTTAAGCACATGTGCTACATTTTTTTTTTTTATGAAAAGTGCTCTACAAATAAAGTTTGATTAATTGATATATTTTTTTAAGGAATGTTGCCATTTTTAACATTTCACAACCCTTTGTAAACTCCATGCCATCAATCTGCAGATTAAAGCTCGGGTCTACGATCTGAAAACCAGTTTGGCTGTTGAGTCAGTTTTGAAAAACGCAGCCTGCCCCCTCTTCACTCACCCCTCCCCTCCATGTGCCAAGATCCCGCCCCCCAGCTCGTGTCACCTCCTAACAACACGCCCCCTCCGATAGAGCAAGAAGCCGGCCGGCAGAAAATCTTCATTGGCGTTGAAGATAAATGAGATTTCTCAGAGCTGGAAGTAACAAACACGACAGTCATCCCCTCTTGTAACACACAGCGGTAGCCATTTCAATTGGACTGGCGGCGAAGCGGGTCTGGCGTCGCCACTGTTAGCTGATCAGAGCAGAGCCGACAGAGCAAGGATTTATGTTTCTCGGCGTGTCTTCACCAGCTCAGTTTACAATGCTAATGCTGCGTGGCTAACTTGTGCTAAAATCTATTGACAGAGCCTACCCGCTCCGACCAACAATGTTCAGTCATTAGCCAGTATAGGCACAGAGTAACCAGAGTTATTCAGCAGACATCTCCCAGTGTAGTAAACAAAGCTATTACCTGTTCAATCAGGGGCGGGCTGGTCATCTGGATGTTCTGGAGTATACAAGCTGCCGCTTTGGCAGCCGTCGGCCAGTGCTGCTGGTCAGCCAGTGCTGCACTGGCCGCCAGCCACTGGCCGTTCGGCAGTCGGCGCAGTGTTCAGTCCCAGATCATTCTGCAGCTTTTTCCACTGTACGATTCTCCAATGTTGAGTCTCCGTTGGGACCTGTATTGCTCATATTTCTTCCTTACTTCAGCCTTTTCCTTGAAACTTTTACGTTTCCTGCCCTTCGTTGTGGAGAATAACAGAAGCGGCCTCCCGGTTACTGTGCTGCTCCTCTCTCCAGCAGCTAGCTGTGCTGCTAGCTGCTCACCTGTACATGAGGGAGGTAGTGGGGAGGAGGTGGGACCATGGGCGAGACGGTGCAGAGCAGGGGAGTCAGGGGATTGGATGAGCTCACGGACCAATCTGGTTCGGATTGGTGGTGGTCATCAAAGTGGCTTTAACATTACTGTCAGTGTGTTTCACTATTACCAGCAAACTCCACACAAGAGCTTTAAGGTTAAAACATTTTTGACTTGGATGTAACATATAGTTCCAAAATATCATACACTGTCTTGAATTTTTGATGACACAGGTAAAGCGTTCAGAGCTATGCAGATGGATCCCTCTGTCCTAACTCGTTCCTCCTCTGTCCTTGTCAGCACATCAGCCCCAGCAGGCTGTGCGTCTCTGTGCCATGGCTGCCTGGTGAAAGCAGGCAGCCATGGCGTTATTAATAATGGTGTTATTAAGATGTACCAAGCTTCCAAAATCGTAGACCATAGCTTTAAGCTCCATGCTTTCAGTATACTTTTCTCATCTCCGCAGTATTATGTCACATATGTCATTCTTTTCTCTTGTTTTCAGATGGATGTCTGGACCTGTTCTCCCCCAGAAAGAGATTAGACCCAAGCAATGTTGATGGTAAGTTTCTGGCAGTTGTATTATTCTCTCGTCTTGTGCCACAATTTTTTGTTTGAAAAGTGCTCTCCAATTAAAGTTTGATTTATTTATTTATTTATTTATTTTAGGAATGTTGTCCATTTTAACATTTCACAACCCTTTGTGAACTCCATGTCGTTTATCTGCAGAGGAAGTTCCATGCTGTCAGTATACTTTTCTCTACTCCACAGTATTATGTCACGTATGTCTTTCTTTTCTCTTGTTTTCAGATGGATGTCTGGACCTGTCCTCCCCCAAAAAGAGATTAGATCCCAGCAATGTGGATGGTAAGTTTCTGGCTGTTGTATTATTCTCTTGCCTTCTGGTAAAAAGGACCCAGCTGGTCTTTTCATTGGTAGATCTTAGTATGAAAGGATCAGTGATGATTGTCAAGTAGTGTACTATTTTACTTAGAAATATATGTGTGATTTTCCCAATTTCATCCTATCAACATAACAGCTTATGAGATTAGTAATGCAAGGTATGCATTCCTGCATCATTTAATTTCTCCTTTAATATGCTAAAGACAACAAATACTATACAGTTCTAAGCTAGGTGTGGATGGCACGGCCTTAAAATTGTATCAAGGTATTTTTTTGGCCATATAATAAATACTGTGTGTTATATGCATATTTCTCCTCCAAAGCTCTTCATAAATGCAAGGACTAGAGCTGAAATGATTCCTCGAATATTCGCGAGTACTCGATTACAAAATATTCTCGAATTAAATTTTGTGCCTCGAAGCCTCGTTTAATATATAATTATACATATAAATATATATCTGGACTACTATACAGTGCACAGTGTTTGACACGGACGGTCATTTCTGTGGCACAACGCGCCTGCTACCTCCGCTGCTGCACGGCTTGTACAATCATGGAAGAGAAAAGAGAGGGACAGAAAGGAGAGAGTCCACAGAAGAAATGGCAGAGTGTCCCAAGTGTGTGGTCACTACAAGAAGGGACGAAAAGAAAACACAGTGCAGAGTGTCTGATGTCAAACAGAGTTAGCTTAGCACGTAGCTTAGCAAGATAGCACGTTGTTAGGGCTGCAACTATTACTATTACAGCATTTTAAATATGCTCATCACAGACATGCGTCCTCTTTCCATGGTGGAGGACACAGGATTTAAGAACATGATCAAGGATTTCAATCCAAACTACACAATGCCCTCCAGAACACACCTCACAAATATAATTGCAGAATTATATTACTGCTTTGTAAATCAGTATTGTATAGGCTTTTTTTTAAGCTAGTACTGGTTTAAAGTTTGAAAGATGTTAAAATAAAAAACCCTTTTCTGAGGAATAAACGGCATTTGGTTGCTCAATTTGCAAGCCCTAACATGTTGCATTGTATACAATTGATTTATTTGTACTCGAGTACTCGAAGAAATAATTGACAGAGTACTCGATTCCAAAAATACTCGATAGTTGCAGCTCTAGCAAGGACTGAGTTACTATATCAAATTTCACTTTTTTTAATACCAAATAGGTCAATTTGACACTACAGCAGTAGGAATGCATGTTTGAATCAGTCAGAAGAGCTGTTAAACAGCAGGTGTTTTTATATATTTTAAGTTTGCATTGTACAATAAACTTTAATAGTTAAAGCCAAATAACTCACCCTCTGTACCTGATCTGTATGCTCTGTTTAAAATCAGTGCTTGAAAATATATATAATTTAAATCACTTCATGGCATGAGACTGAATACTGTTTGAAATGCTCAGTATTGTTATTAAAGGTTGATTGATGGGCGATGTTCAATGGCCAGCATAGTCATGATAGTTTAGAGCAGGGAAAAGCAGATGACAGATTAATCAGCTGATAACACCATCAAATGAAAAAAGCTTTTTTAGGAACCAATGCTTCCTAGTAAGCAAATAAGTAACACACTGATGCAGGTTTACTCCTAATTCAAGCTAAATTACAAGAACCAGAACTGCTATCAGAACAGACATTGCTTTCACCTAACAAACCAGTTAAGTTGTTGCATAATAGTAAACTTTCACTTAACTCACTCTAATTATCTGAGGCAAACATGATGTTAACTTTCATGCGAAACACAGATCCCCATGTGACCAGTGGAGGGTCATAGCCATCAGCAACTGTCTATTCTATCGTATCATGCACTATTTTTCTGATTTTAAATTTTTTATTACAGTAAAATTGTTTCTTTCTCTCAATTTACCAGACTGTTCTACATATTCTAATATTCGTCTTCCCCCTCTTCAGTCGTTAAATCCACATCACTGATGATTACTGCTCAAAAATCTCATTGCATTAAAATTTTGTCGAATTTATTTTGAACTTTCAATCAATGCCTAGCGTGTACTATGGAGTCCTTCAAGGATCAGGTGATCGACAGAGTAAAAGGACAATAGGAGATATCATCAGTAGTAAATGACAGAATCAATCCAGTCAATTTCTTGAGAGGTCACAATTACATCACAGTACATGTGATGATGTGTTATGTGATGCATGCTAGGAGCAGAATTAGCATAGTTTTTTTTCAAGAAAGCAGATGGTGAAAGGAAAAGGTTAACTTATAAACTGGGCAAACTTCTCCATTGTCATGACAAATTTCAATTAGTTGGATTCTAGAGAGGGACTGCTTAGGATAAGTGTAAGTCTGAGGAGAAAAGTGATCTCTACTCTAAATAACTGTAATTATTAATAATTGTGCTGTCACCTCAGCATAACATTCTTACACCCAGTCAAGCCCCCCATCTCCACCCCCCACACCCTGCTGTCTCTTTCATACACACAAACTTGTGTAACCCAGTTCATTGAGTTAATGAGCTATTATCCTGTCAGTTTTAACACTGATTTCCACACAGATTACTATTTTTTACTGATGAGACTTGTTATGAAGTTTGGATGTGCTTACCACAGTGGATAGATGAGTAAAAACTGTCAAGCCTGCTGATCCTCTCAGGGGGTCTAACATCCACCCACTGAAGTCTCCCTAAAAGCTTTTGGAAACTTTACCAACACATTGTGGGCTAAGTTTGTCTGTGTATTTATTTTACTAGTTGACAAGTATTTTGAACATTATTATATCTACATTGCCTTCTTTGTCATTTGTAGAGCCACCCAGAGCTAAAGCAAAGAGACCATGGAGTGACGCAGAAAGGACGGCAGTGAAAAAGCACCTGGAAAAATATGTGACAGAACGGAGAGTTCCTGGTAAAGAGGACTGTCTGCGGGCTATACAAGCCGAGAAAGCCCTGTGCCAAAGGTCATGGAAAAATGTCAAAGACTATGTGTACAACCAAATTGTAACTTTAAACCGCAGATCTGCTACAAGAAAACTGAAGTATTAAGGACTAGAGATGCACCATTCCAATTCATAGAGCTGATCTATGGGGATGCACTGCAACCAGTGCATCTCTGCCAATCTGTTCACGTCAGTTTTATGTGTTCATTGAGATGTGTCGGTAGTTGTTGATTCTCAGTTTTAACTTCTAAAATTATTGGTGCATCTGTGCTGATCTGTTCATTTCGGGTTTATGTGTTCTGTGAGCAGCATCAGTATTCTGGACTCTGTTTCAGCAGCTTTGTTTTACATAGCATTTGCACTAAATGTTAACAGGAAAGTTTGATTCCCATTCATATTTAATGTTTTACTAAACTGAGAAAGCTGCAGTATTTGTTGATTCTAGGATTTAGCTTTATTAAAGGTGTAGTCAGCGATGTGGGAGAAAGCAAGTGGAGAGGTTGTTTATAAACAAATTTAGACCCACCCCCAAAAAGCTGATGGACGGCATCGTCATGGAAACGGACGAGAAACTGCGTAGCTGATGAAGGTCGCTAAGGTAACCCTGACTCGTCAGACAACTCGACTGCTATTATTGGTAACATCACAACAAAAGTACATTCTGTCAGATTAGACAATAAGATGAATGTCTGACGGCTGTTACTGTTATGTGAAGCACCACAAAGCTAATGTTGCTTACCTATCAGCAGACAGACGGCGACATCCGTGTGCGTTTTCAGGTCTTTCAATAGGCGGAGTTCCCTCCACTGTTGGAAAGCAACACCAATGTTGACCCGGGTCTTTGCTCTTTCATGGTCATAGCCCTTCTTTTTCACTTTTCACTCCTCTGACCTTTTTCTTTTGCGCTGTTATTCAGCCATTGCTACTGCATCGCCCCTGGATGTGGGGGGTGTACCCTGTCTTGGTGACTCGGCCCGAGCCACATTATTTACCTGCTGAAATTCAGAGCCAAGGCTGTGTATTGAAAACTGACTTTTTTCAACATGCTGTCAGTGGGGACATCTTGTGGATGGAGAGGAAAAAATACGGTGATTTTGACAAATACTGCACTAGATTAGAAGATCGCTGACTACACCTTTAAGTATTGGTGCATCTATGCTGATCTGCTCACTTCACTTTCATGGGTTCTGTGAGCAATTTCAGTATTCTGGACTCTGTTTCAGCAGCTTTATTTTATATAGCACTTGCACTTAATGTTAAAAAGAAGTTTGATTCCCACTTATATTGAATGCTTTACTAAGCTGAGGAAGCTGCTGCATTTGTTGATTCTCAGATTTATCTTTATTAAGTACAGGTGCATCTAGGCCTGTCAAGATAATCAATAAAGCAATTAACCGAACGATAAATGAAAACGTCCTTGTTAAGTTTGCCGGCCTTAATAAACTGACATCTGCATGCATGTTTGTTTTCTTCCTCTCTTTCTACCAAACAGGCTGAATGAGAAGATGGCTCACTACGTCTCTCTTTCTTAACACCTGGGTGCATGGGTTCTATAGCTGATTTAGTGGATTTATAGCGGAGTGAGAATCTGTCGCTCGTGGGTTCTTTGGGGGGGAGGCAGGGCTGCTCGTGCGTTCACACATAGAGAGCTGAAGTAAGTGTCCTGAGGAGTAACAAGGAAACAAATGCTTATATGAGGGATGGCACGAAAGATACGGTTCCTAAGCTGGCTGCCACAGCCCCAGTGTGAGAATGTGTTGGTTTTAAACAGGATGAACAAGGTGTGAGCTCATGAACACCAACACGCTGATATGTCGTATTTGTTTGAAAGTAGTGACGACAAAGAAGAAGAGGGGGAGGTGCAGCGGAGCCTTCGTCCTGACAGTCAGTGCTAACTGAGACGTTTGGTTGGCAAAGTAAATATCAATAAAACTGCGCAAAATGGTCTGCGCTCACAGACAGTGTTGTTCGCTACATTGCAAAAGAAATGCAGCCCTTCAATACGGTTAAAAAGCCAGCATTGTTACAAACGTTTAAGAGAGAGTACAGAATAACTAGGAGAACGTACATGTCACAAACAATTCCTGTATAACCTCCCTTTTATTTGTTGTTTTTATTGAAGTTTTGTTTTTTTCTTTACAGAGACAGGGTCTATTTTTTATTGTTTTTGATTAGTATAATTGTTTTTATTTACATGATTTTTTTTCCCTAAGAGAGCCTGTTTCATTTTCATTGTTTTTTCTCTCTTTTTTGTTAAATTTATTATATTGTCTATTTAATTTATTTTATTTAAAAGATCCTGATCCTACAATTACAGTTAAATACTTTATAAGAAATTAAAGTGTCTTACTTTTGATATGGTGTACTTACTTGTATATATATATTAGAATTCCATGATGAAGAAATGAGAAAAAAAGAAATCAAAACAATATTGACAATAATATTGTTTATCATCAATTATTTTTTCGGATTTTGTGGTGGGACAATTTATTGTCCAGCAAAATTTGTTATCGTGACAGGCCTAGGTGCATCTATGTTGATCTGTGTACATGCATCTACTGTTTCCACATGCAGTTATGATGTCATCACTTACTGTTAAATCAGTAAAATACTTTCAAAGACAAAATGTGTTTATGTTCAGTCACCAGAAGGCACCGAGTTAAGCTTGTAAACACCTCTTCAGGGTCCTGGGCCCTTAGGTGTCCCAAATGTTTGCTGTGTGCTGGTGAGATCTTTGGACCTTTGCATTTCAGTCTGTTTGGGAATACACTGTAATATCAAGAATTATTTACTAAACTGAATTTGGTTTGACTGAGAATCTAACTGCATCCTCAGTATTTTAGTTTGGTCCCTCTTACAAATCTTTCAAAGAAGCAATTCATTGTCTTTGACAATGCTGACAATTCCTCCACTGAAGGGCCACAATGAACATTTTTTTAATTGTCTTGTAAAATATCTGTGGGTAACAGGAAGTGACTGAGAGCAGCTGGTCTACTGATACACATCCAGTTCATCCACAGTCCACAGGAATTATTGTACACATAGTAAAGATTCATTAATAAAATGATCACCCTTTAGAAAGAAGTTTAATGTAGAAAAACTGATTCAAAAAGACAAACTGCTGCAATGACCTCTAAATTCACAGTGACAAAACACCCAGAATAAACAAACAGATCCACCAGAGCAAAAAATAGAATGTCTTATGTGGAAAGTATTATGCTATATATGTAATTTTACAATTAAAGTACAACTGTACTTTGATGCAAAAGTCTTTCGGGACAAAACATTATGCATTTTATGCTTATTTATTGACCTAAAATTCTCCAATTCCCATAAAACACACCTAAAATTATGTATTATTACAGCATAAGTCCACAGTAAAACATAAAAACGAAGAAAATAATAAATACAAGCTATATAAAGAAATGGTCTAACCAGAAATGGACCCAATGACACCCCAATGAAAAGGTCCTCACTAAAATAGTACAAAACTTTTTCACATTATACTCTTCCTTTGTATTTTTTTAAAAGCTGAGGTGGAAAATGGAGTTAGGGGGCCACCTTGTGGTGAAGTGCAAGATCCATTTGTCTCTAAGTATAGCAGAAAGGGTGGTCCTCAGTTCCAATGTGAATTGTCTCAGTCCTCACTTCGATGCCTGTACAGGAATGTGTGTGTGTGTGTGTGTGTGATTTATGCAGGACCTCAAAACTCCGAAGACTGGGTCAGGGACTGACTGTGGAGAAGTCACAGCAGCCACGTGGATCTTCTATGAAGATATGCATGCAGCTTTGGGGGCCAGACCTTCAGTTCAGCCTCCAGTTTTGGTGGCATCTTATGAAGATCCCACACAAATCCTCATGGTAAGTTTCACAGGAAAGCACAATCTCATTCCCTAGTCATTCTTCCTATAGTTAGCTTATGCTATGACTGGGCTAGAGATGTGATAACGCACTCCTGTACCTGATGATCTGTACCTGAACTGTCATTTTGTTTTCAGAACATAATCAACCCTCCGCTGTCACCAGTGTCCTCTCCCTCAACTCAGGCAGAAAGCACAGAGGTAATCTATATTTATACAGTGATAAATTTAGATGTACCTGGTACGATGATGTTGATGTGTGTGTGTATGATAAGACTAGTCATGTGTGTAATCAACATGTGTATCCATCTTATCCATCTATCTCAGAACTCTTTAGAAGAGGCCAGCATATCATCAGCCCCCAGCCCTGCATCAGCTGGAAGTGCCTCTGACCCATCGCCAAGTGCAGCTTCCTCAAAACGGGCAGCAGGTCTGCTTCCATCCTCACCCCCTCACAAGATGGTTACTTCACGGCATATAGTTATTTGTGTTCATATTATTGATAATTTATTTGTTCATTTGGAAATGTACATATGCACATATTTGTAAATTTGTTCATAGTATTGTATTTCAGGGAATACAGCTTTGTAAATTGTTACTTAATTTAAAGAAACAGCACTTTCCTTTTCTTGTTTTGTGTGCAATGTTTACAATGTCTTTTGTTTAAAAAAGTTGTTTAAAAGTTGCTGCAGTTTATGTTCAATAAATCCGTTTTTGTTCAAAGAACTTTGTTGTAATTCTTTTTCTGCTAATACAAAAGGTCAGTGGTGACAGCCTTAAAAAGAAAAATTACAACTTTTCATTTTTACATATTTACAGGCCATTAACTGACAGTAACCAGTGACTGACAATATGACGATTCAGCTGATATTAAGGGGCTATGAAGGTTAAGCCATAGTTGTATTCTGAATCAAGTATGAGTTAGGAAAATAAACAGCCCTTCTTTTTCCACAGATTTTCTCATTGTCCTCATTTCACTACTGATCTTGTTGTACAGTATATAATTTGTGACATTACCTTACTCTGAGAAACTCCAGGAGAGGAAAACTGTTGTGTAACAAGTTTTATTAATGACATTTTGAAAAATATTTTAACCACACAAGAACAAAACTATTTACAGATGTCAACTCTCTAAGCCTAATGGGCTTCCTGGGTGAGCAGAGCAGCAAGTCTGTCTCTTGTGGCACTCCCAGACCTCTCGTCTTGGGCAAAGCCCTCACGTGGAGCTTGTGGGTCAAAGATGTCCTGGGCAACATCTGCATCTGGTTCCAGCAGGTCACCATTGTCCAAGCACACATTGTGCAGAAAAGCACATATTGGGATCAATAGCGGAGCAAAGGCTGGCCTAACCTCCAAAGCCTTGAACAGGGTAGACCGCCACCTTGTCTTAATTATTCCAAATGATCTTTCAACTACTGAGCGAGCCCTCGAATGACGAAAGTTGAAACGTCCCTGCACTGCACCGATGACAGGCTCCTTGTATGGTGTGATGAGAGCTATTGGACTGTCCAGACACGGATAGCCACCATCACCAAGCAGGAAGTAGCCTGTGGGAGGATACTGTCCAGCCAGGTAAAATGGACTGTTCTTCAAAATACGGGTGTCATGGACTGACCCTGGGTAGCCCACAAAAATGTCCAGGAACCGTCCCTCAGAGTCACAAATGGCCTGCATATTGATGGAGTAGAAGCCCTTGTAGTTCAGGTAGTCCAGTCTGTGAAGTTGGGGCGGTTTAATACGAATGTGGCAGCCATCTATTGCACCCACAGCGTTGTTGAAGACCTGGTCAATGCAGGGCCTCTGCAAACCCTGCATTGCTCTCCTACTTAGGCGAAACTCTTGCCTCAGTTCAGCCTCCGCGTTGAACCACAAACGCAATACAGGGACGTTGTAGTTCAGCCTGCAGTAGGCCACAGGACGGCCACTCTGGAAAACAAAAAGGTTGATTGGTTTTATTGAACTGGACTTGGAATTTGTTACAAAATCAAAGAATATGGGTACAAATACACCAATATCATGATGCATGCACATGTGCTAACGGGTTTTTTTGTTGTTGTTGTTGTAGTGTGTTATATTGAAAAGTGTTATATTTTGCTCCCCCTCATGTATGATCATGGAGTGGACAATATATTACAAAACATTTTTCAATATAATGCAGCCCAGTACAAAATAAGTTCGCTGGGCCTCATATGTTTGTACTGCAGATACCATAACATTTTTTATGGAATTCTCTGACCTTCCTGGCCCTCATAGGGACATGCTAGCAGGACAGCTACGACAGGTTTTAAATTAAATTTGAACAAATGTTATGTTCAGCAAAGGTGGAAATACCGTAAAACCAAGGCTTTATTTGTGTGTGCTCAATGTATTTGATGGCCTCTGAAGCTTTAACCCGTCAAAATGATGGGATGAGTTGATTTCTGAAGATTTATTTCTCAGACCGTCATAGCGGTCATATTGCAGCTGTTGTCACTGAAGTTATTACAATGTTTCCATTTTGTGACATCCGCCGCTGTGCTACTGTTACCAATCGCACACTGATTATAACGTTTTGCAAAGTTTTTTCTCCAGGGGCCAGTTTTTCGCCAGATCCCAGGGGATCTCTGTGGTTTAATACATTTTCTAGTTAGATTCTGCATAACTTATTAGTGCTGGGCCACACCGTTGATGCTGTTAACGGCTATTAACGGCGCCGTCATGTAAAAACATTAACGTTACATACCTCCAAATAATTCACAAGCGACAACAGTCGTCGATGTTGACTTCTTCTCCGTGTAATTCTTCTTTCATTCATCAACCGAAGCATGATGAATGACAACAAACCAATCGAAACCGCCAACTCCATGTTGCTCTTCTTCTTCTTTCCGCTCTTGTTTCCTGTTATGGTGTGACGTATGTGCAAATGTAACTACGCACTCGCTTACGTGCCCGAACGTGAATTACGCAGTGACGTAGCAAGTGTCGTCCCAATCCCTAGGGAAGATTACTAAGCACTACCCCTTATGGCTTCACTTCGAGGGCTAGTGGTAGTGGATGAGGGCTAGTGGTAGTGAGTGAGGGCTAGTGGTAGAAAGTAGGGGGTGTATTGAGATTCAGCCTGTCCCTCTCCTATCAATAAAGGCACAAAATGCCCAAAAACACATTTAAAAAAAAAAAAAACTCCCGCTCCTGTCCCGTTCCTGTTTGAATTAAACGAAACATGTTGAAAAACTCCGCCAGGCAATTGACGTTTAATAAAGAAAGATATTTTTGGCTGGTTCTCAGCGGGCTTTGCTGCGCATGTGTGTCGCTTGAGCCCACTAGTCCTCGACTCGCAGGAGTATTTCACGAGCAGTGCGCAAGTTTTACAGGCTGCAAATACAGTGTTTTTTTTCCATCATGTTCCACTCTCATGAATCTCTGGACTACTTCCGACTTCCCAACAAGATCTCTTAGCTTCACCGACGCATCCTTATTTTTAACTTTGTGTTGCAGCTCTCTTTTCAACATCTCATCTTCTCCCTCCATGTTGTTTTGTTGTATGTGTCGCCGGCAGCCGCTCCGAGTTGCTTTTCTGTTGCCTGTTGTGGTGACAGGAAGTCAGACCACTTTGTAGTTCTTTTGTATTGCTAGCGCAGTCAAGACTGTTGGCTCTCACTGAGAGATGACTACAAAAATGGACGCATCTGTTCATCTGGTTGTTTCACAGGGCTGAAAATGATCATCTATTAATGTCGTTCCCGCTCCTGATGCCTTTTTTCCAGTCCCGTCCCGATCACTGGATTAATCAAAAAATGACTCCCATCCTCGGGTCTCTGTGGCGCAGTGGGATAGTGCGCTTGGTCAGTGATCGAGAGGTTGCAGGTACAAGCCCAGCTATGGGCGACACATGGCGATGTGTCCTTGAGCAAGACACTTAACCCCAAGTTGCTCCCACTGCTGTGTCAGTGGCGTGTAAATGAGCATGAAAGGATATTAATGTGTTAGAGTACTGATAACTAAGAAAGAAACTCGGAACCATCAGTGTGTGAATGTGAGAGCGAATGGGTGTGAATGGGTAGGTGTGACCTGCAGTGTAAAGCAACTTTGAGAAGTCAAAGACTAGAAAAACGCGATATAAGCTCAAGTTCATTTACAATCCCAATTTACAAACCCATAGAAATTGGCAAAAAATGTCATCCTCTAGTCCAGAGAGACACATAAACCATGTTGACTGTTGAGGTTCACTCTGATCATGTTTCTTGTCAAGTCTGAACTGTTAGTTTTGAGCTCAGCGTTCACATGTGTGTTCTGTAAATTCGACAGTAGGTCGTAGGCTGCACTGAATAAATTAGTGTTTATTTGGAATGGGCTTCTTTTTGTCAAAATGTACTGCTTCACCCAGCGTTTATTTGGGACCCAGGAATTATTGGAACCTGGCTTTTATTTGGTATTTCACAGTATACAGTGTAACCTCAAACTCATGACTTTGTGTGTCATAATTATAACTTACTACAGGAGTTTGAAAATACAGATCAATTTTCACGACTGTCTTAGTAATGCAAATGTTCCTCAGTAGACTTGAGCAACAACAGTTTAACAGATCAAACTTTGTTTTTGTGGTAGAAGAACTTTAAGGAACCAACAGCTTTGTTAGATCATTCTTTGCTGTGAATGAAAAAGGCACGGGTGAGCTGCTTTACCACAAAGAATGGTTAACAACCAGTGCTTGAAATAACAACATAAAAATAACTTCTTACGAGTGCCGTTACAGTTTTAGAGTAACGGGTTATCTAGTAATTACTGTTTCAAACGTTATAACACTTATGCACCAAGGTCTTAAAGATGCTTAATGTAAGTTCTCTTCCCCTCAAGTCTGTCTTCCTTTTTTGAAGAAATGCTTGCAAATATTGGCAGTTGCAGGTTGGGTTTTTGGGCTTGTTTCAAAAGTGCAGTTGCTCAATTGGACTGGTTGTTGACAAGAACTGTTTTCTCCCACTCTAAACAAAAATGTACATGTACTTTAAATAGGGGGCCAAAACTCTGTTTCCACTTCAAAGGAATCCTCACAGACCATGTTTAATGTAGCTGTTATTTCTATTATAAGCTGTAGAGGATATTTTGAGTGCACGTTTTAAAATATCATGTGCATGTTTTAGTATCTCATACGAATGTTTTAATATATCATGCGCACGAATAAGTATTATGAGTGCACGTTTTAATATATCATGCGCATGTTTTAGTATCTTGTGGGAATGTTTTAATATATCGTGTTCACGAAAAATGTATTATGAGTGCACATTTTAATATATCATGCACATGTTTTAGTATGTCGTGCCCATGGATAAGAATTTTGAGCGCACGTTTAAATATATATTGCGCATGTTTTAGTATCTTGTGCCCACGGTTAAGCTAATCCGTGGGCATGAATAATTTTTTTGAGAGCACGTTTTAATATATCATGTGCATGTATTGACAAGTATTTTGAGCGTACGTTTTGATATATCATGCCCATCTGTTAGTATTTAGTGCGCACATTTTAATATATCAAGTGCATGTTTTAGTATTTCATGCCCAGGGATAAGTATTTTGAGCGCACATTTAAATATAGATTTAGCATGTTTTAGTATCTCAGGCGCACATTTTCATAAATCATGCGCATGTTTTAGTATCTCGTGCGAATGTTTTAATACATGCGCACGAATGAGTATTACGAGTGCACCTTTTAATATATCATGCACGTTTTAGTATCTCATACGAACGTTTTAATATATCATGAGCACAAATAAGTATTACGAGTGCACCTTTTAATATGTCATGCACATGTTTTAGTATCTCGTGCGCACGGATGTATTTCAAGTTTAGCTAATCTATAAAGATAATTTTTTTGAGAGCACGTTTTAATTTATCATGCGCATGTTTTAGTATCTTGTGCCCACGGTTTAGCTAATCCGTGGGCATTGACCTGGTTCTTCTTTCAGTTGAAAAAAATGGGCAACACTGCTAGCTGCAAAACTGAATAAATAAATGGCGATGTTATCCATACATAATCTACTGTGTCATATGGGATATTTGGAAATTGGTTGGATCTAAACAAGTTTCCATGTTTGCTTTGTAAGAATGTTGCAGATTACTTTATTTGTGATTATATGCAGGCACAGATGAGTCTCATGGATCATTGAGGGACTGTTTACAGAAGAAACGAAGCACACAACTTAAATGCAGGCGAGGACAAAAGACACATGAGCGCCAGTCTAGTTTCTAGGCACTGGCTATAGATGTGTTTCTTTCTTTTCATCCACAATCAACACAGAAGATGCTGTTTCTTTTTTTCCAACAGAAAAGATGGAAGTAGTTGCAAGTGGTTCACTTATAATGAAATATATGAATCACTGGACTGTGCAGTCTGTCGAGAATTTTCAATTTTACTATAAGAAAGCCTTTTTATAAAGGAGGCGTAAATAACTGGAGACACAATGGGCATGAAAAAAGCAAAATACATAGGGCTGCTGTGGAGCCTCACTTTCTGAATGCACATAAGGCAGATGTGAAAAGGCCTTTTGTCTGGCTTTGTCTTGTCCATGCCTAACAAGTGAAAGAGAAATGTCAAACTGACATGATTAAAGTCAGTGGTAAATGTGGCCTTAGCTACAGAGGTGGCAATGATTAATGGTCATGACCTTGTACTTGTCTTGCTCATGAGCAAATATGACATTTTCTTTGTTAACATGTTAACACCATGGATGTATTATAAGAACTGGATAGCTTGGCTCCACCTTCCACCATGTAACGGATTTGAAGCCAGAATATCCCCCGTCAGGGCGCCGCCATTGTGCAGCCAGTAGACGATTTGGGCCATAATCTGGACGCAGCTGTCGTAAACGGTCGCAACACTCCGCAGCATACGCCGTACACAATCATTGTGAAACTGCCTAAAACCGCGGTTATTTTTAAACTCTAATAACTGATGAAAAATAAACTTTTCAGAAAAAAAGAGGACTTGGAAAACACGCAGCCCAATAATACTTTCATATCACCACAGCATACAGATGGGAGAAATATTTCTACGAGGTGTATTAATTTTTTGAAGTTTCACTACGGCCCGTTCAGATGAATGGGGAGACGGAGAGTTGACCTATACTGCAGCCAGTCACCAGGGGGAGCAGTTTTCGTGGCGCCTTCAATTTGAGCCCAGCGACATGGCGTCCATGTTTTTAACAGCCTATGATCATGCACATGTTCTAGTAACTCGTGCGCACGGATAAGTATTTTGAGCAAACGTTTAATATTTCGTGCGCATGTATTAGTATCTTGAGCAAACGTTTTAATATATCATGCGCACAAAAAATGCATTATGAGTGCGTCTTTTAATATATCATGCACATGTTTTAGTAACTCGTGCGCACGGATAAGTATTTTGTGCGTACGTTTGAAAATATATTAAGCATGTTTTAGTATTTAGTGCGCCAATTTTCATAAATCATGCGCATGTTTTAGTATCGTACCCACATAAGTATTTTGAGCGCGCATTTAAATATATATTGCGCATGTTTTAGTGTTTAGTGCCCACGTTTTCATAAATCATGCACATGTTTTAGTATCTCGTGCGAACATTTTAATATATCATGTGCATGTTTTAGTATCTTGTGCCCACGTTTTAGCTTAACCGTGCGCATTGATAAGTATTTTAAGGAACACGTTATATCATGCCCACGAATAAGTATTATGAGTGCACATTTCAATATATCATTTACATGTTGTAGTATTTTGTGTGCACGTTTTTATTTATCATGCTCATGTTTTAGTAATTCGTGCGCACGTTTTCATATATCATGCACATGTTTAAGTATCTCATGTGCATGTTTTAATATGTCATGCGCATGTTTTAGTATCTCGTGTGCATGTTTTAATATATCATGCGCATGTTTTAGTATCTCGTGTGCATGTTTTAATATATCATGTGTATGTTTTAGTATCTCGTGCCCACAGATAAGTCTTTTGAGCGCATGTTTTAATATATCATGTGCATGTTTCAGTATTTAGTGTGCACGTTTTAATACATCATGCGCATGTTTTAGTATCTCATGCAAACATTTCAATATATCATGCGCATTAAGTATTATGAGTGCACGTTTTAATGTATCATCGATATGTTTCAGTATCTCGTGCGAACGTTTTAATACATCATACGTATGAATAATTATTATCAGGGGACCTTTTAATATATCATGCATGTTTTAGTATCTTGTGCACACGGATAAGTATTTTGAGCAAACGTTTTAATATATTATGCGCATGTTTTAGTATCTCGTACGAACATTTTAATAAATCACACGCACGAAAAATGTATTATGTGTGCACCTTTTAATATATCATGCACATATTTTAGAATATCGTGCCCACGGATAAGTATTTTGAGTGCTCGTTGAATATATATTGCGCATGTTTTAGTATTTAGTGCGCACGTTTTAATATATCATGCGCATGTTTTAGTATCTCCTGCTCACGTTTTAGCTAAACCGGGCACACGAATAAGTATTTTGAGCGCACGTTTTAATATATCATGTGCACAATTTTGTATTTTTTTACTCTGTGGCACCTTAGGGGCTCTGTACTTATATATGCTGTGACATGTTGACGTTGTCGACAATGAAAAAGTACAGGCCAACATTTGCCCAGGCCAACAGGATTCAATAAGGGAATCATTAAAGAATTGGATTGAGTAGCAGGATTGGTATTAGCATTGGTATCAATAAAATCGTATCAATTCCCATCCCTATATAGGTTTCTCTTTTTAGAAAACTAATATATCACATGAAAAAAAAAAATAGCTGGAAGTCTTGCCTCAGGGTTTTTTTTAATGACTTGGTTCTTCTTTCAGTTGAAAAAAATGGGCTACACTGCTAGCTGCAAAACTGAATAAATAAATGGCGATGTTATCCATACATAATCTACTGTGTCATATGGGATATTTGGAAATTGGTTGGATCTAAACAAGTTTCCATGTTTGCTTTGTAAGAATGTTGCAGATTACTTTATTTGTGATTATATGCAGGCACAGATGAGTCTCATGGATCATTGAGGGACTGTTTACAGAAGAAACGAAGCACACAACTTAAATGCAGGCGAGGACAAAAGACACATGAGCGCCAGTCTAGTTTCCAGGCACTGGCTATAGATGTGTTTCTTTCTTTTCATCCACAATCAACACAGAAGATGCTGTTTCTTGGTTCACTTATAATGAAATATATGAATCACTGGACTGTGCAGTCTGTCGAGAATTTTCAATTTTTTACTTTGTGAAAGCCTTTTTATAAAGGAGGCGTAAATAACTGGAGACACAATGGGCATGAAAAAAGCAAAATACATAGGGCTGCTGTGGAGCCTCACTTTCTGAATGCACATAAGGCAGATGTGAAAAGGCCTTTTGTCTGGCTTTGTCTTGTCCATGTGAAAGAGAAATGTCAAACTGACATGATTAAAGTCAGTGGTAAATGTGGCCTTAGCTACAGAGGTGGCAATGATTAATGGTCATGACCTTGTACTTGTCTTGCTCATGAGCAAATATGACATTGTCTTAGTTAACATGTTAACACCATGGATGTATTATAAGAACTGGATAGCGTGGCTCCACCTTCCACCATGTAACGGATTTGAAGCCATAATACTCCGCAGCATAGGCCGTACACAATCATTGTGAAGCTGCCGTAAACCGTGGTAATTTTTAAACTCCAATAACTAATAAAAAAGAAACTTTTCAGAAAAAAGAGGACTTGGAAAAAACGCAGCCCAATAATACTTTCATATCACCACAGCATACGGGTGGGAGAAATATTTCTACGAGGTGTATTAATTTTTTGAAGTTTCACTACGGCCTGTTCAGATGAATGGGGGAGACTGAGAGTTGACCTATACTGCAGCCAGTCACCAGGGGGAGCAGTTTTCGTGGCGGCTTCAATTTAAGCTCAGCCACATGACGTCCATGCTTTCTACTGTCTATGGTTCAAAGATGCAGAAGTGAGTTTGCTGACTTCCATTTTGGCCTTAAAAAATACATGATCCCTGCACCACTGTGGAGAGCAGGGTTTGGATAATCAGTCTGGCCTCAGGCCAATATTGTTCTCATTATTTTGGGCCATAACAGAATCACAAGTTAATACATAGATGATTATTAAAACCAATTGCTATCCATTTTCCTAAAACGAGGAGTTAATAGATTTTGCATCTTCAAGCATTAAATCATGTTTAGAGAAGAGAGAGTATGGGGGATTAAGACGCTCCAATACTAAGAGAAAAAACCATGAATCAAACATCTTCGCACTGTTTGTATTGTGATATCTGATAAACTTATTAACGCTGCACCAACATCTTTAATGGGATTTATCAGGCAGAAATAATACTTTTTAGGACAAAGTAAGACATGTTTGTCATGATACTCCCTGTTTTGAGTTATTTAGTTTTATTTTTTTGTTTCTGGGTTAGATCTCTTGTTTTCTTTTTGCCTTTTTGATTCTGTTCTTATTTTTAGTTAAGTTACTGGTTTTGTGTCCCGTCTTTCCTGTTTCCTGATTCATTTGAAATCCCTGTGTTCCTCGTGGTGTTTTCCTGCCCCCCCTTCTGTGTCTCCAGTGATGATGATGATGATGATTCCCTCCACCTGTGTGATTGTCTCACCTGTGCCTGATGTTTCCCCTGTGTATTTAGGCCCCATCCACACAAAGACAAACCGAGGTCTAAACACATACGTTTTTTGCTGAATCTGCGTATCACCCATATGAAGACGGTGTTTTGGGGGTCTGTAAACGATCATTTTTGAAACCAGGTTCCAGAGTGGAAAGATTTTGAAATGCCGTATACGCAGCTCTGTGATTACTGGCTCTCCGCAAGTTTCAGATACGCTTACGTCATAGTTTCATATCTTCATTGACACGCATGTGCCACATGCGGCAACGACAATGACAAAGGCGGCCTATGTGTAGCATATGTGCTGATGAAGCTAGTGACGCTACTATCCCTGTTGCAGCAAAATCTCCTTCTTCTCAATCACCACCGAGTTGAACAAACAATTATCGAGGACACATTACAGCACTTTATGATCACTTTATCACAGTCTCTGTTTACAACTTTTGCTGCAACTGCGCATGCCCACTGTTTTTTCATCTGTTTTCGCTTGTTTCCGTCATAGCGTTGCAGCACCCCTAGAGCTCTGGCATGTGTTTTACTGCATTTTCATGCGTATCGAGTGCATTCATGTAGACGCACACATTTTCTGAGACACCTTCGTCTTTATGACGATCGTTTTTGAAACTGTTAATGCCTAAGTCACACATTCCCGTTTCTCATAGCGACTGTGCACGACTGTACACGATTGAGGAGGCTGGTGTGATCGCTATGATACGGGATTAAATGACTGTCTCACCCCTGAACACACCCCGTAAATACACCGTCCACAGCTGCCATCCGCTCCCGCATCAGTGTCACATGTTCAACCATGGTACGGTGAGGACAAGGTTGCTCCTCCCAAGCCTCCTTGGCTATGTCTAGCAGGCCTCTGGGCTTGTGGGAATATAACAATTCAAAGGGTGAGAAGCCAGTCGATGCTTGGGGAACCTCTCTAACCGCAAACAGCAGATATGGGAGGAGCTGGTCCCAGTTTCATCCATCCTTGTCGATCGCCTTTTTCAGCATTGATTTTAGGGTCTTGTTGAATCTTTCCACCAATCCATCAGTCTGTGGGTGGTAGACGGAGGTTCTCAACTGATTCACCTGTAAAAGGGCACACAATTCTCTGGTAACCCTGGACATAAAAAGGGTCCCCTGGTCGGTCAGGATTTCTTTTGGTAACCCCACCCGGCTGCTGAAAAGGAACAGTTCTGTAGCTATGTGTTTTGCAGTGGCCTTTCTCAGGGGAACAGCTTCTGGATACCGGGTGGCATAGTCTACTATGACCAGAATGTATTGGTGTCCCCGAGCACTCTTGGGTAGGGGCCCTACTACATCCATCCCTGCTCTTTCAAAGGGGGTTTCCATAATGGGCAAAGGGATTAGAGGATTCCTGTAGTTTGGTTTTGGGGCTGTTAGCTGGCACTCTGGACAACTGCGGCAGTAGTTTTCTATTTCCTTATGTACCCCTGGCCAAAAGAACCTCTGCAAGACCCTCTCTTTAGTCTTTTCCACCCCTAAATGGGCTCCTAGCAGGTGTGTGTGGGCTAACTATAATACTGAGGGGCGATGGGACTGAGGGACTAGGAGTTGCTCTATTACCCCATTTCTACTTTTTACCACTTGATATAGGAGGCCATTCTTCACTGCGAAGTGAGGGAAGGAAGGAGCTATCCTGGGCCCTACTACAGTCCCCTCCAGAACCTGAACATGTTTCAAGGCATTCACCAGGGTTGGGTCCTGTAACTGTGCTGTTCCGTACTGACCTTTCAAGGAGGCAGGCTCTTTTGGGGCCTCGGCATCCTCATCGCTGTGCCAGAAAGGTAGCTCAGCCTCATAATGTTCCTCTGGGGCTGAATCTGCACCACTGGAGTCTGCAACAAAAACTGAGGCCAGGCTGGGTGAGGAGGGGCCTGTTTTGGCACCATTAACCCCTGTTTCATTCATGTTATGCTTTAAATTCTTACGTTTTCTCGGCTCCCGGGTCCGCTTCCTCTGGGCGTCGTTCCACAGCATTTCAAAGGCTGGACAGTCCACACCAATCAGGACCGGGACAGGAAGGGTTTTGATGATTCCCTACTTAACATCAAAAGAGCCTTTGTTGGTCCGTAGCTTTACTGTGATGGTGGGGTATTCCCGTATGTCTCCATGGACACACACCACTGGAACTGATTTTCCCTGCAGAGGCCGTGAAGCCTCCGACACAGATTCATTTATCAAGGTACGGGCACTTCCCGAGTCCAACAGGGCTTCTACATCAACCTGGTTTATTTTTACTGGGTAGGTCAGTCGGCGTCTTCCCCTGTCCCCCATGAGGGCTGCAAAGTGGACTTGGCGCCCGCTCGCTGACTCCTCTGTGGGCATGGGCTCGTCTGGTTTCCCACACTGCCATGAGACATGTCCCCACTCGCCGCAGCGGAAGCATTGGCGGGTCCCTGGGTTTTTGAACCCTCTGGACTGAGCAGGTTGGCTAAAAAACGGTTTTGGTGGGCTTGGAGAAGTCTTGGAAAGTCTTTGGACCCTTTTGGCGTGATCCCATTGGTCTAGGGGCCCCCATTACCAAGGACTCTTTCCGACTGGGCCACAGCATATCTGAGGCGGCTTGATACTGCTCTACGGCTTCCACTAACTAATTTGCTGAGGTTAATCGCTGGTGGCTGATTATCTTCTTGGCCTCATAGGGCAAAGCCCTTAGATATCTGTCCATTACAAGGGTTTCTATGATGGCAGCTGCACTGTTCTTATCAGGATCTAACCATCTCTTAGTTATTCTGATCAATTCATGCATTTGGGAGCGGAGAGTAATTCCATTTTGAAATGTCCAATTATGAAATCTTTTGCGCTGCCAAACTTGGTCAGTCCACATCGGCTAAGTATCTCTCCTTTTAGGAGGTCATAGTCCTGGACCACCTCTGCATCTACATCTTGAAAAGCTTTCAGGGACTCACCCGTGAGAATGGAGCCAGGATACCCACCCACTGGGTCTTGGGCCATCCTTCTTGGGTAGCAGTAGCTTCAAAAGCATGGAGGTATGCTTCCACATCATCCGTTGCTCCAAGTTTAGGAATAAACTCCCCGGCCTTGGGCTTTGTCTGCTTCAACTGCAGGAGCTCCTGCTCCTTAAGGTCATTTGCTCGGATCTGTTGCTGCAATAAAGCTGCAGTTGTTTCCTTCTCTCGCCCTTTGGGTCTCCATGATCACCTGCATGAGTTGCTCCATGGGGTCAGTTGTAAGAAGTCTTGAGAACTGCTGTGATAACTGGTCAACGTCTCCCCAACTCATCCACACTTAGGTCCCAGCACCCACATTCTCCACCATCTGTGACATCATGAGAGGTTTCTGGATGCAGGTATAGGTGGGACAGTGTAAAAGAAGCCAACAAGTAGTGAGATAATGAGTTCAGAGTTTATTTCTCCACAGGTTTAAATAATAAAACAACTCAGGTTCCACACTGCGGTTATAAGATGAACTTAAACTTCCCCAAGGGCAAAGGGTTCTTTTACTACTTAAACGTTCAAATTGTCCAAACTAAATCAAGAGTGTTCTTTAGAGGGTTGCTTTCTCAGTCACTTCCCTTTTGTTGCTTCCAAACTCTGTCTCTTCTTCTTCCAACCATGTGCTTCTGTCTGTTCCCAAGCTCCTTCTTCTCTCTCTTCCATGTGCTTCTGTCTGTCCCCAAGATCTCTCTCCCAGCTTCAATCAGTGGCCTTAAGTATCTGCAGCTGTCCTTGTGGTGGTGCATTCTGGGGATTGTAGTCTGTAGCCTGGCGGCCATTTTGTCATGCTGCTGGCAGTCCAGGGAACATAGCGCCCCTCTATAACTCGTCGTCCCCTAGTGATGCCACAAGATACATCCTTGTCAGTCGTCCTCATAAAGCTTCCAGGATTGAGCCACGATTGGGCCACGTTCAGCCGACTGAGCTCCGTACCTGCCACGCTAATACCACTCGCATTAGGACCGCATCAGGCGTCCATCCCACTACGCTGAGAGCGGTGATTCTCCACGACAGTTTTGAACAGTTCAAAACTGTCGGGACCCTTCCACGTTTATCCACGACTATACAACGGATCCAGACCAAGTAGCCCATGCACCACGACCAAAGCACGCTTTATCAGGATTATGACAATCGTGCACAATCGCCATGAGAAACGGGAGTGTGTGACTGGGGCTTAAAGGAGACATATCATGCTGATGCATGATTTAATACTTACATATAATATAATAAGTTGAAAACAAGACCTTACACCTCCTTAATTTTCAAAATATGAGATATTGTATTTTTTCTGATATCCTAGAACGAGATTTGATGCCTCTGAAAATAGATCATTGCGAGATGTCCGCGAGATTTAAATCGTCATGACGACACGAGGTACCTTTCTTTTTATTGGAGTAATCTGATAAAAGACTTCCTCCTCTGTGATGTCCGTTAGCCCCAAAACCATCAGTCAGGAACACATCCACCAAGCAGCAGTATATAGCTCCCTAGCTCACACTCAATCATTACCAGCTCTGGCCTGTAAGGGGACTCAATACGTGGTCGCTGCTTTGAGCATGCCGGAAAATATAGTAGAAGAAGAAGGACAGGCTGGCTCTACCTCTGATAGAACTGACCAATCAGAGCACAAAGGGCTGTGACGTTGCAAGGTAACTGTAGGTCATCCTGAGATCCTCGTGTTTCAACGAGAGCTTGATAATGGCCTAAAATGAGGATTTTGAGAACGCTATTGTGGGGCAATGAAGGAACTAAATGACTTGTACTGAGGGCAGAAATGCTTTACAGGCATCCTAGTCTGGCATAGTGAAAAGGAGAAACAAGCATGATATGTCTCCTTTAAGTGTTTTGTATTCATGTGGATGGGGCCTGTATCTCTATGTTCAGTGTTGGGTCTAATCGTCTTCCCTCGTGCTCCGGTTCTTCGGTCTCTCCAGTGTTCTCAGTGTGATCTCATGAGTTTGTAGGTAGTCTTTTTTCTGTTAATATCTTTGGTGATTTGATTTGTACTTTGTTTTTGTATTTGATCCCTTTTTTGTTAGTTAAATAATAAAGGTTTTTGTGTTACTCTGCATTTGGGTCCTGCATCTTTGGGTTTTGTTTTTCAGAAACCTTGACACTGCTTTTTATTTATTTATTGGAATGCAGAGCAACATGCATGCGGAGGGCAGTTTTTAACAGCTTTCTATAAAACAGGCTCTTCACAGTGAGGGTTCACACAGACGTGTTCCTGAGCTTAAACAGATCAGATTGTAACACTCGCACTTCTTTTCAGGTAGGTGTCACTTAAAATAGGGGTTCTTCTCAGAATTCAATAAAACACAACAAAAGACATACCTAGTAAAGTTCCATAGATCACCGTTGTAAATATATTTAAAAAATCAGAGTTGCTTTTTAAGTTTAGTAATGTTCTTTACTTGGTTCTATTTCCAAACAACAGAAATTTCGCTGTTTCCCTCTCCAATAACAAACAAAAAAAATACATTAACATTTCAGTTACAAATTAAACCTTTATAATTTCCAAATTATCTCAGCATTTTAACTTAACAAAATCTGAATGTATAATTGAATAGGTCCTCTCCAAATGATTTTTTAAATACTTTTTCCCCAGCAAATCCTCATGTTGGCGGCTTTTCTCTTAATTGTCTGTGCGCAAAAAAACGGTAATCTGACTCATAAAAGTAAATTTGTCAAACAAAAAGAAGCAATCGATGGACCAAAAAACACTGGTATACCAGGAAAAAAAAAAAAACAACTTTCAAAAAGGGTGGATCTCACCAGCATCCAGACTCCCGGGGAGATAATCCTTTGGGATGAAGTCCTTTGTCTCGGTCTGGCGTTTGGGCTGCATCTGCGCCAAGATGTGGACGGTCGGGAGGATAGTCCGATTTGGATCAGGACCTATCAAAGCCTATCTCACAGGTTTAAGGCTATTTCTTCTCAACATCCCCATAAAATCATAAGCTTTGGATCGGGTATTATTTCTTTCTTTTTTTTTTAGGACTCTTCACTGTTGCAGCCGTCTGGTTCCTCCCGCTCACGCGACGTCTTCCCGCTTTCCTCTACACCACATCATCCTTAAATAACCTCCGCTTGGACACTTTAAAATTATTATTTGTCCCTCCTACCTTATTTATACACACCGCAGGGAATATTAACAAATCAACAACTATCTGAAAACTTTTCTTTTTGTATTCCACATCTTCTTTTATGCACCATCTTCACTTTATTATTCATTTTCTCTCTTTCTTTTTACTAAATTACTAGGTGACAGCGTCACAAGATCCACTGGTGTTTTCCTCATCCGTGCACATTAGTGCACAGCTGTATGTTTCTATGAGACAGCATCAGTCAATGAATAGTCTGCTCCTGTCTGATCTGCTCAGATAAACAGACATCAGAACAGATGATGTGTTTTTCTTTTTCTAACCTGTTCTGTGCTCCATGGCTCTCTCTATGAGTTATGGCTAAACGCTGAAGAGCGTCTGCTTATTTTATTCAGTTTGTTCTTGCACTCCGACTCTGCTGCTCCCCTGAGGTTCAGCATGTTTTTGCTTGAGTAACTCTGTTGGCGCTCACAGGTACAATTGCAGCAGGCTGAGTGGAGGTGGAAAGGGGGACGAGCCTCTTGTGCTGTGTGAAACTCTAAAGAGTTGTCCTGTGGAGTGTTAGGAACATTTTGAAATCAGCAAAAACCTGAGTGTTTTTCAAATGCTTTTGAATTAAGACCACTAATTCAAGAACTTTCTTTAAAGGTGCTATGAGGAGAATCTATTTGCGGTGGCATTAAGACTCTGCTACCCAGGAGCACGCGCGGCAATTGTCGTAATGCTGTGTTCCAGTAATTTCGGAACTGGGAGTGACATCATCTCAGACTTATCGGCGATCCAGTTGAAGTCAGAAAAAAACATGCCGATCTACCAGGCTATTGTTAGCTGTTGTTGGCACGCCCTGCGTTGTTGTTCACAAATGTCACATGAAGAATGTGATTATCACTATGGCAGCATTTTTGTAAATATAAGTAAGTCTAACAATACTATGTATACAGCTGATCTAGAGCGACACACCCCAGTCAGAAGTGCAAATAAATGGATTATTACAGGAGCTAAATAACTGTTCACACTGGGGGCATCCATCTTCCATTGTCAACTCGGGGGTGGCGAGGTTTCGCTGAGTTCCCAGGAGGAAATTCCGACTTCTGACTACAACTGAAATGCAGCAAAAGACGTGACCCAAGCCAAAGCGTGTGTTTGTTGTGATGCTAATGAATGCAGCTCGGACCTTCCTCAGAACTCTGCATTGCTTTACAACTTCTTTTTTCAACAACTTACAGGATGCAAAGCGACGAGGTAATGTATCTCTTTCTAGTTACGTAGCGGTAGTTTTTGATGTGTGACAACAAGCAATTTTTGGAAAACTTAATATCGTAGTTTTTTAGCCGGCTATATATGGCAACTTGCAGCCCGGTGCTCTAAGACATGTAATATAAATAAAAAACAATAATATAAATTTGCTTTAGTTTTAATTGTCTTGTTCCCGAAGTTGAGTATCCAGGCCAGTCCAGCCCTGTCCGACCTGACCGGAAGGCTAAGGAATAGCATTTATAGATAACCTCTATTTTAAGAACATTATGCATTGATTGCCATCAGGTCATAAAGACCATCTTAACCAGTGTTACAAAAGTGGATCTAAATCAGATTACCAACCCTAGCTTTAACAGATGGTTTTTTCTTGAGCCATGATGGAGGGATTCATGATTGGTCATATGGATTCATGTTGTTGTTGGATGGATATATTTGTATATATATGCATATGTGTATTTTATATGTATATATGTATCTATGCATATATGTGTATCCATAAAATGAAGAGCTTTATGCTCTATTGTAAAGTTTCTTGAGATTACACTTGTTATGAATTGGTGATACACAAATACACAAAGATTGATGTAAGAATCAGGGACGAGCAAATACTTTTTCACATCATATTCAGTTTTGAAAAGATTTATTTTCATCCGTGATTCCACAGGTGGTCTCATTTCCTGATCATATGAATTATTTTAAGGCGAGACAAAGAGGACTCTTTCATCATTTTCTGAATGGCCTGTGATATTCTGCTCACAAAGCTACCCACATATAGCACATTATTGTCCTGTCTCTTTGTCCAACCTCTTTAATCTTCTTTGTAAGTCTTAGAGGACATCATTTTCATGTACTGATTATTTTTGACCAGAGGGAATCAAGATGCCTTCCCCTCTGACACAGATGGACTCGTTTGGTTGACAATAGGTATGTCACGAGTCCATTGTCGTTGCTTCGGTAGGGGAGATAAGCATGAAAATCCTCCTGGTGGTGTCTGATTAGATTGGAGATGTATATCCACACTGCTTCTACAAACCCAAAACCAGTGAAGTTGGCACATTGTGTAAATTGTGAATAAAAACAGAATACAATGATTTGCAAATCTTCTTCAACTTATATTCAATTGAATACACAGCAAAGACAAGAATGTTCAAACAGAAAAAAAATATTTTTTGCAAATATTAGCTCATTTGGAATTTGATGCCTGCAACATGTTTCAAAAAACCTGGCACAAGTGTCAAAAAAGACTGAGAAAGTTGAGGAATGCTCATCAAACACTTATTTGGAACATCCCACAGGTGAACAGGCTAATTGGGAACAGGTGGGTGCCATGATTGGGTATAAAAGCAGCTTCCCTGAAATGCTCAGTCATTCACAAACAAGGATGGGGCGAGGGTCACCACTTTGTGAACAAATGCGTGAGCAAATTGTCCAACAGTTTAAGAACAACATTTCTCAACCAGCTATTGCAAGGAATTTAGGGATTTCATCATCTACGGTCCGTAATATCATCAAAAGGTTCAGAGAATCTGGAGAAATTACTGCACGGAAGCAGCAAGGCCCAAAACCAACATTGAATGCCTGTGACCTTCCATCCCTCAGGCAGTACTGCATCAAAAACCGGCATCACTGTGTAAAGGATATCACCACATGGGCTCAGGAACACTTCAGAAAACCACTGTCAGTAACTACAGTTCGTCTACATCTGTAAGTGCAAGTTAAAACTCTATTATGCAAAGCCAAAGCCATTTATCAACAATACCCAGAAACACCGCCGGCTTCGCTGGGCCCGAGCTCATCTAAGATGGACTGATGCAAAGTGGAAAAGTGTTCTGTGGTCTGACCAGTCCACATTTCAAATTGTTTTTGGAAACTGTGGTCGTCGTGTCCTCTAGACCAAAGAGGAAAAGAACCATCCGGACTGTTATAGGCCCAAAGTTCAAAAGCCAGCATCTTAGATGGTATGGGGGTGTATTAGTGCCCAAGGCATGGGTAACTTACACATCTGTGAAGGCACCATTAATGCTGAAAGGTACATACAGGTTTTGGAGCAACATATGTTGCCGTCCAAGCAACGTCTTTTTCATGGACGCCCTGCTTATTTCAGCAAGACAATGCCAAGCCACATTCTGCACGTGTTACAACAGCGTGGCTTCGTAGTAAAAGAGTGCAGGTACTAGACTGGCCTGCCTGTAGTCCAGACCTGTCCCCCATTGAAAATGTGTGGCGCATTATGAGGCGTAAAATACAACAATGGAGACCCCGGACTGTTGAACAAGCTGTACATCAAGAAATAATGGGAAAGAATTCCACCCGAAAAGCTTCAAAAATTAGTCTCCTGTGTTCCCAAACGTTTACTGAGTGTTGTTAAAAGGAAAGGCGATGCAACACAGTGGTAAAAATGCCCCTGTGACAACTTTTTTGCAATGTGTTGCTGCCATTAAATTCTAAGTTGATGATTATTTGCAAAAGAAAATAAAGTTTCTCAGTTCGAATGTTAAGTATCTTGTCTTTGCAGTGTATTCAACTGAATATAAGTTGAAAAGGATTTGCAAATCATTGTATTCTGTTTTTATTTACGATTTACACAACGTGCCAACTTCACTGGTTTTGGGTTTTTGTAAGTTATGTTTCAATTGTCATGTGACTTGGTGGTGCCTCATCAAGCAGTGTAGTATTTAAGGGTGTTGAACTGTCTTGTCTGCAGAGGACACCTCATAAGGTCTCCTCTCCAGTGTTGTGTGAAACGTGTTACAGTAACGTAACTACTTTTATCAGGTAAAAAGTAAAGTAATGCACTACTCCTGAAAATTTGGTAATGAAACGTAGTTCCTTTTTTAATGCAGCACAAGTTACTTTTCCCAGAGACAGATCTGAAACTAAAGCTGCCTTCTCAGCTGCTCACATAAACACAAGCACATTGCCAAGTCTGTTAAGCTTCTAAGGGCCGCAAATCTCGTGAGTCAAGGCCGTGGGTTGTGTTGTTTTGGGCTTGTTTCTAAATGTGAAGTTTCTTCTTGGGGCTCTTCTGTCTGTGTGAATCCCCCTGATTATCTTCCTGCTCCTAACATAGAACAAAACACAACTGCCACCTAACCCTCTAAAGACTGCTCTGGTTGGGTTTCTTTGTACAAATTCTTGAAGTGGTGGTGGAGCTGGATTAGGTCAGATTTTACAGACAAGTATAGACTAAGTATATTCTACAGTGTTGTTTCAGTTTAGCTCATGCTTCTCCAGTGGTGGTCAGGTCGGACAGCCGGCTACAAAACTACAATACTAAGTTTTCCAAAAATTGCTTGTTGGCACACATCAAAAACTACCGCTACGTAACTAGAAGGAGATACATTACCTCGTCGCTTTGCATCCTGTAAGTTGTTGAAAAAAGAAGTTGTAAAGCAATGCAGAGTTCTGAGGAAGGTCCGAGCTGCATTCATTAGCATCACAACAAACACACACTTTGGCTTGGGTCACGTCTTTTGGTGCGTTCCAGCTGTAGTCAGAAGTAGGAATTTTCTGAGTAGGAAACTGCAACTGGAACGTCCCCTGAAGTCTGAATTTCCTACTGGGAACTCGGTAAAACCTCGCCACCCGCGAGTTGACAACAGAAGATGGATGCCCCCAGTGTGAACAGTGATTTAGCTCCTGTAATAATCCATTTATTTGCACTTCTGACTGGGGTGTGTCGCTCTAGATCAGCTGTATACATAGTATTGTTAGACTTATATTTACAAAAATGCTACCATAGTGATAATCACATTCTTCATGTGATATTTGTGAACAACAACGCAGGGCGTGCTAACAACAGCTAACAATAGCCTGGTAGATCGGCATGTTTTTTTCCGACTTCAACTGGAACGCCAATAGATGATGCCACTCCCAGTTCCGAGGTTACTGGAACGCAGCATTACGACAGTCGTGGCGTGTGCTCATGGGTAGCAGAGTCTTGATGTCTACGGAAATAGATTCTCCTCATAGCACCTTTAATGCCTGTTTATAGACCAGGTTAATGAATCACCTATCGGGAAAATTTGCCATTTTGAAACCAGTATAAATGTGGAGGGGAGTTATGCCAGAGATTAGCAGTGAACTACGAACATGTGCGCACCTGAAGGGAGCCTTGAATTTCTTAAAAACATTCACTCCTCAAGCACGAGAGCGTGGAAAAATAAGCGCAAAGGGCCTCACATTGCCAGTTTTTCTCTGGGAAGGTCAAGGATGCTGTTCTGATTGGTTTGTGACGTGTACGAACAGTGCATACCAAAGCATTCAGAAGCTGAAAAGGAGACGCTATGCCAGTTTGGAAGGTGGACAATAGCTTATGTTAGTTGCTTGACTAATGTGTTATAGTCCTAATAATTTAAAATTCTCTGGTATATCAAAGTTACCCAGGAGCTCTGTTGACATTGGCTTCACATAAGCAGGTAAAACATCACGAGAAAAAACAAAGGCACTGTCTAATTGATGCATCACATTATCTAACACAGCAGGAGGGATAACAATCTAATCTAATGAGCTGTCTTAACAAGCCTCTGGTGGAAAATGACATATTGATGCATTCATGTGAGAGAAGTTGTCAGTTTCATCTTTTCTATAACATAATGTGGCCATGCATGCATAGAAAATTTATTATACATTCATACTGTATTGTAATTCTGAGTCAGTTTTCTTTCAAAAAGCATCCGAGTGATGCTTTTAATTATGAAATATTCAGCATTTTCATTCAACGGAGGGAGCTTGCCCCGTAGAGGGCTCGTATTCTTCTCATCGTGTCCACCTTTCAGGGTTAATTGGCAGTTGTCAGGAGCAGGTGTCCCTGATAGCTTCTGAACAGCCTCTATGTTTTGATTTTGTTTAGATTCTCTCATGTTTTTAAATGCAAATTGCCCACGCTGCCTCAAGAGTCATCTGTGGCTCATGACCCTGAGTTGTACACGGCGCGCTGCCTTCATGTGAACGACTAATTACAACTCAGAGTTTGAGTTGCTATACACGTGCATTGTGCAACTAACTTCAGAGAAGAGATGCTCAGCTGGACTGAAGACATTGTCTGCTGCGCTATGAGAGAGGAGGAGGACGGTAAGTAGTGAGCTTCCAGCACCTCCAGAGTCCAACATCTGGACTGGAGCCAGTATTTACAGCTGTATCAAGGAGGAGGAGATACTGGGCCCTGATTTCCTGGCGCAGCGCAGGGTGGCGGTGCCGGGGGGAACACTGCAAAGTGGTACCTTCGTCTGGCACACGGCCGTGCGCAGCCACTTTGGCAGTCTGGTACGCCAGCCGCTCTGAAATGGGGGTGACAGTGCACCAGGGGGAGGTGCCGACAGATTCAGGTTGGCGCAGTGACAATTTTGTGCTAAAAAACTGCGCAGAAGGTGCGCTGAAAGCTCACCAGCTCCAGCCTGGTCTATACCTGGTGCAGTGGTAATTTGGCTGACAGGCACCAAAGCCTCAAAGGCAGATAATGAGAGTGTCAGTGCATTCTTTGTCACATGTTGTGAACCACACAACATAGCCTTACTACCAAGGCTGGAGTCAGTGGTGGAGACGTTCATTTGATTAGTGAAGATGACACTGGCCTGTGTTAAAGGATAAGTTCGGTCTCTACAGCTTTCACATTGTTTATAGAATGAAGTAGAACAATATACTCACCCAGAAGGCTTTCCTGATCCAAACAGTGCTTCAGGAGATATTTAGATCCAAAATCGAGCGGCGGACATCCGTATAATGGTAGCACACGGGGCATGTATAGCACCGCTCCTAAAACTGCATTAATCGTCCAAAAACTCATTAGTTTCACCAATATTTCATCATGGTCCGCTCACGCTACTCCTCCACGACAGTCTGTGTCGCTCCAGACATGTTTTGTGACTGTGCTGACCTCTGAACTGAAAACTTTCTTTACAGCTGCTGCGCATGCGCAGTACGGCTTCCTCCTTTTGAGCTCCTCATCTGTAAACTCTGGCTCGAAACTGTAAGGACACCCATCATATTCAAAGTTCTCCTCCACAACATCTTCATCCGATAGATATTCGTCTATTTTGCACAAAACTAGAAGACGAAAGTTGTTGTGTAGCTACCCCTGAAACAATGAGCCGTACTGCGCATGCGCGGCAGCCGTAAAGAAAGTTTCCAGTTCAGAGGTCAGCACAGCCACAAAAACATGTCTGGAGTGACCCCAGACCTTCGTGGAGGAGTAGTGTGAGTGGACCATGATGAAATATTGGTCAAACTAATGAGTTTTTGGATGATTAATGCAGTTTTAGGAGCGATGCTATACATGCTCCGTGTGCTACCATTATACGGATGTCCGCCTCAATTTTGGATCTAAATATCTCCTGAAGCACTGTTTGGATCAGGAAAGCCTTCTGGGTGAGGATATTGTTCTACTTCATTCTATAAACAATGTGAAAGCTGTAGAAACCAAACTTATCCTTTAAACTCACTCACGCCTTCTTTCCTCTCCGTTTGGCACATGTGCTTGGGGGAGGTACAGGTACAAATTGCAAAATGCCCTGGACACACCCTGTTCGTGTGGCGCAGACATGGTGCAGGGCAGGTGTGCTGCGCCTGGTCTATGAAGTTAGAGCCCACTGACTGAAAAAAAACACTGATTGATTGATTGAACCACACAAGTAGATCTGAGACTTGACACACGCAGGTAAAATGAAAGGTAGATGTTGAAGGACAGGTGGAACAAATAGATTCACATAAATTGAATATGATTCATAAACTATCATGCCCTTCATTTGGAGAGTCATGGCGTCAGGCTCACACCATAACAGATGATCATGACAAGACTTACAAGCACAGACACCCAGCCAACCCCTACGCCATGGTGTGAACACAATCCATGGACTGCCTCTGACCTTCAGCTTCATGCACACACACTGCTGCTCAGTCACGTAGGTCTTATGTACTGCAACAAACATAAATGCAACATAAAGTGCTGCAAAACAGTTTGGCTCCTGATGTCATGCAGGCCTCAGGAAGTTGCTTTTACAACCTGAAGTGTTGATTTGGTCTGTGATTGTGACCTTTTAGTGACACACACCCTCTCAGCTGCAAACAAGGATGTCAATCAGAGGTCAGTGCACATGTCTGGGAGGGAAGGAGCAGGAATGACTGGCCACAGTTGAGCTGATCTGACAATTGCAACACCGCTCTGTATTCATGAGGAATAGCCGTATATGCATTAATGTTGGAAATCACAGTCCTGAGTGCCTGGAGGAACACATCACAGTGTTCCCACAGATCCTCGGCCTCGACTCTGCTAGCTTTGTTTTTAATCTTTGTCCTTTAATGGTTGTTTTTTATCTAATGTTTTTCATGTTGTTTACATACACAAGGTTTGATGATTATTTTTTATTGTATGTTTATGTAAAGCCCTTTCCCTTTGTTGTTGTAAGAAACAAACATAACCTGATAGGTTGAAGTCTGAAAGTACATGCTGTACCTCTCCCTGAGACATAATTACTTCATTATACACAACTATACCACAGGCTGTAGCAGGGATCAACGACCTTTTCTATGAAGCATCACTGTATAATGCTCCTGTCACCCAGTGTGCTGCATTAACATCAGCGTGCACAGAGTGTAACCAGCAGTGGCAGCTCCTGCTACAGATGTGGTGATGGCTATGATCATCTATTCAACAGCTAAATTAATCATTTAAAAGTCGGATGACTTACTTTACAGTGTTATATTGCATTGTTTAATTTGTTTTTCCAGTTGATGGCAACACCAGACATAATAAGCACACACTGTACAGTATTTTTGTATAGCTACAGGTATATCAAGTTAAAGGATAACTTCGGTTCCTGCAGCTTTTACATTGTTTATAGAATGAAGAACAACAATATACTCACCCAGAAGGCTTTCCAGGGAGATATTTAGATCCAAAATCGAGCAGCGGACACCGATATAATGGTAGCCTGTAGGGCATAGATCGCCGCTCCTAAAAACTGCATTAATCGTCCAAAAACTCATGTTTTTCACCAATATTCCATCATGATTCGCGCCGAATGGACGGCCATTGCAGTCTGTGTCTCTCCACACAGCGCTGTGTGGCTGAACTAACCTCTAAACAGACGAGTCTGTTTGCATGCACATGCAGTACTCTCTGGAGCGTTGTGATCGCTTCGTCATTTCTATAAGCTCCTTATCTGTATAATCTGGCTCCAAACTGTAAGGACGTCCATCATATTCAAAGTCCTCCTCCACAACATCTTCATCCCATAGATATTCGTCCATTTTGCACAAAACTGGAAGAAGAAAGTCGATTTGTAGCTGCCCTGAAACAATGAGCACTTTTCTCTTTGATGAAAGAGCATGTAAACAAACTCGTTGTTCAGCCACACAGCGCTGTGTGGAGAGACACAGGCTGCAATGGCCGTCCCATTCTAGCGAATCATGATGGAATATTGGTGAAAAACATGAGTTTTTGGACGATTAATGCAGTTTTTAGGAGCGGCGATCTATGCCCTACAGGCTACCATTATATCGGTGTCCGCTGCTCGATTTTGGATCTAAGTATCTCCCGAAGCACCGTTTGCATCAGGAAAGCCTTCTGGGTGAGTATAATGTTGTTCTTCATTCTAGAAACAATGTAAAAGCTGCAGGAACCGAAGTTATCCTTTAATGTCTAAAATACAATACATTTGGTTCCACAGTAAAACAACTACTAATAATTAGGTGGTCCCAAAGAACTTCTTAAAGAGACTGTGAGGAGTTTCTAAGTAATTACAAAAAAGTCTCACATTTAGATTGAAATACACACTTTAAGATGAGTTTTATACCATCAAAATAGGTTATCTATAAATGCTATTTCTTAGCTTCACAGTCGGGTCGGACAGCCGGCTACAAAACTACGATACTAAGTTTTCCAAAAATTGCTTGTTGTCACACATCAAAAACTACCACTACGTAACTAGAAAGAGATACATTACCTCGTGGTTTTGCATCCTGTAAGTTGTTGAAAAAGGAAGTTGTAAAACAATGCAGAGTTCTGAGGAAGGTCTGAGCTGCATTCATTAGCATCACAACAAACACACGCTTTGGCTTGGGTCACGTCTTTTGGTGAGTTCCAGTTGTAGTCAGAAGTAGAAATTTCCGAGTTCCAAGTAGGAAACTGCAACTGGAACGTCCCCTGAAGTCTGAATTTCCTACTGGGAACTCGGTGAAACCTCGCCACCCCCGAGTTGACAACAGAAGATGGATGCCCCCAGTGTGAACAGTTATTTAGCTCCTGTAATAATCAGTTTATTTGCACTTCTGACTGGGGTGTGTTGCTCTAGATCAGCTGTATACATAGTATTGTTAGACTTGTATTTACAAAAATGCTGCCGTAGTGATAATCACATTCTTCATGTGATATTTGTGAACAACAACGCAGCAAAAGAATAGCATTCATTTATACCTGAAATAATACTTTTTAAAGTCCCCCCCAACTCTGAAGACGGATTTTCTCCACCGACAGCCTGATATTACACACTAGTGCTAGGCCTGGGCGATATGACAAAAAATGTTATCACGATATAAATTTTCATATCAGTCGATATCGATAATTATCACGATAATTATCAAATCATTTTTTCTTTCAAATTTGAAGGCTGATTTTTGCCCCTGAGTGAAAGTTGACAAAACCAGATGCTGCTTTTGTACTTTAACCAATCTTTAATGTCAGAACATGACAAACTACTGAACAGCATTTCACAAATATCAGGAACATTGCACAAAATTAAAAGTTAACAAAATGCAGAACATTGTACAAAATCTGAGGTAGACATGCAATCCTAAAAAATTAAATATAAACTAAATATATATTATAAAAAAATATAAATTAAATATAACACTTTTTTAACACTCAGCAACATGTTAAAGCCTTTTGTGCATAAAGTCTTAAGGTGTCTGACAATGTCAACAAAATAAATAGACAAAGGAAAATGTTCAGTTTCAAAAATGTAATAAATAAACAACACAGCCATTGCTTTAAAGGTTACGGGCCAGAAAAATAAGTCTGTCCACAGTATCGGGCTTTAATGCTGCTCTGTGACAGGTCACGATGTTCCCTCCTGTACTGAATACCCTCTCAGAGGGGGAGCTGGTTGCAGGGATACACAGGTAGCGCCTTGCTAGCTGGCTCACTTGTGGAAAATTTTTTTCATACATTCTCCACCATTCTAGGGGTTCGGTTTCCCCGTCTGCATCTGGAGCTTTTAGGTAGCTCTCAAGCTCTGCCTCAACTGACTGCAAATCAGTGATTCCTGTGCTGCTGAGGTGTGGCTTCTTAAAAAAGCTGCCCAGTGACTTTCACTGCTTCTTGGCAGGTAGCTGTGCTTGGTGCTTGGTCGGCACATGTTATCGGCAAAGTTTGCAGTGCACGCCGCTCTGTTTTTTATCAGACTCTAAGTAGCCAAAATACCTCCAAACAACTGAAGATGAGGGGCCTCTCTTGTCTACAATTCTTTGAGCATGCTTTGAGTGGGTAGGCACGGTGTTATCCTCCGTCTCATCATCGCTCATTTAGGCTGTGTTGTTGTCCTTTAGCTTTCATGCTCTGTGTGAGCCGCTCTGGTCCTCGTCACCTTCTTCGGCGCTTGAATGTTGGTCGGGAGCTAGCGTTCACGTCGCATTAGCGCCCCCCCCCCCCCCCTTTCTCTGGTGTTCGGGTGGTGTAATTACAGTTTAAATCTATCGACTTTTATTGAATGTTTTTATTATTTCTATTGACAAAAATTATATTTCGATAATTATCGTTATCGTTTTAACGCCCAGGCCTAACTAGTGCAGACGAACATAGGCACCAAACCGGATGGACACACAAAAACACATGAAAGAAGGTTGAAGGGTGTCGTGCAGTTTCTTGTACTCTAGGCTAAAACTTTATTTCCATTTAGAGTTTGAGAGTTAAAGTGGTCTGTGCTGAGCCATGGATGTCCAGGACTGAAGAAGAGTCCCATTACACAGTCCTGTATCCAAGACTGTGTAATGGTGACATGTGCATCCATGTGGTGCATCATATCACTCCATCTCCTTTAAGATGTAGCTTGAAGATGTGTTCTTCAAAAACCGAGGTCAGCGTATGGCTGAACAAAAAGCCTGCAGAATAAAGGTTTTCATTCTTTGTAAGAGAGACACTATGAGGACAACAGTGCAGTGCTTTAGTCCGTGTACATGACGCACTGAGGACACTCGAGTCTATTGTATAGTATGAGGGCACAAGAGACCGCATCATGGATTATGTGAGCCTTTAGAATAAATATCCTACATCTTCTGTGTTGAATGAGCAGGTCTTTGATGAGCTGAACGTCATTTCAGCTGGTGAACTTGTTACAAAGGTTCACCTCCTATCACAACTTCTACACTGACAGAAAGTAGAATAAAGCTTTACTGATTTTCTTATTTTAAAAAGTGGCCTCAAAATCGTTCTGGTTTTCAAATTATTAGTAAAAGTAGAAAGTCTGTCTGCAGGACTGCACAAAAAGTTGGCTGTGCCATGAAAAGACCCTGCAGGGGCCCTTTCCAGGTGTGATTAAGGCCCTGTGTATGTGATCTTGTCACCAGAAATGAAAAGTTTTCCTTTGTGTTTTCAAAAGCACTTGGCGTTCACACAGAGGCGATAATGACTGATAACACTGTAGTGTGCACACCAGGCCAGTAGACGGTGATGTAGGTTTGTAGTGTTACAACAGCATACGTTTTAAGGTGAACACAAACTTTTTCCCAACCACATCTGAACAGTGGCGGCTCCTGAAAAATTTTTCAGGGGGGGCAACAGATGTGGTACTGGCTACGATCACCCCTTCAATAGCTAATAATAGCTAATAATATTTTAAAAGTCAGATAGCTTACTTTACAGTGTTTTAATTACATTGATTTGTTTTTCCTGTTGATGGCAACACCAGACATAACATGTACATACTGTACAGTATTTTTGTAAAGCTAAATCAAGTTAATGTCTAAAATGCTATAATTTGGTTCCACAGTACACACTTACTTATTAGGTGGTCCCAAATAACTCTTTGGATACTGTAATTATAACAGCCTGGTCTTTCTTTGTCAAAAAATGTCTTAAATGTCCATGGAAATGTTCTTTCGACAAATTTTATTCACCGTATGTTCATAAGAAATAAATGTAAACAAGTCTGGCAAGTATTTGGCAGAATTATCTAACAAATGCTAAGTGTGTAATTACAAGAAAAGAAAACTGATATGAATTTTCAACAGGTTTCTCTTTATAAAAATTGTAAATGAACATGTACAAATGTTTTTGTGATGATAAAAACATATAAGCATGCACTCAAACATTCTGTTGGCCTACTGTATTTAGTGTCCATGTTACAGTTTGTTATATTAGACCATGTCCAGGTGTTTTTTATTGACAATAAGTTCCTGAAACAGTTCCTGCCCATATGAAGACAGAGTCTAAGTTTGCTGTCCTCACATCCATGGAGGGATTTTTCTGCACAGTTCACTGCTTCTCCCCTTTCCTCCCTCTGTCATTTCTCAATATGCTCTCTTCTATTGTTCTTTTATGGAGTTTTTATCGATCCTCAACTGGAAATTTGCTTTTATACCCATCCTTAGTTTTAGTGTGTATGTTAACATGTACACGTAACGGCGAATATACGGCAAAACACGGTAAAAATATGGCGAATACACAGCAAAAACGGCAAATAAACGGCAAAACACAGCAAAAATTAGGCAAAAGAACAATAAGGAAACACCCCAGAGTTAAACTAATGCTATTATTTGCAATACTTGTGCACTATATACTCCGGAAATACTGATAATCCACCGATAAATCACTCACGTTAACTTTGAATCATCTCTCTCGCATGCGCGTGCTGTGCGTCTCTCGTCCAAGCAGGCGTCAGTGCGTATGACGTTATCACGTTGGGGCAAGCCCTCCCTGAGCCCATAGAAATGCATTGTGAGGTCCAAAATTTGAAAAAAAAAGAGCCTCTCCATGTAAGTCTATGAGAGCGCCTGGGGCGATTTCGACTCTGACTGAAATTGCCCCAAGGGGGCGGGGCCGCTGGTTGGACAGTGACATCGCAGCGACAGTCGGGCTGCTGATTAAACAATAATATGAAGACTTAAGACAGGAACAATCAGGGCACTATAAACTATAAAAACTATATAAACTATACACTATAAACTATAAACTCTTTTCTCTTCATTTTTTTCACGTGGATTAAGGAGGGCAATGCACTATCACCCACTATGGGCCAGCCGCCCCTGCATCTGAACATCAAGTCTGTCTGAATCATAGCACAGTACACATGTCAGACGGTCAAAGCTGTTGTTATTGTTGTTAAGCCTGAACTTTTATCTGAGTTCCTGCTGATTCCTATTTACAAAAAGATGGTTATGAAAACGTCTTCAAAACGTTTTGCTCTGGACCCTGGTTTTAAAAGTTTGCAGATTCAGGTACTCCAGGCACCGTTCTCATATAAACAGGAGGCACAAACACAGTGAAACATTTTCAATTGTTTTCATTCCTGTGTAAATGAGGCCTTAGCTATGTAAAACCTATGACATGGATAGTGAACACGTGAGCCTACCTCTGACAAACATTATATCTTTGGCCTGGCTTTAAACAGCTCGAGTTGGAGTCCTGGTCACAAGCCTTCAGGCTATGGCAAGCCCTTTCAACATGTCAGTATTAGCAGTAGTAGCAATCAGTAATTGTTTTTTTTACATGTTAGAATTCCAAGCTGAGATATCTACAATATAATTTTCACTAGTAACTATTCTAATTAAAGATATCTACTATTTATTTTTCACTAGTGTAAATGGTAATTGTAGATATCTGCTACTTAATTACAACTTGTAAACGTGTGCCGTTGACTTCCATTCAAATTGAATTACTGATATCTGTAATTCAATTTGTACATGTTTTAATTCAAAGGCCACATATCCATATTGACATTTTGACATGTCTCAATTCTAATTCATGATATCTACAACTCAATTCTTACTAGTAAAAACGTTTATTCTTGATAACAATTTTATTCATTCTAGTGACAAACTTCATTTATGAGATCTATAATGGTACGAACATTACAGATATCATAAATTCATTCTAGATATCTAAAATGCAATTCTTACTAGTCGAAATTTCACCACTGATTTCTTGACCTGGACTTTTTACATGTAGGATTCTAATTACAGATATCTGTACTTACATTCTTACATGAAACAAGTATATAAGAGATATCTATATATCTAAATATTTTTCTTTACTAGTCAAAACTGAATTGTGGATATCAATAATGGAATTTCTAAATGTACTTGTCATATGGTAATTTGGCTACATATCCGAAATGATTTTGGTAATTTGGCTACCTATCCGAAATGATGCCATTGCACTGCCCACAAATCCACAATGAGTATGCTAATTACGCCTGCACAGGATTGGTTCATAGGGCAACTCCACTACCGGTTCGCTCGTGTGAGCTGCGAGCTGAATCTGATGTACACAGTTGGGAGATGATGATTTAAAAATGGAGCCAGACAGAAACACTGAGACCACAGTTTCTGCAGACAGGGCTGCGAACTCAAAATCAGTTCTTTCATGTCCAAAAGGCAATCTCTTAATTAATTAGCTGTCTCTGCGGAGAGTTGGTCAGCAATTCTTGCTGCATTAACAATCGAGGCATCTACAGTTTCCTTACATACACCATGCTGATAAGCATGTTCGATTGCAAAACATTTTCTCTAAATTTTACCAATCACTTGCTCTACCATAGTCTACGTCTTCCACTGACATCTACGATTGTCACTGCCAGTGATGGGAGAATTTGTTGTATATTCACGAACTATTTAAAAGTAAACCAATGGCTCTATGGTACGCCAATATGACGGCTCGTCCTGCCCGCATATCCGATATCTGACATCTGAAATGGGAAATTACATTTCCACTAGTAGCAATCCCTTTTCAACATGTGGAAATTCAATTGTAGATATCTGTAATAATTATACTTACCAGTAAAAAAAGTAATTAGTGATAACTGTAATTTAATTAAAGATATCTGCAAATCCATTTCTACATTTCAAAATGACATTTTATATTATTTAGACACGTCTTAGAGCACCGGGCTGTAAGTAGCGATATATAGCCAGCTACAAAACTACAATACTAAGTTTTCCAAAAATTGCTTGTTGTCACACATCAAAAACTACCGCTACGTAACTAGAAAGAGATACATTACCTCGTCGCTTTGCATCCTGTAAGTTGTTGAAAAAAGAAGTTGTAAAGCAATGCAGAGTTCTGAGGAAGGTCTGAGCTGCATTCATTAGCATCACAACAAACACACGCTTTGGCTTGGGTCACGTCTTTACGACAGTCGCCGCGCGTGCTCTGTTAATTTCCAGTCTTTTTGCAACATGTTCCATGCAGAAAGAGCAGAGCATATAAAAGCCCTTTTTTCCCAGTTCAGTGCGGGGAAATGGAAGTAAAAGCAACAAGTGATTGTTTTAACACAAACCATAAGAATCAACACCTCTCCGGATCAAATTACAAATGTAGGAGGGCAGTAGTCCAAGCATGGCCTTGAAATTAAAATTGTACCAATGTCCCAGTATCCTGGTGGACAAAGAAGGCCATCCCACTAGAGAATAAAATTCACAGTGATGGTCAAGGCTCTACATTTGGTAATGAACCTCAGAGAGGCCTGATACACAGCGTTGATCTTTTGAAGACATTGATCTGAGGCAGTCATATACAAAAAATCTCCATAATCTAAACTCGATAAAAATGTAGCAGGGACACGCTTTTTGACTTCAAAGAAAAACAGAATTTATTTTGAAAAAAAAACAACTAAGCAATGTGTTTGCAGTTCTTGATCAAGACAAAAAAAATGGTTCAGTCACGAGTTGGTAAATAATAGACTGAAAGCATTTCCTGGTGAAGGCAGGACCAAGGCAAGCGCTATTTGCAACAAAGGAGGAAAACTTGGGGGACATGCAGCCCAAAACAGTTGGCTACTGAGGTTCTTACCAGTTTGATTGCATGACAGAATTAAAGATGCAGGTGTTAAAGATGCACGTGTAAACCTTAGACCAAAACATCACTGTCTGCTTCACTATGCCGACTTGACTTTACAGTTTTGCCCACCAATACACACTTGGGACCATGCGCTTCGAGAGCAAGCATAGCTATTTCAAGAGATGTATCAGGGCCAGTGTTGGTGATAACGGCATTATTTTTTTCAGTATCTGTATTTAATTACTTTTCCCATCGTTGCAACACCGTTACTGTTACTGAGAATGTGAAGTGGCGCGTTACTACAATTTGTTTTAATGAAGCGCAAGTGTCAGGTTTTGGCCACACATCAGCTGCCTGGAGAGAGTGGGGGGGGGGGGGGGGGGGGGGGACGCCATTGCAAATGCGATGATGATTGGCTGGGTGGGCGGATCATGCCCTGCTCACACTGTGAATGCCGTCGAGCCTGGTACGTTCAAAGGTAGCATTCTCAAACTGGAAGTACCGGCATTTTGTACTTGAATTATTTTAAATATTTACTATTGTTGCTTTACGGAATATTTAAGGATAGTGTCCTGTTTATTGTGCAGTAGGCCTAATATACAGTTACAGAGATTTGCACTACTTAATGGCCAAAGTTTACATTTGTGTTTTCTTAACAGACTGCAATCTATTTAGTTCAAATAAATACCAAATGTTCTAAAATACTGTATATAGTGTTTTTATACTTCAATCAGTTGATATAAACATCTTTGACGTTAAAGATGGTATAGAATGTAATAACGTATAAAACATGAAAAATAACATCACAGTTACTTTGCTGAGTAACCAATTACTCTAACAATGAGGTAACTGAGTTACTAATTCAATTACTTTTTGGGAGAAGTAATTTTTGACTGTAACTAATTACTTTTTTAAAGTAAGATGACCAACACTGATCAGGGCAAGTAAAATTTTCAGAAATGTGACCAAGTCACTCGCTGACAGACATCAGTTATTTCAAGCTTATCAGTGTAGCGGTAGTTCATTTAGCCCCCAGGTCCAAGTCTCAGACTGCACCAGGTTTCATCCAGACCTCTATGACAAGGGTGTAAGGGCAGCAGTTGCAGAATTTGGACTAACTTCAAACAACACTGTTGTAACAGAGAAAGTTAGAGTTCGACGAACTTCATGTGGAGATGGTATGCTTGTCTTACTCAGATGTGACAAAGGACAACTACATTTAGGACACACAGCAAGCATTCTTATTAAAAATGAAAAAACTTTAGTACTCTTGCTACGGGGCAAAATTGCCAGCTGGGTGCTTAAGCTTGGAGTCTATGCAATTAATGAAAATGGCTCTGATGATCATAGGGTCATCTGCAAACAGCTTGACAAACTTAATGATTACCGTCCTCTCATTACGCAAACACATGCCATCATGGAGCTTATAAAAGACTAGATTGAGAAAACTTTGCCATCACTCAGTAATGTAGTTGTGGACTCACTCATGGACGGACTGCAGGTTGTAGGAGTTGGCAGTGTAGACGACTTGAGCTTAGTGACGCCCGAGGACCTGGATGGAATTCTGCGCCCAATTCAATGCAGAAGACTTATTAAAGCTTTCACTGAAGGTAAGTTTTACATATATATAACCTTATTACCTTTACACTGCACTTGGAGCACTGGACATTAAGTACATGACTATTTGAATGACTATTTGTGCTTTATTTTGATTATTTTTTCAAGAATAAGGTTTATCAATAATGCCTGTAAAGCTCAGTCGGTAAAGACAAATAATCGACGGCTACATCAGTCAGTTAAGTTCTTAAATATCAGAAAAATGAGACATTATTATTTTGATCATGTTTCCCAGTCCTACTGTTGCTGTCACAGCCACAGACTGAGCCTGTCACTCTGCAGCCTCCACCTAATCAGCTCTACTCCATTCACCTGCGCTCCTGAACATACCTGCACCTCATCCTCTTCTATCAACCCTGCCTCCTTAAACCCCAGCCTTGCAATCCAGACCTTCAAACCGGACTGGCCACCCGTTGCCAACCCGCTTTGTTCCTGTTTCTGCCCTTTTCGTCTGATCCTCGGCTTGACCACAAGGTATTGACCAGTTTCTGTCCTGTACTTACCCGCTCGCCTGATCCCCGGTTGCCGACCTCGCCTTCTGTTCCTGACGTCGAGTACCTGTCCGTGAGTCCTGATCTGTGGTGGCTGTCTGATCTTCAGCTAACAACACCACTTCCTGAGTTGGCTTCTCGTTAAAGATCCTGAGCAGCTGTTGAAGTGTGTGGCTGCTGCATGGACAAGAGGACAGAGTCATCGGCTTCAGATCCTGGGTTCAATCCTCACTCTTGACATAACTAATCCTGAGCTTCTTAATAAAAACTGCTTATTGTGACCTCTGCTTGCTGTCTCGCGTCTGGGTCCTTCCTGTCTTTGTGTCAGTTGCCTGGATTCTCGTGGCTTTAATTGTTTATATTAATGCATTACATACATATGCAGTGTTTCTCAATTTCTCAAAAAGTGTTTTCTTCAATTTGAGCTCAGCGACATGGCGTCCATGTTTTTTACAGTCTATGGACGAGACACACAGTGAATTATCAGTATCTTCGGAGTAAATACTATACAACTAATGTAAATAATAGCATTAGTATAACTCTGGGGTGTTTCCTTGTTGCTCTTTTGCCTAATTTTTGCCGTTTTGCCGTATATTTGTCATGTTTTACCGTGTTTTGACGTATATTCGCCATTACGTGTATATGTAAACATACACACTAAGACGAAGGATGGGTATGAAAGCAAATTCCAGTTGAGGATCGATAATAAACTCCCTCAAGGTACAACAAAAGAGAGCATGTTGAGAAATGACAGAGGGAGGAAGCAGTGCACTGCAGAAAAATCCCTCCATGGATGTGAGGAGAGCAAACGTGGACTCTGTCTTCATCTGGACAGGAACTGCTTCAGGAGCTTACTGTCAATGAAAAACACCTGGACATGGTCTAATATAACAAACTGTAACATGGAAACTAAATACAGTTGGCCAACAGAATGTTTGAGTGCATGCTAATATGTTTTTATCATCTCAAAAACATTTGTACATGTTCATTTACAATTTTTATAAAAGGACACATGTTGAAGATTTATATCAGTTTTCTTTTCTTGTAATTCCACACTTAGCATTTGTTAGATAATTATGCCAAATACTTGCCAGACTTGTTTACATTTATTTCTTATGAACATAGGATGAATAAAATTTGTCGAAAGGACATTTCCATGGACATTTAAGACATTTTTTGACAAAGAAAGACCAGGCAGCCTGTTATAATTGCAGTACTTATTAGGTGGTCCCAAATAACTCTTTAAATAAGTGTGTACTGTGGAACCGAATGTATTGTATTTTAGACATTAACTTGATTTAGCTTTACAGAAATACTGTACAGTATGTACATGTTATGTCTGGTGTTGCCATCAACAGGAAAAACAAATCAAACAATGTAATATAACACTGTAAAGTAGGCTATCTGACTTTTAAATTATTAATTTAGCTGTTGAAGGGGTGATCATAGCCAGTACCACATCTGTTGCCCCCCCTGAAAAATTTTTCAGGAGCCGCCACTGGAATTAAATGCCATAAAGCACCCTTGAATTAGACACAGAGGTTGATGTTTTGGTTATGTCTTTTATTTTTTGGGCAGATTCATTCACCTGATCCTGCAAGAAAGAACATTCATCAACTAGTGAGGCTTGCATCTTACTGACTAAAAAGACAATAAATATGATTACTCACCTAAGTCTCGTTTCAGCTTCTTTATTTTCAGTTTCAGATACTCAACTTGTAGGTTCTTGTACTCAATGTCTTTTTCAAGACTCTTCATATAGAGCTCAGCTAAGCCAGCAGTTCTCTGTAACAAGTAAAATATGGAGCACATGATTTAAAGCAACGGCAGTGTCTGAGTGACGAAATGTATGATGAGGAACATTCTCACACTATGCTTTGCAGACTTCAGACTCTTTTCAGTGGTTGATGTTACCTTGTGTGGTCTCTTCCTCTGGTATTTGCCAGGAGGAGTAGGTCTTTCCCCAGTTGTTGTAGAGGCTTGGGGGGAGGGGGGGCTGTTTCTTTCTTTAACATTGACAGCAGTGGGAGCAATGGGTTATTAAGTACAGACTATTTAAAGGGACTGTGAGGAGAATCTATTACCGGCAACATAAAGATTCTGCTACCCATGAGCACGCGCGGCGACTGTCGTAATGTTGCGTTCCAGTAACCTCGGAACTGGGAGTGACATCATCTCCGACTTATCGGCGCTCCAGTTGAAGTCGGAAAAAAACATGCTGATCTACCAGGCTATTGTTAGCTGTTGTGAGCACGCCCTGCGTTGTTGTTCACAAATATCACATGAAGAATGTGATTATCACTATGGCAGCATTTTTGTAAATATAATTCTAACAATACTATGTATACAGCTGATCTAGAGCGACACACCCCAGTCAGAAGTGCAAATAAATTGATTATTACAGGAGCTAAATAACTGTTCACACTGGGGGCATCCATCTTCCATTGTCAACTCGGGGGTGGCGAGGTTTCACCGAGTTCCCAGTAGGAAATTCCGACTTCGGGAGACGTTCCAGTTGCAGTTTCCTACTCGGAACTTGGAAATTCCTACTTCTGAACACAACTGGAACGCACCAAGACGTAACCCAAGCCAAAGCGTGTGTTTGTTGTGATGCTAATGAATGCAGCTCGGACCTTCCTCAGAACTCTGCATTGCTTTACAACTTCTTTTTTCAACAACTTACAGGATGCAAAGCGACGAGGTAATGTGTCTCTTTCTAGTTACGTAGCGGTAGTTTTTGATGTGTGACAACAAGCAAGTTTTGAAAAACTTAGTATCGTAGTTTTGTAGCTGGCTATATATCTCTACCTACAGCCCGGTGCTCTAAGACGTGTCCGAATAATATAAATTTGCTCTAGTTTTAATTGTCTTGTTCCTGAAGTTGAGAATCCAGGCTAAGGAATAGCATTTATAGATAACCTATTTTGATGCTATAAAACTCATCTTAGAGTGTGCATTTCGATCAGGCATATATCTAAAAGTGAGACTTTTTTGTAATTACTTGAAAACTCCTCTCAGTCTCTTTAAGGTAGTTTTTCAAGTCCACGTTCAGACAATCACCATTCAGTCATGGCCAAATACACTCAGCATCTGTGGGTATGTGTGTAAATTCAATTCTACTACAATACATGACAACTGAGGTGATACTGTACCTCCGCAGCTGCCTCGGAGGAAACAAAGTGTTTATCCATCCCCCTCGAGGTCCACCATCACCTGTAGAGATAGCATAGGGTCTGTTAGCCACGTGCCAGTTCACATGCTGGTGTGTGACATACCTCTGGCTTTGACACAGTGTTAGAGGTTGCTCCCTCTGGCACGACCACCACTAAAATACTTCCATCAGCTGTGAGGAAAGTAGACAGGCCTGTGTTAGTGATGTCAAAATGATATGATGTGCATTGGCCAAGGTTTGACACATACATACTTAACAAGTATTTAAAATGCTTTTTGGTGCCGGGACTGGACAGGACAACCCCCCCCCCCCCCCCCCCAGACAACCCGTCCATTAGTGGTCTGCCCTTGTTTGATGAGATGGCCAGCTCTTCTGCAGGGGTATAGTCCTGAACTGGACCACCAAATCCTGTCCTTCTTTTTTAAGTTCTTCTTCCTGTTGGCTGTTCCAGTGTGAATCAGAAGGGGGAATGTGGTGACAATGAGACCATCCCATGTGGAATAAGAAGTGATTGTCCAATATGATTGGAAGTGAAACATAACCACAGTTACAGGTAATAAGCTAGGGAGGCATAATAAATAATCAAACTTAATTTCTATATTCCCTTTGATGCATGATATATAAATATAAAATTAAACAAAAATTGCTTTATAAGTAACAAGGATGTCATGCTCAGCGTATTATTCAGTCAAGTCAATCAGACACTTCATTTATTGTGTTGGAGGGCTTTTTTCTTTCAAGAGGGAGGGCTATTTTAGTCCACCTGTAGATTTTTTACTTTCTAACTTGTTTCAGACATCAACTTGTTTTGCTGACATAGTTTAATTAATTGTGGCGACGACTTGAATCTTAAACACAACATGATATGGCTTGAAACAGACCAACTTACCAGACGCGACGATGCTCTTGTACTTGTTTTTTATCTGCTCCCATGTTCTTTTGACTCCAGAAGGATTACATCTGGGAGAATGACATGATAATTGTAATACACACAAGTCATTTGCACAGTAGCATATGTTATTTTATGAGATTCAGAAGTGTGATCACTATCATACTGAGCCACTGATGAGTAACTTACACATTTACACAGTCCGCTATGTGTTGCCATGCATTTTGCCTGCAGTTGGCCGCTGCTACCGTGTTCCCCCTTTCCGTGATATTGCTTCTCTCCTCCTTGTACTGCTGCATAATCAGCCGCTGCTCTTCAGCAGTGAAGTATGGAGCTCTTTCTTTGTCGCTCATGACTGCGTTTGGTCAGCTGCCTCTGAGCCCTCCCCTTATACGTGCACATTCACGGCTCTTGATGAGACAAACTTGAATTGAGTTACCGTGCTAATAACTTGTGTCATGCTATCGATTATTCGATTGCCATTGTTACGGTTACTCAATCCTCGATAGATGTGAGTTTCCGGGGATAAGTTCGCCAGGCAGATTGTAGAGCGATATCTTTGCTCTTTCCAAGACCGCATTGGAACAGGATATGATGCTGTTTTTATCCAGTTAGAAAACAGACTCGAAAATGTGAAGAGGCCACATTTTGTGTTGTCCATGACTCTCCAGGAACTTCATGCATCCACAAAGCTGCCTTGTGTTTGCTGGGGTCAGTATAAGGTGGCAACAGTGTCATGGATGAATCCTCACTTAACCATCTGGTGCTCACAGTCCCTACTGAGTTACTGTAAAATACCAAATAGTAGCCGGGGCGTTTATTTGCTTCAATTACTGAGCAGACCAGGCGTTTATTTGGGACCAGGTGACTATTTGGGAGAGGCATTTAATTCCTTTTGCACAAAAATTTTACTTGGTAAAAAATGAAAAATATGGTAAATATATTCAAATTATTTATTTACACTAGTATGAATAACACCTGTACATTTTCAAGGCAAGATTACAGTACCGTTGTTACACTCAAGTCATCCTCTTTCAACTCAGCACTCTATACACACTATTAATACATGAACGACTGGTAGCAAAGTTAAGGTCTTACTTTTTTTTTTCGCTGCACCAGGGACATGGAGATAAGCAGCAACGTACCGCTAACTGACTTGTCCAGCCTCCTGACGTTAGTTAAGGGCAAAACACAAACAGTGGCAGTGGCAACGTCTTCTTCGTTGAACTTTCAAAGCCCTATAGTCTTTAAGATTCAGGCTTTCTGCTTTCTAGTGCCCTCTGTGGACGTAGAGTGTAGCTGCACTGTCATGAAACAGAGCGCCTCACACCAACATGCATTTGTTGACATACAGAGGGAGGAGAAGCTGATAGGACATCCAGAGAGAGAAATAACAGTAAAGGTTCAGTCTAATGTTACTTTTCAAGTGTCAGCTGTCAGTTGTGAGCTCAGCATTTGCATGTGTGTTCTGTAAACTTCCACTGTAGCTCATACGCTGCGCCAAATAAATTACACCAGGCGTTTATTTGGGACTGGGCGTTTATCTGGTATTTCACGGTAACTGGGAACTTCACAATGTTGAACAAGGTCATCTATTTATCCCTTAAAGGGCAAGAAATCACAGCAAAATAATACATTATTTGTTTATATACAAATATACACACCCTCACAAAAAGAAGAAGACTCAGGAGCAGTGGAGGAAATGAGCTGCCCATTCTATGTCCATGGGGATCAAAACATGTTTTCTTGTTATATCTGGCTAGAAGTGCATTTGGTCTGTACTTTCTAGATGACTTGCTTTATAAATACCAATGTCTCTGTAAATCTAGAGGACTGGAATACAGGCAGTGTACATAGTTGTGAAAACCTCCTTAAAATGATGTACTTTGCATCTGACTTTTCATCACATAGTTCTGTACTAGTCCCAGACTCCCTTGAACCATCACACAGTTGTCCCCAGTACTTGTTGCAACGCAGAACTGTTGAAAGATTTTTTGTACTGCGTGCAGTGAGGAAGGTTAGGTATCTATGAACCAAATGAGTGTTTCATTTTCAGCAGGATTCTCTCTCTGTCCATCTGTTTTTTTCTTTTTGATGGAGTAAAGGTCTTTCTAATTGTAATTTGGTGAAATATCTGCTTGAACTGTGGTTTCTGAAAATCTTTTTTCAATTTTCTCATCTAATTTTCAAATGGAAAAGCTGACTATCTAAAGCTCCATACCTCCTCACACCATCTGCCAATGAGTCAAACTGTGTACGATATACACCAATTCATCAGCAACAAACAACTGCTCAAGTTCTGTAGTGAGTAGGGATGTAACGGTTACTGGTAAAATGGTAAACCGCGGTAAAATTTCCCACGGTAACCATTACCGTGTCCTGATAAAATTACCATTAAACTGTGTTTGATCACCACACTGTGTCAGTAACTCACGGTGATGCTGCTCTTTACTATGTATCTGTCCTCAATTAAGCAGCCTCACTGGAGGTGAACTTGTGCCGTTTGCGTTGTTTGGCCGCTGAGTCTGAGAGCGAAAGTTCGAAACACTACAGTGGAGACTTTTCCTCTCAGAACGAACTCTGAAGTTGGCTGAAGTTTGGATTTTACAAGGATGCCGAGGGAAAACTGATAAAAGACAGTCTCCTTGTCTAAACACGAAGCTGCGTCAAAAGAAAAAGACATGCGTGGTTAAAAGTGCTGTAACTCCTCGAGTAAGAGCTGACCGAGCCGTAGAGAGAGAGAGATTTATTGAGCCATAACTGAGTGAGTTAACAGGTGGTTTATCAGTATTTTCTGTCTAAATAATATATAAATCTTGTAATTAACAGCATAAGGATCATTCTGGAGTGTGTTCTTGCTGTTCTTTTGCCGCATATTCGCCGTATTTCGTAATAGATCGTCTTTTTCCTTCAAAGTTCATGTTTTATGGATTTAGTCAATCATAATTTATAAATATTAAAGAAGGAGATGTCGAGATCTGCCATTGAAAGGGGAGACCAGAGGAGAGTCATGAATGGGGCTAACTGCTTCAGGGACTATCGTTAGTAAAACAAAAAATAAATAAATAAAAAGGCCTGGACATGTTCAGTATAATGAGCTGTAACATGGACACTAATGCTGCAGGCAAACTAAAATGTGTGAGTGTTTGTAAAATAGGTTATGTTTATTTTTGGCTGTCACAGGTTTCTCTTCTTTCTCGTTCATGTAGGCTGACATAACGATGGATTTTGGAGGGATTTTAGGGACAAAAAGAACGAAACGCGTATCTGTCCACCGGATGTATACAGTTGTTACTTTGCACTAGGGATTTAAACTGTGTGTATTTGACAGTTAAAGCTTTGGAGATGGAGGACCACATTTATTCAAAATCACTCGAGAGTCCAATCAACTTCTTTCATAAAAAAGAAAGCACGACGAAAAGAAGCGAAATCGTTACAGAAAACAGAAAACAAAGATAAACATTGGTGTTGCTTTTACAAGGTGGAGAGCCTTGTTTACAAAGTTATGTCTGAAGACTTATGCAGAAGTTGCTTGTTTTCTGCTGGACAAGTAAGGGTGCAATTTGCAGTTTTGTAACGCTTTGTAACAGTGTTTATTATGCTTAAATTACATTGTTTATTGGAAAGAAACCCAATTACAGCAACAGTGCTGGACGCTAACAAAGCAAACGGTTTTAAACGTTTAGCAAGGTTTCATTTTTTTTGACACAACAGATTGTCTAGGTGCAGAGCCCCAAAGGTGCCAAGGAGAAAAAAATTATATAAATAGTGCGTACGAGATACATAAACGTGCGCACAAAATACTTATTTGTGCGCATGAGATACTAAAACGTGCGCATGATATAATAAAAGGTTGCGCACTAAATACTTATTCGTGCACGTTTTAGCTAAAACGTGCAGTCAAAATAAAGTTGTTTGCCACGTTTTGACTTGTCCTTATCCACTACGGCTTACCGTAGTGATGTCATATGTTTACAAACACACACAATGGAGAGAAGAAGTGAACTAGTTAACTTTTACCTCCACCTCTGAATGTCATATAATGACATTCTTGCTGCTCTTGCCATGAGATGGAATAATCTTAAGAACAGAAAACCTGCTTTTATAATTGAACCACGTGCTACCACTGTGGGCTGGGTGCTGGATGTAGATATGCTTTCCATCGATGTCACCCAGGCAGAGTGGGAATTGCAATTTCTCCCAAAAGCCATCGGATATAGCCTGCCACTCCTCCACTGAGTTTGGTGTCTGCAAATAGAGTTCTTATATTTGGCGGTAAGATAGCGGCAGTAGTTCAGCAGTAAGGGAGCATTTTTGCAATGAATTATTTGTACTTTCGTTAAGAAGTACGTAAAATGTTGTCATGTATATGTTCAATGTTATGAAATGATGTGGGTTTCTAACCTTCAGGAACTCGTCTTTTAAAACCTGATGTATGGTCTCACATGAGTCCTTCACTATATTAGATATTGTATATTGTTGTGGCCCCAATCCTGCACTGAAAGCTCAGAGATTTGAAAGTTTCTCCTACAACATAAAAAAAGACATTATCCCAAAATGAAAGTACAACAGAGCTCATCCGTAGCATCTCCCTGAAACCTGATCTGTCCTCCAACCAAACACACAAACCACCATATCATATGTTTGTGAATTATTTTAAGGTGTATCATGGTTAATTATCAAAGTTCACCTAATTGGTCTAAAATAATAACAAGCCATTGTTGAGTGTTTAAAAAGTACTGTATTTTCTTCTGTGTCAGTAGGTGGCAGCAGGTCGCTAACTGCCTTAATACTCTGACACAAGAGACGTGATGAAGCAGACAGGTGGCAGTGACGGTGATGAAGTTTTTAAAAATGAGAAATCCACATTTTTGAATCCTGCAGAATTTCCCATTTTGCCAAACCAAGCTACATCGACATCACTCACATTCTCAACAACATATACGTGTGATCTGAGCTTCTCAACCCTGACTGCTATTAAAACTAAAAGCAGAGAGGGACTGAGAGCTGTTGAGGAAGAGCTCTGTGTGTGTCCGTCTGTAATTTTACTCAACTTTGTGTTCGGTGAAATAGGCCCAGGTTACACATCAGGTATAAGAAACTACAGAGACTTAAAGGATAAGTTTGGTTTCTCCAGCTTTCACATTGTTTATAGAATGAAGTAGAACAATATACTCACCCAGAAGGCTTTCCTGATCCAAACAGTGCTTCAGGAGATATTTAGATCCAAAATCGAGCGGCGGACATCCGTATAATGGTAGCACACGGGGCATGTATAGCGCCGCTCCTAAAACTGCATTAATCGTCCAAAAACTCATTAGTTTGACCAATATGTCATCATGGTCCACTCACGCTACTCCTCCACGACAGTCTGTGTCACTCATGGATGTATTATGAGAACTGGATACCAGACCGCCCCTCGCGGCACGCCGATTTTTCCCAGTGGCCACTCGTGGTATTGCAACAAAAAATCCCCATTGGGCCCAAAAAGCATTTTTCCCATAGGCGGCAATAGTAAAAGAGACGGCTGTAAAACTGTTGACAGGACATCTCCAGCCGTAAACATGGTCAATAACTGATCTTTGTATTTTATATTTTTAAGTCTTGGACCTTTGATCGGTCAAAAAGTGTTCAAAAGGCTAGAAAAGCCAGAGGAAAGTCGCTAGCTCTCTGATGACGTCACAGCTGTACACACGCACTGTCAAAGCGCGGTCATGCTGTGTCTCGGGGGCGAGGACGCCAGCTAACTTCTTTCAGGCTCTTTGGTCCAAAATTGTTCTGAAAGTTGAGAAAACGACTAAACGGTGAGTTTATGTTTGACATAGAGTGACTTAACACATGTTTTCTCTCAGAGTTAACTATCACTCACTTGATAGTTGTGGTTTGTAAACGTATTTAGACTTTATATTTCAATTAAATCCACGTCCACGTATCTTGACTGTACTTACATTAGACTGCTGTGTATTGGATAATATACAATGAAATAAAGAATAAAGTAAGATACATTTTACAAACACGATGGTCCTACATTCCAAGTATATTCAGTTTAAAGAAAGTTTTAAAAAACGTGCCCGAATAACTGTAGCTAATGTGTGTCAGGGGATCACGGAGTTGTGTTTGGTAGATGGATCTTTATTAGGAATATATGTAAATGTATTAATTGTTTTATAAATAATACATTCAGATAATGTAAGTTTTAGACTGTAAAAATAATAATAAAAGAGAGACTTAATAAAATGAAAAACTTTACTTGAATAAATTGATAAAGTACAATAAAGATCAATAACAACACAATTGTCATGTTCCAGTTGATTAAATAAGATTTTTAATTTTTAATTTAAGATTTTTCTCTCAACAGAGATTGGAGGTAAAGGAGCATCACTCCAGGGAAAAGAGTGAAGATGGCTGAATGTGTCCTGCAGCTGTGGAGGATGGTTTAATAAACAAGTTTCATTAATGACAGTATGGTGGTCATTCTGATTTATCTAATGTATTTGTCATATTTTATGTATCACTCATGTATTACACCATTAACTCTATTCAAACAAGATAATCTTAATAAAATACAAACTTTTTTGGCCTACCTAGAAGATTGGCATTTTTTTCTGAGAATAATTCATTAAAAATTAACGTGAATAACATTTTTTAAGTAAGACTCAAAAACATTTTTTTAAACATTTCATTATATTGTGTTTTTATTTTGATTTCTTACATTTTTTTATGCCAGTCCTATTTTATAGAAAATAAAATATAACAAATACAACCCTTACCCCATAACATTATATATAAAATATAACTGTTTCAGATAACATTCTATCTTAAAAATTTAAGGCTGGGAACAAACATGGAACAGGCTTTCATATTTAACATGAGTATTAAAAGTGAACATCTTAACTGAAGTTAGCGTTAGAAATTGACAAATCAAACCAAACTAACCATTTATGTGAGTGTGTGTGGCTTAGAGGTCTTGGATAATTTACTCCTAATGTTATTAATGATAATTATGTATTTGTTTATTTCATAACCTATATTTTAGGTCACATTAGTTCACTTTTAGTTCAGTAGTTCCATCACACTGCTCACTCCCAACTCTGTCTGTTTTTGAATAAAGTACATTTTTTAGAACTTTTATTACAAATTTAGTATTTTGATTTGTTCAGATAACATATGAGTGATATTCCTGAAACATCACTATCGTTGACAGTTTTACTGACATATACTGTTGTCTACATATTTTCTAAGTGTTTCATGACAGTGACACCATTTTGAATCCCAGACAGAAAATAGACACCAGGACAATATGGCCTAATAATAAATACATAACTAAATACATAAATATAATTGTGACCCACATACAGTATTCATTAGAACAAGCAATTTGTTTATTCAAGAAATTAAAAGAAAAACCTCTTGTGTACCAATTTGATTCTTCTCATAAAAGTTTAATAAAATTGATAAATCTTAATATTGTTTTTTTACTTTTACTGCTGAAAATCTTTTCCACATCTTCCTAATTAACCACAGATATATAGTTTTTAAATGTTTTTTCTGTATTTAATGTTTTTATCTTTTTGCCATAAGCTCTCTGATGATCAAGAAAACACACAGACAGAGCCAATTTGACCTCTGATGACTTGAACTTTGTCTCAAGGGTTAACAAAGTAGATAAAACCTATAAAGAAACATTATTAGAGAAGCCAGTCTTAATCTGGGTCTCAGCCCCGGGATCCATCCATGGTTCATCTAAAAACTATCAGATTGCCTATCAGAAAAATAAAAAGAGAAAATGAATGGGTAACACAAGGACTTTATGCATTAAGAACAGTATGACACTTACAGCGAAAGCCTCATTAATATGTCCATGAAAAAAGGTAATACCTTTGAATCATCATTGAAAGTTAATCTGATAAGCAGTCATCTCTCAAATATGGGATTAATAAAATGAACAAATTACTCTGATTTATTTGGCTGATGGACTGCTAAAGTCCACGACAGTTTTTCTGTTGTTTAATCCCATGATTTTAGAATAGTCAGCTATAGTAAGTCATCAAATACAAATCACTCGTCTTAAACTCTTATTATGAAGACTTATTACGTATATAATGTCATTATATCACATCGTAGTCGGATCATGTGCCCTTAAACTCATTATTTGAGTTTGTACACCTCTCATACTGTAAATTTCACCCGCGGTAGATTTTTATCGTGGCTGCACGTCATTTCATTAAGACCGCGCTTCGCTCGTTCCCATTGACGTGAGGCATTATGGGAGATGACTTTACTGCGCCTGCTCTATGGGCCCAATGATCAGGAAGTAAACCCGGAAGCCAGAAACTTTTTCGGCGTATGCGCTGGGTGAGCAACTCCCATAGAAATGAACGGGCGCCATGTTTCCGTCCGGCATCCAGTTAAAATAATACATCCATGGTGTCACTCCAGACATGTTTTTGTGACTGTGCCAACCTCTGAACTGAAGACTTTGTTTATGTGTGCCCCCTCACATGAGCAGTACGGCTCATTGTTTCAGGGGCGACCACCGGCTACTCAACGACTTTCTTCTTCCAGTTTTGTACAAAATGGACGAATATCTATCAGATGAAGATGTTGTGGAGGAGAACTTTGAATATGATGGGTGTCCTTACAGTTTCAAGCCAGAGTTTACAGAAGAGGAGCTCATCGAAAGGAGGACGAAGAGGCAAAGAGAAGAACAGCTGGCCAGAGAGCGGTCTTCAGTTGAGAGGTCAGCACAGTCACAAAAACATGTCTAGAGCGACACAGACTGTCGTGGAGGAGTAGCGTGAGTGGACCATGATGAAATATTGGTGAAACTAATGAGTTTTTGGATGATTAATGCAGTTTTAGGAGCGACGCTATACATGCCCCGTGTGCTACCATTATACGGATGTCCGCCGCTCGATTTTGGATCTAAATATCTCCTGAAGCACTGTTTGGATCAGGAAAGCCTTCTGGGTGAGTATATTGTTCTTCTTCATTCTATAAACAATGTGAAAGCTGGAGAAACCAAACTCGTCCTTTAACTGGCCTTGTGAGGCTGCAGTGTCGTTTTACATTATCTCTATTGGTGGTGAGCTGCAGGATTTTTTCTAATGTGAAAAAAATGTACCATGGCTCAGAAAAAGTTTTAAAAAACACTGCACTTTGTTCAGACAAAACTACCAATCCTGAGGACTTCACTTCAACAGTTCCAGTGTGTAACGTTTAGTGTTCTCCTCTCATGTACTGTGACCGTGCAGGCTCCAGGCTCCTTTTTTTCCCCACACAATGGCTGCATTTTTGAGGTTGACAGGTGTGACTGGATAAGAGAAGGAGCTGGCTTTGAGGGGTTTGTGTGCAGTGCAGCATGAACAACAGAAGAAGTGATTCTGCCAGCTCTCTGTCTAACCAGACAAGTGAATTTGGCTGCTTAACCGTTACCTCCTGTATGTCATTAGCATCTGCTGGTGTCAAGACAATCTTCTGCAGTGCAGTGGCTGTTAACACATCCATGGGTTTTGTTTCAGTCGTATAACGACTGCAAAGACCCGAAGGAAGCTTTTGAGTGGCAATGTTGGTTTTTACTGGAATAAATTTAGAGGATGTATAACTGAATAGACAGAGGCCAATATGGGGCAGGGCAGGGCCAGAGGCTGCCAGAAGAGATGTCAGAAATGCCTCTTTTTCCTCCATAATTGGGGGCTGAGGGTCACCTCTCTCTGTACAGCACTGCTGTCTGTCTGATTTTCAGAGAGCTCCTCGTTTCTAGCAGCTCTGATTGTGCACTTGGTCTCTTTCTCATAAAAATATATGTTTGCAATTCTATCTGGGAGCACACCTTTCATGGTGCTCTCATTCCCTGGCAGAGCACGTCTGTACAGGCCGGTTAGCGTGACCCTCCAGTCCTGACGATCATTTTCGATCTTGTATAAAAGCCCTCCGATGTGTGAGCAAGTCTCTCCAAGACTGGAAAAGAGTTGCACACAAAATACAGATTAAGACGCAGGCCACCTTTTTCATTGAGTGCACTATACAAGCCCTAAAAAATTCTGCCAGCCAAGAAAAGCCTTTTTTTGCACATTCATAGTGGACACATTATGTTCATGAAGCTGTATTTTGGTGGAATAAAACTTTGTTGTACATGTCATTTAAAGCAACACATACATACATACCCAGCTTTGCAGTCACAGTGAGCTGTGTCTATGTCTCCACTATCACTAACTGCTACCCAAGGATGATGTGGAGGATCATTGATGCGATAGGAGGGCGTCACATCAGCTCGTCACAGTGGGGTCATCAGGTGTCGTGTGAAATACAGTCTGAACTCATCCTTACTCCAAGAGCTTGTATGGTTCAAGCACCTTGTAGCTCTTCATAGCCTTCCTTGTATGGACACCTAAAACATTTGAAAAAATCAAAATAGGCTGATCTGCCTCAGTAGCTCTGTTTACTGCAGCTGTTTTTGCATTGCACTCTTGTTTTTACTGCCTTTTGTTAAGAAGCCCTTTTCTGCCAGTGACAACAAAGGTAATTATTATTAGATAGTAAGTCATAGTTATGAGATAGCAAGTCATTATTATGGGATACTATGTCATAATTATGAGACACTAAGTCATAGATTTGACTTACTATCTCATAGCTATGACTATGTATCTCATAATTACGACTTAGTATCACATAACTACGACTCAATACCTCATTTTTATGACCCTTGTTATGACTGTGAGTCATTTAGACATATTTATTGTGTCATTTGTGTTGTAGAGGAGCTTTGTGCTTTCCCTTCCTCCTCTCTCTGTGCTCTCCCTCTGAGCCTTCTTCAGGTGTGGCGCGTCCTGATTGGACGATGATGAAATTGCGCATCCGACGCCGACTGGAGGAGCGCTGCAGAGGGGCGACATCCGATTGGTTGGGAGCTGATGGCTGGCTGTTTAAAAAAGACAGAGCGAGCGGAGACGCCGACCCTCCTCCTTCCTCACTCCCAACATTCACCACAGAGCAGCAGCTTGAGTTGTGTGATTAAGAAAGTTAAAATTGTGTAAAATTAAATGTGCTTGCTTTAAAGAAAATTGTAAGTTAAAAAGCAGTCCGGTAAGTCGGGGAGAGCAGGGGCGTACTTACCATTAGGCAAACACAGGCAATTGCCTGGGGTCCCAAGATGTCCAGGGGCCCCCAAACATCTCACAAAAATGTATTATTAAAGTTTTCTTTAATTTAGTTATTATTTTAGTCTTAATTCACACGCTGTAGTCTGAAGTAGAGGAGATCAACATCCATATTTTATAATCATTTTGTCAGAAGACCTCATACATTTGATGTCATTGGCTTTATGTTCAATCATGATATCCTGTAAAATACTTTAATCCATAACTTTTCAAACTATATGACACTTAGTATAAAAAGCTTAAGGTCCATGCACTGGATAATTTTGCGTGTGCACGATAAACTTCTTATTTATTTTTGCAGATGTCCCTTCAGGGGCTCCGTAATCATAAACATTTAGATTCAAAACCTTTTTTGGGTCTTAAATATTATTCCCTGGTTGTGGAGAACATGGGTATGTAACTTGTAACTTAAGCTGCCAGATAACTGAAACAGATTTCAAAAGCAGGACTCATTAACACACTCGCCTTCTTTTTCCCCTCTTCTTGACAATACTTCTGACAATTGTCTGTCCGGCTATTTTGTCTTTTGTGGTGTGAATGAGTCCGACCGAATGAGTTATCTGAGTAGGGAATGGGAACTTTGTCTCTAACATATATTTTTTTAAGGAGACATTATTTTTCACTGATATCTGTAATTTCCTTGTTTATTTTTTCTCTGCGCCCATCCTTGGAAAAAATAATAAAAATGATTTTAAAAATGTATCAGCACAATACAGAAATATGAAGGACCCCAATGACTGGGTTTGCCTTGGGCCCCCATATGACTAGATCCGACCCTGGGGGAGAGTACAGCCCATTATCGTTTTCTTCTGTTTTTCAGTTAGGGAGGCAGCAGTTAGGTTTGTAATATTTTATTTTCATTAAAGAAGTCCGGTAAGGTTTCTGATTTATAAAAGTGTTTTGTATTTTTTTTGTTTTGCTTGTTCTCCCTGAGGTAAAGCTAAATTGTTAAAGAAAAGAAAGAACCAATGTTCGATTTAATTGGACTGCAAACATTCTCGTTTTCGTGTCTTTTGTAATGGTGTTTCCTTGAGAGTAACAAAGGAGTGGTCCTTTAATGTTGCATTCAGTAACCCCTAGGCTGGGCGTAACACCCTGAATCTCATAATTATGATTTACTATTTCATTGTCAATTGATACGGGCACTCTTCCAGACCGCATATATTAAGCTTTAATTTATATCAGAAGGTTTTTTCTTGCCGCCATGATGGAGGGATTCATGATTGGCTATATGGATTCATGTTGGTGTTGGATGTATATATTTGTATATATATGTATATGTGTATTTTATATGTATATATGTATCTATGCATATATGTGTGTCCATAAAATGAAGAGCTTTATGCTCTATTGTAAAGTGTCTTGGGATAACACTTGTTATGAATTGGCGCTATACAAATAAAGATTGATTGATTGATTGATTGATTGATTGATTGATTGATTGATTGATATCAAGCAAGGGCACTTGGCTTGAGCTGAGCCATGTAGTCCGATTACATGGAAGCCCACACAACGTTACCAAACGAACTAACAAACTTACAAACTGACAGAAAATTCTTAAAGCCTAGTTGGACCGCAGATTTGTACCGTTGTTTTGAATGTGTTGCTATGGGCGTTGCTATGGATTGTTTGCATGTTGGAATAAATGGCTTCACATTTCCTGTGACGTGTGACATCAGCTTGTGTTAACCTATCCATATAAGCTCTTAATGACTGGGACTCTGGAATAACCATGGCAGAGAAAACATCAGGCTAAAGAAAGACCAAACCAAACTGGACACAACACCAGACTTTCTTCTTTGAACAACTTGTCCATGAAAGAAAGAACATTATCAGAGGAAAGTCTGGATCTGGGATAACCTCACAATTAAAAAAAGAAGCATGTATCATTTTTATTTCATATCATGTATCATTTTAGGTCTGGTATCAATCAATTTAATTTCAAACAAACACAGGTACACGCACAAACACTTACAAACACACATTAAGACACTCAAGGGAAAGTTGTTAAACTTTCACTTTGTTTTTTTTAAATGTATTTTTTGGGCGTTTTTAGCCTTTATTGATAGGAGAGAGACAGCGGACAGACCTGCGAAAGGGGGTGAGAGAGCAGGGGAAGACACTCTGCAAACCGGACACAGGCGGGACCCGAACCCGGACCGGCAGAAGCAAGCACATGGGATGCCTAGCTGCCAACCACTCAGCCAAACCAGCACCCCAAACTTTCACTTTGTTGATGAAGTTTTCCAAAATAAATTTTTTGGGTTTAAAATGAAGTTGTGTTTGTTACATTTTTTTTAAATGGGTCAGTCCGCCAAAAAAAATAGTGCAATTTGCTTGTTGTAACTCTTCAAAATGAAACTTTATTTTTTATTCCATTTCAATATAGAATTTAGAATATACACATTTACTCATTCAAAATGAGTACTCATCAATCTCAGGCTACTTTAATTTATTGCAACTTTCGACAGTTTATTATCATTGCAATTTTTTCTCTGCTGTAACCAAAACTCAAATTTTTAAAACCATTTTATTTTAAAACTAGAAAAGCACTCGGAGAGTGCAGACCTCTGCCAGCGCCATAGTCCTCAGCCATAGTGTCATTTGACCATAAATATTAGTCCTACCTTTATTTCATCTAAATATTTAGATTAGGGGTGTCCCGATACAACTATTTCACCTCCGATATGATACCGATATTGCAGCCTTGAGTATTGGCCGATACCGATATCAATCCGATACGATATCAGCAGGAATCAAACAGACTTTTATTACCTATTTTGTAGTATGGACTGTAAGAAAAGGCTTGATCAGGTCAGATTACTCAAACAGAGAACAGTAGTCAGCAATAGTAGGTATGAGAAAAACTGACCCATTTGTTATTAACCAATAGGTTAAATAAATTTTAACCTTAAACATAAGAATATACTACAATTACAAAACAAAATATTTTTTATTCATGTTGTTACTACAAAACAACATGAATAAAAAATATTAGAAGACCCTGAAAAGTGGCCTCAATAAATCAAACAAAAACATGTTTCACCAATTACAAAATAACCACTGTGTTGAACTTAAACATAAGCATATTCTACAACTGAATAAAATAAAAAATAAATATATTAGAATGGACTGCTTGTATCAGAGTGCTGATATCGGAGATTTAGGATGCAGGCCGATTTAATCCGATATTTGTTTTTTTGATCAATATCCGATATCAATATCGGATCGGGACATCCCTAATTTAGATTCCTTGACCATGAAAACATACCATTAGCAACTGATTTCATAATGATATCTATTTTAGTTCAGTAGTTATTCACAGAAATCACATTTTTCACCATGGCGGCCAGACGCTGATCCAGATCAACACCAAAATCGAATCAGTTCTTCCTTTTCCCATGCTGAACATTTCCTGAAAGTTTCATCCAAATCCATCCATAACTTTTTGAGTTATTTTGTTCACGGATGGACAAACTCTCCCGAAAACATAACCTCCTTGGCGGAGGTAACCATGTTTAAAAGAATATCAACCACATACAATGTTTTCCCTTGGAAAAAAAAGAGTTAATTTAGAAGAAATGTTTGGTTACATGATGGAAATACTAATATTCATGTAAAAAAAAAATGACTTTTTTTTGCTGTTACTCTTTATTTGAGTCACAGCAATGAGTTTTTAGCATAAAATTAGCAATTGTGTGAAAACTAGCCACTTAGCATCTATGCTAGTAGCTTGAGCACATGGAGCACATTCTTAAGATTTAACTGAATATTTTACTTTTGAAATCAACAAATGTTGTCTTAGAGATAACTTAGGTAACAGGACTGAGTTTTTAGATTGACCATCTCTAAAACAGCTAATATATCATTACATTTAAGGAAAAATAAAAGAGATAACTTACTTTTGGTCTTCCCATGACTTGCAGACGACCTAAATGATGTCACTTCCTGCAGAACATGTCACTGGTAATGTTCCAGAATTTTAAAGGGGTGAATGTGTTTGGGTAACAGCAATGAGTGAAAACCTGGGGACAGCACTAAAATGTTAATTTTAACCAAAATATGACTTTTTTGTAAAACTTTTGTTATAAAAGTGTAGATAGAATATGGAGTCACACTTGAATGCAAAGAAAATTTTCCTTAGAAGGATTTTGTTCATGATGAATTGTGGTAAAGTGTAGAGTTTGACTGTGGGACAGGCAAGAAATGATATGTATAAGTGTTTTGGATGCCATTTTAAAATATGATATATATATATATATATATATATATATATATATATATATATATATATATATATATATATATATATATATATATATATATATATATATATATAATTTCTACAAATATTAATGTGTATGGTGTTTAGCATAATAATAAAATATAATTTGTAATATATTATTACTTGAGTTTATACATTTAATATACAATAAAATGCTGGGGACAGAAATTTCACTCTTTTGGTGGAATCGTTTTGTTTGAAAGTTTGAAAGAGAAATTTAGAAAAAGAATAATTTATATTATTTTAATAGCAATTTTTCTGCAGGGACTCATTTGGGTATAAAGAGTCCTAAGGGTGAATTTTTCAATCCAAACATGTACGACTCCAAAAATAATAATGCATCAAAATCAGTGTTCTATATTTTTTAATCATATACAAGGCTGTAATAACTTCACCACAAACACTCCAATCTGCAATTCAACTACAATTATTTTTTCTGTCCTAAAAAGCAGGTCCCATAATGAGAAAAATGCCATAAAAATGTGAATTGAATTTTACTAAAATAAGTGAAAGTTTAAAAGTTCTGGTTAGGGCTGGAGGTAGATAAGAGGTTTAAGCTTTGAAAGTGGAAAAATAATTTATTAGATTTCTGCAGCAGATTACTGAAGGGGCCTGAGGGCACTAAGTGTGATTGTTTCTGAACGGACCCACAGGGTTAAACTAAGACTTGTTGGGGTGCTGGTTTGGCGGAGTGGTTAGCACCCCATGTACTTGCTTCTGCCGGTCCAGGTTCGAATCCCGCCTGTGACCAGTTTGCAGAGTGTCTTCCCCTACTCTCTCACCCCCTCCTACAAGCCTATCCACTGTCTCTGTCCCTATCAATAAAATAAAAAAAAACAAACTAAGACTTGTTACAGAGCCAGATTACTCTGACACTTCCAGTGGTAATATTGGCCATCCATGAATTGATTTTAAAAATCTGTTTTTCCTTCTCCACACTGTAATGTATCTAAATTACTGTAAAGAAGCTAACACAAACATTACAAACACACGAGCTGTTAATCTAAAGCACATTTTAGATTATACATGATGTGAGTTGGCTTAGATCCAGATAAACTTTATATTCTCGAAATGTTAATGCACTTAAAAACACTTATATGTAGCGTACTCTTAAACTTTGGTATTACTTTTGATTTGAGTTCTTGTAGGCGGAGAAAATACCCTTTGTTCTTGGTACCGTACTTTCCTGTTAGCGTTTATTTCTTCGTCACAGACTCTAATGCTACGGCCACACCGGCCGCGAATTCGCAAAGACGCGCGTTGAGATTACATGCAAAGTCAATGCAAAGACGCGTTTGGACACAGATTCGCCCCAGGCGATGTGTTGGATGCATTTGGCGCAGTGCGTATGGAGCGTCTGGCGAGTTTGGGGCGTCAAACGCCTCGATGCTTGAGTTGAAAATATTGAACTTTCGACGCAAATTCACGTGATGCTGTGTCGCGGCAGCCAAACAGCGAAGACATTCCCCCCCGACGTCATTGATTTGATGATGTGTGACGCTCCGGCCACCTGCTCCTGCTCAAACCCCTCTGAAAGATGGAGGAGAGTTTCATCTGTGCTGTTTGCTATCATCCGGAGCTATACGATTCAACGTGTGTACTCTACAGAGACCGGAACAAAAAGGCAGGCTTGGGTGAAAGTCTCTGAGGAGACAGGTTTTGAAGGCAAGTTCTGTAAATATTCGTTTTCAGCTGGATTTGCCTGCACGTGTCATCACTGAGTCCGACTGGCTCCGGCTCTCTACTTTGCCTGCGCAGTGACGTGCGTTGGCCCTCAGCTTGTCAAAAAGGTCCAGTGTCCAGCCTCGGGCGTTACGCGGGCACGTCACAGGCAAATTCGCCAATTCGCGTGCGGTGTGGCCGTAGCATAACAGTCTGTGTCTTACTGAGGGAGAAGAAAGAACTTTCTACAGCATCTAATGTACTTAGTGGCCACATGGAGCTCATACAACCCCACTTTAAAAATACTGAACTATCCCTTTAAGATGAAAAAAATAAAATAAAAATTATGAAACAATTCCATCAGTAAACAAAGGGTTACGTTTTAAAAAGACATATATCTGCCATTTCTCAACATATACTCCCAAATGAAGACGGTTATTTGGAGTCCATGTCTCTATCAATAATGTAAATGCCATCTGGAGCTGATCCAGCTTGACATCACCAACAAACATTCGTTTATAAAGGGAAATCCCAGTAATTTCTCCTCAGCAACATTTGTTAAGCCTGTGTGACTCCACTTTCCAGCTTCCACATGCAGAGCCATGAGGCTGTCCAATCAGAGCAAAAGATGATGAAGAGTTGTTTCTTTTCCAGGGGTTGGGAAAAGCCAGTGACCTAACTGAGCGGAGGTCTCTCTGAGTGCTTTTCTGGCCCACCTTTGTGTCTTATCACATCATTCAGCCTCTAAGTGCACTGCAGGGGAATCAGATCCTGAAATTAACACTTTTTTATTTGCAATTTATTGTGAACTGAGAATCAGTTTGATTTGGAAATTGCTTTCGAATTAGATCTTGACCTACAGAATCTGAATTAAATTGTAACCCATTGAAAAATCTGCTGTCCCGATGATTCATTAGGTGGATTATTTGCACTTAAAAAAAAAAAAAAATCTTAACGAGGAACCGAACAACAGCCCCTACCTCAGCAGAGAACTGCTTGACTCTGATGATTCATTTTTGTTCTGTATCTTGTAGAGGATGAGATATCTCCAATCTTTGTAGACACAACAGAAATCTTCTCAGACTCAGACAGGCCGCCTTTCTCCACAACACCCTTCAACAAGGAGGTAATCAGGTACTCCATCAAACCCAGAAATCATCCGTCAGGAAAACGATCACAGCAACCAGTCAACAAAGAACAACTGATTGTCTTCAGAGTCGCTGTCACATCAGCAGCACTGATCAAGTACCTCTTCATCTGATTGGATAATTCAAGGTGAAGACTTTCGTATCAGCTCAGACTGTTTCCCATTCTACAGACTACGGCTTTAAGACATCCATGCATATCGACGTGCTGATAGTTATCCAATTAGACCAGTTAAATGTCAAACTATAAATTTAAATCGTCATTTATATGGCAGCTTTATTTTGGAATCTCCTCTGTACATCTGTGTGACAGGCTAAGCTCATTCATATGTAGGTGGTTAAAGTGGGATAGGCTGGGGAGCCCAAAATACGGTGCTGCAGCACCATAGGAAAAATTACGTAAATTATTGCAAAAAACTGTACGGCCTCTCTCTCAACAGAAAAATACAGGCTGCATTAACAGGCAAATCACACAATTACCAATATTACATTGCTAACTAACACAGAGAAACAAACTAACAGCCTAACACAGAGACTCAGACAGGTGAGTGTCTGTGGAAGAGCTCCACACTGTAAAAAAGGCTAGTTGTTTTAACTTAAAAAAGTTAGTGTCTGGGCTGCCTTAAAATTTTAAGTTATCTGACTTTAGAAATTTAGGTCCAGTTGAATTAAGAACGATTCACATTAAGCGAACTTCTTAAGTTCATTAAACTTGCTATCAAAGGTGTAGTCAGCGATCTTCTAATCTTCTAATCTAATGCACTATTTGTCAAATTCACCGTATTTCTCCTCTCCATCCACAAGATGTCACCACTGACAGCATGTTGAAAAAAAGTCTGGTTTCAATACACAGCCTTGACTCTGAATTTCAGCAGGTAAATACTGTGGCTCGGGCCGAGTTACCAAAACAGAGTACACCCCCCCACATCCAGGGGGCGATCATACTCATGCACAGATCAGACAGAGGGGGGAGGGGGAGTCGTAGGTTGCGTAGCGTGTGCAGTTAGCATAAGAGAGAGATACAATAGGTGCAGTAGCAATGGTTGAAAAACAGCCCAAAAGAAAAAGGTCAGAGGAGTGAAAAGTGAAAAAGAAGGGCTATGACCATGAAAGAGCGAAGACCCGGGTCAACATTGGTGTTGCTTTCCGACGGTGGAGGGAACTCCGCCGATTGAAAGACCTGAAAACAGACGCGGATGTTGCCGCCTGTCTGCTAGATAGCTAAGCAACATTAGCTTTGTGGTGCTTCACATAACAGTAACAGCCGTCGGACATTCATCTTATTGTCTAATCTGACAGAATGTACTGTTGTTGTGATGTTATCAATAATGTCAGTCGAGTTGTCTGACGAGTCGGGGTTACCTTAGCTACGTTGGTCAGCTACGCATTTTGTGTTATTAAAGCATGAAGAACAGAAGTTGTTTTGGTTTGTCTGGCAATAATACCCTTTAAATACTCGACCTTTTTTCTGCTTTAAGATTGTTTTTCTTAAAGCAAATATGAACTTTATTTTATAAACTTGTGTCAAAGCAGAACAAAATGAGTAAAAGTTAAAGAGAAATATTAAGTTGAATCCAAATGCTATAAGTCAATTTAGCTCAAAATCATCAGTGACTTGAACTTCAGATCAAGTTGTTTACCTTTAAAACTGTAGTTTAAAGAAGTTTAATTACTGTGTTGGCATAAAAAATACTGTTGGAATTGGATTGCTTTTAGAAGTTTGTTAAACTAAACAATTCAAGTAGAGCTGACTTAATAGCAAGCTTAATGAACTTAATAAGTTCACTTGATCTGAACCTGTCTAATTCAACTGAACTTAAATTTCTAAATCAGAAAACTTCAAATTTGAATGCTTTAATGCTTATTTTTGATTGGCTCATAAGTCCCTTTTTCAATATTTCATGCAAGTCTTTTATTAACATAAAATTTGCAGATGACAAAGTTCATCAAGAAACTGTGTGGGAGGTTCATGAAGCCATCAGCACTCCAGGGTCGAGAAGTCTATGACATCACCTACAAAGACTCAAAAAACCAACTACCAGGTAAAACTTTTAAGTCTCAAATTAACTTTGGGGAAGACTGTTGTAATGAGATCAATCTGATGTGAAGGAAAAGACAGTCCATGGATAAAATAGCATGTTTACAGAGGCATCACTTGCATTTGTTGTGTATATCTTGCTGAATCTGTGCCCACACTGTAGGTTATTTTCAAAGCCAAGACTTGACAGGTAAACATTCTCTAGTGTAGCTGGATCCCTCTCAGCTCGGCTACACTGAATCAGAGTCTGTGCACGCGCGCAAAATGTACGCCCAGAAGGTGGGCATTGTGGCAGTGCGGGATTTGATTGTTTTAATAAATTCAGGAAAAAGTGGGTGTAACCAGTGGCTTTTCATGCGTCGTGTTGTGGAATTCTAAGGCGACACTGGACTTCTCTCTTTGGCCACATTTATTCTGGCAAGAGAAAATATTTACAAAACAGCATGAGCCTCCCAGCCCGCTCCAGATCCTACACAGAGTAAAGTTACAGCATTAAAGATAACCCAAAGAAAGTACATGGAAGTAGCTAAATGCTAGCTTATCCTGCCTAGCAAACATACGTGTGTGAAAAGGGGGAAATAAACATTCATACTTAACGTAATGGACATATATACAGACTAGAGGTGCAAAAATACATGCATCTGTATTGAACCGTTCGATACAGTGGCCTCGGTTCGGTACACCCTGTGAACCAAACAATACGCAATTTATTTATTTATCTATTTGATCAACTTCTGACGAGGTGCTATGTGCTGAAAGTTCAGTGAATCTGCGTTCGACTACTCGGGGCTGCATTGTCGAGCACAGATCCCCTGAACTGCATGCAGCTCCTCCCCTTTCATTCAGCCAAGCTGCTGAGACAGAAGAAGCTACATACGCTAGGGCGCTGCTACATGGCGAGTGCTTTACCTTCAGCTGAAATTGAAGACCCTCCACTATCATTAAGATCTGGCGTTTGGGACTACTTTGACTTCCGTGTTAAGTATGACCCTGATGGCAAGAGTGTCGTGGACAAAAACACAACAGTATGTCCGAAGTGCAACACGATGCTAAACTACGTCAACACATCTACGCCGACATCATCCCGGTGTTAAAACAAGTGGAACCAGACAGAAACAACAAGCAGCACACATGCTACAGACTTTACCTGGGTCATTTAGACAGCATTAGCACATGATTCAAAGAGAGCAAAGGAAATCCACCGGGCCATAGCTACTTTTATTGCTGTGGACATGAGACCCTTTTCTGTTGTGGATAACGCCGGGTTTCAGGACATGGTACGGACACTTGATACACTTACAGCTCGTTCTTTGTAATATTTACTCTGCTGCTAAGAATGCACCACATAAGATGGGTGAGTTCTCTATTAGATACATTTTTATTTTATTACTTATTCTTATTTTTACATGGTGATGTTTTTGTTTTTATGATTCTAAGTATGCACCGAAGAATGTGCCTGGTTTAACTGCAAGAGTTACATTTAATTCAATTTAATGAAAATGTACTCTGAGTTGGAACAAATGTTGGTTATTTTAATAATCCACAAGTAAAAAAGGCATTGAAATTTCTCATAATTTGTATTGAAAAAGTATTAAACCGTGACAGAAACATATCGAACCGAGCCGAACCGTGAATTATGTCTATCTTTACACCCCTAATACATACTAAAGCTAGGACAATAAACCAAAATAACATAGGGAACAAAACAGTGCACAAAATCTAACATTCAATACAAATGTGGCATTAGATTAATATTAGACATGAGGATGAGCACCCACCTCTATAAATAAAAAAGAAGAAGAAATAAAAGAGAGGATGAGGCTGCAACGTTACACACACAGGAGCGTAAGGATGGAGCCTTTGCTGGCTAAATGAATGAAGGATTGCCATGTAAATTTGTGCAATTATAAAAACAGCATAGATAATCACAGATGAGTATTTCACCTCTGTTCACATTGGCTGTTTTTTGCTCTTTTTTTAAGAACACATCATGCATTGATTACCATTGGGACATAACGATCCTTCTAGATGAAGGATGATTGCACCGCGTCTCTGTAAAACGTGACGTTTTGTTTCAATATACACGATGTACCACTGATAAATTCCCTAGTTTTTGTTTTTTAATGTAATGCAAAAGAGAAGGTATGTTGTTATTACAACAACAAGCCTTATTTTTATGAAAACTTAAAGAAGATATGTTGTTGGGAAATCCAACAAATAATCATCAGCTGGTGTGGGTCGATAGTTCCCAGTGCTCCATAGCCTCCCAATGGCTTACAGTGTTGGAACCTTCCCTAATGAAAAAGACCAATTAAAGAGGCCTATGGACACTGGGGCTAAAGCATGCTACTTTTCTTTGTTTAAATGAGACTCTTATCACAGAGGTGTAACGTTGACAGTGAGGACCCAGAAGCAAGTATGTGAAGTTAGGAATGAACAGTCTTTATTTAGCAGCACAACCAGAAACAATTCCGAGCGGGGTGCGAACCCGCGACCAGGTGATCTGCGGCCGGGCGCTCTCCCAACTGAGCTAATCCCGGAGCTTCTTAAACGACGGGTCACACAGTCTTTAGAGGGGTATAGCTGCGTCTTGAGCGGGGCTTCAACCCGCGACAGCAGACAAAGAGGTGGCCACTCACACGGTCTTTCAACAGAGGGAAGCTGCGTCTTGAGCGGGGCTTCAACCCGCGACAGCAAACAAAGAGGTGGCCACTCACACGGTCTTTTAACGGAGAGAAGCTGCGTCTTGAGCGGGGCTTCAACCCGCGACAGCAAACAAAGAGGTGACCAAAACGGAGAGCCACACAGACAAGACAGGAAACAGGCTGTGGCTTGGCGGGGGATCCTGTGACCACTTGATCCGTAGCCGGACGCCTTACCGACTAAGCCACCCAGGAGAAGCACAGGCAGAAGCTCACTCAGTTCTTTTAAGGGGAGAAGGTGATGCAGGCTTGACTCACACACTGACGATTGGAGGCGTTCGGGAAACACTCGGTGAAGTGGTTCAGGCGAGCTCTCGTAGTCGAGGACAGGCGGGGAGTCAGACACCAGGCGAATGGGACCACGTAGAAGAGACAGGCTCGGCGACAGGAGGCGGAAGCAGGATCAGATACCAGGCGTGGGTCTGGCGTAGATCAGACAGGATTCGCAACAGGGACGGAAGCAGGATCAGATACCAGGCGTGGGTCTGGCGTAGATCAGACAGGATGCGGCAACAGGGACGGAAGCAGGATCAGATACCAGGCGTGGGTCTGGCGTAGATCAGACAGGATTCGGCAACAGGGACGGAAGCAGGATCAGATACCAGACGTGGGTCACAACGTAGATCAGACAGGATTCGGCAACAGGAGACTGCAGCAGGATCGAAAGCCGGGGATTCAGACAGGCGGGTGAATGCAGGACAGAAGCTAGTCGATACCTTGGAGTCAGGCCGAGGGTCAGGCGTATGAGGCAGAGTCTGGGACGAAACTAGTTGGCAACGGGTGATCAATCCGGGAAACAAGTCTGGACCTTTCAGCATGAGTCACGGCGACAGTCTGACAACGACTGAGTGTGGAGCTGGAGCTTAAGTAGCTGGCTTGATTACGGGAGATGAGGTGCAGGTGTGAACAGCGACACAGGTGAGGTGAGTCTGGCCTGATTAGAGTGGAGCAGGTGAGTGACAGGCTGCGGATGAGGCTGAGGCTGAAGCTGAGATTGTGACAGAACCCCCCCCTCAAGGTACGGCTCCCGACGTCCAACAACATCAACCGGGGTGGGAGGGGTGGGAAGAGTGCCTAGTATTCTTCTGAGGCGGAGTCATCACGGACATCAGGTGGACCAGGGGCCTCCTCTTCTTCCTCTTCAGCAGTGGGCGGATTAACGGAACTGACGGGAGGAGAATGCAGCGACGGGCGTCCACGCCTTCTCAAGGACGGCTGCTCCGGGTGGTCCTCGTGGAACTGTCTGATGAGATCCCTGTCCAGGATGTCTCTGGTAGGTACCCAGGATCTCTCTTCCGGCCCGTAACCCTCCCAGTCCACAGTACTGCAGGCCTCTTCCTCGGCAGCGGGAGCGGAGCAGGCGGCGGATGGTGAAGGCAGGACCCCGTCGATGAGTCGTGGAGGAGGAGGAGGAGCCACATCCGGAGACAGGGTACTCGTGGACAGGCTTGATCCGAGAGCGTGAAAGGTGGGATGGACCCTCATGGACCGGGAAGCGTCAACCTCACCGCCCGTCGGATTGATGATTTTCTGGATGGGAAAGGACCCACAAACTTAGGGGCAAGCTTCCTGCTCTCAATTCTAAGAGGTAGGTCTCTAGTAGAAAGCCAAACTTTTGACCCACCTGATAGACTGGAGCAGGAATCCGGCGGACGGTTGGCAGAGGAGGAGAATCGCCTGACGGCCTTCTGGAGAGCCACTCTGGCTCGGGCCCAAGTTCTCCGGCAACGACGGGCGAAGTCCAGGGCAGACGGGCAGGTGACATCTTTGTCCAGGGCTGGGAACAACGGAGGTTGGTAACCATAGACGCACTGGAACGGGGACAGACCAGTAGACGACGAAACCAAGGAGTTATGGGTGTATTCAACCCACAGGAGCTGCTGGGACCAGGATGATGGGTTCTGTGATACGGTGCAACGAAGAGCCGTCTCCATCTCCTGGTTCATCCTTTCGGTCTGCCCATTGGACTGCGGGTGGAAGCCTGAGGACAGACTGGCAGTGGCTCCCAACAGGCGGCAGAACTCCTTCCAAAAGGCAGAAGAGAACTGGGGCCCACGGTCTGAAACCACGTCCAGAGGCAGACCATGTAGCCGGAAGACGTGTTGAAGGGCCAGTTGAGCCGTCTCCTTGGCAGACGGGAGTTTGAGCAGAGGGATGAAGTGTGCCATCTTGGAGAATCGGTCGACAACCGTGAAGATGGTGGTGTGTCCATCAGAGGGAGGCAGACCGGTGACAAAGTCCATGGAGATGTGAGACCATGGGCGATGAGGGATGGACAAAGGTTGGAGGAGACCAGCAGGAGCTTGATGGGAGGACTTGTGCTGGCTACAGGTTTGGCAGGCCTTGACAAAATCCCGTGTGTCCTCCTCAAGTGTGGGCCACCAGAATCTCTGGAGGAGGACCTCTTGGGTACGACGGGAACCGGGGTGGCAGGACAGGTTGGAGGCATGGGCCCATTGCAGAACCTCCGACCGAAGAGCCTCAGGAACGAAGAGACAGCGAGGAGGACAGGAACTGGGACCTGGCTGGTCCTGGGTGGCGGCTTTGACTCTCTCCTCGATGTCCCAGGTGAGAGTGGCGATGACACAGGGAGAGGCCAAGATGGGGACAGGTTTCTCCTGATTGTCGTCATCACGCAGGTACTGGCGTGACAGGGCATCCGGCTTGGTGTTCCGGGAACCAGGGCGGTAGGACAGGGTGAAATTGAACCGGGAAAAGAACAGGGACCACCGGGCCTGACGGGCATTGAGCCTTTTAGCAGTCTTGATATACTCGAGGTTTTTGTGGTCTGTCCATACCAGAAACGGGTCCTTGGTCCCCTCGAGCCAGTGCCGCCATTCCTCCAGCGCGAGTTTAACAGCCAGGAGTTCTCTGTTGCCAATGTCGTAGTTTCTCTCGGCGGGTGTCAAGCGACGAGAGAAGAAGGCACAGGGGTGGAGCTTGTGATCAGCAGGGGAACGTTGGGATAGGACGCCCCCAACTCCCACATCAGAGGCGTCCACTTCCACCAGGAACTGGAGTTCCGGATCAGGCATTCGGAGGATAGGGGCAGAGGTGAACTTCTCCTTCAGGGTCTGGAAGGCAGCATCGGCGTCAGGAGACCAGAGGTAAGATCTCTTGCTGATGGTGAGGGCTGTGAGTGGAGCAGCAACAGTGCTGTAGTTCCTGATGAAACGGCGGTAGAAATTGGCGAATCCCAGGAATCGTTGTAGCTGCTTTCGGGATTCAGGAACGGGCCACGAGGTTACAGCAGTGACCTTCGCCGGGTCCATTTGGATGTGCCCTTTGGAAACGATGAAGCCCAGGAAGGAAACGGTGGAAACATGGAACTCGCACTTTTCGGCCTTCACAAAAAGGGAGTTTTCGAGGAGTCGCTGCAGAACTGACTGGACGTGGTGAACATGGTCACTGAGGTTCTTGGAGAAGATCAGGATGTCATCCAGGTACACGAAGACAAACTGGTTCAGCATGTCCCTCAGCACGTCGTTCACCAACGCCTGGAAGACTGCAGGAGCGTTGGTCAGTCCAAACGGCATCACCAAATACTCATAGTGGCCGATGGGGGTGTTGAACGCCGTCTTCCACTCGTCCCCCTCCCTGATGCGGACGAGGTGGTAGGCGTTGCGGAGATCCAGCTTCGTGAAGACGGTTGAGCCCTGCAGTAGCTCGAAGGCGGAGGAGATCAGGGGCAGGGGATACCGATTCTTCACGGTGATCTCGTTTAGTCCTCTGTAGTCGATGCAGGGTCTTAGGGAATGATCCTTCTTCTCCACGAAGAAGAACCCTGCACCAGCAGGAGACGAGGAAGGACGGATGAGACCAGCAGCCAGAGAATTGCCGATGTACTCCTCCATGGCCTTTCTCTCAGGTGCGGAGAGGGAGTACAAACGGCCCTTGGGGGGAGTGGTACCAGGGAGGAGATCGATGGCACAGTCGTACGGGCGGTGTGGTGGCAGGGACGTAGCCTTGGCCTTGCTGAACACGGAGCCGAAGTCGTGGTACTCAGGAGGTACCTGGGAGAGTTCAGGCGGTGACTTGGAGTGGACTGGAGGAAGGGGAGACATGGCGTCTTTCAGGCAGGTGAGGTGGCAAGCGGTTCCCCAACCGCGGATGGAGTTGGTGGACCAGTCGATTTGAGGATTGTGTCGAAGCCAGGGGAAACCAAGCACCAGGGGTACCTCAGGGTGGTCCAGGACAAGGAATTGGATGGTCTCCTTGTGGTTGCCTGAGATGAGCATGGTGACTGGGGTGGTTTGGTGGGTTATGATACCCATCTGGTGGCCGTCTAGTGCCTTGGCTGGGATGGGATGGCTCAGGGGAAGTAGACTCAGTCCAAGTTGTTTAGCCAAGCCTTTGCTAATGAGACTGGAGTCGGAGCCGGAGTCGACCAGGGTAGCCAGGGTCTGAGGTCCACCAGGCAGGAGCAGACGAGCAGGCAGGGAAGGACGATGAACTCGAGGAGGCTGGAGGGAAGAGCTCACCCGTATCTCCTCTCTCACGGGTGAGCTTGCTCTTTTACTGGGCAGAGCTTGACGAAGTGTCCCTGTCCTCCACAATACAGGCAGAGCTGGGAGGAGAGTCGGCGTCTTCTTTCCGTTGGGGTGAGAGAAGCGCGACCCAACTGCATGGGTTCGGAGTCCCCTGCCGTGGCAGAAAAAGATGGTCGAGGTGGAGTCTTGGCCCGTGGACTGAGCGGGCTGACGAGTTGACACCAGATTCTTGGCTCCTCTTCTGGCTCTGATGCGGAGATCAATCCTCGTGGCAAGGGCGATGATGTCATCCAGAGACGAAGGGAGTTCATGTGGGACCAGACCATCCTTGACGTAATCGGCCAAGCCGTGGACAAAGGCGTCGATCTGAGCCGAAGAGTTCCACCCACTGCGACTGGCCTGGGTGCGGAAGTCGATGGAATAGTCCGCTACCGACCGTCGACCCTGTTGGAGCCTAAGGAGACCAGCAGCCACCCCCGCTCTGTCTGAATCCTGGCCGAACACTTTCCGAAGCTCAGCAGAGAAGGTGAGGAAGTTGGAACAGGCAGGAGATTGACGGTCCCACTCCGCAGTTCCCCAGAGTCTCGCACGCCCCGTCAGATGATTGATGGTGTAGGCCACCTTGGCGGCTTCTGAGGAGAAGGTGCGAGGTTGAAGGGCGAAGAGCAGGGTGCAGTTGGTGATGAACGCTGCGCAGACCTCAGGATCTCCATCGTAGCGTTCGGGAGAGCCCACTCGTGGCTCTGGAGCGTCGGGCAGGACAGGACGCAGAGTGACAGATGCAGGTTCTGGAACAGGGGGTGGAACTTGATATCTGGAGGCCAGTTCAGTGACAGTCCGAGTGAGAGTATCTACCGCCCCCTGTAGGTGAGTGGTGGCTGTAGCGATCAGTCCCTCATGATGAGCCACCACTTCTTCTACTCTCTCCAGTCTGTCCATTGCAGATGGTGAACTACTCGCTGGGTCCATCCTTTGGTCAGACTGTACTGTAACGTTGACAGTGAGGACCCAGAAGCAAGTATGTGAAGTTAGGAATGAACAGTCTTTATTTAGCAGCACAACCAGAAACAATTCGAAGGGTGCGAACCCGCGACCAGGTGATCTGCGGCCGGGCGCTCTCCCAACTGAGCTAATCCCGGAGCTTCTTAGACGACGGGTCACACAGTCTTTAGAGGGGTATAGCTGCGTCTTGAGCGGGGCTTCAACCCGCGACAGCAAACAAAGAGGTGGCCACTCACACGGTCTTTCAACAGAGGGAAGCTGCGTCTTGAGCGGGGCTTCAACCCGCGACAGCAAACAAAGAGGTGACCACTCACACGGTCTTTTAACGGAGAGAAGCTGCGTCTTGAGCGGGGCTTCAACCCGCGACAGCAAACAAAGAGGTGACCACTCACACGGTCTTTTAACGGAGAGAAGCTGCGTCTTGAGCGGGGCTTCAACCCGCGACAGCAAACAAAGAGGTGACCAAAAACGGAGAGCCACACAGACGAGACAGGAAACAGGCTGTGGCTTGGCGGGAGTCGATCCTGTGACCACTTGATCCGTGGCAGACGCCTTACCGACTAAGCCACCCAGGAGAAGCACAGGCAGAAGCTCACTCAGTTCTTTTAAGGGGAGAAGGTGATGCAGGCTTGACTCACACACTGACGATCGGAGGCGTTCGGGAAACACTCGGTGAAGTGGTTCAGGCGAGCTCTCGTAGTCGAGGACAGGCGGGGGGTTAGACACCAGGCGAATGGCACAACGTAGAAGAGACAGGCTCGGCGACAGGAGACGGAAGCAGGATCAGATACCAGACGTGGGTCACAACGTAGATCAGACAGGATTCGGCAACAGGGACGGAAGCAGGATCAGATACCAGACGTGGGTCAGAACGTAGATCAGACAGGATGCCGCAACAGGGGCGGAAGCAGGATCAGATACCAGGCGTGGGTCTGGCGTAGATCAGACAGGATTCGGCAACAGGGACGGAAGCAGGATCAGATACCAGACGTGGGTCACAACGTAGATCAGACAGGATTCGGCAACAGGAGACTGCAGCAGGATCGAAAGCCGGGGATTCAGACAGGCGGGTGAATGCAGGACAGAAGCTAGTCGATACCTTGGAGTCAGGCCGAGGGTCAGGCGTATGAGGCAGAGTCTGGGACGAAACTAGTTGGCAACGGGTGATCAATCCGGGAAACAAGTCTGGACCTTTCAGCATGAGTGCGACGACAGTCTGACAACGACTGAGTGTGGAGCTGGAGCTTAAGTAGCTGGCTTGATTACGGGAGATGAGGTGCAGGTGTGAACAGCGACACAGGTGAGGTGAGTCTGGCCTGATTAGAGTGGAGCAGGTGAGTGACAGGCTGCGGATGAGGCTGAGGCTGAAGCTGAGATTGTGACAGAGGTGATAAACAGAAGGTTTAACATGTACACTGTTTAATCAATAAAAAATATAATTGCAGTACTGTACCTGACTAAGCCATCAATAAAGCTGTTCTGGACGCATTGTGTTGAAATGGATTGAGACGACTAAAGTGTACAAAGAGCAGAATGTAAAGAGGGTTGTTTTAGTGATTTTCTGTCATGTTCAAAAACAAAAGGCTTACAATAAATGTCAGTGACAGCCTGTTGAAGGTTTTGTTCTGTTTGGAAGAAGGCAAAAGTCCAGATTAGATCAGTTAGCCAACCATTTGTTGACGTTATGTGAGAATACAAAAGATGAGGGCTCTGTTCTGCACCTCACCGGGGATGTACAGGTAAGAGAGCACAAGCATACACAAGATTTCGTCGGTGGCACAGTGGGATAGTGCGTTGGTCAGTGATCAAGAGGTTGCAGGTTCAAGCCCAACTGGATTTGAACTAATTAAATATTCCGAGGGAAAAATCATAAAAACTCTCGAAGGCCACTAAAAATATTCAGATTTTGCACCGGTACCGGTACTTTCTGATGACACAACTGCTGTAATGATCAGAAAGTACTGGTATCAGCAAAACTGGTCCCATATTTACTTGGAATCAGAGAAGTACTAAATCTCGCATTATCACGCACAACTACTTAGAATAGGTCGACTGTTTCACAGACAATACAAACCATATTTAAGTGGGCTTTCAGATAACATCCTCAGACTAGACTATTGTAACTCCCTCCTCTCCCACAAATTACTCTCCCGTCTCCAGCTGGTCCAGAACGCAGCAGCTCGGCTTTTAACTGGTTTTGTTCCTAACCCAATTATTGGGTTGAGCAATTCAGCACTTCCAGTCGTTTGACACGGAGGCAGTTAGGACCCAGAAGCGACACAGATATTACAGTTCACAATAACCAGCTTTACTGAACAAACACAGGAACAATTGGAGAGAGCGGGGATCAAACCCGCGATGCTTGGAACACGGGGTAGTGACGTAGTCCACTCGGCCACACGGGAGCCACACACTCATGCTGCAACTCAGAGTCTCTAAGGTGAAGCAGGGTAGGACTCACTTTGTCTTTCAGAGCAGGAAACGATTCTGATTGCCAGAGATCAGGCTGCTACCACTGATTCAGGCTCACAGACGGGTACTCGGCGTCACAAACACAGACACAGGCAGAGGGGTCAGATACCGGAGAACAGATGGCCACCACAGGTCAGGATTCACGAACAGGTACTCGGCGTCAGGAACAGAAGGCAAGGTCGGCAACCGGGCATCAGGCAGGCAAGTAGGTGCAGGACAGAAACGGGTCAGTACCTTGTAGTCTAGCTGAGGATCAGCCGATAAAGGCGGAAACAGGAACAGAACAGGTCGGCAACGGGTCATCAGTCCGGATAGCAGGTCTGCAGTTCTTGGCATGAGAGCAAGACGATCTGATGCTGAGTGAGTGTGGAGCTGCTTGTCACATAGTTGGGTTAAAATAATAGCCCTATAACCCAGAAAATGGGTTACTCTTTATAAAAATAACCCACAAATTTAACTTAACACTAGCAACACATAAATTGGGTTACCAAAATAACATTTTTTAGTGTGCACTGACTCTTCACTCCCTTTAAGGTATCAAAGTAGTTTCATATTCCTTGTTTAATATCAAAATGATCCCAAAAGATGTATTTGTGCAGATGGATGAACATTTGAAATCTGACACGCCAGATGGACAGGTCCATATTGGTAATTTTTCTCTAATCCATCTGGGAAGGAGCCGTTTGAAAATGTTTTCAGGGGCAGAACCTTCAAAAACAACAGCAGCTTTAGATTGGATGATCGTTTAGCTCATCACACTCATCACAAACCAATCATATCAAGCAGCACTGCCATGCATGATGTAGCATATGTAGCGGCTAACAGCTAACAAGTTAGTTGCTACAGCTAATGGCAGGTAAATGTTTGCCCTTGTTAGCCATCAGCTATAGTGGCTAACGGCTAACTACCTTAAGACTATCGTTTCACATTAAGTTATACAACACAGATGTATCATTTAACACTCACCTGTGACATGAACCTCGTCAAAGACAATCCCTACGAAGTAAACTTATGAGGAGAGCAGATTTCGCCAAATATCACTGAGTTACCATAATGACCACAGGCTAACCGACATTAAGCTGCCATTTTTTTCAAACTTGCAGTCACTTCCTGTTGTCGTTACGTCCACTGCTCCCGCTGCTCTTGCCTCTCTTCCCTGATTGGGCAGTTAAGCATTTAGCCGAGTGAAGTTGTTGGACAATGAAGGCGGGCAAGACGGATATGCAGGATTTCAGAATCAAGCAGGTCCATCTACTCTAGAACATTTGTTGGCAAGAACATTTGTTGACCCAGAGGATATTCAAATACTGTATTTAAATTACCAAAACTTTTCCTAAAGAGAAATCCTACAGATCCACCATGTTTTATTCTCTGCCATGAACACCACTAAAAGGTTACACCTGTTGAAAAATAGACTTAATGGGATATTTCAGGATTTATGAAGTGGCTTGAGCCTGAAGGTGTACTACAGTGTCACAGTTCAGTTCTCTCTCTGTTCAGAATAACTCAAGAAAGACGCTAATGCTATACATGCTGTACTTGGTGCCAAAATTCTCTGCTTTTATGAGAGGAAAAAAGACACAAAAGCAGCATGGGGTCATCACACAGTACAGTTTGTTTGTAGCCACCTAATCTTCAACCACACCAGTGCTTTGATTAGGAACTATTTTAAGACACGGCACAGCCTATGTGTCCTTCCATCAGCAGCAAAAGGACCAAACTATGATCTTACCTGAACTTTGAGACAAAAGCAAGTAATTCTTCATCACCAGTGTTGGGCACGTTACTTTAAAAAAGTAATTAGTTATAGTTACTAGTTACTTTCAAAAAAAAGTAACAGAGTTACTAACGGAATTACTCCTTCATAAATGTAATTAGTTACCAGGTAAAGTAACTGATGCGTTACTGTTTTGAAAAAGCTTTTCCTGCTTGAACTGTGTGTCTCCGTCTCTGTGTCCTTCCTTGTTGTTACCTGCTGCAGCAGCTCTGACATCATCAGTTCTCCAACGTGGCGCCAACGCGGCACCAACGCGCCTCAGCGTGTGTAGTGGAATTTGCCCGATAGACCAGAATGGGAGCGAAGTGCTCCGAGTACATTTCAAGGGCGCTGCATCGTGCAGATCTGCGTTGGAGCTGGCGATTTTCTGTGCGGCCGCTTTCAAACCTTGTAAATTCACTGTCATTAAGAAAGCACCAGACAGGAAGACACCATGTGGAGTATCTGGAAGTTTCAAAATAAAACAGAATGCACGGACTCTCGAATGTAAATTTCCTCAATTCTTTGTCACTATGCAAAAACCGGAGGCACGAGCATCAGGTCAGCAGTCAGTCAGAGGGTCCCAGAGTCAACACGACACCATGGACTAAAAAAAAGTGAATCGTAGAGGTACAGAAATATATAACATTGTATACATGACACCAAACATCTTTTCTACACGGATATAGGCAGATAAAAGTTGAATAAATCACGAAGCTGTGTGGCTGAGACCAGCAAAGAGACCTTAGAGAAGTGATCGAGGCTCTCCGGGGATCAGCCCTCCCCCTACAGGGCTGAGCGCCACTCCTCGCCCTTTCAGCGGGGTTTGTCTGTCAGAGCAAAATCGCGGCACGGCACTTCCGTGTGCCGTGGAATTTGAGGGTGAGGCAGGTCGGACAGCTGCTTGACATCACTGCAAAGTAACGCGCCACATTTCACTGTTAGTAATGGTAATGGCGTTGTAATGCATGAGAAAGTAACTAATTAGATTACCCGTTACTGGGAAAACATAACACCTTTGGTAATGCCGTTATTTCTAACGCTGTTACTCCTAACACTGTTCATCACAGATATTGATTAGCCACATATATGAATGTTTAGGGATAATCCTGATCCAGCCCAGTGATCAAGACAAAGAATGTTTTTATAACTCAGTTTATCCACTAAAACAAACACACTGTGTGCTATCATGGAGTAAACATCATTCAGACTGTGGCTTTTGTCTTTATAAAACAGTCAGTGCGAGCCGAACACTTACTCTGAAGAAGAACTTTCATTCAGCTCCTCTGTTTTGTCCTTGGAGTTTGTATAATAGTGAGTCTGGTCTGTATGATAATAAATGTTCATTAAATCAACGAGACCCTGAATGATGAGAGCTGCTCACTGCAGATGAACATATAATAAAATATAATATATGAAATAAAATACAAAAGCGGATTGCCTCCTCTAACCGTGAACACCTCCATTTTCAGATTAGACTTGTCTAATTTTGAATTAAATTGAATTGAATTTATTTTTATGTCGAACATATGCAAATAAATAAAAAAAAATAGTAAAATGCCATTCACATACATGAAAAAGAAATTAAGTAATCATACAGGCTCGAAAAAGGAGAAAGAAGAAGAAAAAAAAGTTTTCAGTTCCTACCTCTTACTACTGTTCCTCATAGGTCTTACAAAAATAAATTGTGCTATTGATACAAATATATTATTCACATGTGTATTACAAAACATATAATCTATATAATTAAGTTTTTTAACCCATACACAACAAATATATGTAATGTATAGTGAATATACATACATACATATACATACAAATATACATATACACATAAATGTGCACACATAGGGGTGTAACGAAATTTCACGAAATAAAAAATGACGAAATAAAATTCAAAGACGCACAAAGTGAAAACAAAATAAAAAATGCAAAGTGGCGCTGGTCATTTTTTACCCTCTTCGCCTCCCGTAGCAAAACACTTGCTTCATTGCGGAGGAAGACGAGGTCGAGGAATTAGCTGACGCTCCTTGGTCAAATAAATCAGTTGTGTGGACCTATTTTGGCTTCCCATGTAAAAGACGAGAGAACGGTGAGAAGATTGCGGAAAAAACAACAACCGTGTGTAAAATATGCCGCTACAGTTCTCCGTATAGAGGGATTATCAGTCTTCGTCATCATAAAGCTGCGCACGCATCTTGACCGCAGAAGCAGCGTTTAGCTCTATTCATTCAGACGAGTTAGCATTTTTAAACACTAAATTCAACCTGTTAGCAGTATCAAAATGTACGGTTGTTCTGTGGACAGCTGTCAAAGACAATACTACTCAATCGAGGCAACTTCTGTCAAGTTTCGACCGTTACAGAGCAACCGGTGTTTCGGAGTTAATAGCGACCATGCTAACTAGTGAATTTCAGCCGACGGTAGCCGTGATTAACAGCCGAGAGTCACCAGTTAACAGGGTCACACTTTACACTGATACACCAGCGCGTCTGCGTGTGTGTGATTAAATGTGTCTTCTTTATCCGACCTCAGTTAAAGGATAACTTCGGTTCCTGCAGCTTTTACATTGTTTATAGAATGAAGAACAACAATATACTCACCCAGAACGCTGTGTGGCTGAACTAACCTCTGAACTGACGAGTCTGTTTACATGCTCTTCGCGCATGCGCAGTGCGGCTCATTGTTTCAGGGGAGGACCGGCAGCTACAAATCGACTTTCTTCTTCAAGTTTTGTGCAAAATGGACGAATATCTATGGGATGAAGATGTTGTGGAGGAGGACTTTGAATATGATGGACGTCCTCACAGTTTGGAGCCAGATTATACAGATAAGGAGCTCATAGAAATGAGGAAGCGATCGCAACGCTCCAGAGAGTACTGCGCATGCACGAAGAGCATGTAAACAGACTCGTCAGTTCAGAGGTTAGTTCAGCCACACAGCGCTGTGTGGAGAGACACAGGCTGCAATGGCGGTCCATTCGGAGCGAATCATGATGGAATATTGGTGAAAATCATGAGTTTTTGGACGATTAATGCAGTTTTTAGGAGCGGTGAGCCATGCCCTACAGGCTACCATTATATCGGTGTCCGCTGCTCAATTTTGGATCTAAGTATCTCCTGAAGCACCGTTTGCATCAGGAAAGCCTTTTGGGTGAGTATATTGTTGTTCTTCATTCTATAAACAATGTGAAAGCTGCAGAAACCGAACTTTTCCTTTAACCAGGTTTGACTGCAAACAAGCAATATTAACTGCTGATACAGATTTGACTTTGCTTATTTAATGAAAAAGTTGGTTTGGGGCTGAGGTTATGACCAAACATGGACTCAATACAGACAGTAAATAATGAGTGATCCTATAAATTATGATTAACAGAAACAGATTTTATGAACAAAGTAAAATTACATAATATTATAAAATGATGAACCAGTCTATTAACCCTGAAATACACAACCATTAATATTCTGATTTGGTGCAGTTCTCTGGTCGTAGTTTTCTGGTTCTTTTATTATGAACTGAGTCTCAGACTCAGCAGTCTGTGGGCTCTTTTTGGTCTGGGAGGGTTTCTGATTTATTGACACATGTTTACTTCCTGGTCTGTCACAGTCTAGTAAGTGTCCATGGATAATGCAGTGTTTTTGGTGGTTAACTCCCCCACGTCGGTTGACAAACCATTATACTCTGCAGCGCTTCTGCACCCAAGTTGCGCGCACATCCGCCGTTGATGTCAAACAAATAATCCCTCTATACTGCGGTGAGTGCAACTACCAACTACTTTGAACTGGAGACAGGTAGCAACTGTATGTTTGTGTAAGTCTGCATAAAAAACAATATTTGATTTTTGCATCTACTGTTGAGTTGACAGAATTTGATCATACTTGAAGATCAGAAGTATATGCACTGTTATAGGCTAAATATTATAGTTCACAGTTCAGACATTTATAGGTCTAAACTGCAGCTCTGAGGACTGCTGTTTGTTTTCCTTTTCATTCAAGAATGTACTTATCCTGATTGTTACAACAACAAAACACTTTTTATTGAGATTTTATGTTTGTAATTTGCACTGTAGTCTAAATAAGGGGAAAAACTACAATTTGGTTTTTTTCAAAGAGCATTTATTTTGTACTGATGCAGCAATATTTTTTGTATTGTAATTTTTTTTTTCTGTTAGGAAGAAAATAAAGAAAATGAGATTTTTGCACAACTTCTTACTGTTGGGGATTTTCCTTAATCTTTATTTTGTATCGTGAGTATTTCGTATCGTTTCGTGAGTTGACTATTTCGTTACACCCCTAATACATACACATACACACATGTAAATACATTTAAGATTAAAAAAATACTTTAAATTTCCACACAACCAGTGATAATAATGACACTTATCACAAAAATATTTACAATACTAACATTATTACACGAACTAAGAATAAGAGTAGCACTAACAATTTGAAATCTGTAGCAGTGAACCAAGGGGATGACAGCTTGTCTTTATCTATTAAAATGTAAGATGCAACCTATTTGTTGTTACAAACCTTGTCCATTTTTGTCAAAGTCCTTGACCCCAGGTATCTCTGAAGTAAGCAATACATCCTTTTATATGATATAAGACATGATCGCAGTGAAACTCGAGCGGATGTGGGCAACGTGATTTTGATCAGAGTTCCATTCGGTGTGAAGGCAGCTTTGGGGAAATTGCTTGTTTTGCTTGAATAGTTTTTCTTTGTTGAGGGTTGAGGGATCGAGCTTGAGCTGGTTGGTTGTTTTTTTCAGAAATGAATCATCAGTCAGCAGTGGAGCTTCTTCCTCTGCATTATTATTGAATAAAACAAATCCTTTTCAAAGCAAGCACAATGAGTCCATTTGAGTATTATATAAAATGACAAGAAAGAATGAGATGAATGAGCTATACATTTCCATTTTCATCTGCATCCTTTCATAACTTTATACAATACACTCTGGATGGATCATATTGGACAGCTTTCAGCTTCCAGGACACTTACATCCATCAACTTCCTATAAAATGTGTAATCTGTCTTGGCACTCATCTCCTCTGCCTAGATCAGGCACAGAGAAGAAAATAGTATAATTATACAGAAACACACAAAGGGGAGAAGGAAAAGTTTGTGTTCCTAATTTATAAAGCTGGTGCCAAATCCAGGGCAGATTTAGGGGCAGAAATGATCCAACAGCTCAAGCACACTGGAAACGTGTGGTTGTGCAAGCTCAGGCTTCTTTAAGGCGAGTGTCACACTGCTGCCATTGCCCTGCCTCTACCTACACCTCACCTGGATATGGCGCTTCAGGAAAGTAGAAAGAACCACAACAACAAATCATCTCACTCAGCTGGAGGAATCTGAGCTACCAAAGTGAGATGTGGAAATCAAACAAAGTAACAAGACGCTGGTTAACCTACATCAGCGAGGTCTCTCCAGGCAAAGATTTCAAATCAAACTGTTTGCTGTTCAAGCTCGTTTGAAGAAGCTCAAAGGAAAAGATGGAGCTGAAGACTGAAGATGCAGGGATCAGTCAAGGAAAGTGAGTGCAGCAGAGGAAAGGCACACGTAGTGGGAGTGGGAGAAAAAAATCGATTCCCATAAGTATCTGGATTTTTTGTCTGATGATTTCTAAATCATTTTTTTGTTCAAAAATCGATCCCCCCCCACACACACACCCTTTAGGCACTAAAGTCGCAAAATTGCAACAAGCAACATTGTTGAATAAAACAGGCCATAGCTGTTAAAATAGTGCTGAATAGTGTTTCTACTTTTCACCAGCAGATAGTGGACAGGTGACAGGTTTCTATTCAAAGTTTTGGTGTATATTTAATTTAAAACACATACACCGGACTGAGGGACGCGAGTGTGGCTGCAGAGTGGAGCAGAGAGAGAGTAAGAGTACTCATGATACTGAGAGTGCTTTGTCAAATACTGGCTGGCTCTGAATCTGAGGAATACTTACTCTCTGAGGATGACGGTCGCATATCCGCGCAGCAGGAGTGGGTCCACACGCCATTACAGTCCCCAAGCAGCACATCCTGAGGCCGATGCTTTGACTCTGCGTGAACCGGGTGGAAGTAATTGTCAAGTGCCGAGGAGGGGACGTGGTCTGGGAAGCAGTGAAGCTCAAAACACCGCGAGAAGTGACGGAGTTAGCAAGAATGAGAAAGACCGCTGAGCTCTGGGCAGACGAGGGAAGCCGGGGCTCAGTGAAGGCAGCAGAGGCGTTCATGCTCGGCCCGTAAATTACAGTGATGATGATAGGTGGGTTTACTTAGGGATGAGGAGGGGTACCACAAGTTAGTAAGAGATTTTGAATAGCATGTTGGGTTTTGTGAGATGAAAGCTATCATGTCACTTTATTCATATATATTTTCTGATATGGCTGCCATCTGATGACATCATAATATGCAAATTGGTTGATTGAATTTACTTCCATCACGAATTTTTGGGTCATTCTGAAGATTTTTCACAGTGACAGTTTGCCATTATCTCTAACCACTTTGAAACTATAGCCTTTTCAAATCTTGAAAGTAAAATTGAATATTTTCTTGAAAAAACTCTGGTGCCTAACGGGTTAAGGGATAAGTTTGGTTTCTACAGCTTTCACATTGTTTATAAAATGAAGTAGAACAATAGACTCACCCAGAAGGCTTTCCTGATCCAAACAGTGCTTCGGGAGATATTTAGATCCAAAATCGAGCGGCGGACATCCGTATAATGTTAGCACACGGGGCATGTATGGCGCCACTCCTAAAACTGCTATGTTTTAGGAGCTGCTAGTTTCACCAATATTTCATCATGGTCCGCTCACGCTACTCCTCCAAGACAGTCGGAAGTCGCTCCACCCATGTTTTTGTGATTGTGCTGACCTCTGAACTGAAGACTTTCTTCACAGCTGCCGCGCATGCGCAGTACGGCTTCCTCCTTTCGATGAGCTCCTCATCTGTAAACTCTGGCTCGAAACTGTAAGGACGGCAGTACGGCTCATTGTTTCAGGGGAAGACTGCCGGCTACACAAAGACTTTCTTCTTCCGGTTTTGTGCAAAATGGATGACTATCTATCGGATGAAGATGTTGTGGAGGAGAACTTTGAATATGATGGATGTCCTTGAAGTTTCGAGCCAGAGTTTACAGATGAGGAGCTCATTGAAAAGAGAACAGCTGGCCAGAGAGCAGTCTTCAGTTCAGAGGTCAGCACAGTCACAAAAACATGTCTGGAGTGACACAGACTGTAATGGAGGGGTAGTGTGAGCAGAACATGATGAAATATTGGTGAAACTAATGAGTTTTTGGACAATTAATGCAGTTTTAGGAGCGGCACTATACATGCCCCGTGTGCATGGAAAAAAAAAATAACTTAGTGCACTATGCAGTCTAATATAAAGGAACTTTTAGCTACTACTGGTATAAACTGATTTTATAACACGAGTTTGTGTGTGTGGGTTAGGGTGTGGGTGTGGGTTGGGGGGTCAAGGTCTGGACCTCACCAATTTTGAAACCCTGGTTACAGCTCTGCCCGTGTACTACCATTATACGGATGTTCGCTGCTCGATTTTGGATCTAAATATCTCCTGAAGCACTGTTTGGATCAGGAAAGCCTTCTGGGTGAGTATATTGTTCTACTTCATTCTATAAACAATGTGAAAGCTGCAGAAACCAAACTTATGCTTTACGTTTGCACAAAAAGTGGAGGCGGGAAAGAGCTGGCTCTCTGGAGTGATGGGTAAAACAGGACGATTCTGCCTGAAGTAGACGGTTGTTTTTAGGCTAACACTCTGAAGAGCAGGGGCAGAGTGATAAGTGTATGAAAGTGATGGTTTTGGCTGAATTTCCTTTTATGGAGTTTGGATGTGGTCAGAATTAAAGGTGCACTTATCTATCATCCAGTGCCATCAGGAGGCATCTGATTGGTTAAAAACTTGACCATCGTAAACTTTTTTCGCTCTATTAGTGTTTAAAAGGCTGAGCAAATGCAGCCCGAGAGGCTTCTTGTAACTTTAAAGAATGCCTCATGTCAAGTTGACATCTTGAAAAAGCCTTTTAGAACCTCACAGAGATATTATTATGACAGGTTTTTACTTTAAGAGGTTTTATTCTTGTTTTACTCCTGGATTTTTTATTTGGGGTTTCGACCTGGTAATGAATTTGATGTAAAGTTGGTAGATTTTTTTAGACTATTTCACTAAATTCATTAAACTTCTATGGAGTTTGAGTCCATTCTGTCTTCAAACTTTTACATTCTTTTAAAGTTAGTTTGTTAATTTTTCTGTGACAGACCCTCACTCCACGACTTCAGAGGCCCCCAAACAGGTAAAACCCCAGCTTACATTACTGACTAACCCATTAGGGCACATTTCACATTAATGGCATCTAAGAGAGGAAGGTTTGCAGTTAGTTTTCCTCCTGGAGTCGATCTGAATCCAGGAGTCTGTCCTAACTCGTTTTGGGAGTAAAATGAGGAAAAACAATGCTTCCACTTCCCTTTATTGACCTGTGGCAAAGTAAGAGGTGCTAATGTATTTCTGTGGATGTCTCCTTCGCGTTGGTGGCGCAGTTGGATAGTGCGCTTGGTCAGTGATCAGGAGGTTGCAGGTTCAAGCCCAACTCCGGGCAACACATGGCGATGTGCCCTTGGGCAAGACACTTAACCCCAAGTTGCTCCCACTGCTGCGTCAGTGGCGTGTAAATGGGCATGAAAGGGCGTGAATGTGTTAGAGATACTGATGGATAACTAACATAGAAACTCTGAACCATCAGTGAGTGAATGTGAGAGCGAATGGGTGTGAATGGGTAGGTGTGACCTGTGGTGTGAAGCAGCTTTGAGTAGTCCAAGACTAGAAAAGCGCTATATAAGCTCAAGTCCATTTACCATTTACATATTTTGAGGGACATCACATAGGGGTGAGGGACAAAACCAGAATCACGGTTTTGTCAATCTTCAGCAATCTTCAAAACCAGAAGCACGAGCATCAGGTCAGCGGTCAGTCAGAGGGTCCCAGAGGCAACATGACACCATGGACGAAGAAAAGTGAATCACTTTTATGACAAGTTTATTGTGCAAAGGTGACTAATCAGGCTTTCCAAAGATGAAAACAAAACAATTGGTAATTTTAAAGGGGAGGAATAACAAAATAAAATGTTTTCAAACTCTCTACAAGTATATAAAGCATTTTTTTCTAAGATTAATTTGGGATATGTGTGTTTTTATTTAGCAGAGAATTAGGTCCAGGTAAAAAAAAAAAAAAAAGTGTTTAAAAAGTTAAAGGAGACATCATGCTGATGCATGATTAAATACTTACATATAATATAATGAATTTGAAAACAAGACCTTACACCCCCTTAATTTTCAAAAAATGAGAAATTGTATTTTTTCTGATATCCTAGAACGAGATTTGATGCCTCTGAAAATAGGCCATTGTGAGATGTCCGCGAGATTTAAATCGTCGTGACGACACGAGGTACCTTTCTTTTTATTGGAGTAATCTGATAAAACACTTCCTCCTCTGTGATGTCCGTTAGCCACAAAACCATCACTGAGGAACACATCCACCAGCAGCAGTATATAGCTCCCTAGCTCACACTCACTCATTACCAGCTCTGGCCTGTAGGGGGACTCGATACGCGGTCGCTGCTTTGAGCCTGCCGGAAAATATAGTTGAAGAAGAAGGACAGGCTGGCTCAACCCCCGACAGAACTGACCAATCAGAGCACAAAGGGCTGTGACGTCACGAGGTAACTTTAGGTCATCCTGAGATCCGAGCATTTCAACGAGAGCTTGATAATGGCCTAAAATGAGGATTTTGAGAATGCTATTGTGGGCCAATAAAGGAAGTAAATGACTTGTACTGAGGGTAGAAATGCTTTACGGGCATCCTCGTCTGGCATAGTGAAAAGGAGAAACAAGCATGATATGTCTCCTTTAATTTACAAGAATAAAGTCATAACGTTGTGGGAAGAGTCATAAATCTATTTAAATTTAGCTAGAAAACCATCGTTACGCCGCTTTCAGTGGGATTTGTCTGTCAGAGCAAGAACGCGGCACGGCGCTTCCGCGTGCCGTGGAATATGGGGGGTGAGGCAGGTGGGATAACAGCTGCTTGACATCGGTGTAAGGCAGGGGTGTCCAAACTTTTTACAGCAAGGGCCACATGAAGAGGGATGCATGGACGACTGAGCCACGTGCTGCCCCTCATTTTAGTGTATTTAAGTAAATGTTTGATGGTTTAGGGGAGGGTATTCACCTGTTAAAGGACCCTTGTAATGCAGGGCAATAACTGGATTTACACCTAGTCAGGGAGAGAATGATCTTCTGAGCAGAAGAGATGGGAGACACTGATGGCTTGGCTTAATTTTCAGACACAAAACAAGAGTAAACTGCAAGAGTTTTGGTACTTGAAGATAATACTGGTATATACTTTGTAAATGAGATCTTCTGAAAAGTAAAAATTGTAGAAAATGTGCACGATTGATGGCATTTGCTGCTGTAATAGAAGTGTCTATTATTTAGACTGTTTCACGGGCCAATCCAAAATGGTCAGCAGACCACATTTGGCCCTCGGGCCATAGTTTGGACACCCCTGGTGTAAAGTAATGCATCAAATTTCACTGTCAGTAATGTAATGGTGTTTTAACACATGAAAAAGTAATTAAAGGTGTAGTCAGCGATCTTTTAATCTTCTAATCTAATGCACTATTTTTCAAATTCACCGTATTTCTCCTCTCCATCCACAAGATGTCCCCACTGACAGCATGTTGAAAAAAAAGTCCGGTTTCAATACACAGCCTTGGCTCTGAATTTCAGCAGGTAAATACTGTGGCTCGGGCCGAGTCACCAAAACAGGGTACGCCCCCCCCCCCCCACATCCAGGGGGGCGATCATACTCATGCACAGATCAGACAGAGGGGGGAGGGGGAGTCGTAGTTTGCGTAGCGTGCGCAGTTAGCGTAAGAGAGAGATACAATAGGTGCAGTAACAATGGCTGAAAAACAGCCCAAAAGAAAAAGGTCAGAGGAGTGAAAAGTGAAAAAGAAGGGCTATGACCATGAAAGAGTGAAGACCCGGGTCAACATTGGTGTTGCTTTCCAATGGTGACGAGAACTCCACGAATTGAAATACCTGAAAATGGTCGCGGATGTCGCCGTCTGTCTGCTGGATAGGTTAGCAACATTAGCTTTGTGGTGCTTCACATAACAGTAACAGCCGTCGGGCATTCATCTTATTGTCTAATCTGCCAGAATGTACTGTTGTTGTGATGTTATCAATAATGACAGTTGAGTTGTCTGACGGGTCAGGGTTACCTTAGCTATGTTGTACAACTACGCCGTTTCTACGGCTGCTTCCATGACGATGCACCCTGACACCTCTGGCGCTCCATAATGTAGAAATCCAGAGTAATACATAAATATCTGATCTATTGGGTATTTATTAATCTTGATGACCAGTTTTTTTCTGTATCCTAAAACATTGATAGAAACAATTTTTAACACTTTAAATATTCCTGAAAAATACTTACCTCTGCCAAACAGTTGAGCAGGGAGTTAAAGGGTTAATGAAAATGAGTGCATGTTTACACCACAGAAGCTAAATGAGTCTTAACTGTTCCCTGGGTGAAGATAATATGAGTAAATATAATAATAGTGAAAACTTCCTAACTGATATTATAATTACTCATCCATTATAGAATTTAGAGCAGCAGTATGGCAGAGAACAGCTCCAATCAATACTTTTATTTAAAGAAAACACTCTCTTTATAAAATCAGTTAATCTTAATCACTTTGTTTTTTCCCTCTTATATGGTAACATATGCTCTGCTTATGCACCTCATGCATTTGGAGGTCGTTGTATTCCCACAGCTGTTATCAGTGTCTCAGTATCACTCTGAATAATAAGGTATCATTTTATGTGATGAGCTTCAAAGAGATGTTCCCTAAAGTATCACAATTTCCACCTCCACCACCATTAGTTCATTTCTTCTCTAAATTATATGTATGATAAAAGCTTCTGTTTCATCTGCACAGTAGCATGTGGGTAAAGAGAATTTAGACGGTGTACATAGAGCTCTGTCTTAAAGGGCTCAGGCTGTGAAAATCATTTATTTTATAGTATTTCTGTCTCAGTCTGCATCTGTGAGGTCTGATGTTTTTTTATTTCTGTACATTTTGTCCTGCGTTCATTTTTCATGCATTACTCCCCAGCAGAGGTGGGAGAAAGTTACTAAGCTTCATGCAAGAACCGTTCGTACGGACAAATATGTTCGTACGTGTTGTGTACGAATGATTTAGGAGAATTTGTTGCATTCAGCATTTTTTTCATATTTAGAATTTTCTTTCAAGTACGAACACAAATTACGAGTGGTCCAGACTTGTCTTAAAAATCACAACAAATTAGTCTGCTCTTTTCAAATCAAGTTCCTTACATACTGATTATACATTTAAAGGGACTATGAGGAGTTTTTAAGTAAATACAAAAAAGTCTCTCAGTGAGAGCCAACACTCTTGACCGTGCTAGCAACACAAAAGAACTACACAAGTGGTTTGACTTCCTGTCACCACTGGAAGTAATGGTGCGTTCCAGTTGTAGTCGGAGGTCGGAATTTCCCACTTTTTATCTGGAACGCCCCCCGAGGTCGGAATTTCCTACTCGGAACTCGGGGAGACCTCGCCACCCCTGAGTTGACAATGGAAGATGGATGCCCCCAGTGTGAACAGTTATTTAGCTCCTGTAATAATCCATTTATTTGCACTTCTGACTGGGGTGTGTCGCTCTAGATCAGCTGTATACATAGTATTGTTAGACTTATATTTACAAAAATGCTGCCATAGTGATAATCACATTCTTCATGTGATATTTGCGAACAACAACGCAGGGCGTGCTAACAACAGCTAACAATAGCCTGGTAGATAGGCACGTTTTTTATCTGACTTCAACTGGAATGCCGATAAGTCGGAGATGATGTCACTCCCATTTCCCAGTTCCCAGTTCCGAGGTTAATGGAACGCAGCATAAAAAAGTGACTCGGAGCAGCTGCCGGCGACACACATAACAAAACAACATTTAGGGAGAAGACGACACGTCACAAAGAGAGCTGTGTACACCAACCGAATGTCAGGCGTGTGAAACTTAAAGGCAAGGCCTTTTATATGCACTGAACTTTTACTTAAAGGAGACATATCATGCTGATGCATGATTTAATACTTACATATAATATAATAAATTTGACAACAAGACCTTACACCCCCTTAATTTTCAAAAAATGAGATATTGTATTTTTTCTGATATCCTAGAACGAGATTTGATGCCTCTGAAAATAGGTCATTGCGAGATGTCCGCGAGATTCAAATCGTCCTGACGACACGAGGTACCTTTCTTTTTATTGGAGTAATCTGATAAAACACTTCCTCCTCTGTGATGTCCGTTAGCCACAAAACCGTCACCAAGGAACACATCCACCAGCAGCAGTATATAGCTCCCTAGCTCATACTCACTCATTACCAGCTCTGGCCTGTAGGGGGACTCAATACGCGGTCGCTGCTTTGAGCCTGCTGGAAATACAGTAGAAGAAGAAGGACAGGCTGGCTCAGCCCCCGATAGAACTGACCAATCAGAGCACAAAGGGCTGTGACGTTGCGAGGTAACTGTAGGTCATCCTGAGATCCGAGTGTTTCAATGAGAGCTTGATAATGGCCTAAAATGAGGATTTTGAGAACGCTATTGTGGGGCAATGAAGGAACTAAATGACTTGTACTGAGGGCAGAAATGCTTTACAGGCATCCCAGTCTGGCATAGTGAAAAGGAGAAACAAGCATGATATGTCTCCTTTAACCTTTGGCTTTCTGCTCACAAAGCCCTCTCTTGTTGCCTTTTTGGCTCTGTTTCCATATTGACAACAGATTTATAGGTTTTTGTTCAGGAACAGTAACATGTTGACATAGAGGGAGAGAGGTGCACCGTTTAGAAGCAGCGGTTGGAGCGGAGGAAAGTAAAGTAAAGACATCACACTAGTATTGATCCGATACCAATACTCAGCTTGGTATCGATACTATCGATATTAAGATCGATACACCCACCCCTACTTGATGTTATAGGCCTCAGGTCTACCTGTTTATGTGTGGAAAACTTCTGTTAGTTATGTAAGACACCTGCTTGAATGTGGACATAGCCTGAGATTACAAAAAGAGACAGAGCTCAAGATCTGAACTGAACTAGTTCATTTAAAAACTGAAGAATGAGAGTTAAAATGAATTTATATCAAAAATGATCACAGCAAATTCAGATCAGATTGAATTGTCAGTGTTTATTCTCTTGGCTTTTAAAACATGTGTTTGTTAAAGCTATCTTTTCCACACCTGCCTGAAACTTTTACAGACAGTTATGTGCATTGTTGAAAGACATGGAAGCAGATTCTATGCAATGCCGATGTTTTTAGCTAAGCTGTGAAATGGCTCATAGATGTCTCTTTTTAATCCAAAATGATGTGCTTGTAACTTGTTTCGTCCTTTTTGTACCTGTATGCAACTTTGTGTTTTTGCTGCTGCCTGTCTTGGCCAGGTCTCTCTTGAAAAAGAGGTTTTTAATCTCAATGGGACCAACCTGGTTAAATAAAGGTTAAATAAATAAATAAATAAAATTGTTGAACAGACGTAAGTGTGAATCATGAAGCTCCGGAGTGAACTGCTATGTTCTCACCTCTCATCTGTTTAACACACCTGTGACAGAGGTGAAGATTAGGTGTGACTGTGGAGGTATCGAACACTGAGGCACTGAATCTTTGACACAAGCCAGGTGTGAAAGCCTAGGAGTGAGGTAGACGCTTATTTTAAACATGCTATGTGGAGTTTCTAAGTAATTCCAAAAAAGTCTCCCTTTTAGATATATGCCTGATGGAAATACACACTTTAAGATGAGTTTTATAGCATCAAATAGGTTATCTATAAATGCTATTCCTTAGCTTCACGGTCGGGTCGGACAGAACTGGCCTGGATGCTCAACTTTGGGAACAAGACAATTAAAACTAGAGCAAATTTATATTATTCAGACACGTCTTAGAGCACCGGGCTGTAAGTAGCGATACATAGCCGGCTACAAAACTACAATACTAAGTTTTCCAAAAATTGCTTGTTGTCACACATCAAAAACTACCGCTACGTAACTAGAAAGAGATACAGTAAATGGTAAATGGACTTGAGCTTATATAGCGCTTTTCTAGTCTTTGACTACTCAAAGCTGCTTTACATCACGGGTCACACCTACCCATTCATACCCATTCACACACTGATGGTTCAGAGTTTCTATGTTAGTTTTTCCATCAGTATCTCTAACACATTAATATCCTTTCATGCCCATTTACACGCCACTGACGCAGCAGTGGGGGCAACCTGGGGTTAAGTCTTGCCCAAGGACACATCGCCATGTGTCGCCTGGAGCTGGGCTTGAACCTGCAACCTCCCGATCACTGACCAAGCACACTATCCAACTGCGCCACCGACGTGCTTTGCATCCTGTAAGTTGTTGAAAAAAGAAGTTGTAAATCAATGCAGAGTTCTGAGGAAGGTCCGAGCTGCATTCATTAGCATCACAACAAACACACGCTTTGGCTTGGGTCATGTCTTTTGGTGCGTTCCACTTGTAGTCAGAAGTAGGAATTTCCGAGTTCTGAGTAGGAAACTGCAACTGGAACGTTCCCCAAAGTCGGAATTTCTTACTGGGAACTCGGTGAAAACTCGCCACCCCCGAGTTGACAAACAAAGATGGATGCCCCCAGTGTGAACAGTTATTTAGCTCCTGTAATAATCCATTTATTTGCACTTCTGACTGGGGTGTGTCGCTCTAGATCAGCTGTATACATAGTATTGTTAGACTTATATTTACAAAAATGTTGCCATAGTGATAATCACATTCTTCATGTGATATTTGTGAACAACAACACAGGGCGTGCTAACAACAGCTAACAATAGCCTGGTAGATCGGCATGGTTTTTTCCTTCTTCAGCTGGAACGCCGATAGGTCGGAGATGATGTCACTCCCAGTTCCGAGGTTACTGGAACGCAGCAGTACGAAAGTCGCCAAGCGTGCTCATGGGTAGCAGAGTCTTTATGTTGCCGCAAATAGATTCTTCTCACAGCACCTTTAACCTAATGACATTTTCCATCAGGGTTAAGAAAAAGCAGATAGGAAAGGGCAGGGGACGTCTCCCTCCACAAAGTTGTCCCCTCCAAAAATCCTGTTTAGATAAGATTTTTCTAGTAGTACAGTAGCGTGTTTTGACGGTACAAAACAATTAACACTATTTAGAAACACATTGTCAGACAATTTTAGCTGTTAAAGATCACACCCCCCTCCCCTCACAATGGTTTGGTCCAAACTGTTTCTGCTGCAGAGTCTTCACACAGAGGCAGGCGGACACATCGGTGGTGATCGGATGAAGAATGTTTTAAATTAACACAGCACACAGCTAACAGGGTGTTTATTTTTAAGCTTAATTTAAATTAGCCCTATATGTAGCTCATCTTTTCATCTTAGTTTGTAGTGAATCTGTGAATTGTCCAGAGTTTTTCTCTCCTCTCATATATGACACAAATATCACTGTATTAGAATTCTCTTTAAACATTTATTTACTTTACTTCTTTTCCAGATTTATGTATTTAAAAATAAAGCGGTTATACTGTCACTTGGACTTGGATGTTCACTTGAACACATCCAGCTTCTGATTACGTTAATTACTGTTAATTTCCACTCCTTATTTTCCTCCAATTAAAACACTTTTTACATTATTTTGTAAGTCAGGTGATTTTACACTGGATAATTAGATTAAAAGGTTTGTGAATTAAAGTTTTGCTGTAAATTCCAATTTTGTTTTATTTCTTTTTGACAGTTTAATAAAAGCATATGCTTGAAGAATGGTTTGGTTATTCATCAAAGTTTTTCTTTTAGTTTTAGAACTTCTTTTTTGAGCTCTCTTTCTTGTAAAGTTGCTGTAGTGGTAATAAGAAGTCTCTTAGGTCACGTATGGTTTAATTTGCATCTTTCAACCAATAAAACTCTTGAATTGGTGGTTGAGCAAAAACAAACCTGCAGGCAGGTAGGATATGGACTAACAAGGAACAATGACTAATGCCTAAGTCACACATTCCCGTTTCTCACAGCGACTGTGCACGACTGTACACAATTGAGGAGGCTGGTGTGATCGCTATGATACGGGATTAAATCACTGTCTCACCCCTGGAGACACTCCGTAAATACACCGTCAGAGGCGCAGCTACAGCGCTTCAGGGGCGTTCGTCCCGCTCCAGTTAGGTTAATACAGCGATATGACGAGGATTCCATCCTGCTGACAGGACGTCAGCCCCGCTCGAGCTCAGTTCGCGTCACGTAAGCCCCGACTGAGCCCCATCGCTTGCGCCGTCTTGAACGGAACACAGTCGGGGCTCAAGCGGATACATCCTTGTCAGTCGTCCTCATAAAGCTTTCAGGATTGAGCCACGATTGGGCCACGATCAGCTCGACTGAGCTCCGTACATGCCCCGCTAATACCGCTCGCCTTAGGACTGCATTAGGCTTCCATCCCGCTGTACTGAGAGCGGCGTTTCTCCACGACAGTTTTGAAGAGTTCAAAACTGTCGTGGAGCTTCTACGTTCCCCTCCGTTCATCCACAACTATACAGCGCTGATCCAGACCAAGTAGCGCATGCACCACGACCAAAGCACGTTTTATCAGGATTATGACAATCGTGCACAATCGCCATGAGAAACAGGAATGTGTGACTGGGGCTTTAGGGTTATTGTTTAATACAGCTATGCAAGACATTTGAGAAAGTGTCAAAACAACACAGCAAAAATAAAACATATATTTTAATGCTTTTTCCTAAATCAGCGAGTTAGGAGAAACTTTAGCCTGAAGCTGTTTTGTGGATACGGGTCCACGAGCTCAGATGGAGCCACAGAAGTGAAGTTGCCTCCTGTCTGTGCAGGGAGAAGAGCGGCTGACATCAGAGCTCATTTAGGTTTCCTGCTGGTGAAAGTGATGGACGCCATTCTAGACTGTTCCACCTGCTGACCAGAAGAAAAGTTATCACGACTGCAAACTCTGCCGTCAGTCATCTTACCGGGTGTGTGACAGTCGAGGGATCTTTACAGCTCATTAGAAATGTTCTTGTACTAACTGGATTCTTGCTTCTTGGGGACCATGGTAACCCACTCATACAGGCAGCAGGTATGTGGGAGCACAATGAGCACTGATTGGTTATTATAGTTATTCAAGAATAATGATATGGCATAAAATATACAACCCATTTTACTTGATTTTTTACACCAGTATGGAGCAGTGGGAGGGCCAAATTACAAACATAAATGTATAAAAGAAAAAGCAGTAACACTTAACTTTAGAGGTCTGCAAATTTCATCACACTTCAGTAATAATTAGACAAAGTTTTTCTTTGAAATCACCCCTGAAATTTCATGAGATTTTGGTGAAAATTAGCACATAACTTCTTTAAAATAATGTCCAAATTTACTGTCGCAAGTCAGAATTTGTAGGTTCCTGTTTTTTCTAGTTTCTTTGAAATTTACTCTAAATGTAAGGTAAGAAGGTGACGACTAGCAATTAATTTATTTGAAATTAAGGGCGTTTTCACACCAACCACATTTAGTGCGCACCAAAGCTTTGGCCCAGGGTTTGGTACGTTAGAATCAATGTGAATGCAACCACTGCACTTTGGTGCTCACCAAATCAGCCGGTCTGAGACCTCCATGAAGGGGTGGTCTAGATCCGCTCCATCTCCCTACATTTGGTGCAGTTTCACTGGTGTGAAACAAAGTGGTCTGAACCGATCTACTTTTGATGCATTACTTCCTGTTAATCCCACGGTTGAATCTTTTGCTTACTCAGTTTGTCGATTGTTTATTCTGGTTGAGGATTACGATGATTTACGAGGGTCCAGAAGGTCGCTGATGCCGTCTCAAACACGATAAAAAAACACATTTGAAGGAAAATGTAGAAGAGAGCGAAACGTAAACATTGGTTGTCTGGTGTAGGAAATGGTTACCATGGTAGCCTCTTCTTAGTTCTCCTACCAGTGCTGGTACCAGTTACGTGCATATCGCCCCCTGCTGTTTCAAACTGAGTAAATACACAAGTGGGTCCGGGCATGGTTTGATGTTGCAAGTGTGGATGCAAGCCAGTGGGGAGGGGGAGGGGGGCGAACCCATGGCGAACTGCGCTGCAGCACAGTTCGAAACAAGTGGACCTAATGTGAAAATGCCCTAAATCACAACCCACCACAAAATGTTTCAGAAGTATCCAAACATTTGTGCTATTTCCAGAGAAGCAGGTGATAAATAGCTGCTTAGTTCTTGAATACAGAAGTTAGTTAAGTGAATAATTCAATTTCCCAATAAGCAGTTGATAGTTACTTATTTGTTATTTAATTTCACCAAGTTCTTTAGTACTGAGTTTGTTGATATACATTATTGAGATCACATGCAAAATAGAGATGAATAACATACTGTTATGATTACAATATAATGTTGTACATGATGCAACTGAAGGCTTCAGATGTGATATTCAGCAAGTGTGGGGCTGTAAATAGGTCTTACCTGATTGTGATAGATACTGTGAGTACAGGCCCACTGCAAAACAGAATCTGGTCAGGCTCAGCTGACGGCCTTGTCGTCAAATGACAGACAGGTTCACTAACCTCATGTGCAAATTCTGCATAACTGGCAAGTATTAATTTAACTATAACTGACAACTAACCTCCACAGAAATGCTGGGATACTTCGATGAAATTTGCAGACCTCTAAAGTAAAGTGTGTTGTGGTTTGAATTTTATGTTTAGATATTTACTGAAATGGTTTAGTTGTACTGTTCACCTTCTCTTTTCTTTCTGCAGTGCAGGCTGTGGCTGGGGGGCGTGGCTGACCTACTTTCTGGCAGAGTGCAGCAGGGCACACCTGAAGGCATTTCCCAATCAACTCACCTCTCCATAAAGACTGGCTGAATCCTCACTCCTCTGCCAGATAATTCCGTCTCACTCGGTAGTGCCAGGTTTAGGCTACGTTTACACGTAGTCGGGTATTTTGAGAAACAAATATTTCCCTCCCTCCGTTTTCCAAAATAACATCGTGCACACGGCATCTTTTTCAAAAAAGTTTCCGTTTACATCAACCCGCATAAATACGCCGTCGAGCGCCGTCATAACTACGCCAAGCCTATGGGTGGCAGTGTAGGAAGAAGGAGAAAGCCATGCAAGCCAATCAGAAGCCTCATATCGACGACCACCATAGACATATATACGTAGACGCCTCATTGCGGCCTGGACCGCATCGGTCGTCGCCGCCATATTGGAGGGGTCTCTTCACTCCGGTCTAGCACCAGAAACATGTCGAGTGAACGCATTTATGCTCGTATTTTGTGCAGCCTAAAGTGACAGTAAACAGTAAACAATATTGAAAGCAGATGACTTTTTTTAGTTTAATTCCAACACAGCTGAGTATAAATATATTTAAAGTTTAATACACATGTCAACGTGATTTATATAGGAAGTCTGGTTTGTGTGTGCGAGCGCAAGTAAATGTACCTGTGCCTGAAATAGTTGAATTGAATATTCTCACAGCACACAAAAACAAAAATATGAAAATAAGAAGAATAATAATAATTTATATATATATATATATATATATATATATATATATATATATATATATATATATATATATATATATATATATATATATATATATATATATATATATATATATATATATATAAATATATATATATATGTATATATATATATATATATATATATATATACAATAATAAGAAGGATCAAGAAAATAAATGAGTAAGTCTGATGATTAAGTAATAATGGCAATATAGTAATGGTAATAGTAGTAACAACAACAGTATAATTATTATTACTATTTTCGTATTTTTGTTTTTGTGTGCTGTAAGAATATTCAATGCAACTATTTCAGCAAGTGTGGGGGCTGTAAATAGGTCTTACCTGATTGTGACATATTAAACCTTATATCGTTTTTAATCAGCTGTTTTGGACGCTGCACAAAACGCGAGCATAAATCGTTCACTCCACTTGTTTCTGGTGCTAGACCAGAGTGAAGAGACCCTCCAACAGGTTCACTGACCTCATGTGCAAATTCTGCATAACTGGCAAGTATGTATTATGAGACTAATACATCCATGGGTCCAGCAACTAACCTCCACGTATATAATGTCTAGGGCTAGAGGGCTCAGGGTTCAGGGAGGAGATTGAGATTCAGCCTGTATTTCTCCGTTTTTCTCAGTTTACATGAATACGCAAAAACGGAGTTTTCCCAAATCTCCACTTTGGCCGGAGACTTAGAAAGATTCGTTTTCCGAGGCGAATTTGCCGTTTGCGTGTAAATGAAAGGCACAAACGGAGGGAAATGTCTCCGTTTTTAAAAATACCCGTGTATGTGTAAACGTAGCCTTAGAACTATTCTGCTCTGTTTTTTTTTGGAAAAGTGTTCACACTAATTTTGACAATCTTTTCCTGTTTCCAGGTCTGTGCCCTGCTGCCTCTCTTTGGTTTTTGGTCAGTAGGCAGCCAGCCTCCAGCGGTCACAGCCTGCAGAGACATAGTTGTATATTGTTTTTTTTTGTGTTTGATCTGTTTTGAGTGACTCCTTTTTGAGACAATAAAGGACTTTGCTTTTGGAACTTTTGACAGTCTCCTGCTCCTTTTGGTCCACTTGAACATCAGGCCTTAACAAAGTGCTACCGAAAAAGCAAATGGAAGTGGAAATATAAAGATGAATAAATAAAATACAAAAAAAAAAAATGTTGCTATAAAAAACAGTATTAATCAAAAAATGTATCTATAAAAGAAAAGAATAATAAAAGTAATAAAAATCATTATGACAAATTAATGAAATAATTTAAAAACCAAGAAGAAATGTGGTTGTAAATTAAATAGAAAGCAGGGTTATTCAATTAGAATTTTCAGACTTTAGACATGAGCTGGGCCGGACATTTTGGCAGACAGTAAGCAAATTCAACCACATAAAGAAACATAAATACATAACAAACACACTGGATGCTAATTAATTTATTGCCATATCCAAAAGGGCATAAACTCATTAAAGAGCAGCACTTACACTAAACTTCTGCTGACGTACTGTTTCTTTAAATGTAACACTTCAAACAGATAACTTCAACACATTTTGACAGGTAAATGGAAGCACATATTAAGCTGTGTATGAACATTAAAACACCATCTTTGGTCACATTTGAAAGTGCATTAAAAGTAACTTTTTTGTAAAAGTTTTTCCTGTTTTTCTCGTCATCCATAAGTCCCAATCATGTTGATTTCGGGCTAGTCCAGGGTTGCTTTTGGGCCGCATTTGGCCCGTGGGCTGATAATCGCATAGGGCTGATATAAAGATAACTTTGGAAATAAAAACAAAGAGTTAGTAGATATTTTTGCACTGTCTATTGTAATGTTTTGTTTGTTTTTATGCCTATTTTAATGCACTTTTTATCTTTTGTAAGGTGACCTTGAGTGTCTGGAAAGGGGCCCTTAAATAAAATGTATTATTAGTATTAGTGGGATCTCTGGCAGGAGCATCCAGAAGCTTCAGTACATCCAGAACAGCGCTGCCAGGATCCTGATGAGGGTGCGCAAGCACAAACACATCACCCCCATCCTGAAATCCCTTCACTGGCTCCCGGTTACATACAGAATTGAGTTCAAGGTCTCCCTTCTCACCCACCAGTGCATTTATGGACATGCCCCCCTTTACCTGCAGGAACTCCTCTCCCCCCAGACCTCCTACGTACCCTTCGCTCTGCTGCCACCAACACTCTCATAGTCCCCAGAACTAAGCTCCACACCATGGGCGATCTGCCTTTTCCTCTGCTGCCCCGAGGCTGTGGAACGCCCTCCCTGACCACCTGAGGGCCCCACAGACTACAGAAGATTTCAAAAGAAATCTTAAAACTTACCTCTTTAAAAAAGCATTTAGCTAGTTGGCAGTACTGGGCTCTCCATTATTCTCCTAGAAATTATTCTTAAAAAGGGTTTTTAAGGTGTTTCTTAATTGTTTTTAATTGTGTCTTACTCTGTAGCACTTTGAGATTGTGAAAATGTAAAGTGCAATACAAATAAAATGTATTATTAGTAATAGCCAGTAGTTTACTGTGAATATTCTGTGATATTTTGAGCAGAGCAATGTTAAATTGTTATAAGAGGTGTGTTTCACAGCAGGTAGTGAGCGTGCCTGACAGTAAGAAGGCTGCTGGTTCAAATGCAATGTTGATCTGAGCCTTTCTTTGAGTTTGTATGTTCTCATTGCATAGGTATGCGTGAGGGTATCAGCAGTTTTATTTACCTTTATGTAGCCTACAGTCATCTGCCCAGTGTCAGGTGGGATGGACTCCGGCCTCCTGCAGCCCTAAAGGCACGAGCTGAGCGGGGGGGTATTCCAGAAAGTAAGTTTAGTGAAAACTCTGAGAATGTTAAGCCTGAAATCAGGGAATCTCTGGGTTTCCAGTTCCAAGAAGAGAGGTAAGTGAAACTCTGAGTGACTCACCATGGCAACTGACTCTGTGAAGCTAACCTGCCCCCTACCAGGTTTTCTATAAGAAACCCCGAGTTAAGCCTGCCTCTTCCCTTCTGCCGTGTGCAAGTTATGGCTTACCCATTTGAAAGAAGTCCGATCGACATCGAGGCACAATTAATTTGTGCTGCCTTGCGTGGAGAGAGGCTCTTCAGACCCCGTCTGGATGTGCTTTCATTCCCGGAGGAGTTTTTGTTGGAGCGGTATTGTTTCACGCGCGAAACAATCATGTATGTCAACAACATTCTCCGACCACACATATCAAACATTACACACCGCGGCCGTTCTCTATCATCAGTGCAAGTTTTATGCACTGCGCTACGTTTTTTGCGAGCGGTAGCTTTTTATATGATATTGGGGACACGGAAAACATTGGAAAGGCTGCAGTGTGTAGGGCAGTGCGCAAGGTGGCATTGGCCTTAAAGGAAAAGTTCGGTTCCTGCAGCTTTTACATTGTTTATAGAATGAAGAACAACAATATACTCACCCAGAAGGCTTTCCTGATGCAAACGGTGCTTCGGGAGATATTTAGATCCAAAATCGAGCAGCGGACACCGATATAATGGTAGCCCGTAGGGCATAGATCGCCGCTCCTAAAAACTGCATTAATCGTCCAAAAACTCATGTTTTTCACTGATATTCCATCATGATTTGCTCCGAAAGGACCGCCATTGCAGCCTGTGTCTCTCCACACAGCGCTGTGTGGCTGAACTAACCTCTGAACTGACGAGCTGTTTACATGCTCTTCGCGCATGCGCAGTGCGGCTCATTGTTTCAGGGGAAGATCGGCAGCTACAAATCAACTTTCTTCTTCCAGTTTTGTGCAAAATGGACGAATGTCTATGGGATGAAGATGTTGTGGAGGAGGACTTTGAATATGATGGACGTCCTTACAGTTTGGAGCCACAGTATACAGATATACAGATAAGGAAGCGATCGCAACGCTCCAGAGAGTACTGCGCATGCGCAAAGGGCATGTAAACAGCTCGTCAGTTCAGAGGTTAGTTCAGCCACACAGCGCTGTGTGGAGAGACACAGGCTGCAATGGCGGTCCTTTCGGAGCAAATCATGATGGAATATTGGTGAAAAACATGAGTTTTTGGACGATTAATGCAGTTTTTAGGAGCGGCGATCTATGCCCTACAGGCTACCATTATATCGGTGTCCGCTGCTCGATTTTGGATCTAAATATCTCCCGAAGCACCGTTTGCATCAGGAAAGCCTTCTGGGTGAGTATATTGTTGTTCTTCATTCTATAAACAATGTAAAAGCTGCAGGAACCGAACTTTTCCTTTAAAGCAGCTGCTCCCCATGATGGTGGTGTTCCCCGGGCACAAAACCCTGAGGAACATTAAAGAGGAATTCCACAGGATTACAGGTACATCATGTCATGTAATCTCTGGATGTCAATAACAATATATATAAATTAAGATTATTTTTTTCTATATTATACAGTATTTTATATTAGCCCATATTAGTGATGTTCAACCTCACATTAAGATCAGTATGTATCCATCTTTTTGCAGCGCTCCCGAATGTAATAGACTGCATAGATGGTACTGAAATACCTATGACTGCTCCATCAGTTAATGAAGGGGACTATGTTAATAGGAAATCATTCCACAGCATAAATGTTCAGGTACTGTAACTTCACATCTTAAGGTGATAAGACTATAACTCATATGACAATGCTACTTTAACCCTTGTGTACTGTTGGGGCTGAAAACAGCCACTTTGAGTATTTTCTCAGTTATTTCACTGTAAATGTTCTTGTATTGCAGCAAATTGAATTTTGGGCAGAAAGCTTATTTTTACATACATTATGTAAATACGATTTTAAATTTTTTAAAAGGTCAATGTGAACAAATTTACTGTACACTCGTACTGTTATGGCTGTTTTCAGCCACTATACTTTTAACTGCTCTAAAAAAATATCAAATCTTTTTTTTTTTCTTTACGTTGTCGCTTATATATCTTCATTCACTTCTGCCATGTTTAGAACTACCAAGCATTTAACAAAAAATAAAAATTGTAACCCCTTAAGGGCCGTTTCAGAATTAAGGTCTCTTATCAAGGGTAAAACACAAATCAACCCATCTTCAATGTAAAAAATATAAAGTTTTATGTGCCTTTAAGGTGTTAAGATTTGTATTTTATTTTTCAATGCTTGGTAGTTTTGGGCAGGGCATTTTTTATGTGTAAAAAATAGAAAAAAATATTGATCTGATATGTTTTTAGAGCAGTCAAAAAAGTTAATGGCTAAAAACAGCCATAACAGTTCCTGTGTATAGTTTAATTTAACAGTCCACAGGGGTTAATGTTATTCTCTGCATATTTAAGATCATATGTGATGCTGGACACATCATCACAAATGTGGAGGCAAAGTGGCCGGGCTCTGTCCATGATGCACGGATCTACCATGAGTGTGGCCTGAGTGACAGATTTGCAGGTGGTAAGTAGACCAAAGTGTGCATATGTCGCACGGCAGAAGTATTGGTCTTATTTTGTTTTTATTCTGCATGGTTTTACATTTTGTGTGATTTTGATTTTAGTTATTTATAGCTTGTTTTTAGTATGTTTTTAGTTAACTTCCTGCCGGGACACTTAATGTTGATAACCTGCACCTGTGAACCACCTTATTACCCCCAGAGACTCCCAATGGGGCGAGAGAACGGAGCGGGTCTGTGGCCAATCAGACAAGAGAGGGGACCATTTAACCTGTGGCACACCTGGAAGTAGACAGAACGCCGGAAGGAGCACTCTGGCTTAGGAGGAAGAGGTCATTTGGCGTATATAGTGTTGTGCACCCCCACCGCTGTGTTTCTTCTTAATTGCAGGGGCCTGTTGATGAAGTCCTGTCCGCCACGGGAGGAACAAGGAGAGAGGAAGGACCCTAACGGCCTGTCGGCGTTTCAATCCTTTTTAACAGACTTTGCATCCTTAGAGGATAGTTGCCTGCTCCACCTACTTGTGTTTTAAAAAACAACTTTTAATTAAAAAAAGATCTGGTTTTAACGGCATTCTTATCGTTGTCTCTTTGGTTTTAACTTGTGCTCACCACTTGATTTTAAAGGACCAGTTCAGAGTTTTTAAAATAATTTAATTTTAATCTAATTTACCACCATTGCACATATATTCATCAATGTCTTTCTCCTAACCCAAAAGGATGTATTCATTGCAGGAGAGTCTGATGGCCACTTGCTCGGGGACCAAGGATATCCATGCCAGCCCTCGTTACTGACCCCTTACCCTGACCCTGAGCCAGGCCCCCAACAGCGTTTCAATGTGGCCCACTGCAGGACTAGAGCCCGGGTTGAGATGACTATTGGCATTCTCAAATCCCGGTTCCAGTGTCTGCGTAAACTCAGGGTCACGCCAGAGAGAGCATGCGACATTATAGTGGCATGTGTTGTGCTCCATAATATTGCAACTATTAGAGGAGAGCAACCCCCTGCCATGCAGTTTAATCACCCTGAGGATGACCATCCCATCTACCCTGCTGATGTCCAGGATGGAAGGGCCATGAGGAACATCATTTGTCAAAACCACCTTCAATAAATGATGTAAATGAACCACAAATAATTAAGTTTTCATTCAGTCTTTATTTCCTGTAGATATAAATGCAACAATCAGGCTACGTTTACACATACACGGGTATTTTTAAAAACTGAGACATTTCCCTTCGTTTGTGCCTTTCATTTACATGTCAATCAAAGCGTAAATCGTGTCAACTGGACCAAGCTCGTGTGTGTGGAAAACGTTTCGCCTCTCATCCAAGAAGCTTCTTCAGTTCCAAAGATCCTGGTGGGAAGTACGGATATTTATACCAGGAGGGAGGTAGCAAAGCACAAAAAAAGCCATTATGTGACTGAGCCAGCGGCTCGTTAGGGTGTTAGAGTGGGACAATAGCCCTGCTGGGCAGTTGTTCACCCCGGCTCTCCTATGAGAGTCGTCAGGGTCACCTGGCTGACGGTGTGAAAGACGGCTGCGCCTCCCTGGGAGGGCTCCAAAGACAGTATTGTATGTGGGAGATAAGTGATGTCTGAGGCCCCCTCCTCTGTTTAAAGATGGCCGTTCTAGTTTGACATGAATGGCTTCTTTTACCCCTCTCTCAAACCATCTGTCCTCTCTGGCTAGAATGCGACCTTGTTGTCATCAAAGGAGTGCCCTTCTCCTGGAGGTGGAGGTGGACTGCTGAGTCCTGGCCTGTGGTCGTGGCCCTCCTGTGTTGTGACATGCTTATGTAATGGTTGCTTAGTCTCTCCAATGTACAGGTCAGAGCATTCCTCATTGCACTGCACTGCGTACACCACATTGCCTTGTTTTTCCCTTGGAATTTTGTCCTTGGGATGAACAAGTTTCTGCCTCAGAGTGTTGCTGGGCTTGAAGTGTACGGGGATCTGGTGGGTGTTAAAGATCCTCCTGAGTTTCTCTGAAACTCCTGCCACATAGGGTATGACAATATTGTTTCTCTTCTTGTGGACCTCATCTTTCCTATCCTCCCTGGGCTTTTTAGCAGCTTTGCTAAAAGCCCAGCTTTTAGCAAAGCTGCTAAAAAGCCCAGGGAGGATAGGTGACCCTGGGTGACAGGTGACCCTGACGACTCTCATAGGAGAGCCGGGGGTGAACAACTGCCCAGCAGGGCTATTGTCCCACTCTAACACCTAACGAGCCGCTGGCTCAGTCACATAATGGCTTTTTTTGTGCTTTGCTACCTCCCTCCTGGTATAAATATCCGTACTTCCCACCAGGATCTTTGGAACTGAAGAAGCTTCTTGGATGAGAGGCGAAACGTTTTCCACACACACGAGCTTGGTCCAGTTGACACGATTTACGCTTTGATTGACATGAGTCATGGCCTGGATGACTGAGAATATCCACAGATTCTTTCATTTACATGCAAACGGCGAATTCGCCTCGGAAAACGAATCTTTCTAAAAACTCCGGCCAAAGTGGAGATTTAGGAAAACTCAGGGTTTGCGTATGCATCTAAACTGAGAAAAACGGAGAAATACAGGCTAAATCTCAATCTCCTCCCTGAACCCTGAGCCCTCAAGAGGAACAGGAAGTCACTTGTTATTCGTTGTTGTCGATATGGGGCATCTGATTGAATCCGTGTATGGTTCGTTCTTTCGTTATCGTTTCAAAACAAAATCAAAAAAACGAAAAAACGGACTTGTTTTTTTGTTTCTCTGTTTTAAAACTAAAACAGAAAAACGGAATGACAGAAAAACATGGTTTTAAAAATGGGAAAAAAAAAATAAAAAAAATAAGATTTTGGTCCGGGTATCATCGTATAATTCCTAATTCATTTGTGATCCAAAAACGAAAAACGATTATTTTGATATTTGTTCCAAAACGAAAAACGGAAAAAACGTTTTCTTGTCAGGATGCAAAAAACGAAAAAACCACTATAAACGACTATAAAACGAGCCGTTTATTATTTTTCAATATTCCTTTCTCCCTCCTCAACTTGGAATGAAGAACGAATCAACCAATGACGCCACGTGTTTTTTTCGCTTCGATTCCAAAACCAAAACGAAAAACCAAGTCACATGGTCTGTTCCTTTTTCCGCTTTCCAAACGAGAAACCCAATTCAAATAACGGCCCGATTTTCCTTTTTGCAGTCTCATTTTTTCATTTGTTATTAAGGACGACAAATAAACTGATTTCCGGTTCACGGAAGTGCCCACAGCCGTCATAGCTGAAAAGCGCAGCTCCTGTGGCTCTGCAGCTCTGCAGCAGGTTTCATCGGACTCAAACAACCAGTTTGTTTATGAATATCTAACTATGTTTATTTGTGATTGATAGACTCCTGTATGTCTACTTGCCTTGCATCGCTGTTCAATGACTAGTTAGTGATTTTAATCTGGCATGTACTAGCGCTAATAAAGATATGTGTCACTGACGGAGCTACTTTTTTCTGCACCAAAATTATATTAGATCACTCAACAGAGTAATTGGCCACACACAGTGATTTGTACAGTGTGGAAATGAGTAAAAACACATTACTATGACTCCAACCAGTACTTTTTACCTCTTAAAAAATGAGTAAAAACACATTACAATGTAAAAATCAGCTTATTTTGCTTGCCAAAAACTGATTCATGCCTCTGATACAGTACAAAGATGGATATATTGCCCCAAAATAACTAAATATAACACAGCAGAGTAATATTTACAACATTTGACTCCAACCAGTACTTTTTACCACTTAAAAAATAGTAAAAGCACATTACAATGACAAAATCAGATGTATTGCTTGCCAAAAACTGATTCATGCCTCTGATATAGTACATAGATGAATATTTAGTCCAAAAATAACTAAATATAACACAGCAGAGTAATATTTACAAGATTTATCTCCAACCAGTAGCCTACTTGCATGTACTGTACAATACCAGAGGCATGAATCAGTTTTGGGCAAGCAAAATAAGCTGATTTTTTACATTGTAATGTCATTTTTCTCATACTTCAAACCGCACAAAGCACTTTGTGGGGTCAATTACTCTGTTGAGGGATCTAATGTAATTTTGGTGCAGAAAAAAGAAGCTCCATCAGTTCATTAGCGCAAATACACGCCAGATTAAAATCACTAACTTGCCTATTGAACAGCTATATAAGGCAAGCAGACGTACAGGAGGCTATCAAATGCAAAAACAAATAAACATTGTTAGATGATCATAACAAACTGGTTGTTTGAGCTCGATGAAGCCGAAGAGCCACAGAAGCTGCTCTTTTCAACTATGACGACTGCGCGCTCCCGCGTACCGGAAATCAAATTTTGGCACAACACCGGCTCTCCAGTCATTCCTGATGGGCTGTGGTCAAACTTTAGAAAATTAATACACCTCGTAGAAATGTTTCTCACGTTTGATTGTTGTGGAGATTTGAAGATATCATTTGGCTGCCTTGTATTCAAGTCCTCTTTTTTTCTGAAAAGTTTTGTTGGCGGAGCCACGCTGTCCACTCTATAGTCTATGGTCCTACACAGCAGCACCGCCCTGGCAGGTGCTCTTACTTTGAAAAGGAAACTTCCGGTCTCACAGTATGAAAAACGGCCGTTTTTTTGTTTCTGTCTTCTAAAATTTTATTCACTGTTTTTAGAAACGGAAAATGAAAATCAGCTGAGAGGAACAAAATGGAAACAATTTAGTAAAAATATACACAGAATGTGAGAAAGGTATTAGCAAATGAAAAGAAGTGTACAAATGAATAAAGGTTATATAGAACACAATTCTATATGTAGCCCACAAAATGCTGCATGTAAGGGTAGAGCACTGAAAATCTGTAGGCTACTCAAGTAAAAGTACAATTACTGAAGTAGAAGTAAAATGACTATTTAAGAAACCTATTTAAGTAAAAGTAAAATGTTACCTGCTTAATAATTTACTCAAGTATAAGTTACTTTCCGTTTGAATATTTTATAGGGTGTGCGGACCAGTGCAAATAATGAAAAAACAGCACTTGTTGATAATATATCTGGTTTACTCAGACTACCAGCTCAAAACTCGAAGATATTCATGTCATCAGCATGTTTCATAAAGAAAAGCAATTCATCACATCTGAGAAGCCAACAGCGAAGACTAAAACAATTATTCCTTTATCAAAATAGTTGCTGAGTAATATTCTAATGACTTACCTGGCAGTGCTGCAAAGACTTATTTCGTTTTCTTTGAATAACTTTTAGAGGCTTGAGAAGGTAAGACATAAAGCAAAAATGAGACAAAAGCTTGGGAAACAAAGTCTGTGCAAAATGTGTATTATACCTGTATTCTATCCTGTCCTATTATCTCTTGAACCCTTTTCATTAATCCAGTGACCCCTTGTGAGGTCCTGACCTCCAGGTTGGGAACCACACTGCCTTTAAGACAAAATCATCTGAATTAGGGGTCCATGGCCTATTGTGCATCTATTGTGGGTGTCCTTGCCATGAAAAAGTTTGGGAACCCCTGTCCCAAGAGATAATATGTTTAAATGAAAACATTAATTACCAACATGGTCTTATGGACATGACAGTCAAATCGAGATGTGGAATATAAGTACACATTTCTTGTATAGAATTGAAGACGTCATGTTGCAAACAAACAAACAAACAAACACTTTTATGTGTTTAGGAATTTACAAGGTCCAGGTAACATCATTAAAAGTAACTTCCAAACACATTCAAGAAAAGAAAAAGCAAAAGCCAAGAGAAATTTTGCAGTGGAAGCAAGCTTTTGCTTGAACATTATTAACTCAGACTCTCTCTCTCTCTACACACACACACACACACACACACACACACTAATTCCTCGACACACACATGCACACCACACTATGACATCCCTAAAACACACCCAAATAATTTTAGTTCAACATATTTACAGAATTGTTAAGTAGTGTGTAACAATATACAGTATATATTGTAAACAGAAGCTTGTTGGTGTTTGACAGATACTATAGATGGTACATGGGAAGATGGCACAATCTGCTAGACACAATAAAACAACAAAAAGTACAAATTCGAAGGAATGTAAACACCAAGCCAAAAAAAAGAAAAGAAATCAAAATCAAACTGCAATGGCAGTGCATTAAAAAAAATGTGTTTTTAATGTGAGTGAATGACACAAAAAAAATCCATAGCAAACTCAGTGTAGCTATTTTGTGTAGACAGTGCATTAAAGACATAGAAATGTTTTTCCCCCTGAAATATCCAAATCCAAATACACATCCTTGGCAAAATTCATGCCAATATATCAACAGAGCCTGTTATTCACAAAGATAAAGTCAAATATGTACAAAAAATGCCCAGTTGTCAAAACAATGCATTAGCAACGCAACATTAAAACATCAAGACATTTAGGTGCATGCATGTCTACCTACACCCGACCCTGCATACTCTGTCTTTACACATGCCGTCTTGCAATATCAATTAGGTCTTCAATTCCGTTTTGGAAACAGGTTGGCTCATTGTTGACAGTATGGTCAAAGAGTTCAGAAATGTCAGAGTACTGCTGTGCAAATTCGTGTTCAGCTGCTGTCTGGTGCTCAACTGTGGAGAATGGGTTTCTCCCGAAGAGTGACACCTGTGTCAGCCGGGACTCCACTTCCTGGTGGTAAGAGTGTGCAGCTTCTGCAGCCTCTGGCAAACACTCTGCCGGTCGCTTCTTTGGGCATCCACCCAGACTCAGTTGATTTGGGACACCCTTGCCTAAAATAAACAAATCAAAACACAAATCAGGGGCGAAGGTTTGGGTAATTAACTTATCACCATCATGCATATCAATCCACCTTGTCCTGTAATCCTCAGGAGTCCTTGGAATCTTTTTCAAGTGAGCTGTTAGTACACTTCAAAAAAATATATATATTAAAGTATTCAGTTAACTTTTATGTTATTCTTATATATTACACTTAATTATACTTAGTTATACAGAAAAGTATAAAGTCTAAGTATATTTGGCTTCAATGTTCAGTACATGGAAAAAACTTAATTAGTTTAATATATCTAGGTCAAAATATTTCAAATGATTGATCGCTACTACTTGGTTTAGTTGTGCTAACTCTTTTACAGAGTAGCCTATAAATTACTGTTCATATATTTGCTTCTTTGAGATAGTACTCCATCATGTTTAACATAGCATCTTGTGGATAAGAAGGACTATATCGGACCTTACATCTTTACCAAATATTAGGTTATGTCTGCTCTTCTTAATAATGGCAAGGTATGGTTTAAAAATAAGGCCTAGGGGTGTCAAACATGACTACCAAACTTGTATGGTCACGTGCCACTGTTGGAGCGAGATAGATCAATTAATATATCAGAGACATCAATGTAAATGTGCAAGAGTTAGCTGCTGAGCTCATTCTCATCCTGGTGATACATTGCAAGCTCTGCCATAATAGTTACCGTATGTGAAGCATGACAGTGCAACACAGGTTTTATTGTCGTGTCATATCAACAGCAATATGATAACGCATATCTCTGCCTTGTAACTTCACACAATAATCTGGAGGCATCTATCTGAACATACCACATTTAAACATTTCAATCTACCCTGTGTTGAAAAAAGTGGATAAAATTAGCAACAGACATATTCACAATGAAAAACACAATGCATAGAGGTACATAGCAGGCTCAAAGAGAATTTTAAAAAGTGGTATGCTAACCTTGGATCCTGTGTGCATTCCAGGACTGCACCATCCGGTCAAGTGCAATCTCAGCTACCTGCCAAGTTGTCCTCCATGTGAATTTGCTCCTGGTCAACAAGGTGGATGAGAGCCCTTTTCAGAGGGTACACTGTAAAAAAATTTCACTCTAAAATTACGTTAAGTTACTGGTTAATAATAGCATTACTTTCACAGCAAGTCTGTAAAAGTATAATATTTTCACAGCAATTTACTGTAATTAATTGCAGTAATTTACTGTGATAGTTTCACAGTAGTTTACATTGAAACAACAGCACTTTATGGTAAATTCACAGTTGCCATGCCCAAGGAATTACTGTAATACAGCAGTGTTTAGCTGTGGACTTGCTGTAAATTACTGTGAAATAAACACAGTAAATTGCTGTGAAGATATTCACGATGAATTACTGTAAAAGTAATGCAATTAACCAATAATTTACTGTAAATTTACAATTTAACTCACACTGTAAGATATAGTAAAATTCAGTCGTGGGGCAGCAGCCTAAGCCCAGACTTCCTCTCCCTCGCCACCTTGTCCAGCTCTTCCCGGGGATCTGGATCCCAGGACATGCTGGAGAGACATAGTCTCTGGGTCTTCCACGGACTGCCTACTGGTGGGCCGTGTGCCCGAACACCTCACCAGGGAAGGCCCAGGAGGCATCCTGACCAGATGCCCGAGCCACCTCATCTGGCTCCTCTCAATGCGTAGGAGCAGTACTGCAGCAGTGCTCTACTCCGAGCCCCTCCCGAATGACCTAACTTCTCACCCTATCTCTAAGGAGAGCCCAGCTCATGAAGGAAGACCATTTCGGCCGAGTGCAATACTCCTGAGCCAAGTTCCTCAATAGGGGAGTTGATGAGATGATGGGAGGCAGGTGTGCAGGTTACAGAACAGAGAAACTCCGCCCCTGCAGTAGGAGCAGAGAGAGAGTCCGGGAGGGAGGGGAGAGCAGACTGCTGAGGATTCACTGAATTCCACAAACATGGCAGACATGCCCTTTTTTGGTCAATATACTGAGAATTTGCATTTCCATGAAGGAAATGCGTTGAAATGCTGAGTGTGACTGCTGAAACTGTGAAATGAAATTGCTAAAAGTAATGCAAAGAAAGTTGAAAAATGTGACATGAATAGTTGTGAGCGTAAATCACGGCTGAAAATGTGTGAAACGTGCAATAAAAATGTTTGCAGAACATTAGAGATACTGGAGCTCAGGTGTGCAGGCTCACGTGACCACACTGTAACTTCACAGAAATGTGCAAAAGTTGATGCTGCTTCAACAGTCATAGCTCAGAAACTGTAGCAGGTAGTGAAAAGTGCACTAAAACTGTTTGCAGTTGTGAAAAAAGCAGAAAATGAATGACTGTTTTGTAACATGGTTAAATGTGTTGATATTTGTAGATGTACCTAATAAAGTGGCCAGTCAGTGTAATACGCCCAAGGTGAGGTTGAGAGTGTAGAGACAAGCATGATTAGGACATAGTAGAGAAAGAGCTGTGCTAGATGGAGAAGAAAAGTCCCTCTGCCCCAACCTGGAGTTGAACACAGGTCTGCAGGTCTGCAGTTCACTGTGCTCACTACATGACCACGGGCTAAATATGCTGAGCCATGGAAAGCATGATATTTGTCCTCATAGGAGCACTGATAACGCCGGTACTTCCAGGTAATCGAATGCTCGCTGTGTCCAAATCGGATTAGATATCAGGAAAGGGATTTTACCTTGAGCATCCCAAGAACCTGCTGAAACGTTTAATAAAATTCTCATGTCTGTACTGCTAAACATGTTAACACAGTGGCGAGTTAAAAAAGTGCTTCAAGGTGAAGCACTCGGCTGTCCAGAGCGTCGGTCTAAAGTCACGTGACGTGCTCTAGCAAGAAGGATGTCCTCAAAAGGTGGTGTTGCTTAAAAAATCATGTTTAAAAACTGTGAAGCCAGCAAAGAGCTGAAGATATGTAAAAATAGCCGAGAAGTCAGTGCGGCTTTTAAAGCATGAATGGAGTCTGTAGGTGAAAGCATGCCCAATCTGTGGAGATTCAAAGTTACTGAAGTTTTCAGCAGAGTTGCGAAATGTCCCTTTGATTTCAATGTAAAATACATGCAAAAGTTATTTTTTACTGTAAAAAGTATAACTGTTAAACCTGTGAAAAATACAAGCGCACTTCTCATGAACATGCTGCATATGACATTTTTTTTCTGTGAAAATCTGTGCAAATTTGAAGCCTGTGAAAGGTGCCAAAATCTGGAGGAATAAGAAGAAGAAGAAAAAACAAAATGGAGTCTAGGGAGACTAATATGTTGAAATGCTGACTCAGCACTCAGCAGGGTTGCGCTGTTATGCAAAAGGCCTCAACCTTTTACTGGTGGGTTGCTCCAAAATGCGGCAAACACAGGAACACAATGGAAACAAAACCGAGTAAAACGGTTGACCACATTTTATGGAGTAGTCCACACAAGTGTCTGGGCTTCATATCCATATACTTGTTTTTTCTCCATAATCCCCAGACATCGGCAGCAGCCTTTTTGGGATTAAGAAACTACAGATAATATGTATAGCAGCATATCATAAGCTTCATGCACTTCATGATAATTCCATTTCTCCCATAATGTTTCTCAGATGATTTTCAACATCCCTATTTGAACGGCTCCCTGACTCATGGTTGGATTTGTTTGGTAATTTCAGTCTAAACAGACTTCGTGTCATATCGTGAATTAGGCTAAGACATACTACTCTGCTATATTCAATTGAACCAACCCCGAAAATGTCTCCAGCTTTCTTCTGCATAGACGATGGACTTCTATGACAGCCTGACCACTGTTTTCATGAATAGGAGGACTGAGGAAGTGCAGACCTGAGGGCGGGTGTGACTTGGCCATGATTGATAGCCAAAGTTTGACTGTTGACCCAAAATGGCAGATTACCGAATATTTCAACAACATGTTGAGAATCAGACTTGTGCACAAAGTTTCAGATTTTTCACACAAGAACTGGGGAGGGTCAGTATTTCCAAAAAACAAAGGGTTGCGCTGTTATGCAAAAGTCCTCAACATGTTACTGGTGGGCTGCTCCAAAATGCAACAAACACAGGAACACAATGGAAACAAAACTGAGTAAAACTGTTGACTACATCCTATGGAGTAGTCCACACAAGGGTGTGGGCTTCATATCCATAATCTTGATATCAGCAGAAGACTCTGTGAGATTAGGAAAGTAGAGAGAGGCTCCACAGTAGAATGTAATATCTGTTTCTTGATGCTTCCAATTGGACTCAAAGTGTTTCCCAGAATTTTTTCAACATCCCTATTTGAACGGCTCCCTGACTCATGGTTGACTTTGTTTGGTATTTTTAATCTAACAGATTTTGTGTTACATTGTGAATTACAAGGATAAGACATACTACTCTGCTATATTCAATTGAACCAACCTGAAAATGTTTCTAGCTTGTTTCAGAATGGAAACAGGAGTTCTAGGACAGCTTGATCAACCTGTTCATGACTGGGAGAAATGAGGAAGTTCAGACCTGAAGGTGGACTTCTAAAGTGTTGGGGGTGTGGCTTGACCATGATGCACCAGTTTGAGAAGACATCTGCACCCTGAGCCAGGGAAACATTACAAACCGGCCCTCTGCGAGGGCCGGGGCTGGGCCCCCCTTCGGTCGCCGCCTGGCTGGCCCTCTGCCTTTGAATTTCCTAAATATATTTTGGATGTATCCCTGGCTTAGGGTGCTGTTTTCTTCTCAATTTCTGGTGCATCATGGTCTAGCCACAACCCCAACACTTTAGAAGTCCACCTTCAGGTCTGGACTTCCTCATTTCTCCAAGTCATTAACAGATTGATCAGGCTGTTGTAGAACTCATGTGTCTATGCAGAAACAAGCTGAAGACAGTTTCAGGTTGGTTCAATTGAATAAAGCAGAGCAGTATGTCTTGTCCTAAAATTTACAAATCTACAATGTGAAAGGAAGCCTGTAAGACTGAAAATACCAAACAAAGTCAACCATGAGTCAGGGAGCCATTCAAATAGGGATGTTAAAAATAATCTGGGAAACCTTGTGTATAAAATGGAATGTATTAATAATTGGAGACCAACTTCATTGGGTTACCTTGTTGAGTCACAGCAGTTGGGATATTGACCGGTAACTCATTAGAATTTGACAAGACTAAGAGCTTAGTCTTATCTGTGTTTAAACCAGTTTCAAAGTTGTCAGATGATACTGAACAACTTTAAAAGCAGCTTGTAAAAACTCAAAAGCCTGTGTTTCCGGAAACAGCTGATAAAAAGACACGTCACAGCTGTCAGGATGACAGCTTCTGAAGAAGACGGCAGTGAACATCGAAACATGTAAAGGTAACCACACCTTTTTGTCTTTAAAAAAGAACACTACAAACAAGTTGTATTTCTCCTGTTTCAAATTATGCTGCAGGTATATGAGGATACAAAGAAAGCAAAAGTTCAGATGCTGTTCAAAATAGAGCAATACGATATTTTTTAGGTATCCATAAATTTGCCCCTATTCTAGCTGCTCAGGGTGACATGGGTTGGATTCCTGGATCAATACTGAGAAAATGTGAAATGATTAGACTTTGGAACCAATCTATTAAAATGACAGAAAATAGGATTAATAAGAAGATTTTTATTTTTAGTAAAATGCAGTACTCTCCCAGGGCTGCAGAACTCCTTTCTATTACATTACGTTTTTTTTGAAGTGGCCTTTCAAGTTGGTTCAGCTGAATACATCAGAGCCATATATGGTAGCCTTAAATTCAAAATGTGACACATAGGTGGCCATCACCAGTGACAAACCTCACAAGGAGTCTTCATAAGGGTGCTGGACCTGACACCTATTGTTGACAGTCATGGCCAGGCCACAGCTCCAACACAGCCACTCGAGCCTGGCTGTGCTCATGGCTGCAAGAGAAGTCTCAGTGAGGGTGCCAGACCTGACTCCTCTTGTTGACAACCATAGCCAAGCCACAGCTCCAACACAGCCATTAGAGGCTGCCTGTGCTCATGGCTGCAAGAGGAGTCTCGGTAAGGGTGCTGGACCTGACTCCTCTTGTTGACAACCATGGCCAAGCCACAGCTCCAACACAGCCATTAGAGGCTGGCTGTGCTCTTGGCTGAGAGAGCAGCCTTGGTCGTTTGTGATGTGTGAATCTTCCTCCTTTCCTCACCTATGGTGCAGATCCTGACTACATTTCCTGTTTACCATGGCCAAGCCACACCCCCAACACTAGAAAACTCTGCCTATAGGTTTACAATTCCTATTGTCTCCAAATCCTGCAATGACTGGTCTGGCTGTCTAAGAACAACCCTGTCTATGCAAAAGAAAGCTGTGGATACTTTGAGATTGTTTCAACTGAACCGCACAGTCAAGTACATGAATATGAAGCCCACACACCTGTGTGGACTACTCCATAGGATGTAGTCAACAGTTTTACTCAGTTATGTTTCCATTGTGTTCCTGTGCTTGCCGCATTTTGGAGCAATCCACCAGTAACATGTTGAGGACTTTTGCATAACAGCACAACCCTTTGTTTTTTGGAAATACTAACCCTCCCCAGTTCTTGTGTGAAAAATCTGAAATTTTGTGACAAGTCTGATTCTCAACATGTTGTTGAAATATTCAGTAATCTGCCATTGTGGGTCAACAGTCAAATTCTGGCTATTCAATCATGGCCAAGTCACACCCACCCTCGGTCTTCACTTCCTCATTTCTCCAAGTCATGAACATATTGATCAGTGTGTCGAATAAGTCCTCCGTCCTATGCAGAAACAAGCTGGAGACATTTTCGGATTGGTTCAATTGATGTAGCAGAGCAGTATGTCTTAGCCTGAAATTCAAAATGGGAGACAAAGTCTGTTAGACTGAAAACACCAAACAAAGCCAACCATGAGTCAGGAGCCGCTTCAAATAGGGATGTTGAAAATAATTTGAGAAACATTATGGGTCAAATGGAAGTATTATGAAGCAAACATAATGTCACCTTCTTAAAATAATGACCCAAGTCAGGTTTTCAAGTTTTTCAGAAAACAGAAAAACTTAGCCAAATAATAGGAAAATGATATATACAAATAATTTCAAACAAAAATGTTATTTCAATAGATGACAATTAACATACAAACAATGACTTTGCTCAAATTTGTCGCATCGAGTGATTAAATGACTTAGGCCAAATGATGAACATGACTTTGTGATTTACAAAATTTTGAACCTGACTAAGGCCAAATTACCGAAGGACATCTGACTAGACAACAATGTGCATTACTCTTTTTTTCCACTACTGTGACAGACCATGGGGAAGGGGAAGCCACAAACATTTGAAGTTGCAACTAGAGACTCAAGAGACAGCAAGGTTTTGCTGTTAATGGCCATTTTAGTCAGAAATAAGATCAAACATCACAACTTTAATAACTCTTAGCTCAACCAGAAAAGTGGCAGATAACCATGTCCTCCGTGATAATGTAGTATGATTTTCCAACTCTGCACAGTAAAGCTCAACTAACAAGCTAACCAAATGAACTGAAGGCCAAGGAGGGATGCGCATCTCCTAATTTTTCCACCCAGTTTTTATTGCTGAGGTTATGAAAAACATTTCATCCCATAAATCCTCATTCATAGTTATCTTAAGTGATGCCTATTTATGTGGCAAATTGTCAAAGAAGTGGTGACACTCAATAGGCATGACATGAGTCGTTCCAGAAATCCTGCTGATAGCACTGCATGCATTACTACTCTGGAAGGTACTCCTTTTCCTTTTTCTAATTAATTTTCTGATAGAATCTCTTCTTAATGTCTTTGTACGCAGACAGCGAGGGTGGGAACAGTCTTATATTTTCATTGTGTTCAATCTTATACTTTTTAATTTATTTTTGTTAATTTCTTTGTTTATGTAAGCACTTTGTCTCGTGAGTCACGGCCGCAGGTTGTGGTTTTTGGGCTTGTTTCTAGACGTGAAGTTGCTTCTTGGGGCTCGTAAGTCTGTGTGAATCCCCCTGATTATCTTCCAGCTCCTGACATAAAGGAAAACACGACTGCAGTAGGCAGTTTGTCCACTTCCTCGTTTCCTGGTTATATGCACGCCCCCAAACACACTCACGCACATCGCGCATGCTCCAGAGCCAAAGTTGCCAGGTCTGCTTGTGATATCCTACGGTCTTTTCTTGAATAGATAGCCTACTTGCACTATGATATTGAAATGTAATGTAGATTTAAAATTAACACACTTTGTGTAGACTTCTCTTTAAAAAGTAGTATATCACAGTAGGAAAGGAAATAGCTGGAGGTTGCTTATTTTGGGCTTATTTTTATCGACCTGGTTGCTTATTTCAGAAGCAAAATGTGGAACACGGAGCTCTGATTCCACAGGGTATGTGACATTTTGTAAAATAAAGAGCACAAAAACTGTTATGTTCTCTGTAGTAGAACTTTATGTAGGCCTTCACATTTAGGAATAGATATGGGGTTCTGTCCATGATCAAGCAATGTAAAAGTAACGGAAAAGTAACTTGAGAAGTTACTCTTCATAGAGGGTAACTAAGTAAAGTAAAGAGTTACTTTTTTCAGATGTAATGAGTAATGAGCAAACACTACTTTTTAAAAGTAACTTCCCCAACACTGGTCATGACAACACCAAATATTGTACACAATATTAAACTAAGATTCATGTGTTAAATAATGACTGAAAAGGCATAGGCAGAAGCAAATTGCTTATAAAGGCCTATCCTATATTGTCAACTCTTTTTAGGCTACCATCCTCCAAAAAAAGCAAAAAAGCAACAACACAGATACTTAATCACTCTTATTAGCTTCAAAAATAGTTTTACAAACCATTTTCTTAAAAAACAAATAAAGAATGACAAGTTTTTAAATTAATTCTGGCATCATTCCAGAATTTAATCCAATAATGGAGACACGCCTCCTTTTCATACCTGTTTTAGCTTTTTGTACAGTAAATTTGCAAACGCCTCTGAGATTATATGGACTGTCTTGAATTACAAAAACCTCTGTATTGAGTCAGGAGCATTTTTGATTTTGCTTTGAACATAATTTGCATTATTTTATAATAAAACAGATCAGAAAATTTCATAACATGAGAATTAAGAAAAAGTGGCTCCGTATGTGCATAATAGTCAGCTCTATTGATAATACGCATAGCTCGCTTCTGTAGTTTTATTACTCAATTTAAGGTGGTTTTGAAGGTGGATCCCCACAATTCCACACAGTAAGATATATAGGCAGCAATCAATGAGTAGTAAATCAAATGTAAGGCCTTGGAATTCAATATATTTCTGGATTTATACAGGATTGCAAGTGATTTTGAGATTTTCCCTTTTATGTATTCAATGTGTTGTTTCCATATTAGTTTTTCATCAATGACAACTCCATGGAATTTAGTCTCAGAAACTCTTTCAGTGTCAACATTGCAGATTTTTAATTTAACATTACAATCACGATCATTTTGATTCCCAAAAACCATACATTTTGTTTTCTTAATATTTAAAGATAATTTATTGACATCAAACCAAGTCTTGAGATTTTCCAGCTCCATTTCTACACAGCACAAAAGCTCCTTCAGATTCTTACCGGAGCAAAACAAATTGGTATCATCTGCAAATATTACATATCTAAAAACATCTGTTACATTGCAGATGTCAGTGATGTAAAGAATGAACATTATTGGACCAATCACTGATCCTTGTGGCACACCACATGTGATCTTTCTAAGTGCTGACATAGTATCATTGATTTGTACACACTGGTGCCTATTACATAAATAACTTTCCAACCAAGAATAAGCAGCCCCTCGTATTCCATACACCTGTAATTTCTTCAGTAACTGTCTGTGGTCTATGGTGTCAAAAGCCTTCTGCAGATCAATATACAGACCAATACAACACTCACCATTTTCATTTGCATTCGCTACTTCTTCTACCATTTGCATTACTGTATGAACAATTTTAATTGTTTTACAAACAATTTCTCTAGAATTTTAGAAAACTGCGGCAGAAGTGATATTGGTCTGTAATTTTCCTCACAGTTTTTATCTCCATTTTTATAAATTGGGATCACCTTTGCTAACTTCATGTTGTTAGGAAAGATTCCTTTTGGAAAGACAGATTACAAACATAGGTCAGGGTCTGACAATATAATCAATAACTTCTTTAATAGTCACTGTATCAATGGAGTTTATGTCGAGTGATCGCTTATCTTTTAATATTTTTACAATTTCAATAACATCAGTTTTGTGTATCCCACTTAAAAACATAGAACTAACATTAATGTTAATCAAATTATTAAACATATATTTGTTTTCATCAGATACAGTAATCTGTTTTGCCAAAGAAGCTCCAACATCAACAAAGTAATCATTGAACTCATCAACAATATTTTTTAAATCATCCACTTTATTTTTGACTTTATTTATAAAAAAGTCTGGAAGTTCTGAATTATTAATTTTATTATGTATAATATGATTGATTACCTTCCAAGTTTTTTGTCTGTTATTTTTACTATCCTCCAGCATTTTACTATAGTCTTCCTTTTTTTGAATCCTCATAATGGTGGTTACTTTGTTCTTATGCTACGGCCACACCCGACGCGAATTCGCCTGGACGAGATTACATACAAAGTCTATGCAAACACGCGCCTTGACGCAAATTCGCCCGGGCGACGCTGCTGGACGGTTTGGCGCGGCACGCTTTGGAGCGCCGAGGCGTTTTGACGCCCCAAACACCTCGACGCCGAGTTGAAAATATTGAACTTTCAAAGCCAGTTCATGCACGGCAGCCAATCAGCGATGACATTCCCCGATGTCATTGATTTGATGACGTGACGCCCGCGCCTCCTGCTCCCACTCAAGCTCCTCTCAAAGATGGAGGAGAGGTTTATCGGCACTGTTTGCTATCATCCGGAGCTAAACTACTCGGGCGTGTGTCCTCTACAGAGACTGGAACAAAAGGAGCAGGTTTGGGTGAAAGTCTCTGAGGCGACAGGTTTTGAAGGTAAGTTCTGTAAATAATCGTTTCCAGCTGGATTTGCCTGCGCGGGTCATCACTGCGTCCGACCGGCTCCGGCTCTCTACTGTGCCTGCGCCCAGACGCACGCCGTCCCCACAGCTTGTCAAAATGTCCAGCGCCCAGCTGGCGTTAAGCGCGCTGGCCACAGGCTTTACGCGTTAAAATTAATTTGGCGTCCGTGTGGCCGTAGCATTATAGCACTTATATTTTTCCTCACTTTCACTAGTTCTCTGCAGTAAAAACTTTTTGTACAGTTGATTTTTCTTATTACATGCCTTTTGCAGACCCTTTGTAATCCATGGTTTACCTTCATATTGATCTTTCACCCTGCACATTTTTATAGGACAATGCTTATTATATAATTTTAAAAATGTAGACAGAAAAGCATCATATGCTAGATCTGGATCTTCAACATAAACCTCATCCCAGTTAGAATTCTTAAGATCCATTTTGAAGGCTTCTGTTCTTTCTAATGTTTTCAATCTCTTTAATTTGCAAGGATGTCTATTTTTATCAACCGAACATTTAGAAATTAAATTATGCGTTACTACAAAAACAGGAAGGTGATCACTGACATCACTTATGAGCAAACCACATGTTACTTGGTGATGAGTATTTGTAAAAATATTGTCTATGAGTGTTGCACTGTCTTTGGTTATTCGACTCGGTTTATCAATTAGGGGCCAGATACCTAAACTGAACATTGTGTTACAAAATTCTGTTGTCATTTTATGTTCATTCCATTTCATTAAATCAATATTGAAATCACCACAAACAAAAACTTGTTTCTTATCACATACCTTACCTAGAATGTCAACCATGGAACTAACAAAGGAATCGATGCAAGAGCCAGGTGTCCTATATATACAACTCACAATAATACTTTTCAGATTAGTGGAATGAATTTCAATTGTCAGACTCTCCATGATATCATCCACAACTGTGCTGTCAACCACTCTACACTGAAAATCTTCCTGTACAAAGACAGCCACTCCACCACCATTTTTATTTTTGCGGTTTACACTAAAAAGATTGTATCCCCCTAGTATAAAATTGGAGCCCTTTTCATTTGTCAGCCAGGTTTCGCTGATGGCAATGACTTGAAAAATATGTTTTAATGATTGCAGATTTTCTTTGATGTGATCAAAATTTGCATAGAGGCTTTGACTATTGAAGTGTATGATTGAAAATCCATTCAGACTGAGTTCATTAAACTGATTTTCTGTGTAGTATTTGGATGCAGAATTCAAATCTTTGTAAAAATTTACATCTGGATCAATGTCTTTCTCAAAGCTAAATGATTTATGTTCAGCACATAAGAAACTTATGTGTGACTCTTCATATATTCTATTGAAACAGGGCTCAGCTAAATTATTTTCATTCTCATAAAAATCCTCATACTCCTGTCCCAAGGAGAAGACATGTTATCTGTCATATCCTAACTGATAAAAAGTAAATATAAACAAAACAGCAAACCAAAAGTAACACAATTTAACAGTATCGTGTATAATACAAACTGTTCTCTTGCCATCATAAAGCAAAGAATATAACTCAAAGTGATACCGAAAAATTCTATTTTTATACAGCAAACATGGCACCAGCTCTTCATCTTGCTACTTTGTTCCAATAAAACAGATAAACATTTTCTAATCCTCATTGAGTCGCCATTTGCTAACCAAGCTACATCCATTGTTACTTGTATCGTCCTTCTCTTTGTGTGTTAAATTCAGTGATGGACAGCAACATAGTAGACTTAAGTACATTTTTGAGTATCTGTACTTTACTTGGTTTAGGTTTTGGTTATGGGTCATTTTATTTTTCAAACCAATTTCCACTTGGAATTTTAAACATCTCCATGTTGTACAATATAAAGATAGCTCTATATAAGTTCATATACAAAAATTATTGAGTATTACAGTAGTTCGACAGGTATATTATTTACACCCATGACATCACAACCACCAGCTCCCACCTCAACTGTTCGGCAGAGGTCGATATATTCAAAAATATTTAATGTGTTAAAAATCGTTTGTTTCTGTCAGTCTTAGGGTACAGAAAGAACTGCTAACTAACCAAAATAACTGATTTCTTTGTGTAGGGTTTAAAATGCAAGTTATCATATACATATATATATATATATATATATATATATAAAGATATATAAATAGATATAGATATAGATACATAGACAGATAGATAGATAGATATAATTATATTTCTTTTATATATTTTTTAACATATATATATATATATATATACAATATACAGAAATGAAATATCTATGGATATAGATAGCTTTATGTCTTATTCTCTGCAGTTGAGCTAGGAGTAAAGGGTTAATATTGAAGCATCAGTGTTAGATCAGCTTGTTACTTGTACCACAAAGGATATAACAAAAACACACCACCATTAATATTAATTTAAATTCATTCAATCTCAATCAGTCAATCTTTATTTGTATAGTGCCAATTCATAACAAGTGTTATCTCAAGACACTTTACAATAGAGCATAAAGCTCTTCATATTATGGATACACATATATGCATAGATACATATATACATATATAAAATACACATATACATATATATACAAATATATACATCCAACACCAACATGAATCCATATAGCCAATCATGGATCCCTCCATCATGGCGGCAAGAAAAAACCTTCTGTTAAGCAGCAGGAAATCTTGAATGTGGATCCCAGTCTCATGATGAACAGCAAATCCACGCGATGCTGTGTTGGGTGTGAGGGCAAAGGAAGGGAGGAAAGAGGAGACAAGTGGACTAAAGTAAGAACTAAAGTTAGCGACAGGTTCATGGACCATCGACCTGTCGTCTGATTTATTAGAGGTTAGCCTCTTGAGATGCTACATCTCATTTTCAGGAGGGTCCTCATGTCTGAATGGTTGTGGGGATCAATTTATAGAAGTATAATCTTAGATATTCTTACTGAAAATAAGAATTTATGGTAGTGATGAACTCATGGGTGCCCAGACCACAAGGTCATCCCAACCATATTTGTCTCCATTAAATATAAATGTGTTAAAAGCCTCTTGAGATGTGACATCCCATTTTCAGAGGGACCTCATGCCTATGTGGTAATAAAAAATAGATACTGTAGATGTATCGATCATGGATATGGAGATCATGCATGAACAGCTATAATGATAATGGGAATGGAGTGTTCCTAATAAAATGGCCAACTATGTGTCATGTTTATAATTGTAGTTTTTGAGGCTTCGTGGCTCCACAGCAGCAGGCAGTCTCCACCAGGATCCCAGGCCACCTGCAAGACAAGAGCCAGAAAGCAGTACAGGAGCAAACAAACGGGGCAAAAGCAGATGCAGAGAGAGAGAGAGAGAGAGAGGAGAGAGAGAGAGAGAATGTGACAGATCTGACATTAGTTAGCTAATGTTCCTGAATCGAGGTTAGGTTTTTTAGGGAGGGTTTGATTACTGCTGTTTTAAAAGACTGTGTCGTAGCCTGTTGATAGAGATATATTTACTGATATTTTTTATGTTTACTTTTATTTAAAAGACATTAGTGCTGCATTTCCCCAGCCTCCAATCCTCAGGCTGCACTGCCAGCTTAACGCCACAGTGCCACTCCTGCCGATGTTCTGTGATGGGGCTACCCCTGCCTCAAGCAGTGCCCTCATCACCATCTACCAGGTGGAGGTCCATCCTTTGTTTTTGGGCACTTTAGGTCCTGTGCAGGAAGGACAACACATTACAGAAAAACAGAATTATGTAATCATGACTGTACACTCACATCATACAGAATCCACTTGTTGATCACATCACAGCAAACCAATTTTTTAATGACAAGGGCAGGTACCTGTGGCATTACGCCCACGTGAACAGGCAGCAACCCTCCAGGCTATCAGGCGCCTGGTTTACTCATCAGTCCCTAGAAAGAGCAAAACATTGAACCTTACAGACATCGAAGGGAAACATGAGAGTAATGACATGATATGCTGCAGATAAACATCCATAGCTGACACTAGCTATATATTCACAGGCTATCTACCAAGCTAAAGGTAGCTAATAGCTGCCGAATCAACGAGTATTTATGATTGATAAAGCCCTCCCCACACTTCTAACATCAGCATCCTCTACAGCGAAGGCAAACATTAATCCCATATTAACCACATCACAAACAGCGATGTAGAGTCACAGGGTGTTTTACAGATACCTGTGTTTTACAGGTATCTGCAGCTGACTGAGGCAACCGAGAGCTACACGGACGCCGCAATTAAAATACACCAATAGATAGAAATGTCCGAGTGGTGCTTCTGATCATATAGTCCCTGTGCAGGGTCTAACCTGCTGGTTAATTTTATTTGCCCGATTATTCAGGGTAATGCTCGGACCCCGGCAGCTGTTAACCCAACTAGCATTAGCATTCAAGGTAGCTGCTAGTCCAACTAGCGTTAGCATAACTGATAGCAGACCATTCGGTTACAAAACAAACAAAAAACAACATACACAACAAGTGCGCTCAAGGACAACAGCTTATGGTGCTTGGTGAAAACAACATGTGTTTATAACTTACCTTTGAACAGCGCAGTCACATCCACTGTCGTCAGTACAGAGCCACAGCTCACCGCTGCCATCGTTGATGAGGAAATGAGTACGTTGAGTGTCCACAGCTGCATATTCAAAATCCGGGCCGATTTGAGTACATCATCCGGGTACTTTTGCATACTCATTTTTCGTGATACTATGTATACTGTTTTTCATTTTGACGCAGTACTCTCAAAATTTTAAGTATTTGAGTATGGAAGTATGCGATTTGGGATACACTATAAGTTTTCCAAAAATTGCTTGTTGTCACACGTCAAAAACTACCGCTACGTAACTAGAAAGAGATACATTACCTCGTGGCTTTGCATCCTGTAAGTTGTTGAAAAAAGAAGTTGTAAAGCAATGCAGAGTTCTGAGGAAGGTCCGAGCTGCATTCATTAGCATCACAACAAACACACGCTTTGGCTTGGGTCACGTCTTTACAACAGTGTCTCCGGTGTCTTAATTATCCTGCCTGCAGTGATAATTTAAACCCTCGCAGAGTCTTTTTGAAACTTTAACACTCCTCAGTTCTGTTTGTTTCAGCCCAAACGCCGCTAGCTCTCTGACGTTTTATATCAAAATTCTCCGCGGTCAGAGACATAATCAGATAATTTGAAATGCAGCGAAGTGCTCAGTGTATGATCTCTGCTCTTGACTCGAGGCTCCGCTTCCCCTTTCTCCCTCCGAGGACAAGCGAGCGGGAGCATGATGTGCACGAGATAATGAAAATAATTTTAAATTGAAAGTGAGGACGCTAATAGACTAAGAGGGACCGAGGAGCTCACTGGTTATCTTATTAGCAGCTCCAGATAGTGTTACTGGGGGGGGGGTCTGAATGAGATTATGGTCTGAATGGAGCTCCTGTAATGGGCCTGATAGTGAGGGGGGAGCAGGAGTGTCCTACAGGTTTGTGAAGGCGAAGGTTTGAGTTTGTAACAGGCTGATTTATTAAATACATATTCACCTGAACTTCTGTTGTAGGAAAGACGACATAAAATAAAGATAAATACACGTGAAAGAGTCTAAAAGACATTTTTCTGACGTTAATCAGAAAAATCACATTAGAGAGAGAAATAAAACTTTTTTCATGCACTGACAGATATTTGGAAAACTTTAAATACCATGTCGGTTGCAATAACAACTGCAAATACCAATTAGTGAAACTTGTCCAATAAACAAGTTTCCTAAAAACATTATCTTTACATATTTTTGTCATATTAAGAGATTGCATCATAAGTCCAAAACCGCCACCACCCTATTGAGGAATAAGTGTATTATATGAAAATAAAGTATTTATAAACATTAATTTAATCAAAAGGATCATTATGAAAAGTTAAACCTATATTTAAAACTATCTAAGGTTTATTAATTGAAATGTAATTTTCACCATTTATGTTCCTGGTAAGTGGTGCACTCTGCTCCAGTTGACCTTTTGAAATGAACAACTGAAACAAACGAGCCTCAACTTACCATGACTCTGAAAACTTCTTTTAGGATGTGTCCGAATTAAAGAAACTTTCAGGGTCAACGGTGCGCCCCTGTTACGCCCTGGCCGATCTTGTAGTAATTTGTTCTTGTTCTGTGTGAGTGAGTGCTCTTGCCGCAGAGCAGCCTCAGGTGCAGATGTTGTATCTTGGCTTTTTAGTTTACTGTATACAGTTAAACTAAAAGCCAAGATATTAACAACAAGAAATAGGGTACAAAACAAAAGGCAGCAAAGGCTGCAAAAATAAGGATTTACCCAAAACTACAGCAAATATCTGGTAGTACAAACAGTCAAACTAGCAAATACAAAGGTTACAAATAATCACAATAAAGGGTTTGGAGGCCAACAGGATTCAAAGTTGCTGTCAGAAGAACGCCGACTTCCAGCTGCTCCCTTCAGCTTCTGAAAGGGGAGCAGTTTCTCCGCGGCCAATGGGAGGGCTGCTTCTACCTCAGACGATTCAGCTTCTCCGCTAATAGTGCCAGGGCACCTGAGAGCTCCACAAAGAACAAATTATGGAGGCTGGTTTGCTGGTTTTGGAGACAGGAGGGAACAATTACTGCTGACGGAGGAACAAAAATGTTGCATTGGAAAACAAAAACTGGAGTGAAGATGGATCCACTGCGCTGCTGTTTTTTCTTTTTTTGGTTGGGGGCAGTTACTGCTGCTGCTCCAGCTGGGTCAGCCGGGTCTGCAGCTTAAACTGCCGCCTGCTTTTTGATGTTACTAGTTTTTTAGCCTTCCTCCAAAGACTGATCTTCTCGCTTTCATGGAACAGGTGTGTGATTCCTTGTAGTTTTTTCTGGGAGTCGACAGCGCTTGATGTTAGATGGTCCATCTCCTCCTTTCCAGTTTCCTGCACAGCCTTACAGATGACCTCCTGTGCAGTCAGTTTTGATGTAAGGAGAAGGCTGCTGCTCTTCTGGGCCTCCAGCTCCTCCTTGAGCTCTTTAATCTGCCGACCAAAGAGCTCCTCTTTATTGGAGGCCTCAATCTTGTGGGCCTCCACCTCCAGACGAGAGTGTCGCTTTTCTAGTTTGAGCTCATTGGTCAGGCGGATTTTTTCCATGGTCTCGTGCTCAAGGATGTTAACTTTCCTAACCAGCTCTCCGAACTCTTCTCTGGAGTCATCCAGAAGCTTCTGGAGTTCCAGATTGGACTCCTGAGTGGTTTTGAGTCCGGAGGCTGTATTCATGTTGGTCTGTTTGGCAGCTTTAAGGTCTGCCTTCAAACTCTCGTTCTGCAGAGCACTGCTGGAGGCCTCATACTCTAGGTTCTTTATCTTCAGAATGAGCTTTTTGTTTTCCAATGTTACATTTTTGGTCAGCTCTTGACTCTTCTGGATTTCCTCAGATAATTGCTCTTCAAGGCTGTGAACTTTCCCAACCAGCTCTCCACACTCTGTTCTGGAGGCTTCCAGAACCTTCTGGAGTCCAATCTGGAGATTGGACTCCTGTGTGGTTCTGAGTCTGGAGGCTGTGTCGATGTTGCTCTTTTTCAACTCTTTAATCTCACACTCGAGGTCCTTTACCTTCTGAGTCAGAGCGTGGTTTTCCGTGTTAAACTCTCTGGCCAGCCTCTGTCTCTGGTGGAAGTCGCTTGCTCCTCCTCGAGTCTTTTGACCTCCGTGATACAGCTCCAGGCATAATTTCTGGGTGTCAGCCAGAAGTTCCTCTTTAGTTTGTGGTGACGTTTCATCTGGGCGGCTGCTTTTTTTCTCTTCTTCAAAGTTTTCCTTCAGACCGGACTGCTCCAGTGCTCTGCTGAAGGCCTCCCTTTCAGATGTCTTAGAGTTAGAAGGTGGCTTCTGCAGAGTCTTGTCCTCCCTGGCCTTCCCTCCAGCTGTTTCTGGAGGTCATCAGCCCTGGCTGTCTGAAGGTCTCTTTCCTCACTGTCTCCTCCAGCTTCATCTTTAGAGCTTCAACTTCTTGCTCCAGAGCCTTCTCCTTTGCAGGCCGGTTCTGCACAGTTGGTGCCAGCTCACCGCTGTGCAGGGCCTTTCTTTCTCCACAGCTCTCAAACAACTCAAGGTATGGCTCTGGAGTTTGAGGTGTTCAATCTCACGCCTGTTCTGCTCCTTCGCTCTAATCTTATTGAAGGGCCTGTTGTTCTGCTGGCGGATCGATCCTGATGGGGCTGATGGTAATAGCCACCTAAATCCTCCCTCTGTCCTGGACCAGGACCAGTCAGGTACTGGTCCTGGTTTTAAACTGACGGCTCCTGCTGTTGGTACCGCTGGGCCGTGTTGTTTGCTGCATTCATGGGGCGGTTGTTCTTGGGCCTCCAAGCTTGTTTGCGATCCATAGTTGACAAAAAAGTGTGCTCTGCTGCAGTTGACTGCTGAAATGCTCAGGGTCAACGGCGCTTTGCTACAGTCACCTTCTGAATGATCCGAATACTCCGTGACGCTGCTACAGTAGACTGCTGAATACTCAGTGTCGATACTGTGCTGTGCTCTGCTAGATGTCGAAGAGGGTTTCATCGAGCTTTCTTTTTATACTTTCAGCAGCTTCTCTGATCCTCTTCAATCCTTTGATGAGTTGAGTTCCATGACTAAACTCAAAGTTGTTTCCATGACAACACAGAATAACACGGATCTATGAGTTATTGATTTTAAAAATAAACAAAATGGCCAACTTCTCCCAAATATGTAACATAAAACCTTTTTTATTTTAGAGGTCCGCAAATTTCATCGCACTTAGGTAATAATAAGACAAAGTTTTTTCTTTTTTCTTTGAAATTTCATGAGAATTTGGTGAAAATTAGCACATAACTTCTCTAAAATAATGTCCAAATTCATTGTCGCAAGTCACAACTGGTAGGTTACTGTTTTTTCCAGTTTCTTTGAAATTTACTTCAATTGATATTGCACATTTTTATAAAGACTGCACTATTTAAATTAAAACCTGTTCAGAAAGTTTCTTTAGCTTTAATTGTCTGTTTTTTTCTTTTAGGGTTTTACATGTATTATATGTTAAACATAGGGAAATAATGGTCAATCATGCAAATTAGTCTAGAAAAATCAAAGTAAAAAAGAAACGTGATAAAATCGTGATCCTGATTTTGTTTTTTTTATTTTTCAAAAATCGTGATATGATATACACTCAACAAAAATATAAACGCAACACTTTTGTTTTTGCTCCCGTTTTTCATGAGATGGACTTAAAGATCTAAAATTCATTCCAGATACACAATATTACCATTTCTCTCAAACATTGTTCACAAATCTGTCTAAATGTTTGATAGTGAGCACTTCTACTTTGCTGAGATAATCCATCCCACCTCACAGGTGTGCCACATCAAGATGCTCATCAGACACCATGATTAGTGCACAGGTGTGCCTTAGACTGTCCACAATAAAAGGCCACCCTGAAATGTGCAATTTTTTTTATTTATTGGGGGTCTGAGGACTCAGAACCAGTCAGTATCTGGTGTGACCACCATTTGCCTCATGCAGTGCAACACATCTTCGCATAGAGTTTATCAGATTGTCAATTGTGGCCTGTGGTCTGCAGTTTTGAGGCCGGTTGGATGTACTGCCATATTCTCTGAAACGCCTTTTGGAGACGGCTTATGGTGAAGAATTGAACATCCAATGCACGAGCAACAATCCTGTTTGTCATTCTTCCTGTCAGCATCCCAATTGCACCCCCCCTCAATGCTTGTGACATCTGTGGCATTTTGCTGTGAGACAAAACTGCACATTTCAGGGTGGCCTTTTATTGTGGACAGTCTAAGGCACACCTGTGCAATAATCATGATGTCTGATGAGCATCTTGATGTGGCACACCTGTGAGGTGGGATGGATTATCTCAGCAATGCAGAAGTGCTCACTATCAAACATTTAGACAGATTTGTGAACAACATTTGAAAGAAATGGTAATATTGTTTATCTGGAATGAATTTTAGACCTTGGAGTCCATCTCATGAAAAATGGGAGCAAAAACAAAAGTGTTATGCTTATATTTTTGTTGAGTATATTTGCCATATTGCCCACCCCTACCTACTTTATTGTTTAGTGAGTCTCCCAAGACATAACAAATTTTTCACAGTTTTTCCAAAGATATTATGCAAGGCTGCAAGTCAGTCTTGATGCATCAGAGAGCATTATAAGACCACTTCTCACCAACTCTCTGTGGTCTGATGAAGGGGATAATCAGCCATATTTCTGAGGAAAGAGGATACACTGTAAAAAGTATATTTCAACTAATGTATTAAAACATATCGCTGCTGATGTGGAAAGAAAGGCACATGAAATTTGCCTTGAATTATTCCCAATTTTGGGGATTTTTTCACAGTGTCGTTTGTGTGCAAAGACCTTAAGACTGTGTTGTGTGCAGAGTTCTCTAGGGATGGGACGATACACTTAAACTCACGATACGCTGCACCTCGATATGCCCGGGTCACGATATGATACATCAAAAAATATCAAAAAAGTAAAAAAGAAAAAATATTACTGTGTAATTACAACTTATTTGTTTTTGTTTGAGTTGCACACAGGAAAACACAAGGCCTAACAGGCCAAACACAAACAATAACACTCTCTCTAACCCTAGAGAGGTTAGTGAGAGTGTATGCTAACGAGCTTGTTTTCGCCGTCTTCGACTTTCTTAATGAGAAAGCCAAAATACTGCCAGACAGTTACTCCTCATCTCCCCAATTGAGGAGTTATACAGTCTGATGGCCTGAGAGACAAAGGAGTTTCTCAGTCTGTTGGTCCTGCACTTGGGGAGGAGCAGTCTTACGCTGGACAGGCTCATCTGGTTGTTGATGACCATGTGTAGAGGGTGATTGGCATCATCCAGAATGTCCAGCAGTTTGTCCAGTGTCCTCTTCTCTGCCACCGTCACCAAAGAGTCCAGCTTCATGCCAACCACAGAACCAGCCCTCCTGATCAGTTTTTCAATCCTGGATGTGTCCTTGGTCCTTGAATATCTGATGAAACTGGCTCTTGGTAGCTGATGATAATGAAGCTGGCAGTTGGTGGCATCTTTCAAAAAAGAACACTCTGCTGGTATCCTCAGAAATGCCTCCTGGCAGCAATGATGGTTGAAAAAGATATGCATAGGATATACAAGAAAAAAGAGTCTTAATAAGAAGTGCAATAAGGTCAGAAAAAGATCAAAAAAGGAAAACTTTTGAAAATTGTTAGAAAAATTAAGGGAAAAACACAAAAAACAGCTAAAATATGGAGAGCAAACTGGACAGGCTGCTGCTGTTTACAGCGCCATGGCAACAACACACTATGCGCTATTACCCGACGTGACGTCTTTATTTTGTGATCCATTTTTTTCAAACTCGATGCATTTCGACACGTACTGATCACGATATATTGCCAAACGATATTTCATCCCATCCCTAGAGTTCGCCCACATCATCGCCATAGCTGTTTACATTCAGATATGAAACTCCACAAAGACATGGGAATCGAACCAGCAACCGCTTTTGCTACAACGGACGAGGCTCCTGCTGCGCCCGTTGTGCTGCCCCAACAATGGTTTTGTAATTGTGTAAAAATCGAAGACATCTCAACACCATCGGCCCTTTTTACACAGTACCACAAAACACAAAATGATGAAATCAAGTGTGTTGTTGTCATTATTGTTCATTATGATAGTAACACTGCTGTTGATTTGGTAACACTTTACTTTAGAGGTCCGCAAATTTCATCGCAAGACTTAGGTAATAATTAGACAAAGTTTTTTCTTATTTCCTTGAAATTACCCCCAAAATTTCATGAGAATTTGGTGAAAATTAGCTTAAAAAACTTCTTTACAATTATAATATTTTGCATGTGATCTCAATTATGCATATCAGCAAACTTGGTACTAAAGAACTTGGTGAAATTAAATAACAAATAGCTAACTATCAACTGCTTATTGGGAAATTGAATTATTCACGAACACTTCAAAGGTAATTATCACAGGAAACAACGAACCTAACTTCTGTATCCAAGAACTAAGCAGCTATTTATCACCTGCTTCTTCTGGAAACAGCAGAAATGTTGGAATACTTCTAAAACATTTTGTGGTGGTTTGTGATTTAATTTCAAATAAATTATTTGCTGATCACCTTCTTACCTTCAATTCAGAGTAAATTTCAAAGAAACTGAAAAACAGTAACCTACCAGTTGTGACTTGCAACATTGAATTTGGACATTATTTTAGAGAGTTATGTGCTCATTTACACCAAATTCTCATGAAAATTCAAAGAAAAAAAAAGAGGAAACTTTGTCTAATTATTATCTAAGTGCAATGAAATTTGCAGTGCTCTAAAGTAAAGTGTTACCGCTGATTTTAATGAGGATATTATCTCCATTTCACAGTGTTAACTAAGCTTATACTGATAGACTAGTGTAGTGGCAGGTTGATATACTCAGAGTTGAAGCTAACATTGATCCCAAAAACCAGACAGTGTGTCTCTGCATGTGATGGGTGATGACTTGGACATTGGTTTCGCCTGATGACAGAGGGATAGAGACATAAATCAACAACACTGATTCTTAAAAAATCATCTTTCTGTCGAATTAGATTAACTACTACACTTTCCTTGGTGCTTTCAGAACAAGGTGAATCAGATCTTATGTGCTCATGTTGCAGATGTTGAATGAGGGCTTAATGTTTACTGAAGCTTAAAATTAAATCAGAGAAAAACCATCTTTAAGCACAGGCCATTGTCTTTACCATTCAGTTTCACCTGCTTCTTTATGGTTTGTATTTTATTTTTGTTTTTCTTCTCTATGTTGTTTATTATCATGTTATTATGCACCCTTTAAAACACTATGCATTGTGTCATAAAGATTTAAAATAAACTTCTTTAAACATGTTTTGACAAACTTTTTAATCTTTTAAATCTTAAATACAGCCTGGCTAATGTTTTTCTCAACTTTGACTTCATCTTTACTGGCACATTTGGGTCATTCCGCCAAAAGAGGGAAATCTGTTGTCGTAACTCTTCAAAATTAAACTTCATTTTTCATCCAATTTCAATTTAGAATTTAATAATCTACACATTTACTCATTAAAAATGAATACTGGCCAATCTCAGGCTACTTTATTTAATTTGTTGCAACTTTCGACAGTTTATTAGCATTGCAATTTTTTCTCTGCTGTTACCAAAACTCAGGGCCGCTTACATGACGCCGAAAAACGGTCAATTCCGCAAACATTTCGCTATGCTTTTGGCCTTCCGCTTGATGAGACCACGCTATGCTTTCCACCAAAAACGCAAACTTTGAAACCGCTTCCCCAAAGCGAAAGATTTGAATCCTCCTCCATCCGCCTCGTAAACACAAAGCAGAGCGCTTTCAGGGGAAACGCTGACGCTACCGCATGCGCAGTACTCTTTCACATGGAGGCGCGCGGCGCATACCAGGAACAACAACAGCTTCGCCGCCTGCCGAGTAACGTGGTGAGCCGCCTTACCGGCTCGGTTTGTTATCCAGAAAAAACTATCCAGACAGATTTGTTGTCCGAACTGATTTGTTGTCCATAAAAGAAACTCCTGCTTTTCTGTGTGTCTATTCGCCATTGTTGTTTGTGTGAAAGTTTTTTCTTCTTCGCTCGTGTGTTGTAGCAGCGCTTGCCTCTCTGCAGACCTACAGTGCCATCTACTGAACCGCATGCACACTACAGCGGATTTACAGGATTAACTCGCCTCAGAGCGTTGTCATCTAAACGCAGAAGAATTCAAAACGCAAAGAAAGAATCTTTGCATCTTCAAGTCAGGAGTTTACATGTAAACGGCCCTCAAATACCATTTTTAAACCATGAATAAGTATAATAATAATAAGAATATCAACCACATACAATGTTTTCCTTAGAAAAAGGGTTTATTTAGAAAAATGGTTGGTTATATGATGAAAATACTAACATTTATGACAAAAATGACTTTTTTGCTGTTACTCTTTATTTGGGTAACAGCAATGACTTTTTTCACTTACAATTAGCAGTTGTGTGAAATCTAGCCACTTAGCATCTATGCTAGGAGCTTGAGCACATGGAGCACATTCTTAAGATTGAACTGAATATTTTACTGTTGATATCAACAAATGTTGTCTTAGAGATAACTTAGGTAACAGGACTGAGTTTTTAGATTGACCATCTCTAAAACAGCTCATATATCATTAAATTTAAGGAAAAATAAAAGAGATAACTAACTTTTGGTCTTCCCATGACTTGCAGAAGACCTAAATGATGTCACTTCCTGCAGAACATGTCACTGGTGGAATGTTCCAGAATTTTAAAGTTGGGGAATGTGTTTGGTGAAAACCTGGGGACAGCACTAAAGTGTGAATTTTAACCAAAATATAAAGACTAAAAGTGTAGATAGAATATGGAGTCACACTTAAAGCAAAAGAAAATTTTCTTTGGAAGGATTTTGTTCATGATGCTTTTAGTAAAGTGTAGAGTTTGGCTGTGGGGACAGGCAAGAAATGCTATGTATAAGTGTTTTGGATGCCATTTTAAAATATTAAAATATATATATATGCAATTTCTACAAATATTAATGTGTATGGTGTTTAGTATAACAATAAAAAAATTGTAATATATTACTTGTCTTTATACATTTAATATACAATAATATGCTGGGGACAGAAATTTCACTCTTTTGGCGGAATCGCAGATTTATGAAATTTGCTTGGTATCCCGGGAAAATACATCAGAACACATTCAGGCCAAGTCAGTCACAAGAAGAAAAACATTTAAGTATGAAAGGATAAAACAGAGGATGTAAACCACAGAAAACATCAAGAGACAACCAAGACTAAAGCCATCAGTTAAAAAAAGAGGCGACACTGTGGTGCCATACCTTTGGTACGGTGTACATTTTAGGACATCCTCAGTCTCAGGAAAACCTCCGTCAGACCAAACGGCCTCAGACTTCAAAATAAAAGTCATCAGACAAAACGGCGTCAAATTAAACTGCCTCAACCAAAACGACGTCAGATAAAACGGCCTCAAAATGAAAGCCATCAGACAAAACACTGGATAAACGGACTTAAATAAAAAACAGCGTCAGGTCGTAACATCCAACTGAACATTATTTTTAAGAGACCGGAAGTGCGCATGACGTCATCAAAAGTCGGTACCATAGACATTATTATATTATATATGTCTGAAATGGCATACTAACATACTACATACTACACACTCATCTGTATATACTGTATACTACATACTATAAGTATGATTAGAATGCCAACCGCTCACACTGTAGTATACTACTAATTTTCCCATGATGCATTTCAAACCCTGGACGACAGAAATCAGAAGCACACCAGGCTATTAAATATCTCTGTTGATTCGTCACCACGAGAATACCAAAATGTGATCATTCGATCCATAAAACGACAGACACAAATTTCATTTCGACATTTCGACATTCTGTTATGCACGCCATTATGCTATCGAAGAAACTTCCGGTCGGCTCCAAAACAAGAGCCCAATTTACAAAAGCATTAAAGAACTAAAAGGAGATAATAAAAGATGCTTTTATTTTGAAAACAGGAAGTTTGCTAGTGGCTGATTTTTAGCTGAATGCCGTCTCAAGACGATTTAACATTTATGATGTTACGATGATTATGATTTTGTTACGACCTGACGCTGTTTTTCATTTGAGTCCGCTTTATCCAGTGTTTTGTCTGATGGCTTTCGCTTTTGAGGCCGCTTTTATCTGACGCCGCTTTTGGGTGAGGCAGTTTAATTTGACGCCGCTTTTGTCTGATGACTTTTATTTTGAAGCCTGAGGCCGCTTTGGTATGATGGGGGTTTTTCTGAGGCCGCTTTGGTCTGAGAAATGACAGAAGTTTTCCTGAGACTGAGGATGTCCTAAAATGTACAATCAGACTTTGGTTTGAAGCTCCTGCCTGAAGGAGAGGATGGTCAGGAAACTGAATTTTGTTCTTAGCTCTAGGTTTTACTCCACCCATGACTTTACAGCAATCTTTACAACCTGTTCAAGCCTCTGCTTTACCAGATGAAGAAAGGCTCACAAACCAGGAAATAAAAACAAAGGTGACAACAGACTCAACCATGATGTTATAAAAGACTGTCATCGATGTACAGCACACTCCACCACGGTCGGTTTCCTGAGAAAGGGCAGCCACTGCTGTGCTTCTTAAAAACTGTTCCTATATTATCACTAGCTAAGCAGTTTGGTAAACTTAATTTTCTTAATGTGTGTTTAAAATGTGCTGGACAATAGTAGTAGTAGTAGTAAAGTTTATTTCGGACAAATTAATAACAATAACAATGATAGTAATACAAATAAGGTAATAATAATGATATCAATGATGATAATCACAAATAAACCAAAAATAGAATACTGCAGTAGATATTTTGCACGTATTAGATAAATTTTAATATTGGTTTTACTATAAAAAGATTTACTG